>NC_069444.1:15500739-15525739 GCF_026875155.1 Cherax quadricarinatus
GCGTTGATCCCCTGAATATCCTCCAGGTAAACTCCAGGTAGGTAAACCTTTTTCGAACATCTCGAAACACGTGAAAATATCGTAGAACACGTTAAAAACATGTTGTACATGACTGGTATAAAACACAAACGAGATAACAGTTAGACACAGGCAAGAAGGCTGGCGGTTATATACTGCCGTCAGTATATAAGCGCCAGCCTTCTTGCCTGTGCTCTCCAGACTCTTCAAGATGCTCTTCACACCAGCTACAAGGCTGAGGGACTGATTACCTTATCTGTCTTCCCATTATGTCCTTGATTCTGTATTGATAAAATCACTAGTTGGCGAAACGTCTACAGTCAAGGTACCCAGATGTTGCACTCGTGTCTAATTTTCACGTTAAAATATCTTAGGACACCTAATGAACACTAGAACACCCCCTCCCCACATCCCGAGTAACATAGTGGGCCTCAGAGATGTTCAAAATTCTCAGAAATGTTCAAAATCCTCAGGGATGTTCAAAATCCTCAGAGATGTTCAAAATCCTCAGAAATGTTCAAAATCCTCAGAGATGTTCAAAACCCTCAGAGATGTTCAAAATTCCCAGAAATGTTCAAAATCCTCAGAAATGTTCAAAATTCCCAGAAATGTTCAAAACCCTCAGAGATGTTCAAAATTCCCAGAAATGTTCAAAATCCTCAGAAATGTTCAAAATCCTCAGAGATGTTAAAAATTCTCAGAAATGTTCAAAATCCTCAGAGATGTTCAAAATCCTCAGAGATGTTCAAAATTCTCAGAAATGTTCAAAATCCTCAGAAATGTTCAAAATCCTCAGAGATGTTCAAAACCCTCAGAGATGTTCAAAATCCTCAGAGATGTTCAAAATTCCCAGAAATGTTCAAAATTCCCAGAAATGTTCAAAATCCTCAGAAATGTTCAAAATCCTCAGAAATGTTCAAAATCCTCAGAGATGTTCAAAATCCTCAGAGATGTTCAAAATCCTCAGAGATGTTCAAAATCCTCAGAGATGTTCAAAATCATCCTCTTCCTCACACGTTAAATTTTTTTTTCTCGCCTACGTACAAACGGAGTTGACACTTGAAGTATAGTTCAAGGGGAAGAGGAGTTAGTCAAGCGGCCACTTTGAGCTGACACTTGGCCACTTGGGGTAAAATATGGCCGCTAATATGCTACAGGGGTGAGAAATGACTCACTTTTGTGCTACCGGGGTGAGATATAGCCAATGTTGTATTACTGGTTAGAAATAGCAGGACAGCTGTATTACTGGGGTGAGATATATGATGGGTTATATTACTGGGGTGAGATATTGGGTGAGTTATATTACTGGGGTGAGATATTGGGTGATTTATATTACTGGGGTGAGATGTTGGGTGAGTTATATTACTGGGGTGAGAGTGCACAAGGTCAAAGAGAGAAAAGGTGAGGTTTAATCAACAAATTTGTACTAAGATTAAGAAAAAGTTATGGAGTAAGATCAGTAAGATGAGAAAGATTAGAAAAACTAATGAGTTTAACAGTCAAAAACAAAAGAGGACAGCCAATAGATGGGGAGTATGAGTTACCCAGAAGATGGAGGGAATATTTTGATAACTAGCGGGATGCAAGGTTTTCATGCATTGGGCAGGGAGGTTTAACATATTTTAGGAGAGAGGAAGAGCCAGATGTGTGTGTGAATGAGGTACGTGAGACAGTGGGTAGAATGAAAGGGTGTAAAGCAGCTGTGATAAAGAGCAGAAAGGTACAGTACCATGAAGCTTATGAAGACGTTTTGGTCCACCTTGGACTATTTACAAGTCCCACTAACACACGAAGATGAGGGAGCCAGTATATATAGGAGAGGAGAGATGGGATTAAGACACGAATGTTAAAGCAGGTGGGTATATGCAGGTAACTTTGGAGTGGTTGGTGCATTTGTTCAATATATCAATATATACACGAAAGGGAAGATAGAACATAGGGAGTGACAAAGAGGGTGCATATTTCCCTTGTATAAGTAGAAAGGTTTTGAGTGCTAGGGTACTGGCTATGCAACAAGCTTGTATGAGTGTGTTAGATAGGAGTGACTGGAGGCAAATAGCTTTATGAATTGACGTGCTGTTGGAGTGTGGACAAGATAACATTTACGAAGGGATTAAGGGGGAAACTGGTTAGCTGGACTTGAGTCCTGACGGTTATCTGAACTGTCATGTCGGCGCCATTCTGGCAAGACTTTGGTTGAATGAATGATGGTGAAAGAGTTTCCTCTTTCGTCGGGTCAACCTGCCTCGGTGGGAGACAACCAGAGTGCTAACCTAACTGACCAGGGTGTGACATTCTAGCAGGAACTGGAGTATCTTACACACAGGAGCGCGGTGTTTTCTCCTTTATATGATGATGATGATGATGATGATGAGAGAGAGAGAGAGAGAGAGAGAAAGAGAGAGAGAGAGAGAGAGAGAGAGAGCTCTTTATTACATGAGTAAAGAGTAGTGTCACTGGCACCAGAAATAGTAGAGAGAGATGCGCTCATCTACGCCAGGCAACGAACACAAATGTATTTAAAAGTTCAGGCTTCCTTAAGATGGTAGGGGGAGGGGTTGGGGGGATGGGTGGGGGAGGGGGGAGGGGTTGGGGATGGGTGGGGGAGGGGGGAGGGGATGGGGATGGGTGGGGGAGAGGGGAGGGGGTTGGGGGATGGGTGGGGGAGGGGGGAGGGGTTGGGGATGGGTGGGGGAGGGGGGAGGGGATGGGGATGGGTGGGGGAGGGGGGAGGGGTTGGGGGATGGGTGGGGGAGGGGGGATGGGTTGGGGATGGGTGGGGGAGGGGGGAGGGGTTGGGGATGACTTGAGTGGGAGTGGTGGAATAGGGAAGGGGGAGTGGGAGGGAAGGGGAAGGAGGAGGGGAAGAGGGAAGAGGGGGGAAAATGACCTAAGGGGAGGAGGGGTAAGGGCGAAGGGGAAGGGTAAGGGGAGGTGGGGAGGAATTTAAGGGCAATTAGGGGTTTGCTCCCAGGAAGAAGAAGAAGAAGAAGAAAAAGTAGAGAAGCTCCAATTGCTTGGAACAAAAACCCTTCCGATGAAGGAAACAGATCTCTCCCAAATAATAAAAAATAATTCTACCAGACGAATCTGAAGAAATGTGAAGTCCAGGGAGGTGGTGCATACTCCAGCAGGGCACGTAAAGCCGTTATTCTCGTTATTATCATATTGTGTATGACCCGTAAGAGCCATACAGCGCCTCAGAAAGGAGAAGTGTTCTCGTTTGATTGTAAGAATGGGAGTATGGTACCAATTTTGGTAGTGCAGGAATGGTGGTAGTGCTGCAGGAATGGTGGTAGTGTTGTAGAATAGTGGTAGTGGTGCAGGAATGATGGCAGTGCTGCAGGAATGGTGGTAGTGTTGCAGAATAGTGGTAGTGGTGCAGGAATGATGGCAGTGCTGCAGGAATGGTGGTAGTGTTGCAGAATAGTGGTAGTGGTGCAGGAATGATGGCAGTGCTGCAGGAATGGTGGTAGTGCTGCAGGAATGGTGGTAGTGGTGCAGGAATGGTGGTAGTGGGATGGTGATAGTGCTTCAGCGATGATGGCAGTGCTGCAAGGATAGTGGTGAGTGAACAATGGCAGAAAATGCATGAGAAATGAGTTATGGGGATTTTCGTGCTGGGAAGGAGCGTCTGAGGGCGAGAGTCATGGGGAAAGTGTTGGAATGGGAAGAGACAGCGGTAGGCGAGAGGAACATAGAGAAGAGAATAAGTGAGGTAATAGGTAAGGGGGATTTTTCATAGGTGGACATAACTAAAATTTTTTTCTGAAGCACTGGTCACCTCCCACCAATGTAAGGTGACCTCTTCCCCCCCCCCCAAAAAAAAAAAAAAAAGAAAACCACTGACGATCATTCATTCAACAGCTATCTAACCTGAAGTGCACAGACTTCACAATTTAAATTACCCATAAATATTTTTTGCCATGGATTCAGCACCTGACAGTCTGACAGACACAGACTGACTGAAGTTGTGATAGGTTTAGGCTTGGTTACAAGTACTTCTGACAGTCTGACAGACACACAGACTGACTGATGTTGTCATAGCCAGGTTTAGGGTTGGTTACAAGTACTTCTGACAGTCTGACAGACACACAGACTGACTGGTGTTGTAGTAGCCAGACTTAGGCTTGGTTACAAGTACTTCTGACAGTCTGACAGACACACAGAATGGCTGATAGTGGAAAGTTAAGTTTGAAGGTGGATAGATAGAAGTAGTGGTTGTGATGGAGCCCATCTATCCCCTCTACCCCTCACCTACCGTCTCTCACACCACTGAGGGGAAGAAGGTGCGAGACGAGGGGAAAAAATGGGAGCAAGGTGATAAGAACAGATCAAAGAGGGAGGGAAGGAGGGAATGAGGGAGGGGAAAAAAGAACGTGTAATAGGGAGGGAGGGCAAAAGAAAGAAAGACAGAAATGGTTGGATGGAAGAGGGAATCAAGAGAAATGGCAGGAAGTAAGATAGATATAAAGATGGAAGGGGGAAGAGAGATGGAAGGGAGAAGAGAGATGGAAAGGGAAGTAAAATAGGTTGAAGGGGAGGTAAGAGAGATGGAAGTAGGAAGTAAGAAAGTTGGAAGAGGTAGAAGAGAGAGAGAGAGAGAGAGAGGAGAGAGAGAGAGAGAGAGAGAGAGAGAGAGAGAGAGAGAGAGAGAGAGAGAGAGAGAGAGAGAGAGAGAGAGAGAGAGAGAAGGAAAGAAACTGAACAATAATAAATATCATGAGGGAGAAAAAGATGAGGATAGAAATGGAGATGGAGATGACAATAATGGGAGGAAACTGTGAGCAAGGAAGGATGGAGAGAGAGAGAGAGAGAGAGAGAGAGAGAGAGAGAGAGAGAGAGAGAGAGAGAGAGAGAGAGAGATAGATAGATAGGTTGATAGATTGATAGATAGATAGATAGATAGATAGATAGATAGATAGATAGATAGAGAGAGAGAGAGAGAGAGAGAGAGAGAGAGAGAGAGAGAGAGAGAGAGAGAGAGAGAGAGAGAGAGAGAGAGAGAGAATGTATGCGTGTGTATATATATTTTGCTCAAGAAATTAATTATCGTCTCTTTCACCTCTTCCGTATCCACAACCAATCCCTCTCGTCCACACCCTTCTCATCTTCCAACCCTCTCCAGCCCACCTCTCCACCACACCTCTCCAGCCCACCTCTCCACCACACCTCTCCAGCCCACCTCTCCACCACACCTCTTCATACCCGTCCCAACTTCTATTCTTTGCCCTGTCAGTCCTCGCTACCCTCCTTTCCCCTTCCCCCTCACATCCCACTCCCCCTTCCCTCTCCTATCCATCTTCTCCCCCTCCCCTCCCTTTCACATCCTCGCAGAGGAAGGGACACGCCAGACAAACTTGTCATCCTCCGAGGATAGGAAGAAAATGAGGAGGAGGAGGAGGTAGAGAGATAAAAAAGACAACAAGTTTGAAATAGATAGGAAGAAAAGGCATAAGAGAAAACGAGAGAGAAAGAAAATAGAAAGGAAAATATAGGGGAAGAAATAAAGTGGGTACTAAGTGATTATTGTCCAGGAAGCTTCGGCAGCCTCTCTGGGAACACATGAGAAATACTATAATATAGGGGCATCGCGGATGACTGTAACCATGTATAGGAGTGAGGCTGATTTATTACCTTTGTAACTTGCCATGATTGTGACCAGATCTACCTGGACTTCATTACCTTTGTAACTAGTTCAGCTATCATAACTTTGGAGTCCAGTCCCTGGACCCATTATGTACCTTTGTAATCTTTTGACTACCACCCACAGGATGGGTATGGGGTGCATAATAAAGATATTAAACTAACTCATCACAGACCGGGCCGCGGGGGCGTTGACCCCCGAAACTCTCTCCAGGTAAACTCCAGGTAAACTCTAACAGAGAGACCCGGGAGATAGTTCAGATGAACAGTCTCGTCCAACTGAACTACTAAGACAATGTAACAAGTTCTCCCCTTATGCCAGCCAGTAGCAGAAGCGACTGGACTGGAAAATATCTCAGCCCTTATGTTTACTAATACTGAAGACCTGGTTCGGAACATTACCGTGTGGAAGACGGTAAACTCGGCCCATAACCTAGCAGAATAAGCAACACTCTTGTCTGACACACACTCAGTGTCCATGGTTCGATTCCCGGCCGGGTGGAAACATTGTGCTTGTTACCTTACACCTGGTGTCCCCGTTCACCTAGCAAGCAAGTAGGTACCTGGGTGTTAGTCGACTGGTGTGGGTGGCATCCTGGGGGACAAGATGGAGGACCCCAATGGAAATAAGTCAGACAGTCCTCGATGACGCACTGACTTTCTTGGGTTATCCTAGGTGGCTAACCCTCCGGGGTTAGAAAATCCGAGCAAAATCTTATCTCTTATCTCAACAACGAGGGTACGTTCAACAAATTTAACTTTAATAACAAGGACATCAACTGGAAGCCAATCAATCGCGAGATTACTGGAACACTCTGGAAAGACAGTATGATAAACGAGGACCTAAACCAGTGTTTAGGTCCTCGTTTATCACACTGAGCTGAGTGGTACTAGAGGTATGATCCAGACATATAGCGTTATGAAGGAGAAGGTGCAGGTTGGAAAGGGAGTGGCGCGCCCTCTATAAGCGAAGACAACGAATAACAGAGCTCCTTATAGGCAGCAGACTTTCTTTAGAATACAAAGTATCACTGGCTAGAGATGTGAAAAACGTTGAGCTCAAATTGAATTCATTATGCAGAGTCCAGAAGAGACAGATGGAGCTAAAAAGACAAAAAGTGAAATTAAAAGAAATTCAAAATACTTCTTATATGCAAAATCCAGATCAAAACATATAGAATTAGGCCTTTCATTAAAGGATATGGAACTTATGCTGCTTGTATAAACTAAGCCAGGGACGTAAATTACAGGAAGTACTTGAAGTCCCAAGAACTGTGTTACTCTGAACGTATGCAAGAAAGATGCTTCATAATGTACACCTGGAAGATACTTGAAGAATTGGGACGAAACCTATGCACTGAGTTAGTTACTTATCAACACAAGAAGCTTGGCAGATGGCGCAAGATACCTTCAATGAAAAGCAGGGGAGCAATGACCACGACTCTTCAAAACCCTTCCTTCATGCATAAGGAGAATTAGCAACAACAACCCCCCCCCCATCCCCTAGCTGTCGTCAGGAGGGAACTCAACAGAGTCCTCAAAACAGTTCCTGATCAGCCGGCCTGTGGTGCAGTGTACCAAGGGCGATGGGAACAACCAGCCAATAGGAGGCCTAGTCTGGGCCCGAGCCACGGGAGCGCTGACCCCCAGAAGCGTCTCTTGCTAACCTCCAGGTAACACATAACCTGGCGAATGGAGGATAAAAAGGTAATTAGTATGGATCAGAGGAAGAAGAGCTCCAGTTCCTAGGATGAAAAGTCCATCGCCATCACAAATGTCCACCCTCACCCTCCACTATAAAAGCCTTTTATTAAACCGCTACTGCAGGCGGGATTTATATTAATGGCCATTTAATAGGTTACTGAAAGCAGTGAAGAGTTTTTACGAGGATAGTGAGGCTCAAGTTAGAGTATGTAGGAAAGAGGGAAATTTTTTCCCAGTAAAAGTAGGCCTTAGACAAGGATGTGTGATGTCACCGTGGTTGTTTATATATATATTTAAGATGGGTTTGTAAGAGAAGTAAATGCGAGGGCTTCTGGCAAGATCAGCGTGGAGTTAAAAGCAAGAATCACACACAAGTGGGAGTTGTCACAGCTGCTCTTTGCTGATGACACTGTGCTCTTGGGAGATTCTGAAGAGAAGTTGCAGAGATTGGTGGATGAATTTGGTAGGGTGTGCAAAAGAAGAAAATTAAAGGTGAATACAGGAAAGAGTAAGGTTATGAGGATAACAAAAAGATTAGGTGATGAAAGATTGAATATCAGATTGGAGGGAGAGAGTATGGAGGAGGTGAACGTATTCAGATATTTGGGAGTGGACCGTGTCAGCGGATGGGTCTATGAAAGATGAGGTGAATCATAGAATTGATGAGGAAAAAGAGTGGAGTGGTGCACTTAGGAGTCTGTGGAGACAAAGAACTTTGTCCTTGGAGGCAAAGAGGGGGAATGTATGAGAGTATAGTTTTACCAACGCTCTTATATGGGTGTGAAGCGTGGGTGATGAATGTTGCAGCGACGAGGAGAAGGCTGGAGGCAGTGGAGGATGTCATGTCTGAAGCAATGTGTGGTGTGAATTTAATGCAGAGAATTACGTTAGTTTGGAAGTTAGGAGGAGGTGCGGGATTACCAAAACTGTTGTCAGAGGGCTGAGGAAGGGTTGTTGAGGTGGTTCGGACATGTAGAGAGAATGGAGCGAAACAGAATGACTTCAAGAGTTATCAGTCTGTAGTGGAGGAAGGCGGGGTAGGGGCCCTGTTTCGGCCTAGGAAGGGTTGGAGGGGGGGGGGGGTTAAAGGAGGTTTTGTGTGCGAGGGGCTTGGACTTCCAGCAGGCATGCATGAGCGTGTTTGATAGGAGTGAATGGAGACAAATGGTTTTTAATACTTGACGTGCTGTTGGAGTGTGAGCAAAGTAACATTTTATGAAGGGATTCAGGGAAACCGGCAGGCCGGACTTGAGTCCTGGAGATGGGAAGTACAGTGCCTGACTCTGAGGAGGGGTGTTAATGTTGCAGTTTAAAAACTGTAGTGTAAAGCACCCTTCTGGCAAGACAGTGATGGAGTGAATGATGGTGGAAAGTTTTTCTTTTTTTGGGCCCCCCTGCCTTGGGGGGGAAACGGGCCGGTGTGAAATAAAAAAAAAAATTTAAAATTTTTCCCCATTATCTTTAGAAATAATTGCAATTACATTATGTATATTCATTCTCGTTTATATAATTTAGTGAACTAGACGACCTAAAAATGCATTTTATAAAGTATTTTCTTGTTTTTTTTTTCTCTGCTTGGGGGAAAATGTTGTTTTTTAAAATTAAACCCAATTTGGTTTTAATTATTTCAAAAAAAACATGCCCTTTTTTTTTTAAAAAAATTTTTTTGGGGTTTTTAAAAAAGCAATGTTTTGGGGGTTTTAAAAAAAAACAATGTTTGGAGGGTAAAAAAAACAATGTTTTTGGGGGGGGTAAAAAAAAGACAAGTTTGGAGGGTAAACAAAAAATTTTTTTTGAAGGGTAAACAAAAACAAATGTTTTTGGGGGGTAAACCCCCAAGGGCATTGGGTTTTAAGGGGTAAACAAAAAAAAATGTTTTGGGGGGGTAAACAAGGGCAATGTTTTTCCCGGGTTAAAAAAAACAATGTTTGGAGGGTAACAAAACAATGTTTTTTCCCGGGGGAAACAAAACTAGTTTGGAGGGGGTAAACAAAACAATTTTTGGAGGGTTTAAAAAAAAAAAGGTTTTGGGGGGTTTAAACAAAACAATGTTTGGAGGGTAAACAAAACCAAAGTTTGGAGGGTAAAAAAAAACAATGTTTGGAGGGTAAACAAAAAAAATGTTTGGAGGGGTAAACAAAACAATGTTTGGGAAGGGGGAAACAAAACAATGTTTGGGGGTAAACCAAAAAAATGTTTGGAGGGTTAAAAAAGCAATGTTTGGAGGGGAAACAAAAATTTTTTGGAGGGTAAACAAAAAAAATTTTGGACTGTAAACAAGACAAAGTTTGGAGGGGTAAACCCCAAAACAAAAGTTTGGAGGGGAAACAAAAAAAATGTTTGGAGGGTAAAAAAAACAATGTTTGGGGGGGGGTAAAAAAAAGACAATGTTTTTGGGGGGGTAAAACCCCAAAAAAAATATTTGGAGGGTAAACAAAAAAAATGTTTGGGAAAGGGGAAAAAAAAAAACAATGTTTGGAGGGGTAAACAAAAAAATGTTTGGGAGGGTAAAAAAGACAATATTTGGAGGGTAAAAAAAAAAGGGTTTTGGGGGGTAAAACAAGACAAAGTTTGGAGGGTAAACAAAAAAATGTTTGGAGGGTAAACAAAAAAATTTTTTGGAGGGTAAAACAAAACCCAAAGTTTGGAGGGGGAAAAAAAACAAATGTTTGGGGGGGGTTTAAAAAAAACAATGTTTTGGGGGGTAAAAAAAAACAATGTTTAGGGGGTAAAAAAAAACAAAGTTTGGGGGTAAACAAACCCAAGTTTGGAGGGGGGAAACAAAACAATGTTTTGGGGGGTAAAAAAAAAACAATGTTTGGGGGGGTAAACCCCAAAAAAATGGGTTTTGGGGGGTAAAAAAAACATTGTTTGGAGGGTAAACAAAAAAAGTTTGGAGGGCAAACAAAAAATGTTTGGAGGGTAAAACAAAAAAAATGTTTGGAGGGTAAAAAAAAACAATGTTTGGGAGGGTAAACAAACAAAGTTTGGAGGGTAAAAAAAAACAAAAGTTTTTGGGGGGTAAACCCCAAAACAATTTTTTGGGGGGAAAAAAAAAAACAAGTTTGGAGGGGGGAAACCAAAACAAGTTTGGAGGGAAACAAAAAATGTTTGGAGGGGAAAAAAAAACAATGTTTGGGGGTAAACAAAACAATGTTTGGTGGGGGAAAAAAAGGGCAATGTTTGGAGGGGTAAACAAAACAATGTTTTTGGGGGATAAAAAAAAACAAAAGTTTGGAGGGAAACAAGACAAAGTTTGGAGGGTTTAAAAAAGACAATGTTTGGAGGGTAAACAAAACAAGTTTGGAGGGTAAACAAGACAATGTTTGGAGGGTAAACAAGACAATGTTTGGAGGGTAAACAAAACAATGTTTGGAGGGTAAACAAGACAATGTTTGGAGGGTAAACAAGACAATGTTTGGAGGGTAAACAAAACAATGTTTGGAGGGTAAACAAGACAATGTTTGGAGGGTAAACAAGACAATGTTTGGAGGGTAAACAAAACAATGTTTGGAGGGTAAACAAGACAATGTTTGGAGGGTAAACAAGACAATGTTTGGAGGGTAAACAAGACAATGTTTGGAGGGTAAACAAGACAATGTTTGGAGGGTAAACAAGACAATGTCGTCCTGAAGACAACATTGTTGAGATCACTCACACACTTAGTGTGGTTTTTATGATGTCTTCTCTTCTGCTTCCTCCTCTTCTTCCACTTTCTCTTCTTCCTCCTCCTCTTCTTCCTCCTCCTCTTCTTCCTTCTCTCTTCATCCTCTCATCTTCCTTTCCTCTTCTTCTTTCTCCTCTTCTTCTCCTCCCTCTTCTTCCTCCTCCTCTTCTTCTTTCTCCTCTTCTTCCTCCTCTTCTTCCTCCTCCTCTTCTTCCTCCTCTTCTTCTTCCTCCTCCTCTTCTTCCTCCTCCTCTTCTTCCTCCTCTCTTCTTCCTTCTCCTCTTCTTCCTCCTCCTCTTCTTCCTCCTCTCTTCTTCTTCCCTCCTCTTCTTCCTTCTCTTCTTCCTCCTCCTCTTCTTCCTCCTCTTCTTCTTCCTCCTCTTCTTCTTCCTTCTCCTCTTCTTCCTCCTCCTCTTCTTCCTTCTCCTCTTCTTCCTCCTCCTCTTCTCTCCTCCTCTCTTCTTCTTCTCCTCTTCTTCCTCCTCTTCTTCTCTCCTCTTCTTCCTTCCTCTTCTTCCTCTCTCTTCTTCCTCCTCCTCTTCTTCCTTCCCCTCTTCTTCCTTCTCTCTTCTTCCTCCTCTCTTCTTCCCTTCTTTCCCCTTCTTCCTCCTCTTTCTTCTTCCTTCTCCTCTTCTTCCTCCTCCTTTCTTCCTTCTCCTCTTCTTTCTCCTCCCCTTCTTCCTTCCCCTTCTTCTTCCTTCTCCCCTCTTCTCCTCCCTATCTCTCCTTCTCCTCTTCTTCCTCCTCCTCTTCTTCCTCTCTTTTTTCCTCTCCTCTTCTTCCTCTCCTCTTCTTTCTCCTCTCTTCTTCCTTCCCTCTTCTTCCTTCTCTCTCTTCTTCCTCCTTCTCTTCTTCCTCTCCTCTTCTTCCTCCCTCTCTTCTTCCTTCTCCTCTTCTTCCTCCTCCTCTTCTTCCTCCTTCTTCTTCTTATCTCTCCTCCTCTTCTTCTCCTTCTCCTCTTCTTCTTCCTCATCTCTTCCTTCTCCCTTCTTACTCCTCCTCTTCTTCTCCTGTTCTTCTTCCTCCTCTTTCTTCCTCCTCCTCTTCTTCCTTCTCCCTTCTTCCTCCTCCTTTCTTCCTTCCTCTTCTTCTTCCTCCTCCTCTTCTTCCTTCTCCTCTTTTCTTCCTCTCTTCTTCCTTCTCCTTTCTTTTCCCCCTCCTCTTCTTCCTCCCGTTCTTCTTCCTCCTCCTCTTCTTCCTCTCTTCTTCTTCCTTCTCCTCTTTTTCCTCCTCCCCTTCTTCCTCCTGTTCTTCTTTCCTCCTTTCTTCTTCCTCCTCCTCTTCTTCCTTCTCCTCTTCTTCCTCCCCCTCTTCTTCCTTTCCTTTCTTCTTCCTCTCCTCTTCTTCCTTCCTCCTCTTCTTCTTCTCCTCTTCTTCCCTTTTCCTCTTCTTCCTCCTCCTCTTCTTCCTCTGTTCTTCTTCTTCTCCTCTTCTTCCTCCTCTTCTTTTCCTTCTCCTCTTCTTCCTCCTCCTCTTCTTCCTCCTGTTCTTTCTTCCTCCTCCCTTTTCTTCTCCTCCCTCTTCTTCCTTCTCCTCTTCTTCCTCCTCCTCTTCTTCCTCCTCTTCTTCTTCCCTCCTCTCTTCTTCCTTTCCCCTCCTCCTTCCCTTCTTCCCCTCTCTCCTTCCTCCTCTTCTTCCTCCTCCTCTTCTTCCTCCTGTTCTTCTTCCTCCTCCTCTTCTTCCTCCTCTTCTTCTTCCTTCTCCTCTTCTTCCTCCTCCTCTTCTTCCTCCTGTTCTTTTTCTCCTCCCTTCTTCCTCTCTCTTCTTCCTTCTCCTCTTCTTCCTCCTCCTCTTCTTCCTCCGTTCTTCTTCCTCCTCCTCTTCTTCCTCCTCCTCTTCTTACTTCTCCTATTCTTCCTCCTCCTCTTCTTCATCCTCTCTTCTTCCCTACCTCTTCTTCCTTCACCTCTTATTCTTCCTCCTTTTTCCTTCTACATCTTTTCCTCCCTCTTCTTCCTCCTGTTTCTCTTCCTCCTCCTCTCTTTCCTCTTTCTTAAGTTGCACTTCTCCCTTGCAGAGGGTTTTCACCCTAATTAAGAATAAAAAATAAACAAAAAAAAACACAAAATTACAAAACCAAATCAGATAAGAGAGACTAAATATGAAACACACACACAACACCACACAACCACACCACACACACCACACACACACACACACCACACACACCCAACACACAACAACCAACAATAAACACACAAAAAAACTCACCACACACACACACACACACCACAGACCACACAACACCACACACACACACCAACAAACCAACACACACAACACACACAACACACACCACAGACACCACACACACACCCACAAACACACAAAATCACACACCACACACACCAAGACACCACACACACCCACACACACACCACACCACCCCACACACACCCACACACACACACCACACACACACACCCACACCACAACACACAACACACACACACACACCACACACACAACACCCACACAACACACCCACAACACAAAACAGGCCTAGTGTCTAATCGACATGTGCTAGGACAAAATGGTAAACTACACACACACACAACACACACACACACACACCCCACATACGCACATTCTGAGTATAATAAAGATGGGACAGACACGGGAGACGGAGAATAATTATAGAACAAGAGCAGCAGAAGAGGCAATAAACATGGCTAAGAAAAATACACTTTAATATATGTGAATGGTGAGGGGGAGAGAGAGAGAGAGAGAGGAGGAGAGAGGGGAGAGAGAGAGAAGACGAGAGGAGAGGAGAAGGAGAGGGAGAGAGAGAGAGAGAGAGAGAACAAGGCTATCACAAGAGGCTTACCTGGGTACAAGGGGTGTGAGTGTGTTTGCCAAGTGTCTCATATTGTGGGCGGGAAATGAAGGAAGGGGGAGGGAGGGAGGAAGGGACGGAGGGAGAAAAAGTGAGAGATGATAGAAACTGAACCAAGGTAGTCTACACACACACACACACACACACACACACACACACACACACACACTAGGCGGGGCCAGGAGCTGAGTCTCGACCCCTGCAACCACAATTAGGTGAGTACACACACACACACACACACACACACACACACTCCAGGAGCTGTGATTCGACCCCTGCAACCACGTAGAGGTAGGTAAACACACTCATAGCAACCCTTCACGAACCTCTAAACAACCCATCTGTTTGTGTGTGTACTTACCTAACTGCACTCACCTAATTGTGGTTGCAGGGGTCGATTCATAGCTCCTGGCTCCTCCCCTTCACTGGTCGCTACTAGGTTCTCTCTCTCCCTGCTCCATGAGCTTTGTCAAACCTCGTCTTAAAACTATGTATGGTTCCTGCCCACAACGTCATTTGTCAGACTATTCCACTTCCTGACAAATCAATGACTGAAGAAATACTTCCTAACATCCCTTTGACTCATCTGAGTCTTCAACTTCCAATTGTGACCCCTTGTTGCTGTGTCCTCCAGTGTCGTGTGTGTGTGTGTGTGTGTGTGTGTGTGTGTGTGTGTGTGTGTGTGTGTGTGTGTGTGTGTGTGTGTGGTGCCCGTACAAGTGTTGCCAGATATAAAAACACTCTCCCCATGTGTGCATGTGTGTGGTGTGCGTTACGCCTGGCTCGCTGCCTTACCCCCGCTCGTTCCACCTTCTCCCTCACCCAGCTCTAACTGCCTTGTTATCGTGCGGATCGCGGTAGTTCGACCCGCATCGTTACCCGGGCGACAGAGAGGGAGGCTGGTGTAATGATCTACGCCGGAACATGTCAGATCACTCTCCTGGGCTCATATCTCTACGAAAGTTTTACACGGAGAGGCATCTTAATGTTCGTATCAGATGAGTTAAACGCAGCGAGTGAGTCTAAGAGGCTCCGAGGAATTAGTACCTCAGGGATACATATTTTACACTGATGAATAACTAAAGTCTCCATGGGGAAGTGGAAAAGAATTCTTCCTCCGTAAGTTATCCGTGTCGTAAGAGGAGACTAAAATGCCGGGAGCAAGGGGCTAGTAACCCCCTTCTCCTGTATATATTAGTAAATTTAGGTCACCCTGCCTCGTTGGGATAACTAAAGTGTTATAAACACATGCTAATGTTCAATGATATCTCACATGGAGACACAAACTCAGGAGATAAATTGGTCTGTGTATTTCGACCCCCTTCTACTGAAAAGGACCTCAGAAGGGGGTCGAAATATTCAGAGCAATTAATCTCTCAAGTTTCTGTCTCCGTGCGTGTTTCTTACTGAACACTGACAATGATTTTTTTCATACATATTACTTTATATATATATATATATATATATATATATATATATATATATTATATATATATATATATATATATATATATATATATACATAGAGAGAGGTGACTGTATCTGTCAGTCACTGTCCACTGTATGCTGTGCTTTTCCGAAAAATAATCATCACAATCATCATCATCATCATCATCATCATCATCATCATCATCATCATCATTATCATCATCATACCTTACAATCTGTCTTACAAACAATGACGTGTTCCTTCCTCTGAATTAATATAAGAATGACCCGGGGGGGTTCGAACCTCGGTCGGAGGGCCCAGCAGACGGAGGATCAAGCCTTCACCGCCGCCGCCGCGTCTCGCGCTGAACAACCCCATTCGATCTCCGACGTTACAAATTAAAGTTACAAATTCCTGTAGAATTTCGTAGTAACGATACTGTAGTCTCGTCTGTACGTTCATGTATCAGCATACACGAAACTGCCAGTTGTATTCTGAAAATAAAATACGATAATATACGTTAATATACGGTGGGAGGGGAGGGAAGGTGGGAGCTTTAAGAAAGAGGGGAGGGGGAGGAAGAGAAAGAAAGAGGGGAAGGGGAATTGAAATGGGAAATGGGAGGAAGAGAAAGAAAGAGGGGAAGGGGAATTGAAATGGGAAATGGGAGGAAGAGAAAGAAAGAGGGGAAGGGGGAATTGAAATGGGAAATGGGAGGAAGAGAAAGAAAGAGGGGGAGAGGAGAAGAGAGAAGGGAAGGGATGGAAAATAATGTAAATGGGAGTGGGGAAAACGGGCAGTGAAGGAGAATGGAAAATGTAAGAGAGGGGAGAGGGATAAAATGAGAGAGGGGAAGCATACAGGGGGAGTCAAATAGAGGGGAAAGCATACAAAGGGGTAGGTATACAGAGGGGTTTATACAACGATACATGCGGAATACAAGGTCACACTGAGCCGCTTTGTGTATGTTCCTTGGATGTATATCTCTCTTGTTGAATATACATTTAGAGCAGCAGTGTATATTCCCCGGGATATGTATGTTTCAAGAGTATCAGTGTATATACTTGTATATAGTGTTTAACTGTATATATGTTTATATTAACCGTAGCGTTAGACTGGTGACAAGGAGCCTTAATGACCCTCATGTAGTCGATAGGCTTCAAACCTAATAAACTAATCAACCAGGCGAGGCCTTCTACTACCAAATCTACCACCACTACTTAACAACTCTATTGCCAACCTCTGGATTAACCCAAGGGCATGACCTAGGCTAGATAAGGTTTTTTAGTCGGACCCGCAGTTGGAGCTTTAGGTCATCTGACCGAGGCCTTCCACTGGCTTACCCCTTCACCCTTTTAAAAATTAGGGCTATAAGTATTACTTCCACTAGCGTATTCCGCCCACTTATGACGATGCCTTCAGCTGCTACACCTCTCTTCTGGCCCCCAGTATACAGGAATCTATCTTCTTCAGTCTAGATTAAGGCCGAGGGACTGATTGCCTCACGTTCCACTCTCTCTCCACTGAATTTTAAAATCAGGTAATATTTCTTCACCTAGGTGTTTCACATGTGTCTTATTCATTATCAGGTCATTATTGAATGAAATTAATATAATGACACATTCTCAAAGAACGTAAATACAAATATGAGAAAGTATTTATCAAACGTGGGTTCAGAACCTCTGTCATATCCTGGTAAAAAGAGCCTTTGTAAAATGTTCGAGTAGCCTCTAGAAAGGTGTGTAAAACGCTACCCCGGGACTGGCTGTGTTCTCCCTGGATTATTAAACTAGATTTCTAAGTCTAGAATAGAACTTTTAGCAAAGCTTGGAGATAGGAGGAAGAGTGTTGGAGAATATATATATATATATTATAAATATATATATATATATATATATATATATATATATATATATTATATATAATATATATATATGCATATGTGTATGTATGCATGTATAGACATAAGTGTGCAAGTATATACTTATGTATGTTTATGTGTGTGCGTATAAGCGCATGTACATGTAAAAAATCATTAACGTACACATTTAACTATTGTACAGAATAAAGAAGCAGTTTTTTTTCCTTTTTAATTTTATTGAAATGGGAAAATAAAATTGGGAGCAAAAATGGAAATTCTCGAGTACTTAACACCATCATCTATCCCGGAACATTGTTATCTACTGGTGTATATGCTTACCTGTATATACCGCGTTAGTACATTCATGTTTCTCTCTTCTCCCAGCTCCTTTCTTGTCTGTCTCTTCTCTCTGTCTTCTGTGTGTAGTTTGTTTTGTCTCTCCGCTCTGGGATCATGCAGATGTCTTCATAACAATTCCATTCTGGTGTGTGTGGGATGAGTCACCCTGCTGGAAGATGGTCAGTCCCAAGTGGTAGTAACTGCAGCTCTGCTGGAAGATGGTCAGTCCCAAGTGGTAGTAACTGCAGCTCTGCTGGAAGATGGTCAGTCCCAAGTGGTAGTAACTGCAGCTCTGCTGGAAGATGGTCAGTCCCAAGTGGTAGTAACTGCAGCTCTGCTGGAAGATGGTCAGTCCCAAGTGGTTAGTAACTGCAGCTCTGCTGGAAGATGGTCAGTCCAAGTGATGGTAACTGCAGCTCTGCTGGAAGATGGTCAGTCCCAAGTGATAGTAACTGCAGCTCTGCTGGAAGATGGTCAGTCCCAAGTGATGGTAACTGCAGCTCTGCTGGAAGATGGTCAGTCCCAAGTGATAGTAACTGCAGCTCTGCTGGAAGACGGTCAGTCCCAAGTGATAGTAACTGCAGCTCTGCTGGAAGATGGTCAGTCCCAAGTGATGGTAACTGCAGCTCTGCTGGAAGATGGTCAGTCCCAAGTGACAGTAACTGCAGCTCTGCTGGAAGATGGTCAGTCCCAAGTGATAGTAACTGCAGCTCTGCTGGAAGATGGTCAGTCCCAAGTGATAGTAACTGCAGCTCTGCTGGAAGATGGTCAGTCCCAAGTGATAGTAACTGCAGCTCTGCTGGAAGGAAACCTTTGAAGCTGTCGTAGCTGATGAACCCAGCTCAGGTTGACACTATGAAGTCCCCAGCTCAGGCTAACACTACTTAAGTCTCCCACCTCAGGCTGACACTACTGAAGTCTCCCAGCTCAGGCTGACACTACTGAAGTCTCCCAGCTCCGGCTGACACTACTGAAGTCTCCCAGCTCAGGCTAACACTACTTAAGTCTCCCACCTCAGGCTGACACTACTGAAGTCTCCCAGCTCAGGCTGACACTACTGAAGTCTCCCAGCTCAGGCTGACACTACTGAAGTCTCCCAGCTCAGGCTGACACTACTGAAGTCTCCCAGCTCAGGCTGACACTACTGAAGTTCCCAGCTCAGGCTGACACTTACTGAAGGTCTCCCAGCTCAGGTTGACACTACTGAAGTCTCCCAGCTCAGGTTACACTACTGAAGTCTCCAGTCAGGCTAACACTACTTAAGTCTCCCAGCTCAGACTGACACTGCTGAAGTCTCCAGCTCTGCTGACACTACTGAGAGTCTCCCAGCTCAGGCTGACACTACTGAAGTCTCCCAGCTCAGACTGACACTGCTGAAGTCTCCCAGCTCAGGCTGACACTACTGAAGTCTCCCAGCTCAGACTGACACTGCTGAAGTCTCCCAGCTCTGGCTGACATTACTGAAGTCAGGAAGCTCAGGCTGACACTACTGAAGTCAGCCAGCTCAGGCTGACACTACTGAAGTCAGCCAGCTCAGGCTGACACTACTGAAGTCAGCCAGCTCAGGCTGACACTACTGAAGTCAGCCAGATCAGGCTGACACTACTGAAGTCAGCCAGCTCAGGCTGACACTACTGAAGTCAGCCAGATCAGGCTGACACACGTGAACACCTTGTATGTTCACCATTCTGTGTGATACAATACGTCAGAGGAACATAGTTACCTTGCTTTCCAATGGGCAGCGCAGTCTGCTCACAACCGAATGGTCTCGGGTTCGATACCCTTTGCAGGTGGAGATATACGGGCGAGTCTTCTCCAGTAAAAAGGCACCTGGGTGTCAGTCGACTGTCGTGGGTCGCATCCTGGGGGATGGTCAGGAACTACAAAGGAATAAGGGGCTAGAATGTCTATCAAAGTCTCTGATGCCTCTCTTTGACGTGTGATGCCTCGCTGTGATGTGTGATGCCTCGCTGTGATGTGTGATGCCTCGCTGTGATGTGTGATGCCTCGCTGTGATGCGTGATGCCACGCTGTGATGTGTGATGCCTCGCTGTGATATATGATGCCTTGCTGGGATGTTTGATGCCTCTCTCTGATGTGTGATGCCTCGCTGTGATGTGTGATGCCTCGCTGGGATATATGATGCCTTCCTGGTATGTTTGATGCCTCTCTGTGATGTGTGATGCCTCGCTGTGATGTGTAATGCCTCGATGTGATGTGTAATGCCTCGATGTGATGTGTAATGCCTCGATGTGATGTGTAATGCCTCGCTGTAATACGTAATGCCTAGCTGTGATGTGTAATGCCTCGATGTGATGTGTAATGTAATGCCTCGCTGGGATATATGATGCCTCGCTGGGATTGTCACTATCACATAGAATAACGTACCGCCACAATGCCGCTGCTACACTATTCTAGATCTCAACTTTTAGCTAAAATGCTCATATATGTTACTTAACAAAATAATATAATTTGGCTGACTGTTCCCATAAAACCCAACTGTAACATCAGTTACAATTAAAAGTGTGATAATTTATGTATTTTAGCTAAAAAAAATCTAGTTTGTGATTATATGCTTTAAACCGCTCGGAATCGTCGAATTATGTCGAATTTATTCGCAAAAAAAAGGAAAAAATCCAGCCACACCCTCCAGCCACACCCTCCAGCCACACCCTCCAGCCACACCCTATAGCCACACCCTCCAGCCACACCCTCCAGCCACACCCTCCAGCCACACCCTCCAGCCACACATGTCTCCACACATCTCTCCAGCGTTGAAGATGAACATCCTTTACAGGCACCCCTCTGGGCAGGCTGACCCTGTAAGCGACTGCCAAGATTTTTCTCCCCTAATTTGCATACCAGATGACCTGCTTTAGAGCAAGTCTGACTGGAATTACCCTGGCATAACTGAAGTTACCTCTTTAGGTGATAAAAAAGCTAGTTATTAGTTGGGAAAATGGAGAGATAGTGAGACAGACAGAGAGATATGTATATATAGAGAGAGATTGTGTGAGAGATGGAGAAAGAGAGAGAGCGCAAGCACCCTAACCAGATTACTTTCGCTATTTGTTCCAGGAAGGGAGTACCCTGACAGGAGGGAGACACAGGCCTGATATATTGGCCTCACTCACCCGCCTTCCCATCTATCTTTCTTCCCTCTTTATCTCTCTCTCTCTCTCTCTCTCTCTCTCTCTCTCTCTCTCTCTCTCTCTCTCTCTCTCTCTCTCTCTCTCTCTCTCTCTCTCTCTCTCTCTCTCTCTACCTCCTTCACCCCGTCTTCATCCTCCCCAACACTCTCGCTTAAATAGTCTTCCCATCCATCTTTCTTATTTATTTCGCCTCACTGCCTACTCTTCATTACATTTTCTAAGTCTCCTCCTCCTGCTAGCTTCCTCCTTCTCACTCTCCTCGCAGCCTCTCCACCTACTGTTTTCCTCTTCTATTTCTCCTCCCTTCTAATGTCTCCTCACATTCTCTCCATCAAACTTCTTCCTGTAGCTTTATCCACTCTGTCCACTGTTTGAGATCACAATTGTTTGGCAGCAAACAAACCAAAACAAAAGAAGACAACTTGGAGTGACCATAAACAACGACCTTAAAAGTGCCAAACAATGTCTATCTGTGAGCAACAAAGGTAACACAGTTTCATAGGTAGGAACTTCAAGAATATAACACCAGGCACCATACTCAATGACTCAAGAAATCGTAATGACACGATTGCAAACAAACCATACCCCCGGCCGGGATTGAACCCGCGGTCATAGAGTCTCTATGACCGCGGGTTCTATCCCGGCCGGGGGTATGGTCTGACTCTGTAATGTTCTTGTTAGACCGCATCTTCAATATACCGTCCAGTGTTGATATCCAAGTTACGTGAAAAGTGAAGATATGATGGATAGGGTACAGAGAAGAGGTACCAAGCTGGTACCATCACTGGAGAGGGTGCAGAGAAGAGGTACCAAGCTGGTATCATCTCTGGAGAGGGTACAGAGAAGAGGTATCAAGCTGGTACCATCACTGGAGAGGGTACAGAGAAGTACCTAGCTGGTACCATCACTGGAGAGGGTACAGAGAAGAGGTACCAAGCTGGCACCATCTCTGGAGAGGGTCCAAAGAAGAGGTACCAAGCTGGTATCATCTCTGGAGAGGGTACAGAGAAGAGGTATCAAGCTGGTACCATCACTGGAGAGGGTACAGAGAAGTACCTAGCTGGTATCATCACTGGAGAGGGTACAGAGAAGAGGTACCAAGCTGGTACCATCTCTGGAGAGGGTACAGAGAAGAGGTACCAAGCTGGTACCATCACTGGAGAGGGTACAGAGAAAAGGTACAAAGCTGGTACCATCACTGGAGATGGTACAGAGAAGAGGTACCAAGCTGGTACCATCACTGGAGAGGGTACAGAGAAGAGCTACCAAGCTGGTACCATAACTGGAGAGGGTACAGAGAAGAGGTACCAAGCTGGTACCATCACTGGAGAGGGTACAGAGAAGAGCTACCAAAGCTGGTACCATAACTGGAGAGGGTACAGAGAAGAGGTACCAAGCTGGTACCATCACTGGAGAGGGTACAGAGAAGAGCTACCAAGCTGGTACCATAACTGGAGAGGGTACAGAGAAGAGGTACCAAGCTGGTACCATCTCTAGAGAGGGTACAGAGAAGAGCTACCAAGCTGGTACCATAACTGGAGAGGGTACAGAGAAGAGGTACCAAGCTGGTACTATCACTCAGAAACAAAGCTTCTCAAACTGAGACAACGAGATCTCATTAAAACCTTTAAGATACTGAATGTCTTTGAGAAACTCAAACAAGAAGAACTATCTGAAGTGTTCAATGAGTCTATAACTCGAGATAATGAATAAAACTTCGAGGCAGAAGATGCAACACGAACGCATGCAAAGCTTTTTTTATGGATTGCAAAGAGAATAGTAGGAGAAGAGAATAAACTACAGATTAACATTGCAAGTGGGAAAACAATAGAATAATTTAAGAACGAACTGGATAAGCACTATGCAAGTATAGGACTCAATTAGATACATGGTCACCTAGTGGTAGGGGTCGCCAGATCCTGCAGGACCTACATGTTCAGTGTAAATCCATCAGTCAGAATTGCTGGGTCATACTTAAAGTGCTTTAAACGTTAGCAAATATGATAATAAACTGAAAGCGGTAATAGGTAAGGTATAGGGTAGGGGGAGAGAGGACAGAAGCGAGATGTTGCCTGGGACACTCGCTACCTCCCTGGACCACTCACTAAACCCGTCATATATATTCATTTGATGGACACTCATAAGCGCTGATGGGCCATTATAAACATTGATGGGCCATCATAGGCATTGATGGGCCATTTATTTGATGGGGAATTCTGAAGTCAAAAGAATCCTGATGTTTGTTCAGCGACTGTACCAGGACGACCAACTGACAACGAAGCAGCAGAGACAATAGTAGTACGCAGAGGTAGAAGTAGATTGTTGTGATAGTCTTAGCAGTATTTATAAGTAGAGCCACTGGCACACACTGTTATATGAGTGACAGTGGAGTAACACCAGTAGTTAAGACAGTAACACCAGTAGTTAAAACAGTAACACCAGTAGTTATGACAGGAACACCAGTAGTTAAGACAGTAACACCAGTAGTTAAGACAGTAACACCAGTAGTTAAAACAGTAACACCAGTAGTTAATACAGGAACACCAGTAGTTAAGACAGTAACACCAGTAATTTAAGACAGTAACACCAGTAGTTAAGACAGGAACACCAGTAGTTAAGACGTAACACCAGTAATTAAAAACAGTAACACCAGTAGTTAAGACAGTAACACCAGTAGTTAAAACAGTAACACCAGTAGTTAAGACAGTAACACCAGTAGTTAAAACAGTAACACCAGTAGTTAAGACAGTAACACCAGTAGTTAAAACAGTAACACCAGTAGTTAAGACAGGAACACCAGTAGTTAAGACAGTAACACCAGTAATTAAGACAGTAACACCAGTAGTTAAGACAGTAACACCAGTAGTTAAGACAGTAACACCAGTAGTTATAGACAGTAACACAGTAGTTAAGACAGTAACACCAGTAGTTAAGACAGTAACACCAGTAGTTAAGACAGTAACACCAGTAATTAAGACAGTAACACCAGTAATTAAGACAGTAACACCAGTAGTTAAGACAGTAACACCAGTAGTTAAGACAGTAACACCAGTAGTTAAGACAGTAACACCAGTAGTTAAGATAGTAACACCAATAGATAAGTTAGTAACACCAGTAGTTAAGACAGTAGCACCAGTAGTTAAAACAGTAACACCAGTAGTTAAGACAGTAACACCAGTAGTTAAGACAGTAACACCAGTAGTTAAGACAGTAACACCAGTAGTTAAGACAGTAACACCAGTAGTTAAGACAGTAACACCAGTAGTTAAGACAGTAACACCAGTAGTTAAGACAGTAACACCAGTAGTTAAGACAGTAACACCAGTAATTAAGACAGTAACACCAGTAATTAAGACAGTAACACCAGTAGTTAAGTTAGCAACATATCTTCTGTAAACTCCAGGCCATCGTTCCAGTATATGCGATACATTTACTTTCTGTTTTCTTGCAGGCAGTACTCGGAAGGAGTGGAGGATGAGGAGAGAGCCTTCTGAGTTACTATCGTTGCCTCACACACCTACATAATACACAATAGTCCTTAATCAAAACACAAGTAGACAGTTCTTCTCAGCAGACAGCCTCGGTGTGGACACCCAAGTTCTCTTCTCTCTATCTCTATGTCCTTCCTACTTCTATGTACTTCCTATCTACTACTATGTACTTCCTATCTACTACTATGTACTTCCTATCTACTACTATGTACTTCCTATCTACTTCTATGTACTTCCTATCTACTACTATGTACTTCTATCTACTTCTATGTACTTCCTATCTACTTCTATGTACTTCCTATCTACTACTATGTACTTCCTATCTACTACTATGTACTTCCTATCTACTTCTATGTACTTCCTATCTACTACTATGTACTTCCTACCTACTACTATGTACTTCCTATCTACTTCTATGTACTTCCTATCTACTTCTATGTACTTCCTATCTACTACTATGTACTTCCTATCTACTACTATGTACTTCCTATCTACTTCTATGTACTTCCTATCTACTACTATGTACTTCCTATCTACTTCTATGTACTTCCTATCTACTACTATGTACTTCCTATCTACTACTATGTACTTCCTATCTACTACTATGTACTTCCTATCTACTACTATGTACTTCCTATATACTTCTATGTACTTCCTATCTACTACTATGTACTTCCTATCTACTTCTATGTACTTCCTATCTACTTCTATGTACTTCCTATCTACTACTATGTACTTCCTATCTACTACTATGTACTTCCTATCTACTTCTATGTACTTCCTATCTACTACTATGTACTTCCTACCTACTACTATGTACTTCCTATCTACTACTATGTACTTCCTATCTACTACTA
>NC_069444.1:15528239-15575739 GCF_026875155.1 Cherax quadricarinatus
TAATTTATTTGACACTAATTCTGAATCTGAGATCAGAATTAACTCGCCACATTATGGAAATTAATTGGAAATCAATTTCTCGTCTGTTCTGAACATTGCTGAGCAGCTGGCGGACACCTACTGGCCATACTCTGAAGTTGAAGGGGATGGAGCCGCCAGTTACAGGGAGACCCAGAAGACCCGTAGATATGACTGCCTTTCCCCTTGCTCTAACTTCATCCCAGTAGAGTCGGAGACCCTTGGAACATGGGGTAAGTGTGCTCTAAAGTTCCTCAGAGAGCTTGGTGAAAAGCTCATCACAGAAACTAAGGATCACGGGGCGGCCAGCTTCCTCATTCAGAGACTCAGTGTTGCGATCCAGAGGGGAAAGGCCTGCAGCATTCTGGGCACGCTGCCCATCGCCGGGAAGCTGGACGAAGTGTTTGAGATGAACTCCCTGAGATGTTATTCATGTTGTTCTCAATGTTAATGTATTTTTTTTTATAAATAAACTTAACACAGTATATAGAATATAGGGATAGGGGGGTAGGAAAAGAAAATATTCAAACGTTCCCGGGAGAATCTCAAGTTTCCCCAAAGTTTCTTGTCTGTCAGTGTATATACACCGAGATGTGTATCTCAGTGTATATACATCGAACTGTGTATCTCAGTGTATATACACTGAGTTTATATTACTCCCTATTTTAGGTATTAAAGTATTTTTGACTGGTGGTGAGCAGGTGACATGCAGCCTTCATGATTATCATGTAGTAGATAGTCTTCAAACCCCCTTTAGCCAACCAGCGTAGAGTGTTATCTGTCGTTACGCTAGTTTGCGTATTTCCGGTGTTAATTCGCTTATTTAATTTCGCTGATTTAACTGTGCCATTTAATTTAGATAATCAACAAGCTATTTAGTCCAGCAAATGGCCTCTTGTGGGTGTTATTGTACGGCTGGCAGGGATGTAACCTGTGGAGATTATATGTCTGGCAGCGCCGTCTCAGGTGTGCCTGAAGGAAGAGGAAGAAGAATGAGAAAATAATGAGAAATAATCAGAGAGAGAGAGAGAGAGAGAGAGAGAGAGAGAGAGAGAGAGAGAGTGACACTTGAAACGACATTTGAGATAACTTACTGTTATTTTTCTCTCATAATAATAGCCCAAGTAACATGTGGGAGCCTCATACGTCTCTCTCTCTCTCTCTCTCTCTCTCTCTCTCTCTCTCTCTCTCTCTCTCTCTCTCTCTCTCTCTCTCTCTCTCTCTCTCTCTCTCTCTCTCTCTCCATTATCCATCCTGTGGATGGATAAGGAACCCCTACCATATCCTCTCTTTAAATTTCAATTACATAACCTCTGTCACTTAAGATTTTCTTTATTTTTTCTAAAAGTAACAGATTATCTAATTCTAATCCTTACTTTAATTGTATAGGCCTTTTTTAGGCTCTAAATCAGCCTCAATTATGGTAAATAATTTTCATTCTTTATTTCCACAAATTTAAATCGATCGAAAAATTAAATTAGGCCTAACTAAAATAATTTTATAAAGATTATTATTAACTTTATTATTATTATTATTATTATTATTATTATTATTATTAAAATTCTTCTTCTTCTTCTTCTTCTTCTTCTTCTTCTTCTTCTTCTTATTATTATTATTATTATTATTATTATATTATTATTATTATTATTATTATTATTATTAAAATTCTTCTTCTTCTTCTTCTTCTTCTTCTTCTTCTTATTATTATTATTATTATTATTATTATTATTATTATTATTAAGTTTAATAAGACTTTTTATAAGTCGCTAAATAAAGCCTCAATAAATTTTTAATACGATTTTTTAAACAATAGTTCACTTGTCCCAATAAAATTTACAAGAACTTTTATCTATTAAACAAAAGTCAAAACAAGAATCAAACTTTTTTTTAAATATAAAATTCCCATAAACTTAAATAATTCTATTTTCTAATCTAAAAAAAAAAAAAATGAAGCCCCCCTCAAAAAAAAAAAAAAAATCTTATCTGCCTTTGCAGGCCTCGTGAGTCTCAGCCTATGAGCCTAAAAAGAATAGTCTTCAAATAGTCTGACGACTGATCGTTGGATAGTTTTGATAATAATAGTTATCTACTATTTCTTAATTTCAGTATATTTCTTATATTTTATTTCTGGAGTGGCCACTGGTAATTGGATTCTTTTTTAATACTAATTATCCGATGTGGAGTGTATCACCCTCCATCCTGTGGATGGTAGTGCGAGAACATAGCCATCCTGTGGATGGTAGTGCGAGAACATAGCCATCCTGTGGATGGTAGTGCGAGAAAATAGCCATCCTGTGGATGGTAGTGCGAGAAAATAGCCATCCTGTGGATGGTAATGCGAGAAAATAGCCATCCTGTGGATGGTAATGCGAGAAAATAGCCATCCTGTGGATGGTAGTGCGAGAAAATAGCCATCCTGTGGATGGTAGTGCGAGAAAATAGCCATCCTGTGGATGGTAATGCGAGAAAATAGCCATCCTGTGGATGGTAATGCGAGAAAATAGCCATCCTGTGGATGGTAGTGCGAGAAAATAGCCATCCTGTGGATGGTAATGCGAGAAAATAGCCATCCTGTGGATGGTAATGCGAGAAAATAGCCATCCTGTGGATGGTAGTGCGAGAAAATAGCCATCCTGTGGATGGTAGTACAAGAACATAGCCATCCTGTGGATGGTAGTACTAGAACATAGCCATCCTGTGGATGGTAGTACAAGAACATAGCCATCCTGTGGATGGTAGTACAAGAACATAGCCATCCTGTGGATGGTAGTACAAGAACATAGCCATCCTGTGGATGGTAGTACTAGAACATAGCCATCCTGTGGATGGTTAGTACAAGAACATAGCCATCCTGTGGATGGTAGTACAAGAACATAGCCATCCTGTGGATGGTAGTACAAGAACATAGCCATCCTGTGGATGGTAGTACAAGAATATAGCCATCCTGTGGATGGTAGTACAAGAACATAGCCATCCTGTGGATGGTAGTACTAGAACATAGCCATCCTGTGGATGGTAGTACTAGAACATAGCCATCCTGTGGATGGTAGTACAAGAACATAGCCATCCTGTGGATGGTAGTACAAGAACATAGCCATCCTGTGGATGGTAGTACAAGAATATAGCCATCCTGTGCATGGTAGTACAAGAACATATCCATCCTGTGGATGGTAGTACAAGAACATAAGGATGGACAAAATAGGCTTAGGAATTAGGCCTCCAGATTCCTCTTTATACTCGTAAATTCTGAATCAGAGGATAGGTTACTTAACGCACCTTTGGTCTCTCACTCTCTCTCTCTCTCTCTCTCTCTCTCTCTCTCTCTCTCTCTATTCACCACTCCATCCTCACTTTTCCCCTTCCCTCCTCTCATCTGCCGTCTCTCGTGTCTCCTCCTCCTCCTCTTTCCCCTCACCCTTCACTCCCTCACCCCTCACTTCCATTGCCCGTAAAATAATTCAAAACACAAACACTCACTCGGGGACACTATTGTGTTTGCCCTGCGTCTTGTTTACACGAGATATGCAAACACCGTTGTCAATGTTGTTGGCTAATAACTGTGCACTAGCAGCCTGTGTGTGTGTGTGTGTGTGTGTGTGTGCGTACTCACCTATATGTACTCACCTATATGTGGTTACAGGGGTCGAGTCATAGTGCGTGTGCGTGTGTGTGTGTGTGTGTGTGTATGTGCGTGTGTGTGTGTGTGTGCGTGTGTGTGCGTGTGTGTGTGTGTGTGTATGTGTGTGTATTCACCATTTGTTTACTACCTTAACACTCAAAAAAAAAGAGTTTCCTTGCATCTCAGAATATCTGAGTATCTTTTAAGTCGTGATCATGTCTCCCTTCACTCCCCGGCTGTCTAGTGATGCTGGCCCTACTTCTGAGTAATTTCCATATCCAAGACTTTTTTTTACCCTGACATCAGCCAAACTTTCTCTATTTTTTCCCGTATGGTTTATGAGATAAGTGGCTCCATGCTGGCGCTGCACACTCAAGTACTGATGATAGTTGTGTCTGGTTCAGTGATCTCAGTGACTCCTTGTTCAGATTTATGAAGACTCGCCACCTTACCATAACGATAATACCTTACTCCAGGTGTAATGTAACCACAAAACTTTTAAATAACGAAAAAAATCACAATACCGTGACTGGAACAATACACAACCCGCATATAGTAGAGATGAACTTACGACGACGTTTCGTGTGTGACTTTGTAAATGGTCCAAGTCGGACCGAAAAGTCGTCGTAAACTCCTCTGTCTTATATGCGGGTTATTTATTGCACACAGCTTTTGTTTATTTCTCAGATTAACACTGTTGAGCGATGTGAGAAAACACGAAAGCGCTGGGGAAGGGGGTAAACAAAAAACTACTTTTCCCTGTGGTTGTATTTCCCATTGAGATATTACCTGTTTACTGTCATCTTAATGAATTTCATTCTGGTATGTGATCCTCGGGTAAGTGGCTCAGTGTTACGTCCATACATCAGTGTTCTCATCATTCACTCTATTAATATTGGATTATCTTCCTGATCTTATCCTTGTATTTGTTAAGGGAGGGTTGAACTCCATTAGCTACTCATTAGTTCATTCGTGTAGCTCATTCGAGTCACAATAAGATCACAGTAAACAGGTGATATCACAATATGCAAAACAGCCACTATGAAAAAAAAGTGAATTCCGAGAGTTTCGTGATTTTTTTACATTATCAAGGACCTATAAAAATAATGGAACAGAAGACTTTTAAGGTTGAGGTGCCACCTCACAGTGAAGATGTGACACCTAACCGGTCATTTTATGAATATGTGGGTGAGATGGGCAAGGACTTCTCAAACTAATCAATTTTCTCCCCAAATTGTATTAATTACAAATGAATCTAATTTGTATAATCCTAAACTAATATTCATATTAAAAGCAAAAGTATTTTTATGAAACTTGATTCAATTATATTTCTCTCAAGCACAGACCGGCTTGATACAACTTTCTTGGCCTTTTGAAAGTGAATTGGATTTTCAAAGGCCGAGAATAAACAGGGTATTAGACTCTTCTCCATTTCTAATGCTATATTTTAGTTCAAAACTTTTCCCAGTTTGACCGTAATAAACTTTATCACATTTTTTACAAGGAATTTGTTTTTTTTAAATTATTAAAATTATTAAAATATATTATTTTTAAAATAAATTAAAATTTTTTTTTTAATAGTCAAAGGAAAAAATTTTTTTTTAAAAGGGTTTTTTTTTGGAAAAACAAAAAAATTTTTTTTTTACAAATTACGAAAACAAAAAAAATAATTTTATTGTTTTTTTTTATTAAATTTTTAAAATTTTAAAATAATTTTTTGGAAGGAAAATTAAAACCCGGTTTAATAAGGAAAAATTTTTTTTGGCCCCTTTAATTTTTTTTAACAGAAACAAAAAAAGGCTTTTTTAATTTTTTGGGGAAATTTAAAATTTTTCCCCTGAGAAATAAAAAGTGGGATTATTTTTAACAGAAAAAATCCCCGACCGAATTAAATTTTTCAGTTTGGCTTTAAATTTTTTTGAAAAATTTGGGTGAGGAAAAAATTTTTTTTTTTTAAGACGAAAAATTCCCCGAAAAATTTTTTAATTTTCCCATGTTGTTATTTTTTTTTTTTTTTGAAAAATTTTTTAAATTTTTAAAGGAAAATTTTTTTTTTTGATGAGGGAATGGGAAGTTTTTTTTTTGCGATTTTAGAGGTAAGTGTGTTAGTTTTGGCTTGTGGGGGGTTTGAAAAGGGATTGTAAAACGAGAGAGAGGGGAGAGAGTGAGTGAGGTGAGTGGGGTGAGAGTGGAGAGTGAGGAAGGTGGAGAGTGAGAGGGGGAGAGTGAGAGGGGAGTGAGAGAGTGAGGGGAGAGTGAGAGGTGAGGTGAGAGGTGAGTGAGAGTGAGGGGAGAGGGGAGGTGAGTGAGAGTGAGAGAGGAGAGTAAGGGGAGGATGAGATGGGGGGGAGAGTGAGAGAGTGAGTGAGAGTGAGAGGTGGGTGAGAGGGAGGGGGAGTGAGAGAGGAGAGAGTTGAGAGTGAGGAGTGAGTGAGATGAGAGAGGTGAGAGTGAGAGTGGAGAGTGAGGAGAGTAAAGTAGGGGGAGTGAGGAGTGGGGAGAGTGAGTAGAGGAGAGAATGAGAGTGAGAGAGTGAGTGAGAGTGGGAGTAGAAGAAAAGTGAGGGGTGAGGAGTGATGAGAGTGAGAGAGTGAGAGTGAGAGAGTGATTGAGAGTGGGGGGTGAGGAGGGGTGAGAGGAGGGAGTGAGATGAGGAGGAGGAGGTGAGAGAGTTTTTGAGTGGAGTAGAGAGTGAGTGGAGGGGGAGTGGAGTGAGAGAGTGAGTGGGGAGTGAGAGAGTGAGAGTGAGAGAGTGAGTGAGAGTGAGAGAGTGAGAGTGAGGAGTGAGTGAGAGTGAGAGAGTGGGGGAGGGGGAGGGGGAGAGAGTGAGAGGGGGAGAGGTGAGGTGAGAGATGAGTGAGAGTGGGAGTGAGAGTGAGAGAGTGGTGAGAGTGAGAGATGGGGAGGGGAGGGTGAGAGGGGTGAGAGTGAGGAGGAGTGAGGGGGAGAAGTGAGAGTGGAGGGAGGGGGAGAGTGAGGAGTGAGTTGGAGGGAGTGAGAGTGAGAGAGTGATGAGATGAGAGGTGAGAGTGGGGAGAGTGATGGGTGAGGGGGTGAGGTGAGGGGGTGAGGAGAGTGAGGAAAAGGGGTGAGAGGGAGGGGAGAGGAGAGAGGGGAGTGGGAGTGGGGTGAGGTGAGGAGTGGGGAGGTGAGAGAGGGGTGAGAGCGAGGAGTGGGTGAGAGAGTGAGGAGAAATTGAGAGGTGAGAGTGGAGAGGGGGGAAGTAGAGGGGGGAGAGTGGGTGAAAGGTGAGGAGAGTGAGAGAGTGGAGTGAGAGATAGTGAGAGTGAGAGAGGAGAGTGGAGAGTGAGTGAGAGTAGAGATGGGGTAGGAGGGGAGTGAGGGAGAGAGTGGTGAGGGGGAGGGTGAGAGGAGAGAGTGAGTGAGAGGAGAGAGGAGAGTGAGAGAGTGAGGAGAGTGAGAGAGGGGGGGAGGGGTGAGGAGAGGAGAGAGGGAGAAGAGAGGGGTGAGAGTAAAAGGAGAGATAGAGGGGGAGAGGAGAGAGAGAGAGAGGTGAGGAGAGGGGAAAAAGAGGGGAGCTGGAGAGGAGGAGAGAGAAAGAGAGGAGAGAGGGGAGGAGAGAGAGAGAGAGAGAGAGAGAGGGAGGAGAGAAAAGAGAGAGGGAGAGAGAGGGAGAAGAGAGAGGAGAGAGAGGAGAGAGAGAGAGAGAGAGAGAGAGAGAGGGGGAGGAGGAGAAGAGAGAGGAGAGAGGAGAGGGAGAGAGAGAAAAGGGAGAGGGAGAGAGAAGAGAGAAGGGAAGGGGAGAGGAAAGAGAAAAAGGAGAGAGAAGAGAGAGAGGAGAGGGGGTTCTTTCTTCTTAAATCACTTGACCAAGAAAAGGCTGTGGGCCCAGACAAGTTGACCCCAAGATTTTTGAGAAGATGTGCAGACCAGCTGCAGCACCCCTAAATGCATCTTTTTAGACTGCCTGTACGTGAAAAAGGCCCTCTCCCTGGAAAGAGGCAAATGTAGTCCTGTTCACAAAAAGAAGGCAGAGCGAAATCAGCAATACAGCCAGTGTCATCCTGTCAAACCCGGTAAGATCCTTTTTAGACAATATCTAAGCAAATGCAGATTTTTTTTTGACTACCACTCATACTTTGTGATCGTCAATTGGGTTCAGGAAAGGTTATCTGGTGATCTGTTGTTAAACCCTCCACTAAGTGGCACCCGTATGGATGAATCCAAATCAGCTGTGTGGTGCATGGACTTTTGGCGCTTTCGACCGGGTGTGGCACCGGGCCCCTTTGAAAAAATTTAAACACGGGATTGCAGGGTCTACGTTGTCTCCCAGTGATTACCCCTTATGGAGATCTCTAAGTTAGTCCTCAATGGAACGGAACCCGCAAGACTTATTGGGGCAAGCGTTCCACAAGGAAGTGTGCTGGGGCCACTGTTATGGAATGTCTACTTCAACGACCTCTTCATCTATCCCCGAATCCATGCATTGCGCGACTGTACATGAATTCACTTATCCCAAGAGAAGAAAGCCCGCTGCTCTAAGCTACTCAAAACCAGCGGAGCTATTCAGCTTGGGGAAATAGATGGCAAGTAAATTTGCACCCCGGAAAACGCAAATGATGATCGTCTTAGGCCCTGATGTAAAAGTGGTGCTAGTAAGGAGAATGGGAGGTTTTTGGGACCTGGAGAAGAAGTTATATCCTTGGGGTGAAATTTGACTCCAAATAACCCTGAGAACCCTGTTGTAAATCTTGCAAAAAAGGGGCCAGGAAGCTTAAAGCATTCGCCGTATCTGATCTGCTTGACAGTAGGGGTTGCAAAATACTGTACGAGGCACAAGTACGCCAACTTGAGTATGTCCACTTTTTTTGGTTTGCCTGTCCCCCCCCTTTATCTGCGACTGCTTGACCCGAGTAGGAACAGAGCAAGAGTTCACTCTCGCCCGGACCCTCCTGGTGGTCTGTCATTTCAGCGAGCCTTTTAACATTAGGAGGGATGTGGGTGGCCTTTTTGTTATGTACAGGCCATATTGTCAAAAAACCACACTTGGTCCACTTCGGGCAGCGCGAAACAAGCTTTTATGCCACAAGACGGGCGAAAACGCAATTCACCTGGCTGTACCTTCTGAACATCATCCATCTGAGTCATAATACCCCGGATGACTCGAGTATGGAAAAACATTGTTCGCTTAATGTGTCAACGAATACTCAGTTGAAAATGAAAATGCTGGCCCACAGATGGCTCCAAAATTATCTGTTCCCTATTGTATGTCTCATAAAAATAAAAATGCTTTCAAAGAGCTGATGTAGGGAAAAGCTCTTAGCTTGTAAAAAAAGTTAGGAATCCTTAACCCGTAAATAGTTGTCAATAAACTAGGGTCTTAACCTGTCAAAACCCTGTGTAAAAAAAAAAAAAAAAAAAAAAAAAAAAAAAAAAAAGAGGGAGAGGCGGGAAGACAAAAAACTCTCAGACAACAGTAGTTTTTAAATACGTCTTCCCCCCAAACCCCACAACACCACACACACACACACACACACACACACACAAAAACACACCACACAACACACACACATCCCTGAAAAAAAAAAACCTTTTAAAACAGGTGAGCCTTGCACGGTTTAGCAAACACCTCCTGAAAAAAAAATTGTTTTAAACCCCACCTCGCTAAACCGGCCCCTTGAGCTGCGCAAATCAGCGACTTTTCGAGACACGCCCCGCTAAAACAGGGGGCTTAAGGAAAACGTGTCTTGTAAAGTTTGTAGTATGTATCTCTCCTAAAACTTTTTTGTGTGTGTTTTATGTGGTTTTGTGTTTCAACCCCCTCCCCCCACCACACCGGGAAAAAGTAGCCAACATGCGTGGGTTCCCTGTGATAGGAGGTCCCCACACCTGTTGGTAATGAAGAGAGGTCTGAGAATGCCTCTCTCTCTCTCAATTGGCATTCTCTTTACTTTTCCCGTGTTTCTCTCTTTTTTTCCTTTTATTTCCCCCTTTCCTCACCCCCCCCCATTCCTCGTCCCTCTTACCCTTTTTAGCTCTGCTTTAAAACCTTTGGGAAATGTCCGTAATGAAACCCTTTTTGGATTTCTGGTCAGTCTATTACTTACTGAAGTCTCCAGCTCAGGTTGACACATTTTGAACCTTGATGGCACCTCCTGTGTGAGGAATATACAGTGAAAAACCATCCCGTGTGATGGAATATGACGTGAAACACCATCCTGTGTGATGGAAATTTGACAGTGAAACACCCCTCCCGTGTGATGGAATTGACAGTTTAAAACCAATCCTGTGTGATGGGAAAATGGGCAGTGAAAAAAACCCCCTGTGTGATGGAATATGACAGTGAAACACCATCCTGTGTGATGGAATATGACAGTGAAACACCATCCTGTGTGATGGAATATGACAGTGAAACACCATCCTGTGTGATGGAATATGACAGTGAAACACAGGTAACTTATATTTTCTTTGTGTAAATATCATAAAGAATAGGATAGCAAGCAGCATACTGCCGTTGTGTCCAATTTTCTTTACAAACAAAATCACACTTGACATGCATGAGAGCTATACGGACACGCCCGTCTCATGGTATATATTCTGCAGAATTTCGGGCTCTCTTTATGCTCTGTGCTGTCTGCTGAAGAGGACCTCAACTCTAGGTTGAAATTGATAGTACTGCTATTTTCTCTGCTGTATCTACTCCACACACACGCACGCACATACACATATGTTAGGAAGTATTTCTTCAGTCATAGAGTTGTCAGGAAGCGGAATAGTCTAGCAAGTGATGTAGTGGAGGCAGGAACCATACACAGCTTTAAGACGAGGCTTGACAATGCTCAGGGAGCAGGGAGAGAGAGGACCTAGTAGCGATCAGTGAAGAGGCGGGGCCAGGAGCTGAGTCTCGACCCCTGCAACCGCAAAAAAATAGGTGAGTATACAGGCAGACAGACAGACAGACACAGACACACAACAACACAGACACACAAACACACAAGACACACAACACACACACACCACACACACACACACACACACACACACACACACACACACACACACACACACACACACACACACACACACACACACACACACACACACACAGTGATTTTATATCTTGTGATTAAACAATATTCTTTTTCGGGTGTTGAGAGACACCTAGAAGGAAGTGAGTAATGGATGGAGAGGGAGGGATAGGAGAAAAGGGAGGGGGAGAAGAAAGGGAGGGGAAGTGGGTGAGGGGGGAGTGGTAGGCACTTCCTGACGGGGAGTTCCTCTTCAGGTGATCCCAGAGGACCATTACTGACGGTGCAGGCGCATGAGTCCTGCTGGTTCCCGCAGGTGTCGTTTACTGACGGAGGAAACGCCGCAGGAGGGACGCTGGAGGAGGAGGGAACCAGGAACAGGAGGGGAGAGAGGTGGGTGAAGGAGGGAAGGGGCTCTGGGGTGGGGGAAGCAAGTACAAACATCTCATACTGGGGACGTAAAGAGGATCAACATTCCCATGTTATCGAAATCTTTGTCTAAATTCTAAAACATTAATAACATTCTCCGGAGACGATGTTTAGATAGTTTATCATGTTACTTTCAGGTGTTCTGAAGTTAACACTGGTAATGGATGTTGGGGTTTAAAGACTATCGACTGCATGTCACCTCTTCACCACCAGTCAAGAATATTTTAATACCTAAACAGATATTAAATCAAACTCACAGTGTATATATACTGAGAGACATATATATCTCAGTGTATATACGATGAGAAACATACACCTCTCAGTGTATTAACACACACGCACACACACACACACACACACACACACACACACACACACACACACACACACACACACACCCACGTCCCACTTAGAACAAATGCTATATGACAATAAATTGTTACTAGATAAGTCTGTCACTTATAGAATCTAACTATGAGCTCAAATTTGCATCTAAGATATTAGTAGTGTCTTGGGACCCGTCTCTGAGTTGTCTCCAGAAAATCAAATGAACAAAAATTGTCATGGAATAGTCTGAAAAAAAAATCGTCTTGCGAGAATCATGTTTGGAAATCAAAATCTTAGAAAAAAAATGTCTGGAAAATTTAGGTCTCACATGAAAGGCCATCTTGTACGAAAAAAAATTCAGGTCTTACCAAAATTGCCTTATTAAAAAAAATAAATCTTAAAAATTGTCTTTAAAAGTGGTATTGTAAAAATTATTTACTTAAAAGTGAAAAGAAATCAAGCCTTACAAAAAAAAATCGTTCAAAAAATCAAGTCTTGCAACAAATCAAGTCTCACAAAGATCAAATCTTGTAAAAATCGTTCGTTGTTGTCCAGGGCGTCGAGAGTTTAGCTAGCTTCCCAAGAGGCTATACTGAAGACTAAGTTAACTCTCGGCCAGAAATAGCATGTTCCTCGCTTTAAAAACCACTTCTTTCCGTGGATATATATCATGATGCCCATGATGCTCTGTATCTCCTCACAAGGTGTCTTACTGTGCCAAGACTCACTTACTTCCTGAGGTGTGCACCCTCTTTTGACAACCCAACACTCGATGAATATGACGCACACCTGAGATCAACTTTAAAGAAGGCACTGAACCTGTCACTAGAGGATGAGCAATGGGATCAGGCAACCCTCCCAGTACGACTGGGAGGTATAGGGGTGCGCAAAGCAACGCATGTTGCTTTACCTGCTTTTCTGTCTTCGTGTTTGGCTTCCAGTGCATTAGTCAATAAGATAGTTCCCGAACGCTTGAGAGACGTGGTAGGAGCTCAAGACCCCAGGTTTACTGAAGCAGCGATTCGGTGGGACACCCTTACAGACTCCTCAGTAGACCAGCTCCTCCCAAAGAGCACAAACAGTCCCACTGGGACAAGCCGATCATGGAAAAAATCGCCAGCACAATGCTCTCCAATTCTTCAGGAAAGGACAAAGCTCGTCTCTTGGCAGTGAAGGCACCACACTCATGAGATTTCATAATTCCTCCCTGGGAATCCATCTCGATCCACAGGCCATTCGGATTGGTGTTGCTCTTCGCCTAGCCGCCCCCATCCTCACCGAACATAGGTGTATTTGCGGCAGAGCGACAGCTGATCAGTTCGGACTTCATGGTCTCGTGTGTCACACAGCAGAAGGGAAGTATGCCAGACATGAGGAGGTCAATGACATCATAAAGAGAAGCCTCGCCACAGCCCGTTGCCCAGCTCAACGGGAACCCCAAGTACAGAGGTCTGATGGAAGTCAAAAGCGTCCTGATGGAGCCACTATGCTACCCTGGAAGGATGGAAAGCAGATTGCCGGGACTACACCTGTGCTGCCACATTGGCAGATACCTACTTGCCATACTCCGTAGTGGAAGGGGGTGGAGCTGCCAGCCACAGGGAGACCAGAAGATCCGAAAATATGAAGACCTTCCCCTTTCTATAACTTCATTCCAATAGGTCGGAGACCCTTTGGGGCATGGAGCAAGTTTTGCTCTAAAGTTCCTCAAAGAGTGGGTGAAAAGCTCATCATAGAAACCAAGACCACAGGGCGACCAGCTTCCTCTTTCAGAGACTCAGTGTTGCGATCCAGGAGGAAAAAGCCTGCAGCATTCTGGGCACACGGCCCACCGCCGGGGGTTGGACGAAGTATTCGAGATGTAGCTCTGAGTTACCTATGTTGTTTTACTTTCCATTGTATTTTTGTGAATGTTTGGCCAAATGTATTTTGTCTTTAAATAAAACATACTTGAAATATAGGGGTTGGTAGGAGAAAATTCTCAAACCGCTTTAGGGAGAACCTTGAGTTTTTCCTGAAGCAAGTTTATTCTTTTCTCTGAGGATGAGGGTCCCTAGGACAATTCTAGAGGTGGTACCTACATATATATATATATATATATATATATATATATATATATATATATATATATATTATGGATGTCGTGCCGAATATGTAAAACTGGTCAATTAGCAAGAACTTATTTAAAATTAAGTCCTTTCTAAAATTTTCTCTTATATGTTTAAAGATATATTTTTTTCATTAATGCTAATGTAAAAATTTATAATTTTGCACCAAAAGAATCTTAGAAAACTTACCTAACCTTATTATAACAAGAACAATTTATTTTAGAATTACCCAACTAAATATATTTTAAATTTGTTTACAATAATTTAATACTAAACAAACACAGTGAAATATATTTTTTTCGTTAGGTTCAGAATGATTTTGGCAAAATTATTACATACACAAATTTTCACTTGTCCTATATGGCAAGATGAGCGTTGCTATTTAAGCCAAGATCGCAAGTTCTGCCTATTCGGCACGACATATATATATATATATATATATATATATATATATATATATATATTATATATATATATATATATATATATATATATATATATATATATATACGACTCGGGTTATGATTTAAATCCGAGTCGTCTAGACAGTCTCCTGGGAAGCTAGTTAAACTCTCGACTCCTTAGACTACTAAGCCACCTTGCTACAAGACGTCCCGTGGCACATACACCGGTCACATTCAGGGAAATAGTCAACTCAAAACTAATTTCATTCTCCTGTTTGGATCCCAGTCTCACGAGTGGTGTGTATGTGCGTGTGTGTGTGTGTGTTATACATCTATACACACTCGCAAACTTCATAAAACCCTTGTTACACAACAGTTTAATACCTCACTACTCGTCTCCTGCACAGTCTACCCTGGGTACCACTTCAACAGGCTGTACCTGATCCATTAATGGAAATAATATCCTCTAGTGACCTGCAGCTCTCCGGCACGAAACTCAGCTCACAATCAAAACAGCACAAATTCGACTCCTACGCTGGGCCAAACTAAAGGGCTCTACACCGATCACCTCTCTTGTGGGTCGCATCCTGTGCAAGATCAATTACGATAACTTACTGATAACCAAACGATCACTACCAGGCTCTCTTGTGTACAAAATGGCCTCCTAGACACGACTTCAATGTAGCAGTCACTTTGACTTTTCTTCTGGTGGGGGGTTATCCTAGGTGCTTTAAACATATGTGAATATGTGGGAGAAATCACAATACAACGTTATTCCTCTGAAGATGTGTAAGTATATGAAAGCGCTCAGGTTTTATGTCCTTGTTTCACTCACGTATTTTTACATGTTACTATGTATAATAATTGTAATAACCTAGATTTTTATAAATGCACCTGTCTGATATTATTTTTTGGTTATCCTAGATAATTTACACTATGTATGATAAATTATACTTATGTATACCTGTGAATAAATAAGTTTACATAATTACTAATAAACTTACATGCCCATGAGTGAAAAACAGGCCGTAGGCCTCTAATCTGCCCACGCGAGGCTTGGTGATGATCCTGGCCGCGGGGGCGTTGACCCCCGAAATACCCTCCCAGGTATACACTTGGACGCCAGAGATTGGATTAACATCTCCCCTCTCCATCGGAAGTGTCTCTGACACACCCCAGCTCTGGCTGGTCTCCCCACTGTCAATAAACTGACTATCCACCTGCAACAACGGACAAGGTAGATTGTCCAGTATCACCCCCACTACGCACGCCATTAATAATTGGACTCAGCGGTGCTGCTCTCAGCTGAGCGTGAGCGGAGACAGGAGAGGGAGGGATCGTCCAGCCCCAATACACCCCCTTCTATTGTCCGCATCCACGAATTTACGGGGCCGTGGTTTGTGCCGGCACTTTACGTATGCTGCCAGTCGTGGGAGAACCACTTTTCGCCTAATGTCCAACTCCAGATTTTGGACAGGGACGAAAATGCAAGAACGATTACGGTAACCTACCGATATCCAAAAGATAAGCTAATGATAACCTAACGGTAACCTAATGATCAAGGGTTAGTTGTGTGTTGTACCAGTCAGGGTATTGTGGGTTAGTTGTGAGTTGTTCCAGTCAGGGTATTGGGCAGTTGAGTTGTTCCAGTCAGGGTATTGTGGGTTAATTGTGAGTTGTTCCAGTCAGGGTATTGTGGCCTAGTTGAGTGTTGTTCCAGTCAGGGTATTGTGGGTTAATTGTGAGTTGTTCCAGTCAGTGTATTGTGGCCTAGTTGAGTGTTGTTCCAGTCAGGGTATTGTGGGTTAATTGTGAGTTGTTCCAGTCAGTGTATTGTGGCCTAGTTGAGTGTTGTTCCAGTCAGGGTATTGTGGGTTAATTGTGAGTTGTTCCAGTCAAGGTATTGTGATTCTTATTCTTCTTTCTGAGTCTATTCTGGCGACTAGTTATAAAATCCCCATCCTTAAGATTTTTTGTAGTTGCAGAAGTCGAGTCTCAGCTCCTGACCCATACCTCTTAACCAGGTGTGATCGGGTTCACTCCTGTCTATCCTCGTGGGCCTTGTCATACCTGTTGCTGAAGCGATGAATGAAATCTTCCTCGTACATTCCTTCTTCCTGGTTATTACACTTGCTGACCGCCCTTTAGGCTGAAGAAATACTTCCTGACAGCCCAGTGATTCAAGGCCTTTGATTATTTTATATTATTATTTAAGGTTAAATTAAATTAGGTTAAGTTAGGTGTGTGAGTTGTGTGTGTGTGTGTGTGTGTGTGGTGTGTGTGTGTGTGTGTCTTAGCAAGGTGGTGTATGATCATGTTTGTGTGTATGTTTATGTTGGTGTCTGTATGCATGTGTGTGCGAGAGTGTGTGGTGAGCGCGTGAGCATGTGTGTGTACTTTTGTACTTATATGAGTGTCTGTGTCCGCCTCCATGTTTGCTTACATGGAATAAAAATGAACACACACACACACACACACACACACACACACACACACACACACCACACACCCATTTGATTCCACAACAACACATGTAATTCACTGCCTAACCTGGAATACATTTCACACACACAACACACACACACGCGCCAAACACACACACACACCGCGCGCACACACACACACACACGCACACACCACACACACACACACACACAACACACACATTTTTCACACTACAACACACACACAACACACACGCACACACACACACACACACACACAACACCACGCACACACACACACACACAGCACACACACTGGACTCGACCCACTACACACACAAATCAGGTAGTACACACAGACCACTCACAGACACACACACCAGACACACACACGACACACACACAGAGTGGACCTAGCACCGACTAGGGAAGAGGCGGGACAAGGAACAGTGACTCAACCCCTGCAACCACATATAGGTGAATACACACATAAAAACAGAACGAAACGAAGAGAACAAGAAAGGACCACAAAAAAATGAACTCGACACAGATAGGCGGAACGACCTCGTTCGACCCGGCGGGTCGTTGAAACTACATGGGTCAAAGTCTTCAATTAATGACCTGAATTTCTAAATAAACAGTGTTTTGGAAATTAAATAGTGAGTTACTAATGACTAGTGTGTGTGTGTGTGTGTGTGTGTGTGTGTGTGTGTGTGTGTGTGTGTGTGTGTGTATGTGTGTGTGTGTGTGTGTGTGTGTGTGTGTGTGGTGTGTGTAGTGTGTGTGTGTGGTGTGTTTTGGGGTGTGAAGTACTGGAGTGAGCAACGATAATTGCGCATACTCAACGAGCATGAACGAGCATGAACTAGCATGAACTAGCATGAACTAGCATGAACTAGCATGAACTAGCATGAACTAGCATGAACTAGGAACAACAATTTGCATTTCCAACGTGCATCAATTGGCATATAAAACGAACAGTAATTAGCAAATGCACTAGAACAGCAATTGTTATATTCAAGGAGCCCTAATTACCATGCACAACGAGTCCTAATTAGGATGCACCACGAGCCCTGATCAGCATACACAACGAGCCCTAATTAGCATACACAACGAATCCTAATTAGCATACACAACGAATCCTAATTAGTATACACCACGAGCCCTGATCAGCATACACAACGAGCCCTAATTAGCATACACAACGAGCCCTAATTAGCATACACAACGAGTCCTAATTAGCATACACAACGAGTCCTAATTAGCATACACAACGAGTCCTAATTAGCATACACAACGAGCCCTGATCAGCATCAACAACGATCCTAATGCAACACGAGTCAATTAGCTCACAACGAGCCTAATTAGCATACACAACGAGTCTATTAGATACACAACGATGTCAATTAGCATTACCAAGAGTCCTAATGCATACACAATGACCCTATCAGCATATCACAACGAGTCCTGAATTACATACACGAGTCCTATTACATACACAAGAGCCCTAATTAGCATACACAACGAGTCCTAATTGCTACACAGTGTCCGTATTGCATACACAACGAGCCCTAATTGGCATCACAATGAGTCTAATTGCATTCCAACGAGCCTAATTGTGGCATACACAAGAGTCCTAATTAGCTAACAACGGTCCTATTTGCATACACAACGGAGCTAATTAGCTACCATACTGAGTCGTGATTAGCATACACAACGAGTCCTAATTAGATACACATGGCCCTATTAGCTACACAACGTGTCCTAATTAGCATACACACGAGTCCTAATTAGCATCACACGAGCCTGTCAGCTACAACGAGCCTATTAGCTTACACAGAGCCTAATTGCATCGACATCGAGCCCTAATTAGCTACACAGAGTCTAATTAGCATACAACGTAGCCCTATTTGCTACACACGAGCTGTTCAGATAAAACGTGCCCTAATTAGCATCCAACGAGTCCTATATTAGATACACAACGAGCCTAATTAGCATTACACAACGAGTCCTAATTAGCATACAAACGAGCCCTAATTGCATACACAACGAGTCTATTAGATACACATGAGCCTAATTAGCAACACAACGAGCCCTAATTGCATACCAACGAGTCCTAATTAGCATACAAACGAGCCCTAATTGCATACACAGAGTCTAATTAGATACACAACGACTAATAGCATACACAACGAGCCCTAATGAACACAACGAGCCTAATAGCATACACACGAGCCCTAATAGCATACACAACAGGCCCAATTAGCATACACAACGAGTCCAATTAGGCATACAAAACGAGACTAATTAGCATACACAACGAGCCTAATGCATACAGCAACGATCCTAATTAGCTACAAACGAGCCCTAATTAGCATACACAACGAGTCCTAATTAGCATACACAACGAGTCCTAATTAGCATACACAACGAGCCCTAATTAGCATACACAACGAGCCCTAATTAGCATACACAACGAGTCCCTAATTAGCATCACAACGAGCCTAATTAGCATACACAACGAGTCTATTAGCATACAAACGAGCCTAATTAGATACACAACGAGTCCTAATTAGCCATACACAACGAATCCTATTATATACCACGACCCTGATCAGCATCACAACGAGTCCTAATTACATACACAACGAGCCCTAATAGCTACACACGGTTCCAATTGATACACAACGAGCCCTAATTAGCATACACAACGAGTCCTAATTAGCATACACAACGAGCCCTAATTAGCATACACAACGAGTCCTAATTAGCATACACAACGAATCCTAATTAGTATACACCACGAGCCCTGATCAGCATACACAACGAGCCCTAATTAGCATACACCACGAGCCCTGATCAGCATACACAACGAGCGCTGGGTCCTGGGACCTTGATCAAGGTCCCAGGAGCGAAACTTGTCTGTCTAAGCCAATTTGTCGGTATTTATTACCAAGATATATACCGAAACAATTAATACACACTAGTAACATAATTAGCGGACACGACCGTAATTACCATCCCAGAAGAACACTCATGGACTAACTCCCATGTCCTGCAGGTCACACAGGAAACAGGTCACATGCAGGCCAGGGTCACACAGGGTACAGGTCACATGCAGGCCAGAGTCACACAGGGTACAGGTCACATGCAGGCCAGGGTCACACAAGGTACAGGTCACCTACAGGCCAGGGTTACATAGGGTACAGGTCACCTACAGGCCAGGGTTACATAGGGTACAGGGCACCTACAGACCAGGGTCACATGGATACAGATCACATGCAGGCCAGGGTCACACAGGGTACAGATCACTTACAGGCCAGGGTCACATGGATACAGGTTACCTACAGGCCAGGTCACATGGATAAGGTCACATACAGGCCAGAATAACACAGGGTACAGGTCACCTACAGGCTAGGGTCACATGGATACAGGTCACATACAGGCCAGGATAACACACGGTACAAGCCACCTACAGGCCAGGGCCACACAGGATACAGGTCACATGCAGATCAGGGTCACAATGAAGCCTTCATCAATTTTGGTACAAGTGACCTCATCTCGCGAACTAACACCTCTGACCCAGAGAGACGAAGACGAAGAATCCCTTCAGGACAAACACACGGTGAGATGTATATCTCCCAGTGTATTATAACTCTCAATGAACACACACTGATAGCTCACTATACTCCCTGTTTTAGGTATTAAAGTACTCGTGACAGGTGGTGAACAGGTGTCATGTAGCCATGATAATCCCTCGTGTAGTAGATAAGCTTTAAACCCTATTAACCATTGTTTTTCTATAGTATTTACAGCAGACCCAGAACGTCTAGCTTACTTTTTATATATATATATCATTAAAAAATTATACAGGAACAGTGGTACGTAATTAATACAACCGGTGAGCTTACCTGTCATTCATACAGGATGATGATGATGATGATAGTAATTAATAATATAATAATAATAATAATAATAATAATAATAATAAATAATAATAAATAATATAATAATAAAAATAATTAATAATAATAATAATAATTATTATTATTATTATAGTAAATAATAATAATTATTATTATTATTACTATTATGGTAATAATAATAATTATAACAATAATAATAATTGCTGTGACCCTTGTTACCCATGGGCCGTAATGTTTTGCTTTCTCTCTCTCTCTCTCTCTCTCTCTCTCTCTCTTCCTCCAACAGACAGGTAGTGTCTATGGCTGAATGGGAGGTAAATGTGAGAGATAGGAAGGGTACGCAAGGAGGAGGTAGTAGCAGGGAAGGAGGTAGTAGCAGGGAAGGAGGTAGTAGCAGGGAAGGAGGTAGTAGCAGGGAAGGAGGTAGTAGCAGGGAAGGAGGTAGAGGTAGTAGCAAGGGTAAGGAGGTAGTAGCAGGGAAGGAGGTAGGAGGCGAGGGAGGAGTAGAAGGTAGTAGCAGGGAAGGAGAGTAGAGTAGCAGGAAGGAGGTAGTAGCAGAGGACGTAGTAGCAGGGAAGGAGGTAGTAGCAGGGAAGGAGGTAGTAGCAGGGAAGGAGGTAAGGGTGAAGGAAGGGGGCATGAGGAAGGAGGTAATAGGAAGGACTGAGCACGGTGAAAGGCGTGAAAGAAAGCACAGGGGAAGGTAGGAGGAAAGAAAAGTGGGTCAAGACACGAAAAAGAAAGAAATCTTCCTTCACGAAGTCTGCTTCCCGTATCTTATTATAGACAATATGACTTTCGTAGGGATATATAACCCCGGCTGTTGTTGTTCCCTCAGTCAGTGTGTCTGCGGACGCCAGGGGGAGAGGATCATTATTCCCTGTCTCTCTCTCTCACTCCCTAAATCCCCCAGCTTCGAAGGGAAAATCTCACGCTAAAGGGATCAAAGGGAGAAGAGATTATCGAGTGCGTTTTACCTAACAGTGGAAGGAGGCCGGATAGAAGGTAACTTTCTGAGAATTATTTTTTTCTAGTGATTTTTTTTATGTTATCGTTTTTGCGTGTGTTCATCTGCCGTGATCTTGGAGACTATGCTCACTGTGCTCACTGAGCTCACTGTGCTCACTGAGCTCACTGTGCTCACTGAGCTCATTCTCCCGTAATTTAGAAATGAGTTTACTGGGGTCATGTTATTTGCATTCGGGAGTTAAAGTGCGTTCTTCGTCCCCCTTAATTCTGAAGATTGCACTCACTCATACACTCATTCATTCATGCACACACTCACTCACACACACTCATTTACACAATCATACACTTACTCACAAATACAATTACACACGCATTCATACAGTCACTCACTCATACACTCACACAATAACACACACACACACACACTCATAAAATCACTCATACTCACTCATACACTCACTCGCTGATCACTCACTCACTGAGTGACACTAAGAATGCGGATCTAAGTCACAAGCTTCTACGATATTTGAGTGAGATTGATGGCTGTGATTCGCCAATCGTCGCCGAGATTGATGGCGATAGAAATACCGCCTCCGGTTGACGTATTAACGACGGGAACATTCGTGTGATGTTATTGATGATTATTGATGTGCAGCTGCGCCTAAGTGATGTATGTGACCGGACAATTGATGTCTCTCTCGCCCTTGATCTTCAGATAGACAGATCTATCAAGCTATTGTTAATCTATTGATAAAAATAATTGATGTTTGACCATATTTTTTTGAAGCTGGAAAAAAGGGGAGAAATTGATGAATTAATTTATCTATGAGTGTCTTTTTTTTTTTTTGGAAAAAAAAAAGTGATTTAAAAACGAAAAATTGAGATCCCATGACCCGAAAAAATCGCAGTGTGGTCAATTTTTTTTTTGTTTTGACCTAACGTGATTTTTTTTGGATTTTGGCCACAAGTGAGTCAGTGGGAGGTTACAAGTGAGTGCAGTACAGTACTACGCCTTCCTTAAGTAGTACTCTATTACGTTTAATTAAGAGTACAGTACTTTACGTTATGTACTACCGAAAAAACTGACCAGTTTTTGTGATTTCGTTAAACAGTAAATGTACAGTAGCTCTGTGTGCTTAAAAGTAACACTGGGTGTACAATCCGTAACGTAATACTACGGTGTACACACACTGTGGTGATGTAAGGTAATACTGTACATTATCTCTGGCGTAACATTGTGTGTGTAATCTCTGTAATGTGATACACCTGTGTACACACTTGTGATATAGTGTAACACTTGTGTACACTGTAGTGTACACTGTGTGTACATTGTAGCGTAACACTGTGTGTACTAGTAGTAACACTGTTTGTACACTGTAGTGTAAGTATTGTTATGTACATGAAAAAACTGTGTGTACCAGTGTAAATATTGTGTGTACTTACGTAAACAGTACACACTGTAATTGTAACACTGTGTGTACAAGCACAACACTGGTGTACACTACGTAACACGGTGTAACTACGTAACACTGTGTGTTACAGGTAACACTGTGTGTAACATAGTGTACATGGTGTACACAATTGCATGTGTGTACATCAATCGTGTACATGTGTGTAAAATACTACACTGTGTGTACACATACTCATGTGCACACATATAACGTACTTGTGTGACACGATAGTGTACACTGTGTGCACAATAACGTACACTGTTGCACACATAACGAAACACTGTGTGCACACTATAACGTACACTGTGTGCACACATAACGTCATGTGTGCACACAAACGACACTGTGTGCACACAATAACGTACATTGTGTACACAATAACGTACCTGTGTGTACACATACGTAACACTGGTGTACCAACGTACACTGTGTTGTACACAAACTAACGTGTGTACACATAACGTACATTGTGTACACATAACGTACACTGTGTGTACACAATAACGTACACTGTGTGTACACATACGTACATTGTGTACACAATAACGACACTGTGTGCACACATACGTACACTGTGTGCACAATAACGTACACTGTGTGCACACAATAACGTACACTGTGTGCACACAATAACGTACACTGTGTGCACACAATAACGTACACTGTGTGCACACAATAACGTACACTGTGCACACAATAACGTACACTGTGTGCACACAATAACGTACATTGTGTACACAATAACGTACACTGTGTGTACACAATAACGTACACTGTGTGTACACAATAACGTACACTGTGTGTACACAATAACGTACACTGTTTGAAAGTTCTTGAAAAAAAGTGAAATAACTACTGACCCGAATGAAGAAATTGAAAACGTTTGACAAATATAAAAGAAAACGTTTCGCTCAAGTCTTTAATTGCAACTTTGGGATGTAAAACCATGTTTTTTTTTTTTTTAAGTTTTCCCCTCTAACTTGGTGACTTAAGTTTGGCTACGGCTGAGGAAAATGGTCTTGGGACCCTGAAGGACCTCGCAGGGGACCTAAGAGTCATTTTGAAACCTCAGTCTGACACTAAGACCACTGCTGACGCCACCAAGATCACAGCCTGACACCAGGACCACAGCTGACGCCGCCAAGACCACCAGCTGACACCGTTAAGGTTACTTGTGGTCCCACAGTTACCTTAAAATCCTATTTAATCTAAGCAAGGTTTCTTTAAGTCCCAAAATATCACCTTAATCCTAGGGAAGCGCTAAATCCCAAAGGGAATGAGAGGCAATCAGTTTTGATCCGAGTAAATTGGAAGGGTAGTTCCCAAACCAAGTCATCCTAACCAGATCAAATTCCCTCCTATCCTCCCTTAAATCCCAGCAAGATTTCCTCTAATCTCCTTAAATCCAAGCAAGATTTCTTTCCATCTACCTTAAATCCAGGTAAGATTCCTTTCCATATCCTCCTTAAATCCAGTAAGATTTCCTTCCATCTACCTTAAATCCAGATCAAGAATTTCCTCCTATCCTCCCTTAAATCCCAGCAAGATTTCCTTCCATCCTACCTTAAATCCCAGTAAGATTTCCTCCTATCCTCCCTTAAATCCCAGCAAGATTTCCTCCTATCCTCCCTTAAATCCCAGCAAGATTTCCTCCTATCCTCCCTTAAATCCCAGCAAGATTTCCTTCCATCCTACCTTAAATCCCAGCAAGATTTCCTCCTATCCTCCCTTAAATCCCAGCAAGATTTCCTCCTATCCTCCCTTAAATCCCAACAAGATTTTTCCTATCCTCCCTCAAATCCTAGAAATACTTCTATCCCATACCTAATCCGGACCTGATCTTCTCCTATCCCATATCTAACATCAGTGAGGTCACTACACACTTAACATCCAGCTATGGGAAGGTCACAGTGACCTTCAGTAACGTCACCTTGAACAATCGAGAGACACTGCTGGAGATTGTCAAGAAAATGTGACCTGCTGAGGTGATCACAGGTCACCTAAGACAAGAGGGGCAGGACGTGTGACCTGTCTCTCAAGGTTATCTAAAACAGGAGGGACAGAACGTGTGACATTAAGTTTCTCTCAGGTCACCCAAAACAGGAGAAGCAGCAAGTGTGACCTGCTGTCACTCCAGGTCACCTAAGACAGGATAACAGGACGTGTGATCTCCTTAGGTCACTCCAGGTCACGTGAAAGAGGAGAGACAGAACGTGTGACCTGCTAAGGTGACCCCATGTCACCTAAAACAGGAGGAGCAGCAAGTGTGACCTGCTGATGTGACCTGCTGATGTGACCCCAGGTTACCTAGGACAAGAAGAACAGGACGTGTAACCTTAGGTCACTCCAGGTCACCTAAGACAAGTGGAGCAGTAAGTGTGACCTGTTGATGTGACCCCAGGTCACCTAAGGCAGGTGGAGCAGCAAGTGTGACCTGCTGAGGTGACCCCAGGTCACCTAAGGCAGGTGGAGCAGCAAGTGTGACCTGTTGATGTGACCCCAGGTCACCTAAGGCAGGTGGAGCAGCAAGTGTGACCTGCTGAGGTGACCCCAGGTCGCCTAAGGCAGGTGGAGCAGCAAGTGTGACCTGTTGATGTGACCCCAGGTCACCTAAGGCTGGTGGAGCAGCAAGTGTGACCTGCTGAGGTGACCCCAGGTCACCTGTCTCCTGCAGTCACAAGTGTAAGTTAATTATTGACTTATTATCATTACTCTAATCACTTAAAATTATTACCTACATAATCAACTAATTATTATTACTATCATCACCTAATTTTTACTGCTATAAATCCATAATTATTAAGATAGTCACCTAATTATTACTGAACTTATTATAAATTCTATCATCACCTAATTATTTCTCCTATAATCAGCTCATTATTACAGATAGATAGATCGCGGGTTCTATCCCCGCCCGTGGTATGGTTAGATAGATAGATAGATAGAGAGAGAGAGAGAGAGAGAGAGAGAGAGAGAGAGAATCATAAAGTTTATAATTCCGTGACATCAGGAACAGGCATGTCATTTCCTGCCCTACGTAAATAATTTTCCTGTCTGTTTTCCTCTCAATTTTTCCGTCTTTTCCTAATTATTTTCCTTAACATTTTCCTATATTTTTCCTTCAAATTTTCCTCCATATTTTCCATCGTATTTTCCCAGCATTAGGACGACGTTTGGATCCAACTTGGATCATTTATAAGTCACACTAACACGAGAGAGTGAGGGGAGGTCAGGTAAGGTTTGTCAGGAAACAGAGCAAGTGTTTCCTGAAGTGTGAGGGAACCAGTATACATAGGCGAGGAGATGAGAGACGGGACCAAGAGAGGAAGAACAAGAAGTATTGGTTGCGGTAATGAGTACTAGTACTAGTAGCGGTAATGAGTAATAGTACTAGTAGCGGTAATGAGTAATAGTAATAGTAGCGGTAATGAGTAATAGTAATAGTAGCGGTAATGAGTAATAGTAATAGTAGCGGTAATGAGTAATAGTACTAGTAGCGGTAATGAGTAATAGTACTAGTAGCGGTAATGAGTAATAGTAATAGTAGCGGTAATGAGTAATAGTACTAGTAGCGGTAATGAGTAATAGTACTAGTAGCGGTAATGAGTAATAGTACTAGTAGCGGTAATGAGTAATAGTACTAGTAGCGGTAATGAGTACTAGTACTAGTAGCGGTAATGAGTAATAGTACTAGTAGCGGTAATGAGTACTAGTACTAGTAGCGGTAATGAGTAATAGTACTAGTAATAGTAATAATAGTGGTGGTATAAAGTAGGGGGAGTAGTTTTAGTGGCACAAAAAATAGAAAGAGTGAAGGATGAAGGGAAGCAATTGTAGTAGTAGTGGTAGTAGTAGCAATGGAGTGGTAGTCGTAGTAGTAGCAGTAGTAGTAGTAGAATTTGGGTCTGTCTGAGGACAAGAAAATGGATCACTGCAGGAGAGCTAGGAGACCACGAGGAGTAGGACCAAAAACACAGGAAAAGGAAGAAAAACTGAAAGACAGAACACACTTAGGCAGAAGAAAGTAAAACAAAGAAAGAATAAAGAAAAAAAAAATAGGCAAGAAGAAGAAGAGGCAGAGAGAGAGAAGGAGAATGGTAATAATGTTGGCAAAATTACCATCAATATATTAGGCAAAGGGGAACACAGGGGCAACTAATGTGACATTTTAGCTACACTTGCGTTCGTTTACATGACAAAGGATCAGGTCAAGTCGCAAGTGATCTGAAGTTCGCAGCATTTGACAATGTAATGGGAAAGGACAGCATCAACAGAGACAAAGCCACGACTAAGATTCATACGAGGAAAGCTGTGTATAATTGATTCATCAACATGGCGGTGACTGTGAAGGCTAGAAGGAGTTAGGTAGACAGTTCTAGCAGAGGACCAGTCAGTGGGATGATTGTGATCTCTAACATGACGGAAAACAGCATTGTTGGTGTCGACAAGTCTAACACTTTTCCCATCAGATATTCCTTTCCATTTTCCTATATATTTCCGTACAGAGCGAAACCTGACTTGACAAAGCTCTACACAGAGGGAAACAGGACTTGATAAAGCTCTACACAGAGAGGAAACAGGGCTTGATAAAGCTCTACACAGAGGGGAAACAGAGCTTGATAAAGCTCTACACAGAGGGGAGACAGGGCTTGATAAAGCTCTACACAGAGAGGAAACAAGGCTAGATAAAGCTCTACACAGAGGGAAACAGGACTTGATAAAGCTCTACACAGAGGGGAAACGGGACTTGATAAAGCTCTACACAGAGAGGAAATAAGACTTGATAAATCTCTACACAGAGGGAAACGGGACTTGATAAAGCTCTACACAGAGGGAAACGGGACTTGATAAAGCTCTACACAGAGAGGAAACAGGGCTTGATAAAGCTCTACACAGAGAGGAAACAGGGCTTGATAAAGCTCTACACAGAGAGGAAACAGGGCTTGATAAAGCTCTACACAGAGAGGAAACAGGGCTTGATAAAGCTCTACACAGAGGGGAAACAGAGCTTGATAAAGCTCTACACAGAAGGGAAACAGGGCTTGATAAAGCTCTACACAGAGAGGAAACAGGGCTTGATAAAGCTCTACACAGAGGGAAACAGGGCTTGATAAAGCTCTACACAGAGGGGAAACAGGGCTTGATAAAGCTCTACACAGAGAGGAAACAAGGCTAGATAAAGCTCTACACAGAGGGAAACAGGACTTGATAAAGCTCTACACAGAGGGGAAACGGGACTTGATAAAGCTCTACACAGAGAGGAAATAAGACTTGATAAATCTCTACACAGAGGGAAACGGGACTTGATAAAGCTCTACACAGAGGGAAACGGGACTTGATAAAGCTCTACACAGAGAGGAAACAGGGCTTGATAAAGCTCTACACAGAGAGGAAACAGGGCTTGATAAAGCTCTACACAGAGAGGAAACAGGGCTTGATAAAGCTCTACACAGAGAGGAAACAGGGCTTGATAAAGCTCTACACAGAGGGAAACGGGACTTGATAAAGCTCTACACAGGGAAACGGGACTTGATAAAGCTCTACACAGAGAGAAACAGGGCTTGATAAAGCTCTACACAGAGAAGAAACAGGGCTTTATAAAGCTCTACACAGAGGAGAAACAGGGCTTGATAAAGCTCTACACAGAGGAAACAGGGCTTGATAAAGCTCTACACAGAGAGGAAACAGGGCTTGATAAAGCTCTACACAGAGAGGAAACAGGGCTTGATAAAGCTCTACACAGAGGGAAACGGGACTTGATAAAGCTCTACACAGGGAAACGGGACTTGATAAAGCTCTACACAGAGAGGAAACAGGGCTTGATAAAGCTCTACACAGAGGGGAAACAGGGCTTGATAAAGCTCTACACAGAGAGGAAACAGGGCTTGATAAAGCTCTACACAGAGAGGAAACAGGGCTTGATAAAGCTCTACACAGAGAGGGAAACAGGGCTTGATAAAGCTCTACACAGAGAGGAAACAGGGCTTGATAAAGCTCTACACAGAGAGGGAAACAGGGCTTGATAAAGCTCTACACAGAGAGGAAACGGGGCTTGATAAAGCTCTACACAGAGAGGAAACAGGGCTTGATAAAGCTCTACACAGAGAGGAAACAGGGATTGATAAAGCTCTACACAGAGAGGGAAACAGGGCTTGATAAAGCTCTACACAGAGAGGAAACAGGGCTTGATAAAGCTCTACACAGAGAGGGAAACAGAGCTTGATAAAGCTCTACACAGAGCGAAAACAGGGCTTGATAAAGCTCTACACAGAGAGGAAACAGGGCTTGATAAAGCTCTACACAGAGAGAGAAACAGGGCTTGATAAAGCTCTACACAGAGAGGGAAACAGGGCTTGATAAAGCTCTACACAGAGAGGGAACAGGGCTTGATAAAGCTCTGCACAGAGAGGAAACAGGGCTTGATAAAGCTCTACACAGAGAGGGAAACAGGGCTTGATAAAGCTCTACACAGAGAGGGAAACAGGGCTTGATAAAGCTCTACACAGAGAGGAAACAGGGCTTGATAAAGCTCTACACAGAGAGGGAAACAGGGCTTGATAAAGCCCTACACAGAGAGGAAACAGGGCTTGATAAAGCTCTACACAGAGAGGAAACAGGGCTTGATAAAGCTCTACACAGAGAGGGAAACAGGGCTTGATAAAGCTCTACACAGAGAGGAAACAGGGCTTGATAAAGCCCTACACAGAGGGGAAACAGGGATTGATAAAGCTCTACACAGAGGGGAAACAGGGCTTGATAAAGCCCTAAACAGAGGAAACAGGGCTTGATAAAGCTCTACACAGAGGGGAAACAGGGCTTGATAAAGCCCTACACAGAGGGGAAAAAGGGCTTGATAAAGCTCTACACAGAGGGGAAACAGCGCTTGATAAAGCCCTACACAGAGAGGAAACAGGGCTTGATAAAGCCCTACACAGAGAGGAAACAGGGCTTGATAAAGCTCTACACAGAGAGGAAACAGGGCTTGATAAAGCCCTACACAGAGAGGAAACAGGGCTTGATAAAGCTCTACACAGAATTTTAAAATGCATACGTTTTAAAAATCTGTGGAATGCGATTAACTTGTACCGAAGCATCAATAATACAAAGTGCATATATACACACCGAGGGATGCGCATCTCTCCCTGTATATACCTAGAGTTGTATGGTAGGTATATACAGGGAGATGGGCACCACTCAGTACTTATACTTGTTGTAAGCTCTCAGTATATATACATTAGGAGATATATACACACTTCTGCATATATAAGCTGAAAAGCACAAACCTCTATGTATGTATGTAACGTATATATATATATATATTTATATATATATATATATATATATATATTATATATATATATATATATATATATAAATATATATATATATAAATTATATATATATATATATTATATATATATATATATATATATATATATATATATAATATATATATATATATACTATTTGTGGTTGCAGGAGTCGAGTCACAGCTCCTGGCCCTGCCTTGTCGCTGGTCGCTACTACGTTCACTCTCTCCCTGCTCCAAGAGCCTTATCATACCTCTTCTTTAAGCTATGTTCGGATTCTGTGTGTGTGTGTGTATGTGTGTGTTTATCGGATCATTGTTACCATGGAGAAGTATATTCCTTCTGGTCTGCTTTTACAATATTACAATTATTACCACAACTACAACTGTTACCAGAACTACAACGATTACCACAACATCTGTTACCACAACTACAGCTATTAACTAGATTACAGATATTACCTCAACTACAACAATTACCACAACTACAACTATTACCACAGCTGCGACTGTTACCACAGTTGCATCCATTACCACAGCTACAACTATTTACCACAACTACAACTATTTCATAAATAATAATAATAATAATAATAATAATAATAATAATAATAATAATAATAATAATAATAATAATAATAGTAATAATAATTGTTGTTTTTTATTATTATTAATACTAAAGTCTTACTACCACCACCACTACTACTACTAATATAATAAAAATGCAGTGACAATTATCACTATTGCTACTATCATTAATAATAATAATAATAATAATAATAATAATAATAATAATAATAATAATAATAATAGAGTCTCAACATACCTCACACTGTCCTATATCTCTACCACCTTCCTATCCTACATCCTCTATTACCTTCCTATCCTACATCCTCCACCGTCTTCCTATCATATATCCTTCACTACCTTCCTATCCTGCATCCTTCACCACCATTCAATCCTACATCCTCCACCGTCTTCCTATCCTACATCCTTCACCACCTTTCTATCCTACATCCTCCACCGTCTTCCTATCCTACTCCATCACCACCTTTCTATCCTACATCCTCCACTCTCTTTCTATCCTACATCCTCCCTTTTTCCAATCTGGTCGGCAATCTTTTCTTCTATCCTGTGTCCACTTTCAATTTCCACCTCTCACACACCTACAGTCCATCTGCTAACCTTTCCAGCAACTCTCTCTCTCAAAAAAAAAAAAAAAATAATCATCCCACAAGAACTGTGCCATCAGCAAACAGCAACTGCAATAATTCCCATTTTCTATAGGATTAAATATTATTTTTTAAGGTCCAGCTATTATTATTTGTAACTCAGATGCTATTATTCCAGTATTTCTCTGTTTCTTGGTTATCTCTGTTAGATCGTTGGATAACCTAGAGTTCTAGTGGAATCGTAGAATTTTAGGCTTCATGATGCTAGTATTCTTGCCTAGAGTGAAAAATATCTAGACTTATAAGCAAAGGTTCAAGAATCTAATAACCTAAGCTAGGTTTAAGAATCATGTAACCTAAGCTAGGTTTAAGAATCTAATAACCTAAGCTAGGCTTAAGAATCATGCAACTTAAGGTAGGTTTATGAACCTAGTAGCCTAAGCTAGGTTCAAGAATCACGTAACCTAAGCTAGGTTTAAGAATCTAATAACCTAAGCTAGGCTTAAGAATCATGTAACCTAAGCTAGGTTTAAGAATCTAATAACCTAAGCTAGGCTTAAGAATCATGTAACTTAAGCTAGGTTTATGAACCTAGTAGCCTAAGCTAGGTTTAAGAATCATGTAACCTAAGCTAGGTTCAAGAATCTAATAACCTAAGCTAGGTTCAAGAATCTAGTAACCTAAGCTAGGTTCATGAATCTAGTAACCTAAGCTAGGTTCAAGAATCTAGTAACCTAAGCTAGGTTCATGAATCCAGTAACCTAAGCTAGGTTCAAGAATCTAGTAACCTAAGCTAGGTTCATGAATCCAGTAACCTAAGCTAGGTTCCAGGCTCTAGTAACCTGAGCTAGGTTTAAGAATCTAGTAACCTAAACTAGGTTCAAGAATCTAGTAACCTAAGTTAGGTTCAAGAATCTAGTAACCTAAGCTAGGTTCCAGACTCTAGTAACCTGAACTAGGTTCAAGAATCTAGTAACCTGAGGAAGATTTGGGGTAAACTAAAGATTATTCTAGCATTTGAAGGCTAGAACGGCGCAACCCACCTTGCAGTGTGCAGGTAATTTGCGTGTTTATTTGTTCGTTTATTAGGGGTGATAATTATAGAGTCGAGCGAATGTCATGGGCAGGAGTTTGATTTGTGAAGTTGGTGGTGGTGGTGGTGGTGGTGGTGGTGGTGGTGGTGGTGGTGGTGGTGGTGGTGGTGGTGGTGGTGGTGGTGGTGATGGTAATAGTTGTGGTGGTGGTAAAGGATGATAATACCTGTGCCTTGTACCTGTGTCTTGTACCTGGTACCTTTGTCTTTTACCAGTTACAAGACAAAGGTACCAAGTACAAGACACAGGTACCAGGTACAAGTCAGGTACCAGGTACAAGGCAAAGGTACCAGGTACAAGACAAAGGTACAAGGTACAAGGCACAGGTATCAGGTACAAGACACAGCTACAAGTCACATTTACCAATTAAAAGACACAGGAACCAGGTCCAAGGCACAGGTACTAGGTACAAGGCTCAGGTGCCAGGCACAAGGCACAGGTAACAGGTACAAGGCAAAAGTACCAGGTACAAGAAACAGTTGCCAGAAACAGGTACCAGGTACAGGTCACAGGTACCAGATACAAGTAACAGGCACCAGGTACAGGTCACAGGTACCAGGGACAGGTCACAGGTACCAGGTACAAGGCACAGATACCAGGTACAAGGAACAGGTGCCAAGTATGTCACAGATACAAGGTGCAAGTCACAGGTACCACGTACAAGGCACAGGTACCAGGTACAAGTCACAGATACCAGGTGCAAGCCACAGGTACCAGGTACAAGGCACGGGTACCAGGTACAAATCACACATACCAGGTACAAGGGTAGCAGGTACAAGTCCCAGATACCAGGTACAAGGCACAGGTACCAGGTACAAGACACAGGTACTCGGTACAAGGCTCAAGTACCAGGTACAAGGCACAGGTATCAGGTACAAGGCACAGGTAGCAGGTACAAGGCACAGGTAGCAGGTACAAGTCACAGATACCAGGTACAAGGCACAGGTACCAGGTACAAGGGACAGGTACTAGGTACAAGGCACAGATACCAGGTACAAGGCACAGGTTGCAGGTACAAGGCACAGGTAGCAGGTACAAGTCACAGGTACCAGGTGCGAGGTACAGTTAGCAGGTACAAGTCACAGGTAATAGGTACAAGGCACAAGTGCCAGGTACAAGGCACAGATACCAGGTTCAAGGCACAGGTACCAGGTACAAGCCACAGGTACCAGCTGCAAGGCACAGGACCAGGTACAAGACACAGGTATCAGGTACAAGTCACAGGCACCAGGTACAAGGCACAAGTACCAGGTACAAGGCACAGATACCAGGTACAAGGCACAGGTACCAGGTACAAGGCACAGGTACCAGCTGCAAGGCACAGGACCAGGTACAAGACACAGGTATCAGGTACAAGGCACAGGTACCAGGTACAAGTAACAGATACCAGGTACAAGTCACAGATACCAGGTACAAGTCACAGATACCAGATATAAGTCATAGGTACCAGGTACAAGTCACAGGCACCAGGTACAAGGCACAGGTACCAGGTACAAGTAACGGGACTAGGTACAAATCACAGGTACCAGGTACAAGTCACAGGTACCAGGTACAAGTTACAGATACCAGGTACAAGTCACAGGTACCAGGTATAAGTCACAGGTACTAGGTACAAGGTACAGATACCAGGTACAAGGCACAGGTACCAGATACAAGGCACAGGTATAAGGTACAAGGCACAGGTACCAAGTACAAGGTACAGATACCAGGTACAAGGCACAGGTACCAGATACAAGACACAGGTACCAGATACAAGGCACAGGTACCAGGTACAAGTCACAGGTACCAGGTACAAGGTACAGGTACCAGATATAAGGCACAGGTACCAGATACAATGCACAGGTACCAGGTAGAAGTCACAGGTACCAGGTACAAGTCACAGGTACCAGGTACTAGGTACAGATACCAGGTACAAGGCACAGGTACCAGATAAAAGGCACATGTACTAGCTACAAGTCACAGTACCAGGTACAAGGCACAGGTTCCAGATACAAGGCACAGGTACAAGGTACAAGGCACAGGTACCAGGTACAAGGTACAGATACCAGGTACAAGGCACAGGTACCAGATACAAGGCACAGGTATAAGGTACAAGTCACAGGTACCTGGTACAAGGTACAGGTACCAGGTACAAGGCACAGGTACAAGGTACAAGGCACAGATACTAGGTACAAGGCACAGATACCAGGTACAAGGTACAGATACCAGGTACAAGGCACAGGTACCAGGTACAAGGCACAGGTACAAGGTACAGGTACCAGGTACAAGGCACAGGTACCAGATACAAGGCACAGGTACCAGGTACAAGGCACACGTACCAGGTACAAGGCACAGGTACCAAGTACAAGGCACAGATACAAGGCACAGGTATAAGGTACAAGGTACAGGTACAAGGTACCAGGTACAAGGCACAGGTACCAGATACAAGGCACAGGTACCAGATACAAGGCACAGGTACCAGATACAAGGCACAGGTACAAGGTACAAGGCACAGGTACAAGGTACGAGGCACAGATACCAGGTACAAGGCACAGGTACCAGGTACAAGGCACAGGTACAAGGTACAAGGCACAGGTACAAGGTACAAGTGACAGGTACCAGGTACAAGGCACAGGTACAATGTACAGGTACCAGGTACAAGGCACAGGTACCAGGTACAAGGCACAGGTACAAGGTACAAGGCACAGGTACCAGGTACATGGCACAGGTACAAGGTACAAGGCACAGGTACCAGATACAAGGCACAGGTACCAGATACAAGGCACAGGTACCAGATACAAGGCACAGGTACCAGATTCAAGGCACAGGTACAAGGTACAAGGCACAGGTACAAGGAACAAGGTACAGGTACCAGGTACAAGGCACAGGTACCAGGTACAAGGTACAGGTACCAGGTACAAGGCACAGGTACCAGGTACAAGGCACAGGTACCAGGTACAAGGCACAGGTACCAGGTATAAGGTACAGGTACAAGGTACAAGGCACAGGTACCAGGTACAAGGCACAATTACAAGGTACAAAGCACAGGCACAAGGTACAAGGCACAGGCACTAGGTAAAAGGCACAGGCACCAGATACAAGGAACAGGTGCCAGATACAAGGCACAGGTACCAGATACAAGGCACAGGTACCAGGTACAAGGCACAGGTACCAGATACAAGGCACAGGTGCCAGATACAAGGCACAGGTACCAGGTACAAGGCACAGGTACCAGGTACGAGGCACAGGTACCAGGTACAAGGCACAGGTACCAGATACAAGGCACAGGTACCAGGTACAAGGCACAGGTACCAGGTACAAGGCACAGGTACCAGGTACAAGGCACAGGTACAAGGTACAAGGCACAGATACCAGGTACAAGACACGGGTACCAGGTACAAGGTACAGGTACAAGGTACAAGGCACAGGTACAAAGTACAAGGGACAGGTACCAGGTACAAGGCACAGGTACAATGTACAGGTACCAGGTACAAGGCACAGGTACCAGGTACAAGGCACAGGTACAAGGTACAAGGCACAGGTACAAGGTACAAGGCACAGTACAAGGTACAGCACAGAGATACAAGGCACAGGTACCAGATACAAGGCACAGGTACCAGATACAAGGCACAGGTACAAGGTACAAGGCACAGGTACAAGGTACAAGGTACAGGTACCAGGTACAAGGCACAGGTACCAGGTACAAGGTACAGGTACCAGGTACAAGGCACAGGTACCAGGTACAAGGCACAGGTACCAGGTACAAGGCACAGGTACCAGGTACAAGGCACAATTACAAGGTACAAAGCACAGGCACAAGGTACAAGGCACAGGTACCAGGTACAAGGCATAGGTACCAGGTACAAGGCACAGGTACCAGGTACAAGGCACAGGTACCAGGTACAAGGCACAATTACAAGGTACAAAGCACAGGCACAAGGTACAAGGCACAGGTACCAGGTACAAGGCACAGGTACCAGGTACAAGGCACAGGTACCAGGTACAAGGCACAATTACAGACAAGGGGGTACAACGGCACAGGTACCAGGTACAAGGCACAGGTACCAGGTACAAGGCACAGGTACAAGGTACAAGGCACAGGTACCAGGTACAAGACACGGGTACCAGGTACAAGCTTGGCACAGGTACAAAGTACAAGGTACAGATACCAGGTACAAGGCACAGGTACCAGGTACCAGGTACAGGTACCAGGTACAAGGCACAGGTACAAGGTACAAGGCACAGGTACCAGGTACAAGACACGGGTACCAGGTACAAGGCACAGGTACAAGGTACAAGGCATAGATTCCAGGTACAAGGCACAGGTACAAGGTACAAGGCATAGATTCCAGGTACAAGGCACAGGTACCAGGTACAAGGCACAGGTACCAGGTACAAGGCACAGGTACCAGGTCTTCTCTCATAAGCAGCAGAAAACCAAGAAAATTATTTTAAGAAATGAGTTGAGAATTTATGGGGAAACTCTTAGAATTTAAGCATTGTAGAACATTGTTGTGAAAATTCCAGAGGAGGAGAAACCCAGAACCTTTGTCTTTTTAGTGATAATTGTCTCTGGTGGTGGTGGTGATGTTGGTGGCGGTGGTAGTGGTGGTGGTGGTAGTGGCGAGTGGTGGTGGTGGTGGGTGTGGTCGTGGTAGTGGTGGTAGTGGTGTTAGTAGTGGTAGTGGTGGTAGTGGTGGCGTTAGTAGTGGTAGTGCTGTTTTTGTTGCTAATCTCACCACTACTGCACTAATCTCACCGAATAAAACACAAGTGCAACACTGGGGTAGATTTACTGTGTATAATAGGTTCGCCTGCACGGCCAGGCTTCTTCAGTCGAAGACAGAGTCTATATTTAAACCCAAGACAAATGGAAGGATTAGAGAGGTAAGTTAGAAGCACTTAAACTTACCTCTGCATTCGACTGAAGACGCCTGCTATCCCCACCCATCACTAACGATTTTGGGTGAAAATTCGTGGGTGTACGTTGGTGTACCTACACTTGACAAATAGTTAACTTGGACCGAGACGTCGTCTCAAGTTTCGTGCTCGCGTGTGCGGGTAATTAGTGTATAGTTCCGGTCAAGAGCCAAGACAGTTTCGTCTCTCTGCTTTCCTGATGTCTACTTAGGCGCAGGGGAAGTTCTCGGATGGTTCTCTGAGTCGCCTTGGAAAGCACAGGCTGGTGTTCACGTCACTTCTCTGTCAGGCGACCTCTGTGTTTGCTGATCGTCGTGAGGTCCCAAGACGTCTCACCACCGTAATATTTGTCACATCCTCCCCAGGGTGTCACATACCCGCCGGCTGTCGTGTCTGTCGAAAATATCTTACAGAGTTCTTTATCGCGTTGCAGGCTATGGTTGGCGACTCTAGTGTTGCCTTTGGTTAAGGATTTGGAGAGGTTATTTACTCGTTGATAAGTAAGACAAGTGCAACAGTTAGGTACCTTTATTCCGAAACGCTTCGCTTACATAGTAGGCTTCTCCAGTCGAATACAGAGGCAGCAGAAACTTTAGAATTATAAAGATAATGTAGCTTTGAGGTCAGTCCCTCAGCCTGGAGAAGAGTTCTCTTCCATAGTCTGGAACAATGTGAAGCTGAAGCGAGGAAATCTTGACAGAAGAATCGGGGACCACTAGTACAAGTACGTATGAGGGTAATAATCATTGCTCGTGTTGTTGACATCTGTTAGAGGTGGAGAGTTGAAATCTTCCATGGAGTCAAGTAATATCTTCTCTGCTCTTCTTTTGTAGTTAGATGAAGTGTTGTGGACAATAGCGTTTCAGGAATGTCTCAATAATGTAGTCACTTTCTATTCTGGGAATGTGGGTGATGGAATATATCCTGCGAGGCTTTAGAAAGACACGAATGACAGTCCCACGAAATTTCAAAATAGTCACGCTAACCTCACCTCAGCCACACTAACCTCACCTCAGCCACACTAACCTCACCTCAGCCACACTAACATCCCCTCAGCCACACTAACACCTCAGCCACACTAAAATCACCTCAGCCACACTAACCTCATCTCAGCCAAGCTAACCTCACCTCAGCTACACTAACCTCATCTCACCCACACTAACCTCACCTCAGCTACACTAATCTCACAACAAACTCACTAATCTCGCTACAGACACTAATTTCAACACAGACACACTAATCTCAGGGAGCAAGCGACTCTGCCTCTTCGGCGAAAGTGATATACCGACCAGAGTGTTCCCAACGCTCACATTACGGGTAATTGAACAAGGGAATGAGAGAGCTCATTTGAAATGAGAGAGAACTCATTCTGGAATGAGAGAGAGCTGATTCCGGAATGAGAGAGCTCATTCTGGAATGAGAAAGAGCTCATTCTGGAATGAGAGAGCTCATTCTGGAATTAAAGAGAGCTCATTCTGGAATGAGAGAGAACTCATTCTGAAATGAGAGCTCGTTCTGGAATGAGAGAGACCTCATTCTGGAATGAGAGAGAGCTCGTTCTGGAATGAGAAAGCTCATTCTCCTCAGAAGAGAATTAAAGAGATATTCCGGTAATATTTCTGGCGTATTTTCGTGTTCCGTCATTATTTGTAGAGAAGCGCTAAACAAGTAGGGGGTCAAACAGTTCCCGGAAAATGAGAGGTAGACAAATTTGATCCTAGGAAGAATTGCAAACCACCAAGACATCCCCCATTATGAAATGGCGCATGTATGGAGGGTGAATGAGAGAGAGAAACTTACCTCTCACCTAAGTAGCGTTCTCTCTGTCTGTCTGTCTCTCTCTGTCTGTCTGTCTGTCTGTCTGTCTGTCTGTCTGTCTGTCTGTCTGTCTGTCTGTCTGTCTGTCTGTCTGTCTCTCTCTCTCTCTATCTCTCTCTATCTCTCTCTCTCTCTCTCTCTCTCTCTCTCTCTCTCTCTCTCTCTCTCTCTCTCTCTCTCTCTCAGCTGCACGCAAGATGGGGCAGGAGGCTCCGCCGCGATATTGGAACTTCGCTCACTGAATATGAGATTCAATTGCTTCGTGAATTTATGCTAGTACGCAACCAGTATTGTTTTGAGTGTATATAAACTACAGTTTGCCGGGAGCATGAAATATCTGCTTATTTTTCCTAAAACACAATAGGCACTGAATTTAAATAGATGCTTTAGCCGGCAATATTTGGAGATGAATAGATCAGATTTCCAAAACAGTGTTGGCATGATATAGTTGAGTTATACCTGAGAACTTAAGTTCTTTCTATGACTTATTTTTTTGGGGAGTCGAGTGACTTAGTGGACATAGTGTAAACCAGAATATACTTTATGGCCTGAAGAAATGCTTCTAGCAGGAATGGAGCGAGACTCTGTAAAGCCTACAGGAAGGCATCAAGAAATCCTTCCAGCAGGACTGGAGCGAGACTCTGTATAGCCTGCAGGAAGGCATCAAGAAATCCTTCCAGCAGAACTGGAGCGGGACTCTGTAAAGCCTGCAAGGAGGAGTCAAGAAATCCTAGCAGGACTGGACCGGGACTCCGGAAGCCCGCAAGAAACCCTTGACGCATAACTCTACTGTGTCACTCAGTGACTGGTTGACAAGTTTACATCAATGGGAAGTGTTATTGACTTGAGCCATTGATAAAATGGCTCAAGTCAATAAACATCTTATAAAGCATCAATATTTATGACCTCTCGGCTTAAAGTAACAACAGATTATAAGTCGGTTAATGGGGCCGAAAGCCTATCAAGTACACGAAGGCCATTAAGACTGCATGTCACCTACTCACCACAAGTCAGGAATACTTTAATACATTAAACAGTGACTAAAGCAAACTTTCAGTGTATATACACTGAAAAACATACAACTCACGGTGTATATATCCACCAAAATAATACATATATTTTGCCAGTAGTCGAACAATTTACATTTTCCTTATTTTTATTACAATGTTACACTTGAAAACGCTTACAAATTTATAATTTTTACCTCCCCAAAAAGTGCTCATAATGATTTACAACTATGTAATTACTCGCAGAGATATTTAATTAATCAAGTATCTGCTATTAAATTGTCGCTACACACTCACATGTAGTCCTTTACTACTACTACTACTACTAGTACTATTACTACTATTACTACTACTACTACTACTCCTACTATTACTACTACTACTACTACTACTAATACTACTAATACTACTACTACTACTACTACTACTACTACTATTACTACTAACTACTACTATTACTACTACTACTACTTCTACTACTATTACTACTACTACTATTACTACTATTACTACTACTACTACTACTACTCCTAGTATTACTACTACTACTCCTACTATTACTACTACTACTATTACTACTACTACTACTACTATTACTACTCCTACTATTACTACTACTACTACTCCTACTATTACTACTACTACTACTATTACTACTACTACTACTACTCCTACTATTATTTCTACTACTACTACTACTATTACTACTACTACTACTATTACTGCTACTACTACTACTACTATTACTACTACTACTACTATTACTACTATTACTACTACTACTACTACTACTATTACTACTACTCCTACTATTACTACTATTACTACTACTACTATTACTACTACTACTACTATTACTACTATTACTACTACTACTACTACTACTATTACTACTACTACTACTATTACTACTATTACTAATACTACTACTACTACTACTACTACTACTACTACTACTCCTACTATTACTACTATTACTACTACTACTACTACTACTACACTACTACTACTACTACTACTATTACTACTATTACTACTACTACTACTACTACACTACTACTACTACTACTACTACTATTACTACTACTCCTACTATTACTACTATTACTACTACTACTACTACTATTACTACTACTACTACTATTACTACTATTACTACTACTACTACTACTACTATTACTACTACTACTACTATTACTACTACTACTACTATTACTACTACTACTACTATTACTACTACTACTACTACTACTACTATTACTACTACTCCTACTATTACTACTACTACTACTACTACTACTACTACTACTACTACTACTACTACTACTATTTACTATACTATACTACTATACTACTACTACTACTACTACTACTACTACTACTACTACTACTATTACTACTATTACTACTATTACTACTACTTCTACTACTACTACTACTACTACTACTAATAATAATAATAATAATAGTGATATTAATAACAGTAATATAATAATACTAATGGGGAAAAGTGTGTTTATCGTGGGGTTTAATTATATATATAAAAGTGTGTATATTTTATGTACATTTATGTTAATATATACACTGAGAACATAACATTAGCATATATGTAAGTTATATATATATTTCAACAAACCGGCGGTATCCCACCGAAGCAGGGTGACCAAAAAAGAAAAATGAAAGTTTTTCTTTATAAATTTAGTAATTTATACAGAAGAAGGGGATTACTAGCACCTTGCTGTTACCAGCATCTTGCTCCCGGTATTTTTAATCTCCTCTTACAACACGCATGGCTTACGGAGGAAGAATTCTTTTCCACTTCCCCATGGAGATAAGAGGAAATAAACAAGAATAAGAACTAGTAAGAAAATGGAATATATGCTTGTACATGCATGTGTAGTGTGATTTAAGTGTACAATCATATCTATACATTTTAGTATACATACTTTAATATATATTTTAGTATATATACTTTAATATATACTTAGGTATTAAACTATTTCTGACTTATGGTGAACAGGTGATTTGCAGCCTTAATGACTATCGTGTAGTAAATAGGCTTCACACTTAGTAAACCAACTATTGACAGATGTCATTTTTTAACTAAGAGAAGTATATACACTGAGAGGAGTGTATATACCAATATAGGGTATATTTTAGTTCCTGTTTAAGGGTGTAAAATGCTCTTGTTGACAAGTGAACTGCGGTCCTGAAGGCCCTGGTAATTTACTGAGCCTAAATGATCGAAAATTACGCCTATGGTATGGGTATTTTCAAAGTATTTTATGAATGTATAAAGTTTTGAGAATAAATTTTTCAACTTTGAGTGTGGAAATAGGAAATTTTTACCCTAAACATTATAAAAAAATATTGTAGCTTATTGCTATGCCTATATACATCGAGAGATTTTTATGGTTGTGTATATAAACTAAATATGAGTTAGCTATGGGTTAGTATTATAGGCTATTTGAGTGATAGAAAATATGTGTATTAACGCCCTAGTGATTTAGCTAATGATAGGCTTTTTCTAATCAAATTAGTTAACGGGAGATAGGCCTACAGGAAGCCGTTGATTGATAGGCCTTAAATACTTAGATTTTTTTTTTCTGAATTTTGTTGCCTACTTCTTCTGTCTGTCTGTCTGTCTTTCTCTCTCTCACACACATGCATGACCAGAAGCTTTGAATCGACCCCTGCAACCACAATTAGGAGAGTACACACACACACACACACACCACACACACACACACACACACACACACACACACACACACACACACACACACACACACACACACACACACACACACACTGCCTGGGACAACTTAACATTTAAATGGCTTGTTTAAATTTCTTGCAACATAATCTCCACAGACTTCCTCATACATCTCTCTCTTTCTTTCTCTCTCTCTCTCTCTCTCTCTCTCTCTCTCTCTCTCTCTCTCTCTCTCTCTCTCTCTCTCTCTCTCTCTCTCTCTCTCTCCCTTTCTCATCTTTCTCCTCACGATTATAAACTCTGTCAGCCCTCATTTCTATGCCTCTGAGTATTTCGTACGCCCTGATCATGTATCCTCACTGCCTCCGTCCACCCAGGGTATTGAGAGCCAAGTGGTAATGATTCTTTTTTCACATCATTCATTTCTCAGCTCACGTTTAACCCGGGAGTCGAACCTCGGTACACTTAATGTGCCGTACTGGGTGAAGGCTCCACACTGGTGCGTCTTACTCAACGAGTGCCTTCACTTATGTGATGTAAAATACTTTAAAGGATTTCCACTTAAGGTTGTTAAAGGCAGTTTTAAAATTTCCTTGTTGGAATGTCTGTGTAATTTTTTTCTTTGTGTGTATTTAAAGAGATATGTTGAAGGTAATGTTTACTCCCAGATCCTCTTATGTACTGGTTTTGCACCAACAGTACTGTTGCTCAAACGGCACTGTTGCAATGTTTTAGACGTTGCAACGGTCCCGTTGCAACGGTCCCGTTGCAACGTAGCGTCACTAAGTCATTTAAAACACTGAATACCCTCCACCTTTAGTGGGAGGGAGGGTCAAGCCTCCACCTTTAGTGGGAGGGAGGATCAAGCCTCCACCTTTAGTGGGATGGAGGATCAAGCCTCCACCTTTAGTGGGAGGGAGGGTCAAGCCTCCACCTTTAGTGGGAGGGAGGGTCAAGCCTCCACCTTCAGTGGGAGAGAGGATCAAGCCTCCACCTTCAGTGGGAGGGAGGATCAAGCCTCCACCTTTAGTGGGAGGGAGGATCAAGCCTCCACCTTTAGTGGGAGGGAGGGTCAAGCCTCCACCTTTAGTGGGAGGGAGGGTCAAGCCTCCACCTTCAGTGGGAGGGAGGATCAAGCCTCCACCTTTAGTGGGATGGAGGATCAACTCTCCATCTTTCCTTCGCGCCGTATCTATTTAACAGTAATAATAATTCCCTCCCTCCTCCGCCCCATCATTCCTTTCCCCCACCCCCATCCCGTCTCCCTCCCTCCCTCCCTCCCATCCCTCCTTCAATCCAGGCCCCCTCTCCATCATTGCCTTACCCCATACCTCCATCCTCTTCCCACCCCCCCTTCTCTATCCCTCCCCTCCTCTCCAAGTCTCCTCTTCCTTACTTCAGACTTATTCCCCCTTCTGTTCCACCCTCCTCTCTTTCTCTCTTCCCCTTCTCCTCCACCTCCTCCTCACTTTCCCCCCGTCCCCTTCTCCCTCCCCCTTCTCCCTTACCCTCCTCTCTCCCTTCTCCTCCATCATGCATATTTAAGTAATGAAACAATTTATAATGCAGTCAGGGGTTTACCCCTTGCACTGGCAACACTGTTTCCTGTTTGTGAATTGTTCCATCCAGGGTATTGTGAGTTAGTTGTGAATTGTTCCATCCAGGGTATTGTGAGTTAGTTGTGAATTGTTCCATCCAGGGTATTGTGAGTTAGTTGTGAATTGTTCCATCCAGGGTATTGTGAGTTAGTTGTGAATTGTTCCATCCAGGGTATTGTGAGTTAGTTGTGAATTGTTCCATCCAGGGTATTGTGAGTTAGTTGTGAATTGTTCCATCCAGGGTATTGTGAGTTAGTTGTGAATTGTTCCATCCAGGGTATTGTGAGTTAGTTGTGAATTGTTCCATCCAGGGTATTGTGAGTTAGTTGTGAATTGTTCCATCCAGGGTATTGTGAGTTAGTTGTGAATTGTTCCATCCAGGGTATTGTGAGTTAGTTGTGAATTGTTCCATCCATGGTATTGTGGGGTTTAATTCTCAGTAATATATAATATGCTTACATACAATAGTAGATTTCTTTTGTCTATCAAAAGATGAGTTTCAACATTCCATTCCATGATTTTCAATAACTCCAAAACATTTCTAAAAAAAAAAAAAACTAATTGTTGATTTTGTCTTCTCATTTTAATTTTTTTTATGTTATGAGATTTTGTTTATGTGTTTGTAAATACAAGCACATGAAGTCAGTTCATTTTTGTGTGTGTCTGTCTCTCTGTCGCTCTCCATGATCACTGTGGCAGGCCTACTGGCCTATGTTAGGCAGGTCTTTTCTACTGATTCTTAAATTTCGCTTCTGAAGATCGTCTCTCCCTCACAGGATGTCCTCCACATGCTCTAATTCCCTAGCCATCTATCCTATCACCGGAGATCCCTCTCTCCATCAGTCAGTGGATGGAAGAGATACATCCTGAAGCCTTCAAGAGGCACATCCAGAAGTCTTCTGTCCTATCACTGGAGATCCCTTCCATCAATCAACAGAGGAAGAGACACATCCTGAATCCTGTCTGTCCTATCACCAGAGATCCATCTCCCCATCAACCAATAGAAGGAAGAGACACATCCTGAATCTATCTTATCACCAGAGATCCATCTCCCCATCAACCAATAGAAGGAAGAGGCACATCCTGAATCTATCTTATCACCAGATATCCATCTCCCCATCAACCAATAGAAGGAAGAGGCACATCCTGAATCTATCTTATCACCAGAGATCCATCTCCCCATCAATCAATAGGAGACAGAGAGACACATCCTGAAGAACACTCACTACGGAAAACCTCACCATCTTTCAAAGGCAGTTCAGGTTTATTTTCAAAGCGCCAGATTTAGATCGTCTTTAAAGATTCATAAATGTGTCGTGGATACTGAACAGGGAGGAGAGGGGAGGAAGGGGAGACGGAGGGGAAAGGAGGGGAGGAAGGGGAAGGGAGGGGAGGAAGGGGAGACGGAGGGGAAGGGAGGGGAGGTTGAAGAGGGGTGAGAGAAGGGAGTAAAGTGGCTAGGAGGGGAGGGAAGGGAGGAGATAGGAGTACTGGAATAGGACTGGGGAGGAAAGGAAGTGGGGAGCGGTGAAGAAAGGGAGGGAAAAGAAGGGAGAAAAAGAGAGGATGAGGGAAAGAGAATGGAGGTAGAAATCACGAGAGAGGAAGAAAAAATGCATCAGTTTAGTTTTTCTAAATCCCAAAAGTGAATTTTTCATCAGTCTACTAATTTCTCTCTCTCTCTCTCTCTCTCTCTTTTCACACACACACACACACACACACACACACACACACACACACACACACACACACACACACACACACACACACACATATATATATATATATATATATATATATATATATATATATAAATAAATATAAATTCTCAAACAGCTTCAGGGAGAACCTTGAGTTTTCCCTGAAGCAAGTTTATTCTTTTCTCTGAGGATGAGGGTCCCTAGGACAGTTCTAGAGGTGGTACCTCCCTATATATATATATATATATATATATATATATATATATATATATATATATATAATATATATATATATATATATATATATATATATATATATATACATATGTTATATATACATATATACACATGCCCGAAGCCTTTGATTAGCCTGTGAACGCCTGTGTTAACTTAGAAAATTAAGTTAACATACATTTAACTTGGCTAACTTGTGATAAACTTTGATTTGGCTGAAGTTATCTTAAGACATGCTGCTCACCTTGCATGATCACCTGTGTACTCGCTTATATGTACTCACTTACATGTGCTCTCACTTATATGTACTCATATGTATTCACTTATATGTAATCATTTACACGTACTCACATGTACTCATTTACATGTACTCACATGTACTCACTTATACTCGCTTATATGTACTCAAATGTGGTTGCAGGGAGTCTAGTCATGGCTTCTGGCCCCGCTTCTCAGCTTACCGCTTGCCAGATTCTCTCTCGCTCCTAGGCTCGTGGGCTCTACCGTACATATTCTTAAAACTATGTATGAAGTCTGCCTTCACCGGTTCTTCATCCTTGTTACTCATCTGTGTCTTTGCCTTCGATCTGAGCCCCCAAGTACCTGCTTCCCGCCTCTCAAACAACCTGTCCCAGTCTTCCCTTACAATTCCTCTGAGTATTTTGTACGTCGCTATCATGTCTCCCCTGGTCCTTCTGTCCTCCAGGGACGTTAGATTCAGTTCCTTTAGCCTTTCCTCATAGCTCACTTAACTCTGGTACCAGTCTTGTTGCATACTTCCTTACTTTCTCCGGTTTCTTAACCTGCTTCCTCAGGTGTGGGCTCCATACTGGCGCTGCGTACTCCAATATGGGCCTGACATATGATGTATTATGCACCTGGAATTACTCACATCTAAGGTCACTGTCAGATTTCCTAAGCGAGCATTGGTGTGTGTGGGTGTGAGTGTGTGTGTGTGTGTGTGTGTGTGTGTGTGTGTGTGTGTGTGTGTGTGTGTGTGTGTGAGTGTGTGTGTGTGTAATCTTTCACACACACACAGGAGGCAGGATCCACACATAGCTTTAAGAAGAGGTAAGATAAAGCTCATAGAGTGGGAACAGTAACCGAGTTGCAGGCCAGTGAAGAGGCGGAGCTAGGAGCTGTGACTCGACCCCTGCAGCCACAATTAGGTGACTACATATATCACTCAGAGAAAGTTAAAACTTTAATTACCTTACAATTAATACAAATAATACTATATTTATATAATATTATTGTAATATTTAAATA
>NC_069444.1:15580739-15593239 GCF_026875155.1 Cherax quadricarinatus
ATGATAGAAAAGAAACTAAAGGTTTGGTACACAAACCCCGGATGGAATAACGAATAAACATGAGGAGTGGAATGAAAGAATAGTGAAAATCCCCAGACATCAAAAGCAGTCACAGAAACCAAACTCGCTGAGACATAACAGACACAATCTTCCCAACAGGATATCAGATCCTGAGGAAAGATAGAAGGGGTAGAGGGGGAGGAGGGGTTGCACTGCTCATAAACACCAATGGGGATTTGAGGAAATGGAAGGGATGGCCATGATTGGAGAAAGAGACTAAATTGTAGGTACAATTCAGTCCGGAGAACATAAAGTAGTCATTGGAGTGATGTATAACCCACCACAGAACTGCAGGAGGCCAAGAGAGGAGTACGAAGAAAACACAGGGTGATGGTGGACACACTGGCTGAGGTGGCAAGAGAGCTCACTCGAGCAGAGCAAAGTTACTGGTAAGGGGCGATTTCAACCACAGGGAGATCGACTGGGAAAACTTGGAGCCACATGGGGGTCCGAAACATGGAGAGCCAAGATGATGGATGTGGTACTTGAAAACCTCATGCATCAACATGCCAGGACACAACCAGAGAGAGAGGGGAGGATGAGCCAGCAAGACTGGATCTTGTGTTCACCCTGAGCAGTTCAGACATCGAGGACATCACTTACGAGAGGCCCCTTGGAGCTAGCGATCATGTGGTTCTGAGTTTTGACTATATAGTAGAGTTACAAGTGGAGAAGGTAACAGGAACTGAAGGGGACAGGCCAAACTATAAAAGGGGGGACTACACAGGTATGAGAAACTTCCTGCAGGAGGTTCAGTGGGACAGAGAAATGGTAGGAAAATCAGTAAACGAGATGATGGAATATGTGGCAACAAAGTGCAAGGAGGCAGAGGAAAGTTTTGTTCCCAAGGGAAACAGAAATAATAGGAAGACCAAAACGAGTCCTTGGTTTACCCGAAGGTGTAGGGAGGCAAAAACTAAGTGCAACAGAGAATGGAAAAGGTACAGGAGGCATAGGACCCAGGAAAACAAGGAGATTAGTAGAAGAGCCAGAAACGAGTATGCGCAGATAAGGAGGGAGGCCCAGCGACAGTATGAAAACGACATAGCATCGAAAGTCAAATCTGACCCGAAACTGCTGTATAGCCACATTAGGAGGAAGACAACAGTCAAGGACCAGGTGATAAGGCTGAGGAAAGAAGGTGGAGAACTCACAAGAAACGATCAAGAGGTATGTGAGGAGCTCAACACGAGATTTAAGGAAGTATTTACAGTAGAGACAGGAAGGACTCTGGGGGGACAGACCAGATGGGGACACCAACAAGGAATACACCAACAAGTGTTGGACGACATACATACAGATGAGGAGGAGGTGAAGAAACTGCTAAGGGACATCGATACCTCAAAGGCAATGGGACCGGACAACATCTCTCCATGGGTCCTTAGAGAGGGAGCAGATATGTTGTGCGTATCACTTACCACAATCTTCAACACATCCCTGGAAACTGGGCAACTACATGAGGTATGAAAGACGGCAAATGTAGTTCCCATTTTCAAAAAAGGAGACAGAAAAGAGGCACTAAACTATAGACCTGTGTCATTGACGTGTATAGTATGCAAAATTATGGAGAAGATTATCAGGAGGAGAGTGGTGGAGCACCTGGAACGGAACAGGAGTATAAATGCCAACCAGCACGGATTCACGGAAGGCAAATCCTGTGTCACAAACCTTCTGGAGTTTTACGATAAAATAACAGAAGTAAGACAAGAGAGAGAGGGGTGGGTTGATTGCATCTTCTTGGACTGCAAGAAGGCCTTTGACACAGTTCCTCACAAGAGATTAGTGCAGAAGCTAGAGCATCAGGCGCATATAACAGGAAGAGCACTGCAATGGATCAGAGAATACCTGACAGGGAGGCAACAACGAGTCATGGTACGTAATGATGTATCACAGTGGGCACCTGTGACGAGCGGGGTCCCACAGGGGGCGGTCCTAGGACCAGTGCTATTTTTGGTATATGTGAACGACATGACGGAAGGGTTAGACTCAGAAGTGTCCCTGTTTGCAGATGATGTGAAGTTAATGAGGAGAATTAAATCTGATGAGGACCAGGCAGGACTTCAAAGAGACCTGGACAGACTGGACACCTGGTCCAGCAAATGGCTTCTCGAATTTATCCTGCCAAATGCAAAGTCATGAAGATAGGGGAAGGGCACAGAAGACCACAGACAGAGTATAGGCTAGGTGGCCAAAGACTGCAAAACCTCACTCAAGGAGAAAGATCTTGGGGTGAGTTAACAACCGAGCATGTCTCCGGAAGCACACATCAATCATAACTGCTGCAGCAATGGGCGTCTGGCAAACCTGAGAACAGCATTCCGACACCTTAGTAAGGAATCATTCAAGACACTGTACACCGTGTATGTCAGGCCATACTGAGTATGCAGCACCTGTTTGGAACCCGCACTTGATAAAGCACGTCAAGAAACTAGAGAAAGTACAAAGGTTTGCAACAAGGTTAGTTCCAGAGCTAAGGGGAATGTCCTATGAAGAAAGATTAAGGGAAATCGGCCTGACGACACTGGAGGACAGGAGGGTCAGGGGAGACATGATAACGACATATAAAATACTGCGTGGAATAGACAAGGTGGACAAGGACAGGATGTTCCAAGGAGGGACACAGAAACAAGAGGCCACAATTGGAAGTTGAAGACACAAATGAGTCAGAGAGATAGTAGGAAGTATTTCTTCAGTCATAGAGTTGTAAGGCAGTGGAATAGCCTAGAAAATGACGTAGTGGAGGCAGGAACCATACACAGTTTTAAGACGAGGTTTGATAAAGCTCATGGAGCGGGGAGAGAGAGGTCTAGTAGCAACCAGTGAAGAGGCGGGGCCAGGAGCTAGGACTCGACCCCTGCAACCACAAATAGGTGAGTACAAATAGGTGAGTACACACACACACACACACACACACACACACGCACACACACACACACGCACGCACACACACACACACACACACACACACACCACACACACACACACACGCACGCACCACACACACACACACACACACCACACACACACACACGCACGCACACACACACGCACACACACACACACGCACACCACACACACACACACACACACACACACACACACACACACACACACACACACACACACACACACACACACAACACACAACACACACACAACACACACACACACACTTCCCCCTGCTGCCACTCCATTAACACCCCCACTACACTTCCTCCTCCAGGACTCCTCCGCCCTATCATTAACACTACTACGTCCAGAGCCCCTCTTCAGCAGATCGTTAAACATAGCCTAGAAATAATCAATAAGGATTGAGGTATTCACAGGAAAATTATTTCAGCGTGCGTTGGTGGGTGTGAGTTAGACTTTCCCAACACGGGCCAGGAGCCCATAGACTTCTGACCACCTTCTTAATTTACAAAAAAAAAAAAAAAATGAAATAGGGTAGTAATTTCATTTTTTTTTTAATTTTTAGATCCCGCTCCCTTACTGCAGTGGTGCTCTGGTGTATACCTGGAGTATACCTTGTGTATACCTGCAGTATGCCTGGAGTATACCTGGTGTATACCTGGAGTATACCTGGTGTATACCTGGAGTATATCTGGAGTATACCTGGTGTATACCTGGTGTACACCTGGAGTATACCTGGAGTATACCTGGTGTATACCTGGAGTGTACCTGGTGTGTACCTGGAATATACCTGGTGTATACCTGGAGTATACCAGGAGTATACCTGGTGTATACCTGGAGTATACCTGCAGTATACCTAGAGTATACCTGGAGGGTATTCCCAGGGTCAACGCCCCCGCGACCCGGTCCATGACCAGTCCTCCAGTTGGCCTTTTCATTTGAGTACAGATGAGGCAACAGAAGTAGTAGAGATATAAAGACGGTGTCATCAGTCCATCACCCTTGAAGACGCAGTTTTGAGGTGATCAGTCCCCCAGCCTGGAGACGAGTTATGCTCCATAGTCTGGAGCAATGTGAAGAGGGACTGATAACCTCAAAACTGCATCTTCAACGGTGAGGGACTGATTACATTATCTTTGTATCTGTACTGATTCTGCTGCCTCTGTACTCGACTGAAGAAGCCTACACTGTAGACGGAAGGTTTCGGAATAAAGATACCTAACTGTTGCACATGTATCTTACTTACTGACTTGTCAGTATTGTATATCTCTACATTCATTTGATCTGCAATGCTGTGAGCCAGCCAGAGGCGGGAGGAGGTCTAGCAGCGGGAGGTGCACCTTGAAGTTAGATAACCTTGCCTAGGCTGCCACCCTCCCTCTAAATCATCAGATTGCCCCAGCATATCTACTTAATCATCACGGTGCCAGTATAGTGCACTTATCCTCACCAGCAGTGACTAACAGTGCACCTGCCTGAGATAACGCGTTACGGAGGAGACGGGTTGCGTGCAACAACTGCACGACACAAGCTTCTTAACAGACACCTGAATCAACTGCAACCGCGATATAAAACACCTGTTTAATGCAGTCGGTGTATGCAGCACCCGCAACCACGACAACCACCATCACCACCACCCCCACCACTCCTGCCCCACCACCACAACCACTACCACCACGACCACCCCACCTCTCCTGCCTCACCTCAACCGCCACAACCACTACGACCACCCTCATCTCTCGTGCCCCACCACCACTCCTGCCCCACCCCAACCACCATAACAACTACTACTACCCCCACCTTTCCTGCTCCACCACCACTCCTGCCCCACCCCAACCACCACAACTACTACCACCACGAACACCCCAACCACCACAACAACTACTACAACCCCTACCTCTCCTGCCCCACCACCACTCCTGCCCCACCCCAACCACCACAACTACTACCACCACGACCACCCCAACCACCACAACTACTACCACCACGACCACCCCAACCACCACAACTACTACCACCACGAACACCCCAACCACCACAACAACTACTACAACCCCCACCTCTCCTGCCCCACCACCACTCCTGCCCCACCCCAACCACCACAACTACTACCACCACGACCACCCCAACCACCACAACTACTACCAACACGACCACCCCACCACTCCTGCCCCACCACCACCACCACCACCACACCCCCAACTCTCCCCAGAACCACGAGAACCACCACCACTCCCCCCACCCCCACCACTACTCCCCCCCCCCACCACCCCATAACCCTCCCCAAAAATCTGTCTTGTACAAACTGAACGCCACAAAACTAAATACCGACAAGGAACAAAGAAAATATAAAAATATTTAACGAAAACAAAAACACATTTGGTGCCGCCTTCAGAGTCGTAAATTAAACAAGGACAGCGCCACCTGGCAACAATGTTTTTGTTGTACTTGCATACGTATATTTCCGTTATGTATATATGTATGTCGTGGCGAATAGGTAAAACTTGCAACGCTCTTCTTGCAACGTTCTTCTTGCAACGTTTCTTCTTGCAACGTTTCTTCTTGCAACGTTTCTTTTGCAACGTTTCTTCTTGCAACGTTCTTCTTGCAACGTTCTTCTTGTAACGTTCTTCTTACAACGTTCTTCTTGTAACGTTCTTCTTACAACGTTTCTTCTTACAACGTTTCTTCTTACAACGTTCTTCTTGTAACGTTTCTTCTTGCAACGTTCTTCTTGAAACGTTCTTCTTGCAACGTTCTTCTTGCAACGTTTCTTCTTGCAACGTTCTTCTTGCAACGTTTCTTCTTGCACGTTCTTCTTGCAAAAGTTCTTCTTGCAACGTTTTTTCTTGCAACGTTCTTCTTGCAACGTTCTTCTTGCAAAAGTTCTTCTTGCAAAGTTCTTCTTGCAAAAAGTTCTTCTTGCAACGTTCTTCTTGCAACGTTTCTTCTTGCAACGTGCTTCTTGAACGTTCTTTTGCAACGTTCTTCTTGCAACGTTCTTCTTGCAACGTTTTTCTTGCAACGTTTCTTCTTGCAACGTTCTTCTTGCAACGTTCTTCTTGCAACGTTCTTCTTGCAACGTTTCTTCTTGCAACGTTCTTCTTGCAACGTTTCTTCTTGCAACGTTCTTCTTGCAACGTTCTTCTTGAAACGTTCTTCTTGCAACGTTCTTCTTGCAAAAGTTCTTCTTGCCAAACGTTCTTTTTTGCAACGTTCTTCTTGCAACGTTCTTCTTGCAACGTTCTTCTTGCAACGTTCTTCTTGCAACGTTCTTCTTGAAACGTTCTTCTTGCAACGTTCTTCTTGCAACGTTCTTCTTGCAACGTTCTTCTTGCAACGTTCTTCTTGCAACGTTCTTCTTGCAACGTTTTTCTTGAAACGTTCTTCTTGAAACGTTCTTCTTGCAACGTTCTTCTTGCAACGTTCTTCTTGCAACGTTCTTCTTGCAACGTTCTTCTTGCAACGTTTCTTCTTGCAACGTTCTTCTTGCAACGTTTCTTCTTGCAACGTTCTTCTTGCAACGTTCTTCTTGCAACGCTCTTCTTGCAACGCTCTTCTTGCAACGTTCTTCTTGCAACGTTCTTCTTGCAACGCTCTTCTTGCAACGTTCTTCTTGCAACGCTCTTCTTGCAACGCTCTTCTTGCAACGCTCTTCTTGCAACGCTCTTCTTGCAACGCTCTTCTTGCAAAGTTCTTCTTGCACGCTTTTTCTTGCAACGTTTTTCTTTCAACGTTCTTCTTGCAACGTTCTTCTTGCAACGTCTTCTTGCAACGTTTTTTTCTTGCAACGTTCTTTTTGCAACGCTCTTCTTGCAAAAGTTTTTCTTGCAACGTTCTTCTTGCAAACTTCTTCTTGCAACGTTCTTCTTGCAACGCTCTTCTTGCAACGCTCTTCTTGCAAAAGTTCTTCTTGCAACGTTCTTTTGCAAAAGCTCTTCTTGCAACGCTCTTTTTTTGAACACTCTTCTTGCAACGTTCTTCTTGCAACGTTCTTCTTGCAAACGCTCTTCTTGCAACGCTCTTCTGAAAAGTTTTCTTTGCAAGTTCTTCTTGAACGTCTTCTTGAAAAGTTTTCTTGCAACGTTCTCTTGCAACCTTTCTTTCAACGTTCTTCTTGCAACTTCTTCTTGCAACGCTCTTCTTTCAACGTTCCTTTTGCAACGCTCTTCTTGCAACGCACTTCTTGCAACGTTCTTTTTGCAACGTTTTTTTCTTGCAAAGCTCTTCTTGCAAGTTCTTCTTGCAACGTTCTTCTGAAACGTTCTTCTTGCCAACGTTTTCTTGCAAACGTTCTTCTTGCAACGCTCTTCTTGCAACGTTCTTCTTGCAACGTTCTTCTTGCAACGCTCTTCTTGCAACGTTCTTCTTGCAATGTTCTTCTTGCAACGCTCTTCTTGCAACGTTCTTCTTGCAATGTTCTTCTTGCAACGTTCTTCTTGCAACGTTCTTCTTGCAACGCTCTTCTTGCAACGTTCTTCTTGCAACGTTCTTCTTGCAACGCTCTTCTTGCAACGTTCTTCTTGGAACGCTCTTCTTGCAACGTTCTTCTTGCAACGTTCTTCTTGCAACGTTCTTCTTGCAACGTTCTTCTTGGAACGCTCTTCTTGCAACTTCTTCTTGCACTTCTTCTTGCAACCCTTCTACAACCTCTTCTTGCAACACTCTTCTTGCAACGTTCTTCTTGCAACGCTCTTCTTGCAACGTTCTTCTTGCAACGCTCTTCTTGCAACGCTCTTCTTGCAACGTTCTTCTTGCAACGCTCTTCTTGCAATGCTCTTCTTGCCGAATAAGGCAAGCGAAAATTTGTGTATGCAATAATTTCACAAAAATCATTCTGAACCTAACGAGAAAAATGCATATCATTGTGTTTGTTTATTATTAAATTATTGTAAACTTATCTAAAATTATTTAGTTGGATTAGGCTAAATTAAATTGTGCTTGTTATAATAAGGTCAGGTAAGTTTTCTAAGGTTCTTTTGGTACAAAATTATTAGTTTTTACATTAATATAAATGAAAAAGTATGTCTTTAAACGTATAAGAGAAAATTTTAGAAAGGACTTAATTTTAAATGAGTTCTTGCTAATTGACCAGTTTTACATATCGGCACGACATATATATATATATATATTTTATATATAAAATATATATATATATATATATATATATAAATATATATTTATATAATACTACTACTACTAGTAGTATTAAAATAATAATAATAATAATAATAAATTTAAAAATAATAATAATAATAATAATAATGATAGTAATAATAAAATAAAATAATAATAATAATAATATAGTAATAATAATATAATAATAATAATAATAATAATAATAATAATAATAATAATAATAATAATAATAGGGAAGACCTTCCTTCAGGGCATTGGTTGCTGAAGTCATCTCAGACTCGGGCACAGGTCAGGTTTTTCATCCTTGGTGTGACTGTAACCTGTGTGTATGTGGTGTGTGTGTGTGTTGTGTGTGTGTGTGTGTGTGTGTGTGTGTGTGTGTGTGTGTGTGTGTGTAGTGTGTGTGTGTGTGTGTGTGTGTGTGTGTGTGTGTGTGTGTGTGTGTGTGTATGTGTGTGTGTGTGTGTGTGTGTGTGTGTGTGTGTGTGTGTGTGAGTGTGTGTGTGTGTGTGTGTGTGTGTGTGTGTGTGTGTGTGTGTGTCTCCAGTTTACCAGATGAAGAATGGGCAAAACACCGCTACTAACTTTCTTAATCTGCCAAGTTTCGCTCTATTTCCTGTGCTCGTGAAAACAAGCCTGGCTAGTTAACCCCCATCCCTCTGGCCCGTCCCTAACTCACTTAACAACAGGCAGGCAGGCAGGCATGCAGGCAGGCAGGCAGGCAGGCAGGCAGGCAGGCAGGCAGGCGGGCAGGTAGACAGGCAGGCAGGCGGGCAGGTAGACAGGCAGGCAGGCAGGCAGGCAGGCAGGCAGGCAGGCAGGCAGGCAGGCAGGCAGGCAGGCAGGCGCAGGCGGGCAGGTAGACAGGCAGGCAGGCGGGCAGGTAGACAGGCAGGCAGGCAGGCAGGCAGGCAGGCAGGCAGGCAGGCAGGCAGACAGGCAGGCAAGCAGACAAGCAGGCAGGCAGGCAGGCAGGCAGGCAGGCAGGCAGGCAGGCAGGCAGGCAGACAGGCAGGCAGGCAGGCAGGCAGGCAGGCAGACAGGCAGGTAGGCAGGCAGGCAGGCAGGCAGGCAGGCAGGCAGGCAGGCAGGCAGGCAGGCAGACAGGCAGACAGGCAGGCAGGCAGGCAGGCAGACAGGCAGGCAGGCAGGCAGGCAGGCAGGCAGACAGGCAGGCAGGCAGGCAGGCAGGCAGGCAGGCAGGCAGGCAGGCAGGCAGGCAGGCAGACAGGCAGGCAGGCAGGCAGGGAATTGTGACCTCTGGCCCCGGCTGGTCATAATGACTAACGTTTCTCATTCTCCAGATGATGTGGCTCAATATTTCTCATAGCTGGAGGTGAAGTTAATGTGTAATGGTAGGTAAAGTTAGTCCTACAATAACTGTACCAGTTACTACAGTAGTTGTATCAGTTACTACAGTAGTTGTACCAGTTACTACAGTAGTTGTATCAGTTACTACAGTAGCTGTACCAGTTACTACAGTAGCTGTATCAGTTACTACAGTAGTTGTATCAGTTACTACAGTAGTTGTATCAGTTACTACAGTAGTTGTATCAGTTACTACAGTAGTTGTTATCAGTTTACTACAGTAGTTGTACCAGTTACTACAGTAGTGTACCAGTTACTACAGTAGTTGTATCAGTTACTACAGTAGCTGTACCAGTTACTTACAGTAGCTGTACAGTTACTACAGTAGTTGTATCAGTTACTACAGTAGTTGTATCAGTTACTACAGTAGTTGTATCAGTTACTACAGTAGTTGTACCAGTTACTACAGTAGTTGTATCAGTTACTACAGTAGTTGTATCAGTTACTACAGTAGTTGTACCAGTTACTACAGTAGTTGTATCAGTTACTACAGTAGTTGTATCAGTTTACTACAGTAGTTGTATCAGTTACTACAGTAGTTGTATCAGTTTACTACAGTAGTTGTATCAGTTACTTACAGTAGTTGTATCATTACTACAGTAGTTGTATCAGTTACTACAGTAGTTGTATCAGTTACTACAGTAGTTGTATCAGTTACTACAGTAGTTGTACCAGTTACTACAGTAGTTGTATCAGTTACTACAGTAGTTGTATCAGTTACTACAGTAGTTGTATCAGTTACTACAGTAGTTGTATCAGTTACTACAGTAGCTGTACCAGTTACTACAGTAGCTGTACCAGTTACTACAGTAGCTGTATCAGTTACTACAGTAGCAGTATCAGTTACTACAGTAGTTGTATCAGTTACTGCAGTAGCTGTACCAGTTACTACAGTAGCTGTATCAGTTACTACAGTAGCTGTACCAGTTACTACAGTAGTTGTATCAGTTACTACAGTAGCTGTACCAGTTACTACAGTAGTTGTATCAGTTACTACAGTAGCTGTACCAGTTACTACAGTAGTTGTATCAGTTACTACAGTAGTATCAGTTACTACAGTAGTTGTATCAGTTACTACAGTAGTATCAGTTACTACAGTAGTTGTATCAGTTACTATAGTAGCTGTACCAGTTGCTACAGTAGCTGTACCAGTTACTACAGTAGCTGTATCAGTTACTACAGTAACTGTATCAGTTACTACAGTAACTGTATCAGTTACTAAAGTAGTTGTATCAGTTACTACAGTAGCTGTATCAGTTACTACAGTAGCTGTACCAGTTACTACAGTAGCTGTGTCAGTTACTACAGTAGTTGTATCAGTTACTACAGTAGTATCAGTTACTACAGTAGTTGTATCAGTTACTATAGTAGCTGTACCAGTTGCTACAGTAGCTGTACCAGTTACTACAGTAGCTGTATCAGTTACTACAGTAGTTGTATCAGTTACTACAGTAACTGTATCAGTTACTACAGTAACTGTATCAGTTACTACAGTAGCTGTATCAGTTACTACAGTAGCTGTATCACTTCTACAGTAGCTGAAACACTCCTACAATACCAAGTGGAGCTAACATTCCATCCTTCCCCCATAATGAAATTATCGAATAATCGATCATAATAATACAATAACTTATAATTATCCCACTAATTAGTTACATTAGCGTCGGAGTTCTCTTAATTAGCAAAGTAATCAGCCCTGTCAGTGATACAATATTGACGGTTTTGTGAAGGTCGGGCTGATTTGTGTACTGTATTGTAATTACGGATTTGTGTGTGTTTGTGTAATCCTTGTTCTCTCAATGTAGAATTTTAATTAAATCCGTTTTGGAGAATAGAGAATAGATGGGGAAGATAATGGTCGGTGAGGGAGGAAGGGTAATGATAAGAAATGGTAGAGGATAATGAGGGGAGGTAAGAAAGGGAGAAGGAGGAGGAGGAGAAGGAGGAGGAGATGAAGGAGGAGATGACAGGCACATGTACACTACACACACACACACACACACACACACACAGTGGGGCCATGAGCTATGAATGGACCCCTGAAACCGCAAATAGGTGAGTACAAACAGGTGAGTACACACACACACACACAAACACACACACACACACACACACACACAGGAGCTGTGAGTCAACCCAGCAACCACAAATATGTGAATATACACACTATGGAATGAGGGGGAGGGGAGAAAGATTTGGAGGTAAACATCACACCGAACACATCACCCCTGGTGAGCACAAACAGTACTAACATCTCCAGCATATGCGAATCTAATTAACCTCAGAACTGCTCTCAGAACCTCCTAGAAAAATTAAAAGAACCCTAAGTTTAGTGTTTAGGATTCTTTGACCAGTGTAGATCACACACGGGAAGAGACCAGTGGAGAACGTCCAAAGGTTCGCATTTTTACTGGTCCAGGCACGAGTGGCTTTGGAAATTTTAGACTTTTTTAATCGACGGGGTAAACCCGCATGGTCGTTCAGCAAGAGGAATGGTCGAGGTTCGATCCACCTTCCACAGTCATGAGACTGATTCCCTACCATTTGATATAAACTCACCTTTAACCTTCCTGGTAAAGCTAAAATAACTGAAGGTAACAGCTATAGCCGGAAGAATGATCAGGGGAGACATGATAACGGCATACAAGATATTTAAGAAGCATTGACAGAGCAGATAGAAACAGATTTCTGTTTTTTTTGCAATGAGAGGCACAGAGGTGAGGGGGCATAGATAAATCATAGACACAGATATCAGCTCATTTTAAAGTCTTTTTTTACTGTTATGAGACATGCAAATAGGGAACAGGATGAAGTTGGAGCCATCTGTGGGCCAGCAATTTCAATCTCTCTCTCTCTCTCTCTCTTTCTCTCTCTCTTGCATTCCATGGTAACGAGCCACCAGCGTTGGCGATTATACCAGCAGAAACACCTGGTTTGTTTTGTTAATAATCCGCTGTGTCCTCCAGTCAGCTAACAATAGCAGGAGAGTCATTAACCTAATTCTGCCTCTCATGTACCTGATC
>NC_069444.1:15598239-15610739 GCF_026875155.1 Cherax quadricarinatus
AGTGCTGAGAGTTTCCCAAGAGATGCTTGGAGTTTCCCAGGTGCTGGGAGTTTCCCAAGTGCTGGGAGTTTTCCAGGTGCTGGGAGTTTCACAAGATGTGCTGGGAGTTTCCCAAGAGGTGCTGGGAGTTTCACAAGATGTGCTGGGAGTTTCCCAAGAGGTGCTGGGAGTTTCCCAGGAGCTTTCTCTTCAACATACACTGCTAAGCGCAATGTTTGTGTTAAATAGGAGTCAAGCCAACTGAGTTTATGTATAGTCGCTAGTGTTGAGTCTACACACACACAGACAGACACAGACAGACACACTGACACACACACAGACACACACACACACACACACACACACACACACACACACACACACACACACACACACACATATTCAAACCTTGTCAGCCACATCAAGAAATTTGAGACCGTGAAAAAGTTTGCAACAAGATTAGTCCCGGTGCTAAGGGGAATGTCCTACGAGGAGAGGTTAAAAGAAATCAACCTAACGACTCTGGAAGACAGGTGGGACATGATAACGACATATAAAATACTGAGAGGAATTGACAAGGTGGACAGGGACAGGATGTTCCAGAGATGGGACACAGAAACAAGGGGTCACAAGTGAAAGTTGAAGATTCTGATGAGTAACATTACTACTACTGAGAAGGATGTTAGGAAGTATTTCTTCAGCCACAGAGTAATCAGGAAGTGGAACAGTCTGGAGAGTGAAGGCATGATCCATACAAAGCTTTAAGAAGAGGCACGACAAAACTTATGGAGCAGGGAGAGAGTGGTCCTAATGGCGACCAGTGACGAGGCGGGGCCAGGAACTGTGAATCGACCCCCTGCAACCACAAATAGGTGAGTACACACCGTGCCAAACGTATCACCAGAAACGCCTCACTCCCCTCTCAAAAAAAGAAGAATCATCGCTATCTTCGACCCCCCTATACGGGTTTAGCGCTCCTCCCCCCCCCCCGACATTTAAAAAAAAAATCTGTCATCAGACTCACTGGAGGATGAAAACGTCCTAAATGTAGCCACCAGTTTTTGAGCAATTAAACTCACACCAATCAGCACAAGTCATGACGTACTCTGGTAATTACTTCCTGTAAAACTCACAAAATTTGCCGCCCCCTCCCCCCTTCCCCCTTCCCCTTCCTCCCCTCCCCCATCCCCCTCCTCTCCTCACGTCCCGTTGTTAAGACTCCGAAGTCGCCCCAAAAATAAAACATCGACTTGCATATTCTGGTCAATTGCATTGTTTATCAAATTAAAACGTGGTAATTAACTGCGCTAATGACCGATCGATTCGGCTGCTAATTTGCCCGGCGTAGTTATCATTTGTAATAGTGTTATTACCTGAGCTCGGAGTGGCTTGTTAGGTCAGTACACACACACACACACACACACACACACACACACACACACACACACACACACACACACACACACACACACACACACACACACACACACATACACATACACACACATATACAGGATTTCACACCTTTATGAGAATTGACCCTCTAACCCTTCCTTCTCTCTCCGTCTCTTTGTCTCTTTTCCTCTCTTCCTCTCTCCTGTCTATTTTCTCTCTCTCCTCTCTCTCTCTCTCTCTCTCCTACTCTTTCTGTCTCTTCCTCCTCTCTCTCTTACTCTTCTCTCTCCCTTCCTCTCTCTCTATTCCTCTCTCTCTCTCTTCCCTCTCTCTCCCTTTCTCTCTCTTCCTCTCTTTTTTCTCTCTCTCTTCCTCTCTTCTCTTTCCTTCTTTTCTCTCTTCCTCTCTCTCTTCCTCTCTCTCTTCCTCTCTCTCTCTGTTTTCTTTTTCTCTCTCTCTCCTCTCTCTCTCTCTCTCTCTCTCCTCTCTCTCCTTTTCCCCTCTCTCTCCCTCCTCTCTCTCTCCTCTCTCTCTCTCTCTCTCTCTCTCTCTCTTTCCCTTCTCACTCTCTCCCCTCTCTCCTCCTATCTTTCCTCTCTCCTTCTCTCTTTCTCTCACTCTCTCCCCCTTTCCTTTCACTCTCCCCTCTCTCTCCTTCTACTTCCCTCTCTCTTTTCTTTCTTTTCTCTCTCTCTCTCTCTCTCTCTCCTCTCTCTCATCTCTCTCTCTCTCTCTCCTCTCTCTCTCTCTCTCTCTCTCTTCTTTCTCTCTTTCTCTCTTTCTTTCTCTCTCTTTCCTTTACTAAAAAAAAAAAAAAATGGTTGGGACTCGTAGGAATCAGGGATCAGATGACAATGGTATTGGTATGGAGGAATGGATGGAGGAACAGTGGAAAAGGATGGAGCAAGAATGGGAGAGAAAATTAGGAGAGATTTCTGAAAAAAAAATGGAGAAAGAGCTCAGGAAAAGAGGTTGGAGAAGGAGACGAAGAAATGGGAGGCACAAGTCGAAACTGCAGTAGACAGGGTGAGGGTCCTAGAGTTTGAGGTAAACAGGCTGAAGCAAGTCTCAGGGGCAATGACCAGAGAAGACACAGCATATGAAGCTGAGAGGATGAACAGGAAGGAAGGAGATATGAATTATGCTAAGGTCATATCAGCCTGCAAAGAAGGGTCAGGGAGTAAAAGGAAAGAGCAGCTGGGTGCAGATAGAGAGGGAGATAAGTCGAATGCTGAGGCACAACCATGCTACCAAGAGCCACTGGAAAAATCAAGGGAGAAAATGACCATATACAGACAAGAACCAGAGTCACAGAGGGAGAGGCAATGGGAGGAGGAAAGAGCAAAATCAGTGTTTATCCATGGGCTTCAGGAGAGAGAGGAAAAGACATACACTGAAAGACGGCAGGAAGAAAGAAAGGAGATTGGGAAAATCATCACGGAAATAGGGGGAGAAGACATGGACGAGATTGTAAATTTTCAGAGAATATGGGGGTACGTGAAGGGAAGAAACCGACCGATCAAGCTGATTCTCAGGACAGAAGCAGTGCGGAACAGGATCCTCCAAGAGAAACCAAGGTTGAAAAACTCGGAAGAGTACAAGAAGGTGTTCCTAGACAGAGACAGAACACAGACAGAGAGACAGCAGCTGAGGGAGAGGACAAAAAAGAGAAAGGAGATAGGAAAGGAAACAAGGATGGAACCAGCAAAGTTCAGTCAGAGCAGAACAGAGAAGCAAGGGAAAGCACACACACAACTATCCTCAGAACCCCACAACCTATCACACCATCCCAACACACAATACAATCCATACCCTCAGCTTCCACCCAACCCCCAATCATAGAATCCCACAGTATGCTACCAGGTCTCCCACCCCCACAGGCCCGCCAAACCACAGTATTGGAAAGGAAACTGAAAGTATGGTACACAAACGCTGATGGAATAACAAACAAGTGGGAGGAGTGGCACGAAAGAGTCAAAGAGACATCACCGGACATCATAGCGATCACAGAAACCAAGCTTACAGGTATGATAACAGATGCCATCTTTCCAATGGGATACCAGATCCTGAAGAAAGACAGAAGGAACAGGGAAGGGTGGAGGAGTGGCACTGCTGATCAGACACCGATGGAATTTTGATGAGCTGGAGAGAGGAGACAGCGGAGAAGAAAGTTATTACATAGCGGGAACGCTTCACTCTGGAGGTCCCAAGGTGGTAATTGCAGTGATGTATAACCCACCACAGAACAGCAGGAGACCAGGGCATGAGTATGACGAGAGCAATAGAGCGATGGTTGACACACTGGCTGCAGTGGCCAGAAGAGCTCATGCATGCAGGGCAAAGCTCCTGATCATGGGCGACTTTAACCACAAGGAGATCGGCTGGGAGAACTTGGAGCCACATGGGGGCCAAGGTACATGGAGGGCTAAGATGATGGAGGTGGTAATGGCAAACTTCTTTGTACCAACACGTAAGGGACACTACAAGAGAGAGAGGAGAGGATGAGCCAGCAAGACTGGACTTAGTATTCACCTTGAGCAGTGCAGATATTGAGGACATCACATATGAAAGACCCCTTGGGGCCAGCGATCATGTGGTTTTGAGCTTCGAATACACAGTAGAGCTACAAGTGGAGGGGGAAGCAGGAAGGCCAGGACAAATGAAACCAAACTACAGGAAAAGGGACTACACGGGAATGAGGAACTTCCTGAACGAGGTTCAGTGGGACAGAGAACTGGCAGGGAAGCCAGTTAATGAGATGATGGAATATGTAGCAACAATGTGCAAGGAGGCTGAAAAGAGGTTTGTACCCAAGGGAAACAGGAATAATGAAAAATCCAGGATGAGCCCATGGTTCACCCAAAGGTGCAAGGAGGCAAAAACCAAGTGTGCTAGGGAATGGAAGAAATATAGAAGGCAAAGGACCCAGGAGAATAAGGAGAGCAGTCGTAGAGCCAGAAACGAATATGCACAGATAAGAAGGGAGGCCCAACGACGATATGAAAATGACATAGCAGCGAAAGCCAAATCTGACCCGAAGCTGTTGTATAGCCACATCAGGAGGAAGACAACAGTCAAGGACCAGGTAATCAGGCTAAGGAAGGAAGGAGGAGAGACAACAAGAAATGACCGTGAAGTATGTGAGGAACTCAACAAGAGATTCAAAGAAGTGTTCACAGAGGAGACAGAAGGGGCTCCAGAGGGACGGAGAGGTGTGGCACATCACCAGGTGCTGGACACGGTACACAACCGAGGAAGAAGTGAAGAGGCTTCTGAGTGAGCTAGATACCTCAAAGGCAATGGGGCCAGATAACATCTCTCCATGGCTCCTGAGAGAGGGAGCAGAGGCGCTATGTGTACTCCTAAAAACAATATTCAATACATCTATTGAAACAGGGAGATTGCCTGAGGCATGGAAGACAGCAAATGTAGTCCCAATCTTTAAAAAAGGAGACAGACATGAAGCACTAAACTACAGCACCCAACATGGATTCAGGGACAGGAAATCCTGTGTCATAAACCTACTGGAGTTCTATGACAAGGTGACAGCAGTAAGACAAGAGAGAGAGGGGTGGGTGGATTGCATTTTCTTGGACTGCAAGAAGGCGTTTGACACAGTACCACACAAGATATTAGTGCAAAAACTGGAGGACCAAGCAGGGATAACAGGGAAGGCACTACAATGGATCAGGGAATATTTGTCAGGAAGACAGCAGCGAGTAATGGTACGTGGCGAGGTGTCAGAGTGGGCACCTGTGACCAGCGGGGTCCCACAGGGGTCAGTCCTAGGACCAGTGCTGTTTCTGGTATTTGTGAACGACATGACAGAAGGAATAAACTCTGAGGTGTCACTGTTTGCAGATGACGTGAAGTTGATGAGAATTCATTCGATCGAAGACCAGGCAGAACTACAAAGGGATCTGGACAGGCTGCAGACCTGGTCCAGCAATTGGCTCCTTTAATTCAATCCCACCAAGTGCAAAGTCATGAAGATTGGGGAAAGGCAAAGAAGACTGCAGACGGAGTACAGTCTAGGGGGCCAGAGACTACAAACATCACTCAAGGAAAAAGATCTTGGGGTGAGTATAACACCAGGCACATCTCCTGAAGCGCACATCAACCAAATAACTGCTGCAGCATATGGGCGCCTGGCAAACCTCAGAACAGCATTCCGACATCTTAATAAGGAGTCGTTCAGGACCCTGTACACCGTGTACGTTAGGCCCATATTGGAGTATGCGGCACCAGTTTGGAACCCACACCTAGCCAAGCATGTAAAGAAACTAGAGAAAGTGCAAAGGTTTGCCACAAGACTAGTCCCAGAGCTAAGAGGTATGTCCTACGAGGAGAGGTTAAGGGAAATCAACCTGACGACACTGGAGGACAGGAGAGACAGGGGGGACATGATAACGACTTACAAAATACTGAGAGGAATTGACAAGGTGGACAAAGACAGGATGTTCCAGAGACTGGACACAGCAACAAGAGGACACAGTTGGAAGCTGAAGACACAGATGAATCACAGGGAGAGTGACCTAGCGGCGACCAGTGAAGAGGCGGGGCCAGGAGCTTGGACTCGACCCCTGCAATCTCAACTAGGTGAGAACTAGGTGAGTACAACACACACACACACACACACACACACACACACACACACACACACACACACACACACCACACACACACACACTCACACACACATACACACACACACACATACACACACACACACACACACACACACACACACACACACACAAGAAATGATCAGGAGGTATGCGAGGAGCTGAACAGGAGGTTTAAGGAAATTTTTACAGTAGAGACAGGAAGGGCTGTGGAAGACAGCACAGAAGGGAACATCAAGAGGAATATACCAACAAGTGTTGGATGACATACGAACAACTGAGGAGGAGGTGAAGAAGCTCCTAAGTGACCTTGACACCTCAAAGGCAATGGGACCGGACAACATCTCCCCATGGGTCCTTAGAGAAGGAGCAGAGATGCTGTGTGTGCCTCTAACCACAATCTTCAACACATCCCTTGAAACTGGGCAACTACCTGAGAAATGGAAGACAGCTAATGTAGTCCCAATATTTAAGAAAGGAAACAGAAACGAGGCGCGCTAAACTACCGACCTGTGTCTCTGACATGTATTGTGTGCAAAGTCATGGAGAAGATTATCAGGAGGAGAATGGTCGAACACCTGGAAAGGAACAAGATTATAAATGAAAACCAGCATGGGTTCATGGAAGGCAAATCTTGTATCACAAACCTCCTGGAGTTTTATGACAAGGTAACAGAAGTAAGACACGAGAGAGAGGGGTGGGTAGATTGCGTTTTTCTAGACTGCAGGAAGGCCTTTGACACAGTTCCCCACAAGAGATTAGTGCAGAAGCTGGAGGATCAGGCGCATGTAACAGGGAGGGCACTGCAATGGATCAGGGAATACCTGACAGGGAGGCAGCAACGAGTCATGGTACGTGAAGAGGTATCACAGTGGGCGCCTGTGACGAGCGGGGTCCCACAGGGGTCAGTTTCTAGGACCAGTGCTATTTTTGATATATGTGAACAACATGATGGAAGGAATAGACTCTGAAGTGTCCCTGTTCGCAAATGATGTGAAGTTGATGAGAAGAATTAAATCGGATGAGGATGAGGCAGGACTGCAAAGAGACCTGGACAGGCTGGACATGTGGTCCAGTAACTGGCTTCTCGAATTCAATCCAGCCAAATGCAAAGTCATGAAGATTGGGGAGGGGCAAAGAAGACCACAAACAGAGTATAGGCTAGGTGGACAAAGACTACAGACCTCACTCAGGGAGAAAGACCTTGGGTGACCATAATACCGAGCACATCACCGGAGGCACACATCAACCAAATAACTGCTGCAGCATACGGGCACCTGGCAAACCTGAGAATAGCGTTCCGATACCTTAATAAGGAATCGTTCAAGACACTGTACACTGTGTATGTTAGGCCCATACTGGAGTATGCAGCACCAGTCTGGAACTCACAACCTGGTCAAGCACGTCAAGAAGTTAGAGAAAGTACAAAGGTTTGCAACAAGGCTAGTCCCAGAGCTCAGGGAATGTCGTACGAGGAAAGGTTGAGGAAATCGGACTGACGACACTGGAGGACAGAAGGGTCAGGGGAGACATGATAACGACATACAAGATACTGCGGGGAATAGACAAGGTGGACAGAGATAGGATGTTCCAGAGAGGGGACACAGGGACAAGGGGTCACAACTGGAAGCTGAAGACTCAGACGAGTCACGGGGACGTTAGGAAGTATTTCTTCAGTCATAGAGTACCCTAACAAGTGAAGTAGTGGAGGCAGGAACCATACATAGTTTTAAGAAGAGGTATGTTACAGCTCAGGAAGCAGAGAGAGAGAGGACCTAGTAGCGATCAGTGAAGAGGCGGGGCCAGGAGCTGAGTCTCGACCCCTGCAACCACAATTAGGTGAGTACACACACACACACACACACAAACACACACAGAACTGCAGGAGGCCAAGAGAAGAATACGATGAGAGCAACAGAGCAATGGTCGACACACTAGCCGAGGTGGCCAGGAGAGCACACATGTGGGTAGCAAAGTTACTAGTTATGGGTGATTTCAATCACAAGGAGATTGACTGGGTAAACCTGGAGCCCCATGGGGGCCCCGAAACATGGAGAGCCAAGATGATGGATGTGGTACTGGAAAACCTCATGCATCAACATGTTAGAGACACTACCAGAGACAGAGGAGAGGATGAACCAGCAAGACTGGATCTTGTATTCACCCTGAGTAGTTCGGACATCGAGGATATCATGTATGAAAGGCCCCTGGGAGCTAGTGATCATGCGGTTCTGTGCTTCGACTTCATAGTTGAGCTCCAAGTGGAGAGAGTAGCAGGAATAGGGTGGGAAAACCAAACTACAAAAGGGGGAACTACTCAGGCATGAGGAACTTCCTTCAAGACATTCAGTGGGAGAGGGAACTGACAGGAAAACCAGTACAAGAAATGATGGACTATGTGGCAACAAAATGCAAGGAGGCAGAGGAGAGGTTTGTTCCCAAGGGAAACAGAAATAATGGGAAGAACAGAACGAACCCTTTGGGTTCACCCAAAGGTGTAGGGAGGCAAAAACTAGGTGTACTAGAGAATGGAAAAGGTACAGAAGACAGAGAACTCAGGAAAATAAAGAGATTAGCCAAAGAGCCAGAAACAAATATGCACAGATAAGAAGGGAGGCTCGGCGACAATATGAAAATGACATAGCATCGAAAGTCAAGACTGACCCGAAGCTGTTGTACAGACACATCAGGAGGAAAACAACAGTCAAGGACCAGGTAATCAGACTGAGGAAGGGTGATGGGGAATTCACAAGAAACGACCGAGAGGTATGTCAGGAGCTCAACACGAGATTTAAAGAAGTATTTACAGTGGAAACCAGTAGGACTCCAGGAAATCAGAACAGGGGGGGTACACCAGCAAGTGCTGGATGAGGTACATATAACCAAGGAGGAGGTGAAGAAGCTTCTATGCGAACTTGACACCTCAAAGGCGTGGACCAGACAACATCTCTCTGTGGGCCCTTAGAAAGGGAGCAGAGATATTGTGTGTACCATTAACAGAGATCTTCAACACATCATTTGAAACTGGGCAACTCCCCAAGGTATGGAAGATGGCAGATGTAGTCCCAATTTTTAAAAAGGGAGACAGACATGAGGCACTAAACTACAGACCTGTATCACTAACGTGTATAGTATGTAAGGTCATGGAGAAGATCATCAGGAGGAGAGTGGTGGAGCACCTGGAAAGAAACAAGTGTATAATTGACAACCAGCACGGTTTCAGGGAAGGAAAATCCTGTGTTACAAACCTACTAGAGTTTTATGACAAGGTGACAGAAGTAAGACAAGAGAGAGAGGGTGGATCGACTGCATTTTTTTGGACTGCAAGAAGGCCTTCGACACAGTTCCTCACAAGAGGTTACTGCAAAAGCTAGAGGATCAGGCACACCTAAAAGGAAAGGCACTGCAATGGATCAGAGAATACCTGACAGGGAGGCAACAACGAGTCATGGTGCGTGACGAGGTGTCAGAGTGGGCGCATGTGACAAGCGGGGTTCCACAGGGTCAGTCCTAGGACCTGTGCTGTTCTTGGTATATGTGAACGACATAACGGAAGGGATAGACTCAGAAGTGTCCTTGTTTGCAGATGATGTGAAGTTAATGAGAAGAATCAAATCGATGAGGATCAGGCAGACTACAAAGAGACCTGGACAGGCTACAAGCCTGGTCCAGCAACTGGCTCCTTGAGTTTAACCCTGCCAAATGCAAAGTCATGAAGATTGGGGAAGGGCAAAGAAGACCGTAGACACAATTAGTTTTAGATGGCCAAAGACTGCAAACCTCACTCAAGGAAAAAGATCTGGGGGTGAGCAAACACCGAGCATATCTCCTGAGGCGCACATCAATCAGATAACTGCTGCAGCATACGGGCGCCTGGCAAACCTACGGATAGCGTTCCGATACCTCAGTAAGGATTCGTTCAAGACTCTGTATACCATTTACGTCAGGCCCATACTGGGAGTATGCAGCACAAGTTTGGAATCCACACCTAGTCAAGCACGTCAAGAAATTAGAGAAAGTGCAAAGGTTTGCAACAAGACTAGTCCCAGAGCTACAGGGATTTGTCCTACGAAGAAAGGTTGAGGGAAATCGGCCTGACGACACTGAGGACTGGAGGTCAGGGGAGACATGATAATGACATATAAATACTGCGCGGAATAGACAAGGTGGACAAAGACGGGATGCTCCAGAGATGGGACACAGACACAAGAGGTCACAATTGGAAGTTGAAGACTCAGATGAATCAAAGGGATGTTAGGAAGATTTCTTCAGTCAGTAGAGTAGTCAGGCCATGGAATAGCCTAGAAAGTGACGTAGTGGAGGCGGGAACCATACATAGTTTTAAGGCGAGGTATGATAAAGCTCATGGAGCAGGGAGAGAGAGGACCTAGTAGCAATCAGCGAAGAGGCGGGGCCAGGAGCTATAACTCGACCCCTGCAACCACAAATAGGTGAGTACTATCTGTGTGTATGAGTGTGTGTGTGTGTGTGTGGGGTGTGTGTGTGTGTGTGTGTGTGTGTGTGTGTGTGTGTGTGTGTGTGTGTGTGTGTGTGTGTGTGTGTGATTATATTCCGAGTATATTTTAGATATGCCCATGATAAATCTAACTTGTATCTTGGGATATATATACAGAGTAAGTCCTAGATATACCTTAGGTATAAATGAACTGTATTATACTCCTCATAAAGTATATTTCAAAAGCCATAAATATACTGGTATGGACGGTGTCACGAGCCTGTATTTAATCTGATGTGATGTCAGATGTCAGGGGATATTCGTCAGAAAAATTGCCAGTATTGCAGCGTTGTTGATAGCGGCGTCGCGAGCAGTGTATAAGTTGTTAGCAGCTGTCAGGGGGCTGTCAGTAAGCTGTCAGGAACTGTCAATAAAGTCTCATAAGTTTGTCAGAGAGTTTGTTGTTCAGGAGGGAGGGAGATATATATATATATTATATATATATATATATATATATATATATATATTATATATATATATATATATATATTATATATATATATATATATATATATTATATATATATATATATATATATTATATATATACATAATCTAGCTACTTCCCGGACACCCTCAGTCGGCTCAAGAGCTTGAGTCTGGCGTCGTGGGTCATGAATCTTACTGGGGATCGAAGATTTTGCTTGGGAGGTTTACTGACTTTTTTAAGTGATGATAGGAAAGGATGTAGTGGGTGGTGGTGGTTGTAGTGGTGGTGGTGGTTATGATAGTGGTAGTGGTGGTGGTAGTGGTGATAGCAGTGGTGGTAAGTACCTATTTTTTTACCTACCTATTTCCTAATTACCTGTTTTCTAGCTACATTTTTTCTTAACTATTTTGCACCTATTATACACCCACCTAGTTTGTACCTATTTTGCACCCACCCATTTTGTTCCTACATGTTCTTGGCTCACAAAATAACACTCACATGTTCTTGGCTCACAGCATAACACTCACATGTTCTTGGTTCACAACATAACACTCACATGTTCTTGGCTCACAACATAACACTCACATGTTCTTGGCTCACAACATAACACTCACATGTTCTTGGCTCACAACATAACACTCACATGTTCTTGGTTCACAACATAACACTCACATGTTATTGGCTCACAACATAACACTCACATGTTCTTGGCTCACAACATAACACTCACATGTTCTTGGCTCACAACATAACACTCACATGTTCTTGACTCACAACATAACACTCACATGTTCTTGGCTCCCAACATAACACTCACATGTTCTTGGCTCACAACATAACACTCACATGTTCTTGACTCAAAACATAACACTCACATGTTCTTGGCTCACAATATAACACTCACATGTTCTTGGCTCAGAGCATAACACTCACATGTTCTTGGCTCACAACATAACACTCACATGTTCCTGGCTCCCAGCATAACACTCACATGTTCTTGGCTCCCAGCATAACACTCACATGTTCTTGGCTCACAACATAACACTCACATGTTCTTGGCTCACAACATAACACTCACATGTTCTTGGCTCCCAGCATAACACTCACATGTTCTTGGCTCACAACATAACACTCACATGTTCTTGGCTCACAACATAACACTCACATGTTCTTGGCTCACAACATAACACTCACATGTTCTTGGCTCACAGCATAACACTCACATGTTCTTGGCTCACAACATAACATTCACATGTTCTTGGCTCACAACATAACACTCACATGTTCTTGGCTCACAACATAACACTCACATGTTCTTGGCTCACACACTTACACTCACATGTTCTTGGCTCACACCATAACACTCACATGTTCTTGGCTCACAACATAACACTCACATGTTCTTGGCTCAGAACATAACACTCACATGTTCTTGGCTCACAACATAACACTCACATGTTCTTGGCTCACAACATAACACTCACATGTTCTTGGCTCACAACATAACACTCACATGTTCTTGGCTCACACCATAACACTCATATGTCCTTGGCTCA
>NC_069444.1:15615739-15643239 GCF_026875155.1 Cherax quadricarinatus
TGTGTGTGTGTGTGTGTGTGTGTGTGTGTGTGTGTGTGTGTGTGTGTGTGTGTGTGTACTCACAGTGTTTGTGATAGTGGTAATAAACTAACACACACACACACACACACACACACACACACACACACTCACACACAAGCGGGTTAGGGGATACATGATAACGACATATAAAATACTGCGAGAAATTGACAAGGTGAACAGAGAGAGGATGTTCCAGAGATGGGATACACAAAGAGGGGGTCACAATTGGAAGTTGAAGATTCAGATGAGTAAAGGAGATGTTAGGAAGTACTTTCTTAGTCATAGAGTTGTCAGGAAGTGGAATAGTCTGGCAAGTGACGTAGTGGAGGCAAGAACCATACATAGTTTTAAGACGAAGTATGATAAAGCTCGTGGAGCAGGGAGAGAGAGGACCTACTAGCGACCAGTGAAGAGGCGGGGCCAGGAGCTGAATTTCGACCCCCTGTAACCACAAATAGGTGAGGTGGGTACACACACACACACACACACACACACAGCTGTTCAGTGGTCACGACACTGGACAAACAGGTTGGTGAGCCTATGTCAAATTTCACTGATTTACATAAATCTGCATACGCGTATTTCCGTGCGAAATTGGGAACAACACAAACCACGACCAGTGTATCCTGCTGTGCTGATAGAGAGAGAGAGAGAGAGAGAGAGAGAGAGAGAGAGAGAGAGAGAGAGAGAGAGAGAGAGAGAGAGAGAGAGAGAGAATGTTGATAACAGCTCCTAGTTTGTAAATAAAGTTAGGAACCCTAAACCCAACTTTGTAAAACCCTGTGTGAGAGAGAGAGAGAGAGAGAGAGAGAGAGAGGAGAGAGAGAGAGAGAGAGAGAAGAGAGAGAGAGATAGAGAGAGAGGAGAGAGGAGAGAGAGAGAGAATGTTGATAACAGCTCCTAGTTTGTAAATAAAGTTAGGAACCCTAAACCCAACTTTGTAAAACCCGGTGTGAGAGAGAGAGAGAGAGAGAGAGAGAGAGAGAGAGAGAGAGAGAGAGAGAGAGAGAGAGAGAGAGAGAGAGAGAGAGAGAGAGAGAGAGAGAGAGAGAAAGAGAGCAAATTACACTTAATTTAGTATAGGTGACAGGTGTGACTTCAGATAATGCATGAATTATAGGTAAGCTTTACAGCAGCAATAATTCCAGAGGTATAATGTGAGAGCTGCGTCTGTGTTATCGACAAGGGATCAAGTCATTTATCTGAAGATGATTAGTAATGTATTTCCTAAGTGTTTCTCATTCTCTTACATTCCTCTCTGTCCTTGTTTCTCATTCTCTTATATTCCTCACTGTCCTTGTTTCTCATTCTCTTATATTCCTCACTGTCCTTGTTTCTCATTCTCTTACATTCCTGCTTCTGCCTCTGTTTTTCCTCCTCCTTGTCTCACTCTGTTTTCTTTTCTCTTTCCCCCCTCTCTCTTTCTTTTCTATCTCTCTTCTCCTCTTCATCTGTTTACTCTCTTGTCTTCTCTTTCCCCTTCTCTCCTCTCCCATCACCCTCTTTTCTTCTTTTTCTCCTGTCTTCTCTTCCCACACCCACACATACGTTCCCAGTGTACCCACATAGCGTCCCACATTCCTTTCCTCAATCATCCCATAGCTTAACTCCCCTCCCCTCCCTTCCCCTCTCCCCCACCTCTCTCCCCCTACCTTCCCTCCCCTCCCCAACCTTCTCTCCCCTCCCATCTCTCCTCTTCCCTGGCTTATCCTCCATTCTCATCCTCCCCTTTACTCTGCCTACTGTCTCTTCCCCTCACCTCTTTCCCCAATCTCCCCAACTTGTCTTATTCTCCGTTCTCTATTCTTATTCCTCCTTTTCCTCTCAATTACCCTTCTTCCCCTCCTCGTCTCTCCTCTTCCTCTCCCTTCGTATCTCTCCTCTTTTTCCTCTCTCCTCTCCCCTCATGCTCCTCTTCTCGCATTCTACTCTCCCTCATCCTCATCTCCCCTCCTCTCCCCTCATCCTCCCATCCCCTCCTCTCCCCTCATGTTCCCCTCCCCACCTCTCCCCTTTCCCTCACACACGTTCAAGGGGAAAAACTTGGACAAGTAATCGCTGGTATTAAATAAGGAGCGGGAGAATCTGTTTTATGAGCCTGGCACTGAGTGCCACACTTTGTGTCAGACTGTGTGTCACACTATGTGTCAGACTGTGTGTCACACTATGTGTCAGACTGTCACACTGTGTGTCACACTGTGTGTAACACTGTGTAAGACTGCCACACTGTGTGTCACACTGTGTCAGATTGTCACACTGTGTGCCACACTATGTCAGACTGTGCGTCAGACTGTGTGTCACACTGTATGTCACCCTGTGGGTCACACTATGACAAACTGTGTCATACTGTGTGTCAGACTGTGTCACACTGTGTCATACTGTGTGCCACACTCTGCCACACTGTGTGCCATAATATGTGTCACGCTGTGAGTCACATCAGTATATCACTCACAGTAGAAATAATAATAAAATAATAATAATATAATAATAATAATAATAATAATAATAATAATAATAATATTAATATTATTATTATTATTATTATTATTATTATTATTTATTATTTGCTTTGAAAATTTACGAACACTGCGCTAAATCTAAGCAGATTTAAACCCGAACCTGAACACTAACTCCACTTTGCATAAAATTTGGGCTGAAAGATATTTGAGAACTGAAATTCTTAGTTGAACACAGATTCGGCGAAATATATCTGTTATATATATATATATATATATATATATATATATATATATATATATATATATATATATTTATTATATAATATATATATAATTTTATATATGTAATATATAGATGACACTTAAAATAATTTACTCTCTCTCTCTCTCTCTCTCTCCTCTTCTCTCTCTCTCTCTCTCTCTCTCTCTCTCTCTCCTCTTTCTCTCTTCTTTGCCTGATGATCATGGCTGTTTCCATTTTCCATTTTCCGCAAATAGCTTTTTTTTCGGGTGTTTGGTCATCCATCTTCTGTAGATTTTTAATGTTATGATAAACGCGGAGGAGGAGGGGGGATACAGTGGGTGAGAGGGTGGGGGGTATATTAGAGTTAGGAGGGGTTTCTCTTTAAGGGAGGGAATCTCTCTCTCTCTCTCTCTCTCTCTCTCTCTCTGTCTTCTGGGATGCAAGATGCAACACGAACGCATGTCAGTTTTTTTGGCGTTAAAAGATTGAACAATGCGTTGACGCTCTAAGCGTTCAGACGGTACAGTCATTTGAGAACCAGCTGGACAAGCTCTCTGCCGGTACAGGGTTCATCTTGCTGCTGCATCATGTAGGTTCACCAGGAAGGGTCCTGGCCCGGGTCTTCTCCATGTGGGGCCCCGGCATCGCTACCTACAAAGCTGAGATAAAGTGAAAATCATGGGACGATCATTTAACAACAGAAATATCCAAATTAATAATGCTATTAGTACTCCCATGTACTTCCATACACTCCCATGCACTTCCATACACTCCCATGCACTCCAATGCAACCCCATATACTCACCTACACTCCCATATACTCCCACGCACTCGAAACTTGCTCACACGACCAACAAACCATTTGAAATAAAGTTGGTAGAATTACCGACAATATGTAAAGTAAAAGGACACAAGTGCAACTAATGTGACATTTATTGTGGCAACGTTTCGCTCTCCAGGAGCTTTATCAAGCTTTATCAATGGCTTGATAAAGCTCCTGGAGAGCGAAACGTTGCCACAATAAATGTCACATTAGTTGCACTTGTGTCCTTTTACTTTACAAACCATTTGAAATCGGAAATGCATTAATTCTTTGACCCCCCCCCCAAAAAAAGCCGGAGAATTGCAACCTGACTTCTAGTCCAGACGCACAATGCTAATTCTACCCGTCCGGTGATCTCTAAAAAAAAAAAAAACTCCATCTTTTTACGTTTTCGTGGCAAGCAAAAAACCCGATGATAGGGAGACAGGCGAAGGAAAAATATTATTGAGAGGATTTTTTTTTTTGTGGATTGATTTCATTTCAAGCTTTTTTTTTTGTTTTCGTGCTTTTTTTTCCTTGTTCCTCCCCCCCCCTCTTTTTGCCCAGAAAATAATTAACCGCGATTTTGTGCGTGTTGGCGATGGTGGGGATTGCTGATGGGGATATCTGAGGGAGAAGGAGGGAGGGACAGAGAGAGAGAGAGAGAGAGAGAGAGAAAGACAGAGAGAGACAGAGAGAGAGAGACAGAGGTATATTACTTTCTTTGAAACACACGTGTGTTGTTGATAGCTTTCGTCTGAGTGGCAATACTTCATTAGAAGTGTGTGGAAAATGTCACGAATCACACGGAACACTATGGATGAACACGGCATTTGTTAACACGGTATTTGTTAATACGGTATTTGTTAACACGATATTTGTTAATACAGTTTTTGTTAACACGGTATTTGTAAAAACGGTATTTGTAAACATGGTATTTGTAAACACGGTATTTGTTAACACGGTATTTGTTAATACAGTTTTTGTTAACACGGTATTTGTAAACACGGTATTTGAAAACACCGTATTTATTAACACCGTATTTGTTAACACGGTATTTCTTAACACGGTATTTGTAAACACGGTATTTGCAAACACGGTATTTGAAAACTCGGGAATGGCATACCCAAATACGGCTGACTTTGCCTATCTGGAACTTTGAGCATTTGGAACTTTGCGTCTCGGTTTGCTATATCGGTTGGTAGCGCACTCAGCTCACACACCGAAGTCTTTGGTTCGATCTCCAGTACGGGTGGAAACATTAGGACGTATTTCCTTAAGACACCTGCTGTCCATGTTCACCTAGCAGCAAAATAGGTACCTGGGTGTTAGTCGACTGGTGTGGGTCGCATCCTGCAGAACAAGGGCCTTTTTATACTGTAGTATGTCACTGATGTCAGCTATGGTCTGTATAATTTGAATCTTGTACTTGTAGAAATAAAGATTATTATTATTATTATTATTATTATTATGATTATTATTTATCTTTGTTTTCACTCACTTTCGATCCTCTGATACTGGGACGGGGTGAGTCTCCAGAGAGAGCAAGACTTAGCACTTGAGGAAGTTCGTGGTTTGTGTGTTCCTTCTTTCCTTAAGCCAGTCAGACACTATATGAATGTAACTCGTCCTGTGTGATGGAATATGACAGTGAAACACCATCCTGTGTGATGGAGTATGACAGTGAAACACCATCCTGTGTGATGGAATATGACAGTGAAACCCATCCTGAGTGATGGAGTATGACAGTGAAACCCATCCTGTGTGATGGAATATGACAGTGAAACACCATCCTGAGTGATGGAATATGACAGTGAAACACCATCCTGTGTGATGGAATATGACAGTGAAACACCATCCTGTGTGATGGAGTATGACAGTGAAACACCATCCTGTGTGATGGAATATGACAGTGAAACACCATCCTGTGTGATAGGAATATGACGTAAAACACCATCCTGTGTGATGGAATATGACAGTGAAACACCATCCTGTGGTGATGGAATATGACAGTGAAACACCATCCTGTGTGATGGAATATGACAGTGAAACACCATCCTGAGTGATGTGAATATGACAGTGAAACACCATCCTGTGTGATGGAATATGACAGTGAAACACCATCCTGAGTGATGGAATATGACAGTGAAACACCATCCTGAGTGATGGAATATGACAGTGAAACACCATCCTGTGTGATGGAATATGACAGTGAAACACCATCCTGTGTGATGGAATATGACAGTGAAACACCATCCTGTGTGATGGACTATGACAGTGAAACACCATCCTGTGTGATGGACTATGACAGGGAAAACACAGCTAGCATTTGTTCCCACTGTGTAACTCCCACACAAAATAAGGTAACAGCACACTACTGTCGTGTCTCAGACAATCGCTCAAAACACCCCCAAAACATCCCAGTAGACAAGATTTTTCCACCGGAGTGGCTAGTTTATTGTGTACCCCATATCCATCCTGTGGAGGGTAGCACAAGAGCATATGGATACACAAAAGGCCTGGGAACTAGGCTCCAAAAGTGTCAACAGGAGTACATCTGCATTTTTATCTTGAGTTCACTTATCTGTTAAAAGCTAATTTAGGAAATTTGCTTAATATATCTGGTACCTTTATTTCATTTATATCTTGACATGTTACTTAGATATAAGTTAGACAGTAAGCTGTCTAGATTATATAATCTAGACAGTAATTACTGTCTATTTTTGTATTCGGCAGTAGAACACTCTCCGAAGTGAGTTTTCCCAAGGCCTTCCACTAGAGGGACTGTTGACACTCCCACAGCGAACCTACTCACCCACGTCTCTGGTGTTAATATCACAGTATGATACGCAGAATGATATACGAGGTTATCATCCTATCATCCGAGTACACACTAGTGTTCAAGTCGTTTATTCTTATTTATAATAAATGGGTAAATCAGAATAAGGTCATAAGGTGACGCGATTATATAACTTCGCAGCTAAAAACAGGAAATATATGCATAGATAAATATGTAAGTAAATAATATAATAAATAAATAAAAACACGTATTAATTATAAGATAAAATTAACGATAGTCTAAAAAGATCATAATAAATAACCGAAAATAAAAAAATCATAATAAATCACCGAAAATAGAAAAAATCATATATAAATTCCCAGTGAATCCCATATTCATTTTTTTTAATTTAAGAATGCATAAAAAAATCAAATTCTCGAACATATAAAACAACTCGGAGCATATAAGATTTTTTTTTTTAATCTAAAATTCAGAAATCGCGAAACAAAATTCCAAACACGGAAAATATAGATGGAAAAAGACACGTTAAGAAACCACGATTTTTTTGTGTTCACAGTCTTGGTACAAAGATATATTGAAAAAAAAAAATACACATAACTATACGTTCTGCTGCGTCTGCTTCAGTCTCTGCTCTTATGTCTGCTGAATTATTATTATTATTATTATTATTATTAATTATTATTATAATTAATATTAATTATTATTATTAATGATATTAATTATTATTATTATTAATATTAATTATTATTATTATTAATTATTATTATTATTAATATTAATTATTATTATTATTATTATTAATATTAATATTATTATTATTATTATTATTATTATTATTATTATTATTATTATTATTATTATTAAGAACATAAGAAAGGGGGATCACTGCAGCAGGCCTGTTGGCCCATACTAGGCAGGTCCTTTACAATCCATCCCACTAAAACTTGCCTACAGACTTGCTTGAAACACCTTCTTAAGCTAACTGCCGAAGCATCTCCCTATGCACCCGCTTAAACACCTGCAGAAGCACCTGTTTAAACACCTGGTGAGCCTGGTGAGGGCAGCAGGCCCGGCAGAGTTGCCTCCATCCCAAACTTCCACAATCAAGGCTTACGTAACTTTTTTAATCTGTTTCTCGTCGCACTTTGGATAACCCTATGTCCTCCATTATCGTTTTTATCCCCTTAACTTCAGGCGATTCCACGGAAGGTGTCGCTATTGGCTTGGAATTTTTTCTTTTTTGGTGTGGAGCATAAAGAGACTTTGCAAGTGATATGAGGAAAGGATTACCAGTAACGAGGTGACCTTTGTGGCTATTTAAATGGTCCAAGTCGGACCGTGTTCTGAGTTTGAGGTATTGTGTGGTGATGGACCTTTTTTTTCCGAGGGGGTTTACGTCTATGTGCTATTATATATGTACATACGTTCCATGGAGTGAAATCTTCTTGTTATCTGCGAAAGATACATTTCGTGTATGTTATACAACTTAACGTAACTGCATATTTCTGAAAAGCATTTTGATGTGTTTAAGTAAGTCGGGAAGTTACACGTGAGTACAGGTACATAGATTTGTGTGTTTGCATCTATCATGCGAAGTACAGTGTGTGTAAATTACTCAGATTAACTTAAAAAAAAGTCAGACGGGGGATGAAGGAGGAGGATGTGGGAAAGGATGAAGGAGGAGAGGTGAAGGAGGAGGGATGAGGGAGGAGAGTTAGGGAATGTAAGAATGGACGCTTAGGGAGGGAGAACAAGATAAAAGGTGCGTGAGGGAGTGAAGTGAAAGATAGATAGGTAGGTAGATAGATAGATAGATAGATAGATAGATAGATAGATAGATAGATAGATAGAGAGAGAGAGAGAGAGAGAGAGAGAGAGAGAGAGAGAGGGAGAGAGAGAGAGATAATTAAATATGGGAGGTGGAGATTAGTAGGGTGAAAAGAGGAAGGGAGAACCAGGGAGCAAGACATCAGTAATTTCATTGTTTACTCCCTAACGTTAGGCTGGCTCAATTAAACTCCCTGTCATTAGTAACAATGGCTCTCATGACTCCTAAATTAATGACTGTTTGTCACTGTATTACCGGTTATCCATCAGACTGTCGTGACAGGTGATCCATCATACTGTCGTGACAGGTGGATAACGCCGCTGCTCTGTCTGACAGGAGATGACCTTCAGCCTCTGTAAAGAAGACTGTTTACGCTTTTGTAGTTGACGGGGGAATGGTGAGGGGGGGGTTGAGTCACAGCTTCTGGTGTGTGACACACACACACACACGCACACGAAGGGATCTCACTAGGAATGACCAGAAAGTCTGTGAGGAGGTAAAACAAAAATTTAGAAAGGCATTCTCTGTGGAATCAGGAACATTGCCAGAGATTCAAAGACAGAGAGTGCACCAACGAGTGCTCTACATAATACACACAACGGGAGGGCAGGTGAAGAAAATACTGAGTGAGGTCCAGAGGTGATATGATTATGACATACAAAATACTGAGAGGAATTGATAGGGTAAACAGGGTGTTTGAGAGGATAGTCTCAGGTACATGAGGTCACGGCTGGAAGTTATAAATACAGATGAGTTACATGGATGTCAGGAAACACTTTTTAGCCCTAGAGTTGTCAGGAAATGAAACAACCTAGACAGCGAAGTGGTAGAGTCAGAATCCGTGCACAACTTTAAGAATAGGCATGATAGGGAACACTCAGTCACGAGAGAGTGAACCTTCTAGTAGCCAGGAGACAGGCGAAGCCAGGAGCTGAAACTCAACCTCCTGCAAGCCCAAATAGGTGAGTACAAACATGAGAGTACAAACACTGATTCACTCAGTATGTCTGTCTCTCTCTCACTATTCAGTTACCAACGCCCACAACCTGGCTCTGTACAGAGCCGCGCGGAAATGGCTCTGTTTCCTCGCTAAATGATCGCGAAATAGTTAACGAGTTCGCAAAACTGACGTGTCTCTATTTCCGCGACGCCAAGTGCCAAAATACCACTGGGAATTGAGTAATGATTGTCTCTTGGAATCTGGCGCCACCAGGCACAACACCAATCCAGTTAGAGGAATTGTGCGTATTGTAGGAGGGAGATTTGTAGGGCGGGGATTTGTGATTTTGTTTAAAAAAAAAAGAATCTGGTCTCGACATGCTTGGAAATAAGTGACATTATTATTATTATTATTATTATTATTATTATTATTATCAATGTTGTTATTATATTATTATTATTATTATTATTATTACAAGGCTCGTGGAACACTGTGGGAGAAAAATAACAAATAAAACCTGATTAAACAAAGAAAGGGCTGGAGGAGGAAGCTAAAGAAGCTAGAAACTACTTTCTACAGTAGAAATGTTTGTACAGAAGCTCTAAGCTGATCCACATTATGAAGGTCAGAGCTTTAAATAGTGTTTCGACCCTTCCTGGGCTATTATCTGTAAAAGGATTGGTTAGTTGTGGAGAGTTTCAAACACGGTATTTTTGGTTACCTGCTAAGCCACCAGCCCCAGCTAAGCCACCAGCCCCAGCTAAGCCACCAGCCCCAGCTAAGCCACCAGCCCCAGTTAAGCCACCAGCCCCAGCTAAGCCACCAGCTCCAGCTAAGCCACCAGCCCCAGCTAAGCCACCAGCCCCAGCTAACCACCAGCCACCCAAAGCCACCAGCTCCAGCTAAGCCACCAGCCCCAGCTAAGCCACCCCGCTCAGCTAAGCCACCAGCCCCAGCTAAGCCACCAGCCCCCAGCTAAGCTACCAGCCCCAGCTAAGCCACCAGCTCCATCGCCGAAAAGTACTACTCCACGGTCCTCAAACCCTTTATTCTGATGACCAAAATGCTTTTTTCCATACCTAACATTCTCCTCATAAATACCTAGTTAGTCGATGAACCTGACACCTTTTTCTTACACCCTCTTCCCTTACCACATTCAAGACCACACCACCACCCTCAACACCACCTAAAAACCACCACCACCACCACAGCCACCACCACCAAGTACTACCATCACCACCACCACCACCCTAAACACCAACCACCAACTACTTTCTACAGTAGAAATGTTTGTACAGAAGCTCTAAGCTGATCCACATTATGAAGGTCAGAGCTTTAAATAGTGTTTCGACCCTTCCTGGGCTATTATCTGTAAAAGGATTGGTTAGTTGTGGAGAGTTTCAAACACGGTATTTTTGGTTACCTGCTAAGCCACCAGCCCCAGCTAAGCCACCAGCCCCAGCTAAGCCACCAGCCCCAGCTAAGCCACCAGCCCCAGTTAAGCCACCAGCCCCAGCTAAGCCACCAGCTCCAGCTAAGCCACCAGCCCCAGCTAAGCCACCAGCCCCAGCTAAGCCACCAGCTCCAGCTAAGCCACCAGCTCCAGCTAAGCCACCAGCCCCAGCTAAGCCACCAGCTCCAGCTAAGCCACCAGCCCCAGCTAAGCCACCAGCCCCAGCTAAGCTACCAGCCCCAGCTAAGCCACCAGCTCCATCGCCGAAAAGTACTACTCCCACGGTCCTCAACCTTCATCTGATGACCAACTGCTTTTACCATACCTAACATTCTCCTCAGTAGTACCTAGTTAGTCGATGAACCTGACACCTTCTCTTACACCCTCTTCCCTTTACCACATTCAAGACCATCACCACCACCCTCAACACCACCTACAACCACCACCACCACCACAGCCACCACCACCAAGTACTACCATCACCACCACCACCACCACCCTAAACACCAACCACCACCACCACCAAGTACTACCATGGCACCACCACCCTCAACACCAACCACCACCACCACCAAGTACTACCATCACCACCGTTGCGCCCAGGGCAAGTGTGGCATGCAAAGAGTACTTAACCTCTATTCGGCGCATGTACACACCCTCATTTACAGGCTATCTCCCCAACCAGCGAACCAGGTGACTGAGGGTTGACGATGGGGCCCCGTCGTTCAACCAGTACCCAGGTTCCAGCCAATGAGAAGATGGTTTTGGCAATCGCAGAGGTTATGTGGGTACCACTCACCTGTCTGCCCTTATCATTCCCATTCTAGAGCTGGTTGAAGCACGGTCTGCTCTCTAGTGGCTTCTATTCTGCCTTGCTTACCGTGGAGTGCACTAATACCTATTGCTGTACATAGTGTATATAGTGTACATACTTCTGTCCTAAACTGGTGAAGGATAATACAAGTCAAAAGTTTTCTGCTGTGTTTATTTTGCTCCCTTTACACCCAGGATAACAGGCCATTGGGACTCCTGGGTTGTAATATTATTATTATTATTATTATAATCAAGGGGGAAGCGCTAAACCCGTAGGATTATACAGCGCCCAGGGGAGGGGGGATGTGGAAGGCATTCAGGCTTAATTCGGGGAACTGGAGCACAGATCCAATTCCTTAAATCAAGAGCCCCTCACCAACATCAAGGAACCTTCCATGAGGGGCTGGGTTGTAATAGCAAGTCTCAAGCCTGTTTCGCCCTTGCTAGCAACATAACAACAGAGCTGAATGTCCGGTTCTAAAGGAAATCATAGAAGGTTCAATAGGAAACAATCACGGTGCTTCTTACCGGTTGTTATTTTCTTAATAAACCATAGAAGGGTTTGATATTAATTCTTCGAAAAGGTTGCACCGTAAAACAGAGTACTTATTGGAAATTTACACTGAGTTCACTAAATAAGATACTACACAATATTCAGTACACAATGTTCTATCTTGATTATAATACTGAATGGCTTTAGTATCGTAAGACATTCACTTTATATAATATTAACACTTCGTTTGACTCAGTCCCAATGAGTCAGAAGACATAGCATTTAAATAATAATTTACTCGTATGCCGCAGAGTATCCAGGATGTAGAATGCTCACTACTCTCCCACGATTCGTAACATTTTTCATAACACACAAAGTGGGATTAGGAATGTCCTACACTTGAAGGAGTTTTCAGGCAAGTCTATCTCCTATGACTTCGTCGCCGTCCTCTTTGAGGTAATACTGCTTAAACTCGCTCCTGGCAGAGCTAGAGACATTCACCAGTGTCTCTACTACACCAACACATACTTAAACTCGCTCCTGGGAGAGCTAGAGACAATCAACAGTGTCTCTACTACAGCAACACACACTTAAACTCGCTCCTGGGAGAGCTAGAGACAATCAACAGTGTCTCTACTACAGCAACACACACTTAAACTCGCTCCTGGGAGAGCTAGAGACAATCAACAGTGTCTCTACTACAGCAACACACACTTAAACTCGCTCCTGGCAGAGCTAGAGACAATCACCAGTGTCTCTACTACAGCAACACACACTTAAACTCGCTCCTGGCAGAGCTAGAGACAATCACCAGCGTGTCCAATACAGCAACACACACTTCGTCCAAGAGACTTCTGTCTGATACCGTTCAAGGTGCTGGAGCGTCACTAGGGAACCTCACGTGGGGTCAGAAGGCTAAATCCAGGATTCGAGGAGCTTCTCTCATGAAATGTGAGGCTGAACTGTACTATATCAGACGGCCCAGACAGACGTCACCTCGGATTGAGTGGGAAAGGTGACTACACGACAGCCGGGTACTAAACAGCTGTACCAGTAAATTAGATCACCGAAACAACCTATCTATTCACACATCTAAATAAATTAAGGCCAGATAATATTATAAAGTACACTGTTTCCATTTTAGCTACTAATGGTGATAGAGATAATATAATATTAAGTGAAAAAACCAGTTAAACACATACATAATGCTTGACCGAGTGGGTCTACCAACGCGGGGCGTCACAACCATTACCACTACCACCATCACCTTCACAGCCATCACCGGCTCCACTATCTCTCCTATCCTTCTCCTTCTTCCTTCCCTAATGCTATTCTTCATCCTTCTCTTCCTATATTTCCCCCTTCTATCCTCTCCCCTCTCCCTCTCCCTTCTATTTACCGTTCCTTGCTCCCCGACCCACCCATTCTTACCCCTAATTCCCCTACCTCCTTTATTTAATCTCTCCCTTTCCATTTCTCTCCTTCAAAATAAATCTCTTATCTTTCCCCTCTCTAATTTCCTCTCGTCTTACTATCTGTCTTTCCTTTCACCTTCCACCCACCTCTTTCTCACTCCACCGGCGATTTAATGTATATACAGATAATGTACAATAAATGGGATATATATTAATATAAGTAAGCTAAAGGCAGAGTAGAGAAAGAGATACCAAACATTATTGTGTTCACAGAGATCAGTGTTAAATAAAAATTAAATCAGCATACCAAGACTAGAGACAGACATGTGTATGCTCTACACGGACATGGGAATACCTACTTAGGTACGGTAATATTTAGACATGGGGGAAATGCATAAATATGAACAAGCCCGTAAAGACACGGTCATATGTACACACGTGCATACACACGAGTACAGTCACATGTGTTAAATATATCTCCTGCTCTAAATATTTTTTCCTCCATTATTTAAATCCCCTTCATCTTTCTTCTTCTCTCCCTTGTTCCCTACCTCCCTTCTTTTCTCCCTCCCTATTCTCCCTCCCTATTCTCCCTCCCTCTCTCCCTCTTCTCTTACCTTCTTGTCACCCTACTTGCATCATATTTCAAGACACTTGTCTCTCCCTGCTCCTTAATTAATACCCTCCTGGTGTTTTTATTCCTTTCCATCCCTTGTTCAACTCCATCTTCATTACTCCTTCATTCTTTGTTTTCTCTTATTCCTTTCCTTCATCTTTTGACTCTCCCTCCCTTCTTTCATTTCCTCACTCCCTCTCTCCACTCCCCTGCCTTTCTTTATGGTATTCCTTCCCTCCCTCTCCCTAAATCATTCCTCCCTTCATATCCCTCCCTCTATATCTTCCTTACGCCCCATTCTGTGTGATGGAATGTGACAGGGGTACACAGCTAGCTTCTGTTCCACATTGTACCTGTTATATGGAACAGTGTAGCAGCACACTGCTGATGTATTCATTTTTTAATTCCCCCCTCTCTCTCTTCTCTCTCTCTCTCTCTCTCTCTCTCTCTCTCTCTCTCTCTCTCTCTCTCTCTCTCTCTCTCTCTCTCTCTCTCTCTCTCTCTCTCTCTCCTCTCTCTCTCTCTCTCTCTCTCTTCATCTACTTCAACATTCCTTTATGTTCATGTATTTACTCCTCGGTCTCCTCCTCCTTCCCTTCATCTCAGTCTCTTCCCTCCCACCTGCCCTCCTTCTCCCTTCCTCCTGCCCTCCTGCATTCTCTCCTCCCTTCTTTCTGCCCTCCTCCCTTCCTTCTTTCCCTCCCTTCCCCTCCCTCCTGCCTGCGTACCTTCCTTATTTTCTTACCTCCCTACCGCTCCCTCCTCCCTTCATTGCCTCCCTCCTTCCTTCATTTTCTCCCTCCTTAATTTCTTCCCTCCTCCCTTCATTCTCTTCCTCCTCCGTTCCCCCTCCATCTCCCCTCCCTCCCTCCCTCCCACAAGTCACTAACCACACCATCAAAAATTCCACAAATAATGATGGTGTAAATCTTGCATTGCTGGACACTTGACGCTGATTGAAGACGCTATTCTAAGATAGGACTCAGCTGAGTGCTGCTCCTCCATCACACCTCCCTCCTTCCCTCCCTCTCTCCATCCCTCCCTCCCTCCATCCCTCCCTCCCTCCATCCCTTCCTCTTTCTTATCTTAAGCTGCTGACAAAAATATTCATTCGTGGACGCTTGCTCTCTCAGCGTCACTAATGATTGTACTTACCTGCTGCGCATGTAAATGGAGTCGAGTCGACGCTCCTGGGACGGCTTAGCCAGGCCGTACCATATTTCCTCTTGAAGATGATACTCGCCATTGAAGACCAACAGTCTGGTTGATCAAAAGACCGGGACTCGATTAGATGATTGAAGATACAGAGATTGCACTGCTCCAGGCGCTAAATGACCCATGCGGGTTTAATGCTTCGTATTAATAAGTAAAATCTACAACGATGAAAGCGTTGTAAATTTCTCTATCCCCAGGTGTTCTGGGGTAGAGTTTCAGCTCCTGGACCTCATGATGGAGCTCGTTTAAGTTTGTTGTGTGAATTTTAAATTGTGTGTTATATATATATATATATATATATATATATATATATATATATATATATATATATATATATATATATATAAATATATATATATATATATATATATATATATATATATTATATATATATATATTGTGTGTGTGTGTGTGTGTGTGTGTGTGTGTGTGTGTGTGTGTGTGTGTGTGTGTGTGTGTGTGTGTGGTGTGTGTGTGTGTGTGTGTGTGTGTGTGTGTGTGTGTGTGTGTGTGTGCTCACGTATTTGTTGTTGCAGGGTTCTGGTCCCCGCCCCTCAGTACCTGTGTGTGCATATGCGAGAGAGAGAGAGAGAGAGAGAGAGAGAGAGAGAGAGAGAGAGAGAGAGAGGGAAACAGTGACCTATTACCACACATAAACCCGGTAAATAACATCGCTGAGATAATAATTTCTCAACAACAGACACCACATTTTAAGAAAATTTGGATAAAAGGCCCAACAAATTCTCGCTCCTTCAACTTTCCAACGACAAAATCTTTTGTTTTTAATGATATTCAACTGTTTATGTAATTCAGAACAACACTGAAGCCGAGGGGAAAAATTATAATTTCCGACTCCAGATTCTCAAAAAATGTACAAAAGTTGTGGATTCTCCATCATTTATTAACAATAGATCACAGCTATTATTCCAGTAGCTAATAACAGCCGCTTTTATTGAAGATAAATGTTGTCTTATACCAAAACAGTTGCTAACAACAGCCGTTTTTATAACAGATAAACGTTTTACAAAAACAGAAATACCAAACAGGAGTGTCGGTCTCTTACCATTTAACAGTGATAGTTAACTCTAGAGATCCCACTGTTGTTGCGAGCCAGTTATCTGTCAACAGAAGCGCTCCTCTGTTTGCTATGACCAGAGAGCATCTGGCTAACGACGGAACTGTTTCTCGATACTTAACGGCCAGTTAAACGGCAGTCTGTGACAATTTCCTTCAAAAGTGGAATGTTGGTCATCTCCCGAGACTGGTGAGGCACAGCATCCCACCATCTATGTTGCTGCAGCACTTGCTGTCTTTATTGCAGCACTTTACTGAAACACTTGCTATCTTTATTGCAGCACTTGCTTTATTAAAGCACTTACTGTCTTTATTGCAGTACTTAATTGCAGCACTTGCTAAATGTATTGCAACATTTTGCTTCGTTGAAGCACTTGCTGTCTTTATTACGGTATTTGCTTTATTGAGCCACTTTCTATTTTAATTCCAGCACTTTATTGCAGAACTTGCTATCTTTATTTCAGCACTTACTTTATTGAAGCACTTGCTAACTTTACTGCAGCAAACCATACCCCGGCCGGGATTGAACCCGCGGTCAGAGAGTCTCAAAACTCCAGCCCGTCGCGTTAGCCACTAGACCAGCTAGCCACAATAAGATTCATCCAACTAGGTATATTTCTACACCATAGGAAGGTTAGCATAGGCACCACTGTGACCACAAATGCAAGTTTTTACAGACGAATCTCCAGCTAGTGTGGCCGTGACGAACTCTAGCTCAAGTCCCCTCACTGCCGTCAACATGACTCACGAAATCGTAATGACACGACTGCAAACAAACCATAACCCCGGCCGGGATTGAACCCGCGGTTAGAGAGTCTCAAAACTCCAGGAATTCGAATATCATGACGAGATTGAACGTGCTTTTGAGGCGGAGAAGAAACACAGTGCTCAGCTCAAAGCTACCTTGCAAGAAGAGAAGAAGCACGGTGCTCAGCTCAAAGAAGACGTTCAACGGTTGAAAGACCACGACAGCAATATGAACACTGTTCTGCTGTCTCTTTTAAGGAACTGCATAAGGAGGCTTTGTTTGTTGAGGAGCAGTTATTACTGAAGAACGAGGAGCGTGAGAGCCTAGCCACTGACCTCACACAACTCAGAAGTCATGCAAAGCCCATGAAAAATCGTGCTATAAAATATAAGAGTCGTTATAAGAAGGCTGCTGAAGTGGCCACCAGTCTCCTCAGAGAGAACACTCTCCAGCAACGGGAATCTCAACGTTTATACAAAGAAGTTGATGATCTCAATGCTGTGAATGAGAATCTCCGACGCAACTTCTTGACAACCACTAAAACTCTCGAAGAAAACCCCAAACTGAACGCACAAGAGGAGGACGATCTCAAGGAAGAAGAAGAAAAAGGTAAGAGTGTGGAGCTCGATGATCGTAAGGAAGAAGAAGAAAAAGGTAAGAGTGTGGAGCTTGATGATCGTAAGGAAGAAGAAGAAAAAGGTAAGAATGTGGAGCTTGATGATCTCAAGAGAGAAAAAGAAGAAAAGGAGAAAAAGTTTGAGGAACTTAGCGAACGAATGCGACACAAAATCTTAACTCAACTGGCTTAAAAGCAGAAGGAACGTGACTGGCGGTTCCATTACCTGTTTATCACCACTCTCACCCTGGTTGCTTTCTATCTTATCTGGATAGTAATGCGTTCCTCCTCTGATGGGTTAAGTGACTTGTTGTGATTAATTAAGTCGCTTTGTGGAACATGGGGCATCGGGGGTCAGTGTTGCCCCTGGGAAGTATTATAGGGGGTCAGTGTTACCTCTGGGAATATATTGTATGGGTCACTGTTACCCAAGAAAGAGGTAACACTGAGAATATATTATATTGGTCACTGTTACCCCAAGGAAGAATTATAAGGGTCAAATATTTACCCCCTCTGAACGTATATATCTTCTATACTTTTAAAAAAAATATTTTTTTCATTTATGTTAATGTAAAAATTAATAATTTTGTCGAGATGACGTAGATAACACAACCACATCATCTAATGTAACATAGAAAAGATGAGACACAGAGCCAACGCTGCCGCACTAAAATTCTTTGCTGACATTTATACTAGCTATAACCCATGATGAGTTGCTATTACCCCGTGCTAGTTCCCTGTGCTAGTACCCTGTGCTAGTACCAGAGGCTATTCCCCACTCAGTGTTAGTCTCACTGTTTTATGTTAATTCTTAACGATAACATTCCACGCTTAGTCTCTCTCCCTTCATACTACTTACAGACGCCATGATGCCGCGGAAAAGCTCTTGATCCGAGGGACCAGACCTGTCCCTGCCTTCCCTAAGATGGAATCTGATTACCTCTGATGCCCCCAGACGCTTTAGTACCCCTAAGGGACTACAAGTTCCCCCAAAAATAATATAAATATTCTGTGATATATGTATATATATATATATATATCTATAATATATTATATATATATATATATATATATATATATATATATATATACGTTTTATTTCTATGGGCTTTTGTTCCTGGCTTCTCTTCGCAACCCTCCTCCTCTTCCTTCCCTTCTGTTTTTATTATTATTGCCCCTTTCCTTCATTCTCCATCTCCATTTCTTGCCCTCTCTCTCTTCCTCCTCCCTTTCCACCTTTTTCTTCCTTCTCTCTCTTCGCTCTCTATTTATCTCTCTCTCTCTCCTCTCCTACGTACAACAAGGTACTTACAAAAATCTGAAGTTTATCTCTTACCTTCTGGGTGGCATCTTGGGTCACCTGCTGCCTCGTGAATCACTCTCTCTGTCTACCAACTATGTTGCTCCTTCCATCCTCCTTTCTTGCTTTCTTCCTTGTCGTCTCCAATTTACGTCCCTCCCTTTTTTAATGCTCTTCTTCTTTTCCTCTCTCTCTCCCTCTCTTCTTCTCTCTCTCTCTCTCTCTCTCTCTCTCTCCTCTCTCTTCCTCTTCTCTCTCTCTCTCTCTCTCTCTCTCTCTCTCCTCTCTCTCTCCTCTCTCTCTCTCTCTCTCCTCGTTTTAGATCTAGATTTATTCTTCTCTGGGTCTTTGATTGTCTTTTTCGTTTAATTTTCATAAAATTAGTTTAATGTGGGAATGGTGTTTCTAACCCTTACTAAAACTAGTTCTCATTCTGTTGTATACTACTACTACTACTAGTGATGCTACAGTTACTACTGCAACTACTACTGATACTATCACAACAACTACTACTATTACTACGACTACTTCTGCAACTACTACTATTATTACTGCTACTACCTCTACTGTTGCCGCTGCTGCTATTTTCACTACTAATACTAGTGTTACTAGTATTACTATTACCACCAACGCTACCACTACTACTACCACTACTCATACGGACGAAAGAGGAGACGCTGGTACAATATTAATCATAGTGGAGGTGGCTGGATCACCACTGGCAGGTTAATGGGTACCATCAACCTGACGGACATACGAAATCTCGGTGATAAACAGCAGAGACCTTTTTTCTGGTTCACTGTCCATCATTGAAGAATAAAGAATATTAAAGAGTTTTTTATTTTAATGGTGATACGCGTAATTTTAAGAAATTAATCACGTAGATGCACTTAATACTTTTAACAAATCAGACGAGTTGTTAGAGATTATTTGGTTTTTATTGTGGCCAGAGAACCTTTGTCAATAAAGGTTATAAATTGGACACTTAAAGAAGCGTATTTTCTTCTTATATGATGCTTAAAATTTATTCGTGTAATTAAACCACGGTACGTAAAACACCAGCTGGCTCAGTGCGTAAGCCACTGGGCCAGCTGGCTACAATAAGATTCATCCAGCTGGGTATATTTATACACCATAGGGAGGTTAGCATGGGCCACCACTGTGATCACAAATTCAAGTCTTTACGACTCACTCGTCATGGGTTCTAACTCCACACGTACCGTGGTTTGTTTACAGCGTGTTATTACGATTCCGATAACGATTCTGAACAAGAATACTAACATAGCTAGAAGTTACAAACATCTTTGTATCGACACTATACATGGTAAATTGAGATACCTGATGTATATACATGGTAAATTGAGATACCTAATGTATATACATGTAAATTGAGATACCTGATGTATATACATGGTAAACCGGGAGATCTGATGTATATATATAGTTAACTGTGAGACCTGATGTATATATAAATGAGGATTGTGGATGTATTTATATGGGGAACTTATTAGTGGGAAAAATCCCTCGTTATAATTCAATGAAAAATATTTCGTCTGGTTGTGGTGGACGGAAGAACGTTATAAGTTTGTCGAAATATGGAACTGATGTGACGGCAAATTCATGTTGTATGATGTGGGATGTTTGAAGTGCACAGACATGAGCACCTAGTGTACACAGACATGAGCACCTTGTGTACACAGACATGAGCACCTTGTGTACACAGACATGAGCACCTTGTGTACACAGACTGAACCTTGTGTACACGATGAGCACCTGTGTACACATAGCCTTGTGTACACAGACATGAGCACCTTGTGTACACAGACATGAGCACCTTGTGTACACAGACATGAGCACCTTGTGTACACAGACATGAGCACCTTGTGTACACAACAGACACTGTACACGATGAGCACCTTGTGTACACAGACATGAGCACCTTACACTACTTGTGTACACAGACATGAGCACCTTGTGTACACAGACATGAGCACCTTGTGTACACAGACATGAGCACCTTGTGTACACAGACATGAGCACCTTGTGTACACAGACATGAGCACCTTGTGTACACAGACATGAGCACCTTGTGTACACAGACATGAGCACCTTGTGTACACAGACATGAGCATTTCATCATCTTCCTCTTTCACCTCCCCATCCTCCGTCTACTCTTCCCCCTACTCCTCCTCCTCCTCCTTCTCTTCCTCGTCCTCTGGCTCATAATAAACCTTCACTGACTGACAGTCACTGTTGATGCAGCAGTTGTATCTTGTGGTGCCTGAAGCAGCAGCTAGTAGAGAGAGATGCAACTACTACCATTACTACTACCCCCCTCCTACCACCACTACAATCACTACCTCCACTACTATCACTACCACCACTACTATCACTACCACCACTACAATCACTACCACCACTACTATCACTACCACCACTACTATCACTACCACCACTACTATCACTACCACCACTACTATCATACCACCACTACTACCACCACTACTACCACACCACATACTAACCACCCACTACTATATACCAATACACACTACCACTACTACTATTACCACACTACTCTACCCACTACACAACTATCACCACTACTATCACTACCACCACTACTATCACTACCTCCCACTACTATAATAAACCACCACAACTTCACTCCAAAACCATAATCACTAACACCAACAAATATCACTACCACCACTACAACAATAAAACCAAATACATCACTACCACCATATACACTAAACCCCCATATATCACTACCACCACTAATCAAATACCACCAAATACTATCATACCACCACTACTAAAACCACTTACTACCACCCAATACTTTTCCACCCCTAGTAACTTTTCCACCCAAAACCAAGCACTACTAACCACAACCTACGCTATTCTGTCGCTATACCACCTTATTATAACCACTCAACACAACCCTTACAACAAATACTACTACTATTATCCCCTTACTACCACAACTAAAAACCCCCTGTAACAGGTTTCCACCATTTCTACCACTATCATGCAAATTTTTAACCCCCACACCACCCTACCACCACTATACCCACACCCCTCCACTCCTCCACAACACAACAACCTGCTCACAAAGAGAGAGACATTTCCCGAAATATTATGTCGCTTTCCCAAAAAATATATTCAAAATGGTAAGAATATATCTCTCTGGAGGGAATTTCAGGGACTGAAAAGTATATGTAACTGAAGGTGTTTTTTAGTGTTTGAGATGTTTTGTTTGTGTTTGTAATTTGAAAGTTTGTAGGTTTGAGTGTTTGTAGTGTTTTTTGAGTGTTTGAAGTGTTTTGGGAGTGTTTGTTTGTGTTTGTGTGTTTGTAGTGTTTTTTGGGTTTGTGGGGTTTTTAATTTTGAGTGTTTGGTGTTTGAAATGTTTGAGGTTGAGTTGTGTTTGTAGTGTTTGGATGTTTGAGGTTTTTATTTTTTGTGTTTAGTGTTTGTAGTTTTGTGTTTTGTAGTGTTTTTGTTTTGTGTTTGTAGATTTTGTAGTGTTTGAGTGTTTGTAGTGTTTGTTGTTTTATGTTTTTTTGTAGTGTTTGTAGGTTTTTTTTTGTGGTTTTTTATGTTTTATATGTTTTTTTGTGTTTTTTTTGTAGGGGTTTTGTTTGAGATGTTTGTAGTTTTTTGTTGTTTTTTGGGGGGGAGTGTTTGTTGTTTTGGTTTGTAGTGTTTTTTGGGTTTTGTGGTTTGTTTGGGTTTTTTGGTGTTTTTAGTGTTTTGGGGTTTGTTTTGTTTTTTGTGGGGGGGGTTTGTTGGTTTTTTTTTGGTTGTGGGGTTTGGGGTTTTTGGGGGGTTTTGTGTGTTTGGTGTTTGGGGAGGGGTTTTTGGGTGGGTTTTGGGGGTGTTTTGAGTGTTTTTTTGGGGGGGGGGGGTTTGGGTTTGGGGTTTTGGGGGGTTTTTTTGGGGTTTTTTGGGTTGTGGTTTGGGTTTTTAGGGGTTTTGGGGGGGGTTTTGGGTTTTTTTTTTTTTGGGTGTTTGGGGGGGTTTTTGGAGGGGTTTTTGGGGTTTTGGGGTTGGGTGGTAGGTTTTTTGGGGGTTGTTTTTGTTTTGTTGTGTTTGTGTGGTTTTTTGTGGTTTTTTGTGTTTGTTGTGTTTGGTGTTGTGTGTTTTTTTGGTGTTTTGTTTTGTGTTTTTGTTTGTGTTTTGTGTGTTTGTTTGTTTGTGTGTTTGGTGTTTGTGTTTTTTTGTGTTTGTAGTGTGGGGGGGGGGTTGGGGGGGGAGGGGTGTTTGTTGTGTTTGTTGTGTTTTGTGTTTGTAAGGGGGTTTTTGGTTGTTTGAGTGTTTGTGTTTTTTTTTGTTTTTTTGGTTTGGTGTTTGTGTGGGTTTTGTTTTTTTGTTTGAGATGTTTGTGTTTTTGGGGAGGTTTTTTAAGGGTTTGTAGGTTTGTTGTTTTGTAGTGTTTGTAGTGTTTGTTTTTTGTGGGTTTTTTTTGTTTGTAGGGTGTTGGGGTTTTTGGTTTGTGGTTTGTAGTGTTTGTTGTGTTTGAGTTTTTTGGGGGGGGGGGGGGGGGGGGGGGGGGGGGGGGGGGGGGGGGGGGGGGGGGGGGGGGGGGGGGGGGGGGTTTTTAGGTTTTGTGTTTTGTATTTTTTTTGGGGTTTTTTGTATGTTTGTAGGTTTGGGGTGTTTGTAATGTTTTTTGTGTTTTTATGTTTGTTGTTTGTAGTGTTTTTGTTTTTGTTTGTAGTGTTTGTTGGTTTTGTAGGTTTTGTGAGGGTTTTTAGGTTTTTTTTGTATGTTTGTGTGTTTGTAGGTTGAGTGTTTGTAATTTTTAGTGGGTTTTTTGGGGGTTTTAGATGTTTTAGTGTTTGAGGTTTGTTGTGTTTAGTGTTTGTTTTTTTTTGGGGGGTGTTTGGGGGGGGTTTTTGAATTTTTTGGGGGTTTGGGGGGTTTGGTTTTTGGGTTTTTGTGTTTTTGGGGTGGGGTTTTTTGGGGGGGTTTTTTTGGTTTTTGGGTTTTTAGTGTTTGTAGTGTTTTTTGGTTTGTGTGTTTGGGGATGTTTGTTGTTTTTGGGTTTGTGGTTTTTTTGTTTGTGTGGGGTGGTTTGTGTGTTTTTGTGTTTGTGGTTGTTTGTTTGTAGGGTTTTTTTTAAAAGTTGTGTGTTTGTGTGTTTGTAGGGTTTGTTTGGGGTTTGTAGAGTTTTTAGTGTTTTTTGGTTGGTGTTTGAGTTTTTTGTTTTGTTTGTTTGGTTTGTTGGTTTGGGAATTTGGTTGGGGTTTGAGAGGGTTTGTTTGTTTGGTTTTTATGTTTTTAGGGGGTGGTTTTTGGGGTTTTTTGTAGTTTTGTAGTGTTTTGTGTTTTGTTGTTTTGTTTTGGGTTTGTTGTGTTTTAGTTTTTGAAGTTTGTTGTGTTTTTATGTTTGTGTGTTTGTGATTTTTGTGTTGTTTGTTGATGTTTGAGTGTTTGTGTGGTTGTTGTTTTTGATGTTTGGGTTTTTTTTGGGGGTTTTTAGTGGTTGGTGTTTTAGTGTTTGTTGTTTGAGTGTTTGGTGTTGTAGTGTTTTTGATGGTTTGTAGTGTTTTAGGTTTGTTGGGTGATTGGTGTTGTAGGGTTTGGGTTTTTGTGGGGGGTGTTTGTTTTTTGGGGGGGGTTTTTGGTTTGGTTTTGGTTTGGGTTTGGGTGGGTTTTGGGTGTGTTGGGTGTTTTGGGGGTTTGGTGGGTGTTTTGGGGTTGGGTTTTGGTTTTTGGGGGGTTTTTGTGTGTTTTTGGTTTTGGGGGGTGGGTGTGTTTGGGGGTGTTTGGGGGTTTTGGGTTTGGGGGGTTTTTGTGTTTGGTGTTTTTGTGGGTTTGTGGGGGGGGTTTTGGGGGGTTTGTGTGTTTGGGGGGTTTGTTTTTTGTATGTTTTTTTGTGTTGAGGTTTTTTTATGTTTGTAAGTTTGTGTGTTTTGGGGGGTTTTTTTTTGGTTTGTAGGTTGTGGTTTGTGTTTTTGTGGTTGGGGGGTTTGTTGTGTTTTGTTTTTTTTGTTGAGTGTTTGTTGTTTTTTGTTTGAGTTTTTGTTGGGGGGGGTTTTTGTGTGTTTTTGTTTGTTTTGTTTGTTGTGTTTGTGGTGTTTGTAGTGTTTTGGGTGTTTGGGAGTGTTTTGTTTGGGTTTTTGTGTTTTTAGTGTTTTAGTGTTTTTGTTTGGTGTTGTAGGTTTTTTTTGGTGTTTGGGTGTTTTTTTGTTGTTTTGTGGTTGTTTGGTTTTTAAAGTTTGAGTGTTGGGATTTTGTGTTTTTTTGAGTTTGGGAAAATTTTTTTTTATTTTGTGATTTTGTATGTTTGTTGTTTTTAGTGTTTTTTGGGGGAGTTTGAGTGTTTGTTGTGTTTGGTTTTTGTTGTGTTTGGGTTGTTTTGGGTTTGTTTGGGGTTTTTGTGTTTGTTTGGTGGGTTTGGGGGTTTTTAGTTTTGGGTTTTGTGGTTTGTGGGGGTTTGGTTTTTTGTGGGGTTTTTGTGTTTGGGGTTTTTTGAGTGTTTGTAATTTTGTAGTGGGTTTTTGGTTTTAAAGGTTGGTGTTTTTGTTTTTGGGTTTTTGGGTTTTGGGGGTGGGTTTTGGGGGTTTTGTTTGTGGTTTGGTGTTGTAGTGTTTGTTGTTTTAGGGTTGTGTTTGGGGGTTGTTTGTGGTGTTTTGTATGTTTTTTGGGGTTTTTGGGTTTTGGGTAGTGTTTTAGTGTTTGTAGTGTTTTGTTGGTTTGGGTTTTTTGGTTTGTATGTTTTGGTTTTTTGTTTGTTAAAATTTTTATTTGTTTTTTGGTTTTAAAGTTTTGTTGAGGTTTTTATTTTTTTTTAATGTTTAGTGTTTAATTTAATTTTTTTATTATTTTTTTAGTTTTTTTAATTTTTTTTTATTTTGTAATTTTTTTTTTTTGTTTTTTTGTTTTTTTTTTTAATTTTTTTTTTAATTTTTTTAAATTTTTTGGGTTTTTTTTTTTAAATTTTTTTTTATTTTTTTTAATTTTTTTTTTTATTTTTTATTTTTTTGTTTTATTTTTTTTAATTTGTTTTTTTTTTATGTTTTTTTTTTTTTTTTTTTTTTGGGGGGGGGGGGGGGAAAAAAAATTTTTTTTTTTTGGGTTTTTTTTTTTTAAAAAAAGGGGGGGGGGGGGAAAAAAAAAAAAAAAAAACAAAAAAAAAAAATCAAAAAAAAAAACAAAAAAAAAAAAAAAAAAAAAGAAAAAACAAAAACAAAAAATAAAAAAAAAAAAAAAAAAAAAAAAAAAAAAAAAAAAAAAAAAAAAAAAAAAATAACAAAAAAAACAAATTTAAAAAACAAAAAAAAAAAATTTTATTAAAATAAATATTAATAAAACAAAAAAAAAAAACAAAAAAAAAAAAACAAATTTAAAAAAAAATATAAAAAAAAAACAAAAAAAAAAAAAAAAAAAAAAAATTAATTTGGGAACTTTTGAACCCTGTTTTCCCTTCCAACCCCCAACCCTACCCCTTCAAACTTCACCGCTGTAATGCCAACTGGGGGGGGGGTAGTTAGTACAACTGGTCGTTTCACGTGCTCTGGCAACATGGGTTTTCATATCCTGGTCAGCCGTGCCTGCAAGCCTAGGAAGCCTTTCCGATCGACCTCAAAACCCCTCACCCTGAACTGAGAATGCAACCCTGGGACTGGCTTCAGACTTACAGAACTGCCGTATTAGGGGTCCGTTTCAAGCTTTCAAGCAGAGGATTGATTTAAATTTGAATTAGAAGGTTAAATGGAAGGTTTGAATCAAAGGTTATGAATAGAAAATGAAGGTTAGATTTGAATTAAGGTTGAATTGTAGGTTGATAGAAAGGTAAAATTGAATTTTAAGAATTTTTGTCGAATTAAGAAGGTTTAAAAATTAAAGTTAAAATTAGAAAGTTTGAATTACATTGAATTTTAGGTCTAAATTAGAAGTTTTAAAGTAAAGGTTTGGAATTAGAAGGTTTAATTGATTCGGGCTGTGCAGGTGCCAACCGCAGTTTTATTGACGAAATGGTTACAGTAACTTGTGAGCCTCTTCGGATCGGCTTCCAACCTCAATTTGATACTGAATTGTATAAAAGCTATGCCTAATTATATTTTACCCACAGTTTCGGACGGGGGCTTCGCCCCCGCATCGAGGCGCCCCTGGTCACCACGGAGCAGCACCATCACCAGTGAGCCCCCCAGCCTTTTTACCGACCTTCCTGGGTGTCACAAACGCCAACGGTCACCGTCCACGCTGGTGACACCGCCGCCCCGGCTTGCCATGTCCTCAGACTGGGTGATAAGACGGTAAGTCCCAAACCCCTGCATGGTGGGTCCCCAAGAGTGTATGGTGGGTCCCCATGACTGGATGATGGGTTCCCTTGACTGCACGGGGGGTCCCCATGACAAAATGGTGGGTTCCCAGAGTGTAAAAGGTGGGTCGTCACGACTGGGATGAATGGGTCCCCACGAGTTATGGTGGGTCCCCACGACTATATGATGGGGCCCCCCCGACTGTACGGTGGGTTCCCACGACTATATGGTGGGTTCCGGAGTGTATGGTGGGTCGCCACGACTGTATGGTGGGTCCCCACGACTATATGGTGGGTTCCCAGGAGTGTATGGTGGGTCGTCACGACTGATGGGGGGTCGTCACGACTGTATGGGTGGGTTCCCCACGACTATATGGTGGATTTCCCA
>NC_069444.1:15645282-15661805 GCF_026875155.1 Cherax quadricarinatus
GTATAACTTGCGTGTATATTTTCCTTTATATAAAGGGAAGGGGAACAAAAGAGATTGTAAAAATTATAGGGTAATAAGTTTACTGAGTATACCAGGAAAAGTGTGCAGTAGGGTTATTATTGAAAGAATTAGAGGTAAGATAGAGAGTAGGATTGCAGATGAGCAAGGAGGCTTTAGAGTGGGTAGGGGATGTGTAGATAGTGTTTACAATGAAGCATATATGTGAACGGTATTTAGAGAAAGGTAGGGAAATTTTCATTGCATTTACGGATTTAGAGAAGGCATATAACAGTGTACATGTATAGGGGAGCAATGTGGTAGATGTTGCAGCTATGTGAAATAGGTAGCGAGTTACTAAATGCTGTAAAGAGTTTTTATGAGGATAGTGAGGCTCAGGTTAGGGTGTGTAGAACAGCGGGAGACTACTTCCCGGTAAAAGTAGGTTTTAGACAGGGATGTGTAATGTCACCATGGTTGCTTAATATATTTACAGATGGGGTTGTAAAAGAAGTAAATGCTAGGGTGTTGGGGAGAGGGGTAGGATTCAATTATGGGGAATCAAATACAAAATGGGAAGTGACAATTACTTTTTGCTGATGATACTGTGCTTATGAGAGATTCTAAAGAAAAGTTGCAAAGGTTAGTGGACAAGTTTTGGGAGGGTGTGTAAAGGTATAAAGTTGAGAGTGAACATATTTAAGAGTAAGGTGATGAGAGTATCAAATGATTTAGATAAAGAAAAATTAGGTATCACACTGGAGAGAAGGAATATTTAAGAAGTGAAAGTTTTCAGATATTTGGGAGTTGCCTTATTAGTGGATGGGTTTATGAAGGATGAGGTTAACCACAGAATTGATGAAGGAAAAAAGGTGAGTGGTGCATTAATCCTTTGACTGTTTCGGTCGTATATATATGTCGTACGCACCACTGTTTCCGACGTATTTATACACGTAAATTCTAGCGGCTTCAGATCAAGCGGGAGAAAGCTGGTAGGCCCACGTGTAAGAGAATGGGTTTGTGTGGTCAGTGTGCACCACATAAAAAAAAAATCCTGCAGCACGCAGTGCGTAATGAGGAAAAAAAAAGTTGACCGGTTTTTTTTTTTTTTATTAACCCTTTGACTGTTTCAGGGCCCTCTCTGAAACTGTCATTCTATGTCGCCAAATATTCGAAAAAAAAAAAATTATTTTTTCTATGAAAATGTTAGGAATATTTTTACTAGTGTTTTAAGCCTAAAAAAAAAATTTTGCATCAGTACTTACCGAGATATAGAGCCGCAAAGTTGCAGAAATTGACGTGCGGACGGCAACAAGTGGCGACTGCCGCCCACCCGGTATTCTTTTATTTATTCTAATTCAAAGGTTTCTTGCATTTTTCAATATTTTTTTTCCAGGTAACTTATGTGGCCTGTGAGACAATGTAAGGTGCATTGTTCAAATATACACTCATTATTTACAACACAATAACAGAACAAACTTTATCACTATTAGTTTGTGTATACACTTTGTTTACACAAACAAACAATACAAAACAATGTTTATTACTATTGTTCCAGAATATATATACATATGTACAGTCACTAACCACGTTCCTAGAACTGCTGCAGCTTGTGGAACTCTTTGAAACATGGGTATATGCAGAGGGGCACTTCACACTCCTCACACATAAAACGAGTGTCTCTGCGTGTTTGTGGGCGTTTTGTGGTATGCATACATAACACCTCTTCTGAGCATTTTTCTTGGCAGTAGTAGGAGGCAGTTGTATGGGGTAGTGATCACCAGGCCTCATACGAGATGACGTCTGTGGGCGCTGGTCTATTGCAGGAGTTGCTCCTTGGTACTTTGCAATTATTTGTCTGATTACTGACAGGCAAAATTCACCATATTTTGGTGTTTTGTTGGTCTTCAACTTGTATATGTTATAAGCATTTAGCATAGAGATATCAACAAGATGGAAAAAAAGTTTGATATACCACTTATAACTCTTGCGTACACAGTCTGCAAACCCAATCTGCATGTCACATTTGTCCACTAAGCGCATATTGAGGTTGTAGTCCATGACAGCTGCAGGCTTTAGAATGGGTTCATTGGTCTCTCTGTTGTCCCTGCCACTGGGTACCATTTCGTTTGTGTGAACTGATGTCAACAATGTGACATCACGTTTGTCATGCCACCGAAATGCCATGATGTCATTGGCAGCAAAGGCTTGCACCTCACCTCTGCGAGTGCCAGCGTCGAACCTTGGCATATGTTTGCGATTACCACGCACTGTGCCACACACGTCTGTCAAGTTCACTCGCAAGAAATCACTGAGTAAGGGGCTTGTGTACCAGTTATCATAAATAACATATGCCCCTTACCAAGATATGGTTCCATCATTGTTCGAACCACATCACCAGAGATACCCAATAACTTCATGGTATCTCTCAAAGTATTACTGCCAGTGTACACAATGATATCCAAAACTAGACCACTTCTGCAATCACACAGTACAAATAGCTTTATACCAAAGCGTTTCCTCTTGCTTGGTATATATTGCTTGAATGAGAGTCTTCCTTTGAATAAAATCAAGGACTCATCAATAACAAGCTTCCTGAAGGGATAAAAATACATGCAGCACTTTTGTTTCAGGTACATAAACACATTTCTTATTTTATATAACCTGTCGCTTCTGTCAGGCCTGGTTTTGTCTGAAAAGTGTAACATACGTAACAGTATCAGGAAACAATTGACACCTATAATGTCACTAAAACCTGGAGTTGAAATCAGGCGATCTGTTGTCCAGTATGTGGTGACAGTGTGCTTATACACATGTGGCATAAGCATTATTGTGGCAAACAACAGGTACATCTCTGCCACAGTTGTCTCCTTCCACTTGTGTAGCCCGTGATTTTGGTGAGAGAAATTGTATTTGCCATGGTGTAATCACAGTATGTATTTGTTTCCCTGACAATGATGTCCATCAGGGGTTCATCGAAAAATAACTCAAAGCAGTCCAGTTCACTGGCATTGTTCCCAAGTGGACAAGATGGCTTTATTCCACTTTGTGTTTTCATCAAGTCATGGGGACTGGGAACAAACTCGTCACCGTCCTGCCAATCCCAGATGCGGTCTGCTGGTGGGGTCTGGATATTGTACCGTGGTTGTGGCTGTGCAGGTTGTGGCAGTGTGGGGTAGGGTGAGGCTGGTTGTTCTGCTGAGTCAGCCGCGTGGGTAGTAGCGTGGCCCGGTGATGGTGCCACATGGGCCGTGCCACCCTCACTATCACCACCACTGCCTCCTCCCTCACTGTCACCATTCATACCCATCGTTACAATATCGTCATCTTCACTATCAGGTCGTGGTGTAGGGCCACGGGATGTGCTCCCAGAGTTTCTCCTTCCCCTTGGAACAACATATGAAACACTACCAGACCGCATACTACGTCGTACATACTGGCGATTCACTGGGGAATATTCACTCTCACTGTCACTAGAACTGCTTTCAATGACCTTGAAATCACTATCACTATCACTGCTATCATCAGGGTGTTGTACACGACCAAATAGTTTCCTCTTTCGTCCTGGTACAGGCGAACGTGAACGTGAACAAGCCGGCACAGCACCAGAGGTCGAAGGTTGTGGGTCATCTGGGTTTTCGTCACTATTTACGTATCCTGGGCACTTTTTTCGGTAACACTCGCTTGAAAACCCTTGAATTCACTGTCACTGACATTTTCATCGCTGTTAGAGCTATCACTTGGGAACAAAAGACCTCCAAATCCGCCGAGGAGTGAGGAACTTCTTACCGAGAGGCATGGTGAAAATGGACTGACAACATGGCGTTCCCACAATGCACCGCTGGGTCCCAGATTTTTTTCACAGGGTGCACACCGACCACTGAGACCCATTCTCTCCCGTGTAGGCCTACCAGGCCTTTGGCGCTCGATTTGAAGCCGCTAGAATTTGTGCATATAAGTACGTCAGAAACATTGGCTCGTAAGACGTATTTATACGTCGGAAACAGTCAAAGGGTTAAAACGCTGACTTTGAAGTGTATTTTCATATAGTATTTATCGTTGTATTCTCGTTTTCATGGTCTCGGGTTGATAAAATGGAAACATATTACAGAAATAGATGATTTTGATTACTTTTACAATGAAAATGACCTTGAAATTGAGCTCAAAGTAGCGAAAATGTTCTATTTTTACCAATGTTCAGGAGTAAGCAAATCATACCACACGTCCAATACACGTCAACTGGGGAGTCTAATATTCTTTCACTAGTGCACTGATATTATTTATACCATTTTTACAATAATGCAGTAGTCTGCATAACAGTAAATTTTGTATTTTTTGTATGAATAAAAAATAAAAATAGAAAGCAATAGTAATATAAGAGGCCTAGAAATGTGACTAATGAACAGAGGATATGTTATTTTAGTGCCAAGAATGTCTACATTGTTTTTTTCTGGACCCTATTTAAAATTTTGGCATCTTTTTTAATTTGCATGAAATTGGCCAAATTGCCAATTTCTGACCATTTTATTGGGTAGTTCAAATCGGTAATGGGCAGTTTCTTGTACTCAACAGATAGAAAAAATGGAGTTCAAAGAAATAGCTATGAGCTTGGTCAACTGGAACAAGGGAAATTTGGGCCAAAAACAGGGCTCAACATTGGCAAAATCGTGATGTGTACATGTCACTGAGACCGCTAACTTTGCGGGAGCGTAATTCCGTGAGGTTTCAACCAAATTTCGTACTTTTGGTGTCATTTACCATCGAGAAAAGATTCTCTATCATTTCACAAGAAAAAATAATTTATTTTTTTCCAAAAAATTTATCGACATAGAATGAGAGTTTCAGAAAGGGGCCTGTGACTGTCAAAGGGTTAAGGTATCTATGGAGACAAAAAAAATGTTATCCATGGAGGCAAAGAAGGGAATGTACAAAAGTATAGTGATACCAACACTCTTATATGGGTGTGAATCTTGGGTTGTAAATGCTGCAGCGAGGAGGTGGCTGGAGGCATTGGAGATGTCCTGTCTAAGGGCAATGTGTGGCGTAAATATTATGCAGAGAATTCAGTGTGTGGAAATTAGGAGGTGTGGAGTTACTAAAAGTATTAGTCAGAGGGCTGAAGAGGGATTGTTGAGGTGGTTTGGTCATTTAGAGAGAATGGATCAAAATAGAATGACTTTGGGGAGCATATAAACTGTAAAGGGGAAGGAAGGCGGGGGTAGGGATCGTCCTCAAAAAGGTTGGAGGGAGGGGGGTTAAAGGAGGTTTTGTGGATGAGGGGCTTGGACTTCCAGCAAGCATGTGTGAGCGTGTTTGATAGGAGTGAATGGAGACAAATGGTTTTTGGACCTGACGAGCTGTTGGAGTGTTTAGCAGGGTAAAAGTTTAGCGATGAGATTCAGGAAACCAGTTATTTTTTTTATAGCCGGACTTGGATACTGAAAATGGGAAGTCAATGCCTGCACTTTAAAGGAGGGGCTTGGGATATTGGCCAGTTTGGAGGGGTATGTTATATATCTTTCATGTGCTTCTAAAACTGTTGTACGGGATGACTTGGCAGGAGGGTGTTTGTGTGATGAGGTGACAGTGTTGGGGATTTTTTTTTTTTTGGGTCATCCTGCCTCGGTGAGAGAAAGGGCCGCTTTTTTAAAAAAAAAAAATTGTTAAAAAATGTTTTTAATTTTAGTGTCTGGGTATGGGTTGGTAACGAACCCACCCAGGGAGGTACACCGCCTGCCAAAACGATGGTAAAATGAAAACCTGTATTTTTGCATGATGGGGTTTGCTGGTGTCTTTTTCCTGTCTCCCAAAAAATCAAGATTTCAGGGACATCTTGCTATTCTACTGACACTAAGGGCCACTACCTGCATGTACAAACATAATATTACACACCCCCCGGGGGTTTTTTCTATTTCTTACTAATTTTTGTTCCCATTTTCCCTTTTTTCCATGGGGGAAGAAACAGAATTCTCCTCCATAAGCCTTGCCTGCTAGAGGCAACTAAAAGCCAGGAGCAAGGGGGGTAGTAATCCTCCTTGTTACGTCCAAAAATAAATCGGAAAAAACTTTTATTTTTCCTTTTGGCCACCCGCCTTTGGGGGGATACGGGCCGGTTTGTTAAAAAAAAAAAAATGAATATATATTTTGCATGGAAAAAGCCCGATCAAGCAGGCTGGTTAGATTATGTGGACCAGCAGCAACAGCCTATTTGACCAGGGAGGCATAGACAAAAACCAACCTGGCAGAGAAAACTTGAAACCTCTCACAGGTATACCAATACAAAAACTTAGGGAAGTGAGTATACAATTTTTTTTTTTTCTTTTGGATTTTTGTAGATCCAATATAAAATCAAATGAATTATGAGGAATTCCTATCAAATGACTGGGTGGGGCAGGGTTCAAACCCACATCAGACAAGTCCTGAGCCTCATAGGTATTTAATGATTTGCTAATTATCTACTTACCAGTTATCAAAAACCATCTATACACACTGTGATTTTTTGCATTTGTGTTAAGATTTCATAAATCAAAAAGGGTTTCAAAAAGTTGTTAAAAATATATATTTAGGGACTGAGCAAACAGTCGTCTTTCTTACAAAATTTCGTGCAAGATCGTGTTAAATATGCAGGTCAGCCTATAGGCCTAGTGGTGGCCAAGGATCGTGACACTGCTTAACATCCCGCAAAACTTGTCATAGTCGAGTATGAGGATGTGAAAAAACCAATATTGACCATTAAAGATGCTCTAAAGGGGCTGGCAAGAAACACACCCCCATGAACTTCAACACAAACACCAGAGAACCATACACACTAGGCAATGCTGAAGGTCTGTAATTTTATTATCTGGCTTGAAATTATAATACAGAAGGCCTGTTATGTATTATCATGCTAAAATTTTGTGCTAGTTGTATAGACTTATTGTTGTCACTCATGGTTTAGGATAATTGACCCAGATGGGTGGAAATGGATTTCAAGGATCACTGAACGTGATGTCAGCACTTCTGACAAGACAGGATTGAAGGATTTGGTGGATGGATTTACTTTTAAGTCACCTGACCTTGGTGGATGACAGTGACTGCATGAATGAGTGAAAAGCATTTCTCTTTGAGTAACCTTACCCCTATAGGGAAAAAAAGTCAGGACAACACTAGAAAGCCAGGTATTGTGGCTTACTTAGCCTGGGGTTCATAAAGACACATGTGCAACAGTTGGATATCTTTTTTCAGAAATGTTTTGCCTACACAGTAGGCTTCTTTAGTTGAATACAGAGACAGCAGAAGCAGTAGAAACGTAAAGGTGTAATCAGTCCATTGCCTCAAAGACATAGTTTTGAGGTGGCCAGTCCCTCAGCCTGAATTTGAGAGGGACCTGCTTAGCATGGGCAAGTAGGCCTGCTACACTGCCTATCAATTATTACAGTCTTGCTTCTGCTAGTAGGCTTAGCCTCTTCTGTCATCTTCAAGATTATCTGTGCCTCCTCAGTGTATATACACTGAAAGACACGTACCTCAGTGTAATTTTGAGGTGGTCAGTACCTCAGCCTGGAGAAGAGTTCACCTCCATAGTCTGGAACAATGTGAAGCTGAAGCAACACAACAAATACTTATTCACATTACTCTTATAGTCATTTCTCTACTTTTTCGAAAAAATTGGCCATATCCCACCAAGGGAGGGTGACATAAAAAGAAACAAAAGTTTTTTTTTAAATTCCATAATGTATAAAGGAGAAGGGGCTACTACCCCCTTGCTCCTGGCATTTTAGCTCCCTGTATGACGGGGCATGGCTCCAGAGGAAGAAATCTGTTTTACTTCCCATGGAGTTTTTTCTAAATGTTTGTAGAAAATGGTCAAAAGAAGTGACAATATGATTAATTAAACAGAAATATCAATTTATCTGTTGTTGTTGCATAAGACAGTCACATTTTGCCTTCATTTCAGAAGCATTGAAGACAGCTGCCCACACACTGACAGGAGAGCTGTCCAAGGTTCTCAGTACCACTTCAACATGGAGCCTAAACTCTGCCCGGGTAGTGCCTACTGAGGACGGGTATAAATGTCTACAGCACCACTCAGTGGCCAACTAAAACACAGGCCACTACTGCCCAGGTCCTAGGAATAGCAACCAATAGGTATGGAACTCTGATTGGTGCATTTATTGACATATTATTAACTAAAATATAATCATTAAGACTTTGTCACTGTACATTACAAATGCAAGGTTCATTAGACCAGATGTCACCTGTACACCACCGGTTACAATACGAGGATCATTAAGACTACGTGTCACCTCTACACCACCAGTCACCACTTAGGGTCTTTAAAGGGTTTTTTTTTGCATGTCACGTTTTTTTTTTTTTTGCAGTCGTTATATAATTTTCATCAACTGTTCAGCATCAATGTGTCTGTACGGCGTATTGGGGTGGCTATGGTTCCAAGATCAGCAGACAACATATTGTATCAACAGCAGCAGCAGTGGCAGCCAGGAAGGTGAAGCAGCCAGTACGTGTAGTGACTGACCTCACTACTAACATGACCTTTCGCTGGGCTGGCGTGAACCCTTCCTCTCAAAAGTACGAGGTCAGTGCTACTGTGTCTTCCAGAGGCATAATTCCCACATAAATTTTTCAATTAAAATTCTTTATTTCAGAATTATTGCACATAAAAAATATACAACAATCTGAAGTGTTGTTACCAGCATGATTGTCACTCTCTCAGTGGAGTACAAATGGTTTGTTGATTTTTTTTTTTTTTTTCAACCACCCCATCCCACTGATGCAAGATGACCCAAAAAGAAAAACGAAAGTTTCTTTTTAAATTCAGTAACATATATAGAAGGGGTTACTAGCCCCTTGCTCTCGGCATTTTAGTCACCTCTTATGACACGCATGACTTAGAGGAAGAATTCTGTTCCACTTACCCATGGACATGAGAAGAAATAAACAAGAAATAGTAAAAAAGAGAAGAAAACACAGAGGGGGTGTGTGTATTATGTAATGCTGTACATGCATGTTTAGTGGACCTAAGTAGAAGAAGAAAACCTACCTGAAATTGGGATGTTTGAGAGAGAAATGCCAGCAAACCTGCATAATGTAAACAATTACAGGCTTCCATTTTACACTTACTTGGAGGACAGTAAATACCTCCCTGGGGGTTTTCGTCTACTGGCATACTACCTAGAAAAAAAAATATATGTACAGGGGGTTCCCTCAATAATGTCCATAATCCTTCCTGGAAGTGGGAACTATTATCGGGAATGGATGAATTTTACGAACCAATTTTCCCCTAAGGGAAAAAATTTAAATCCATTAATCTGTTCCCGAACCCAGAAGTATTAAAACAAAAAATTTTTTACATGAATATAGATTAGTACATAAACAAACAGTGGACATGGGTGAATTAAACATTAAAGAAAAAACACTTAATAAATAAATAAATAAATAAAAAATAAATAAATTGGCGATTCTTTGTGTATGGGAAACGGGAAAGGGGAGACTGATTGGGTGAATTATGTTTGGAAGGGGAAAACCCCTTATCAACACCTCGTACCAATTGCTTTCTGGGGTTACTTCCTTCTCTGTTTCTTAATGCACTAGGAACACCTTGAGAGTCACTGGGGTCCTGTCTCGCAAAAAAATGTTTCCAGAGAGCTCTGTTTCTGGCGCTCTTTAAAACTTCCCTAAAAATGGGCCAAGACTTTTGTCACTGTACAATTTCCGAATATGGCTTGCAACATCCTTCTTGGTGATGTTTCTCCATAAATCTTTCCCTCCTACCCCACATTTCAAAAATCTCCTTAAATTTCTGAAAAGGCAAATTTCCCCCATCTCTCTTCCTCCTCCTCTGCAGCAAGATTTAAGCTGCGATCTGTTTGCGTTCCTGCTGAAACTCTTGCAGCTCCTCATGGTTAGCTCTTCGTTGTGGTCCTCCACCAACTCTTCCACATCCTCCTCAAACCCATCAACCCCATGGAACTCCCCGTGCCACAATGGATTTAAAAACAACTGACCCTAGGCCTCATCAGGTCAGCCCAAACCCTTCAAAATCCCTCTTGTGGACATAATCTGGCCACATTTTCTCCAAGCAGAGTTCAAATTCTGTATGCACTCCCTCCCAAGCCTTACCTATAAGGGTACACAATGAAGAATCTGAAATGTTTCTTTCCAAATCTCGTAGGGTCAAATATGTATCTTGAGGTCACATTGAAACACCCCTTTCAAACATTGCTTTGGTGTAGAGGTTTTTTAAATTGCAATACCTCTGGTCCATGGGTTGGAGAGAGATGGTATTCGGGGGCAAGAACTTTACTGTTGAACCAACTCCTCAGAATTAGTTTATCCCAAGCCTTGAGGTGAGCGGTGCATGTCCCAATTACTAGAGCACTTTAGATCCAATTTCTTTTCCAAAGGTAATTCTTCACACTAGGGCCAAACACTTTTATTGAACCACTCTACAAAAATTTCCCTCGTACCCATGCTTTTCTATTAGATTTCCAAAACAACACCAATTTACTCTTCAAAACATTTTTTTTCCCAACACTCTGGATTTTCAGAAGGTACACTTATAACGGCTACACTTTGAAATCCCCACTACATTAGCACAGAACATTAGCGTCAGCCTGTCTTTCAAGGCTTTGTCCGGGCACGCCTTTTCTTCCTGAGAAATGTGGGTCTTCTTTGGCATTTTCTTCCAAAAGAGGCCTGTTTCACCCAAAATTGAACACTTTCGGGTTTCAGCCTTTCAGTTAGTACCCTTGAATTCAGCACATTTTTTTCAGCCGCCTTGGGGTCCCTGGCAGCCTCCCCATGACTCACAAAATCGTAATGACACGATTGCAAACAAACTTACCCACCCCATTGAACCCGCGGTCGAAATCTCAAAACTCCAGCTGGTTAGGGCAACCAGGGGCTGATTTTTGAAGAGACTGACCGCGGGGCAACCCGGCCAGGGGATGGTTGGTTAGCCTACCATGCATTTCCACTGTGTATACCCAAAGCTCTTTTAAAACTCTCAAACTAGCCTTTGCTGGCCTTTAAATTCACCCCATCATACTAGTTGCAGGCAATTTTTTTACCAAATTCTTTTCCACCCAAAATAACTTTTCAAAAATTTTTAGTACTGGTGACTCATTTTTGTCAGCTTTTTACCCCTTGCAACAAAAAGCGTCCTTTATATGGGTTGTACGGATTTGTTATACATCCTGGCCATTGCCCACACGTACCCCATCAATGGTTTAATGTGTTTTTCTTAAAATTAATCGTATTTCTGACCTTCTTTACCAAAGGCTTGGCACTAGGAGCTTTCTTTGGAGCCATGGTAGCTTATTTAGCACTTAAATAACTTGCAAGCACTAAAATAAATGAAATATGAAATATTTCGCTGGAGCACGTGAAGGGACCGTCTCTCACTGGTAAACAAGGGCACACTGGCTGCGAAGGAAAGGCCGAGGCGGCTCAGACCGTGAATACGCGTCCGGGACGAAGGACTATTAGCAAGTTACCGGACCATTTCCGAGCCAATATTTTGACGAAAACACAGGACTAGTATTTCCGAAATGGACGACTTTCAGAAAGGAAGAATAAATATATATATATATATATATATATATATAATATATATATATATATATATATATATATATATATATATATATATAATATATATATATATATATATTTTATATATATATACATATACATATACATATACATATATACATACATACATACATACATACATACATACATACATACCACCTACCATCCGACTTACGACCACTCGACTTATGCCAAATTTCTGGGAAATAAACAACTATTTGTGTTGTACACAGTGTTTATCCTAAACATTACAGTATAAAATACAGTACTAACAACATAAAAAGTAAAGTAAAACATGAAATACCAAAATAAAACAATAAAATAGTCATTACAAAAATGTTTTGTTGATATTCAGTAGTAAAGTTCGACTTACGACCATTTCGACTTACAACTGGTTCCTCGGAACCGAGCTCGGTCGTAAGTCGGATGGTAGGTGTGTGTGTGTATATGTGTGTATATGTGTGTATATGTGTGTATATGTGTGTAATATGTGTGTATATATATATATATATATATAAATATATATATATATATATATATATATATATATATATATATATATATATACACATACAAAATATATTTACAGTGGACCCCCGGTTTTACGATCAGCTCCCAATGCGACCAATTATGTAAGTGTATTTATGTAAGTGCGTTTGTATGTGTATGTTTGGGGGTCTGAAATGGACTAATCTAATTCACAATATTCCTTATGGGAACAAATTCGGTCAGTACTGGCACCTGAACATACTTCTGGAATGAAATATCGTAAACCAGGGGTACACTGTATATATACATGTATATAAATAATTTTTTTTTTTCCAAACAAACCAGCCGTATCCCACCAAGGCAGGGTGGCCCAAAAGGAAAAACGAAAGTTTCTTTTTAAATTTTAGTAATTTACACTGGAGAAGGAGTTACTAGTCCCTTGCTCCCAGCATTTTAGTCGCCTCTTATGACACGCATGACTTACAGAGGAAGAATTCTGTTCCACTTTCCCATTGAGATAAGAGGAAATAAACAAGAACAAGAACCAGAAAGAAAATAGAAGAAAACCCAGAGGGGTGTTTACAGTGGACCCCCGGCATACGATAGCATTGGCATATGTTAAATCCGGCATACGATACATTTTAACGCAGAAATTTTGCCTCGCCACACGTTAAAAAACCCGCCACACGTGATTCATCTGGGACGCATCCCACGTGTGTCCTCAGCTGCCCCGTGCATGCCAGTGTTTACAAGCCAGCCAGTGCAATCGCATCCACGCATACAATCGGTACATTTCATATCACAGCGTTTTTAGTGATTGTACCTGCAAAATAAGTCACCATGGGCCCCAAGAAAGCTTCTGGTGCCAGCCGTGCGGTAAAAAGGTTGAAAATTACTATGGAAATGAAGAAAGATAATTGCTAAGTACAAAAGTGGAGTGCGTGTCTCGGAGCTGGCCAGGTTGTTTACCAAACCCCAATCAACCATCGCTACTATTGTGGCCAACAAAACGGCACTCGAGGAAGCTGTTCTTGCAAAAGGTGCGAGTTTGTTTTTGAAACAGAGATCGCAAGTACTCGAAGATGTTGAGAGACTGTTATTGGTGTGGATAAATGAAAAACAGATAGCAGGAGATACCATCTCTTAAGCGCTCATGTGTAAAAAGGGTGGGAAATACGTACTATTGTACCACGGTCAGCTGTTGCTGCACCACCATCAGCTGTTGCTGCACCACCATCGGCTATTGCTGCACCACCGTCAGCTGCTGTTGCACCACGGTCAGCTGCTGTTGCACCACGGTCAGCTGCTGCTACACCGTCAGCTGCTGCTGCACCACAGTCAGCTGCTGCTGCACCACAGTCAGCTGCTGCTGCACCAAGATCAGCACTAGGGTCAGCTGGTCCTAGTGGCATTAAAAGAAGGGAAGTAACCCCGGAAAAGGACGTGCTACCTAAAGTCCTAATGGAAGGGGACTCCCCTTCTAAACATTAACAACTTCCACACTTTCCCCTCCTCCCTTCCCATCAGTCATCACCAGATCTTCAATAAAGGTAAGTGTTAGTTTGTGTGTACTGAAATTAATATTTCATATGGTAAAAAATTTTTTTTTTTCATACTTTGTGGTGTTTTGCACGGATTAATCTGATTTCCATTATTTCTTATGGGGAAAATTAATTCGCCTTGCGATAATTTCGGCATACGATGAACTCTCAGGAATGGATTAATATCATATGCCGGGGGTCCACTGTATATATATGCTTGTACATGTATGTGTAGTGTGACCTAAGTGTAAGTAAAAGTAGCAAGATGTACGTGAAATCTTTCATGTTTATGAGACGGAAAAAAGGACACCAGCAATTCTACCATCATGTAAAACAATTACAGGCTTTCGTTTTACATTCACTTGGCACTACAGTAGTACCTCCCTGGGTGGTTTGCTGTCTACCAGCCTACTACCTAGAAAAAAGATATATATATATATACAGTGGACCTTCACCTAACCAATGCATTACTAACGTTAAAATCCGCCTAGCAATACATTTTTAACGCAAAAATTTTGCCTCGGCTAGCGCTAAAAAAACTCGCTCGACGAGATTCGTTCGAGACACAGCCACATGCGGCTTGAGCCCGCCTCACTTGTTCCGTGGGTGCCAGTGTTTACAAGCCAGCCCCCTGGTTGTTCCAACAACAATGGGAAACTTTCATATTATCCAGCCTTTTTGTGATTGACCTGCAAAATAAGTCACCATGGCCCCAAAAAAAGTTATGTCCCACCCCTACAAAAAAGGGGGGAGAATTCATGGAATTGAAAAGAATCTTTGCTAAGTATAAAATTAAAGTGCATTTTCCCGAGGGGCCCAGGTTGTACAAAAAACCCCAACAACCATCCCCCACTATTGGGGCCAAAAAAAGGGAAATCAAGGAAGCGTTTTTGCCAAAAGGTGTAACTTTGTTTTTCGAAACAGAATCGCAAGTAAAAAATTTTGAGAGACTGTTTTTGGTGGGAAAAATGAAAAACAGATAGGGGAGATCATCTCTCAGCAAAATATGTGAAAAGGTAAAAAGTTGCATGAGGATTTAATTAAAAAATGCCGCAACTAGGGGTGATGAGTAAATTTAAGGCCAGAAAGGTTGGTTTTGAGAGATTTAAGAACGTAGTGGCATCAAGTGTGGTAAGGATGGGAGGTGCCGTTTTGGACCCCAAAGCGGCTGAAAATATGGAGGGAATTCAAAGGGGTACAAGCGTGAAACTGAAACCTAACAAATGTTTTAATTGTGATAAAAAAGGTCTGTTTTTAAAAAATCCAACAGGCCTACATTACCCGGGGGAAAAGGCCCCCAGGAAAATAAGCTATAAAACAGGGTTTCTTGTTGGTGCTAATGCTTTGTGATTTCAAAGTGAAGCCTTTATTGGTGTATCATGGGGTCCCCGTGTTAGGAAAAAATAATTTCTCAAAATAATTTTTGTGCTTGGAGGGCAACAGTAAGGGAGGGGGCACAAAGACTTTTTAAATTTTTGGGAACCAACTTTTCCCCACTGTGAAAAATTCCTCTGGAAAATAAATTGGACTTAAACCTCCTGGTATAGACATCTCCGGTATCCTTCGGTGGCAGTGACTTTTGCGGAATGACTTCATTAAGGGCAAGTTTTTGCCCCTAATACCCCCTCCTCTCCTGCAGCCCATGGCCAGAGGGCATTGTAAAATTCAAAAAAATGTACACAAAAGCTATGTTTGAAAGGTTTTGTAGGACCTCAGAAACCCATTGTGAGAGTTTTGGAGAGATCACTTTAGCATCCCAAATTATGTAAACATGGTAAGGCTTGGGAGGAAGTGACTAAGAGGACCTTGAACTCTGCTTGGAAGAAACTGTGGCCAGAATGTGTAAACAAAAGGGATTTTGAAGGGTTTGAGGCTAACCTTAGGAATCCTATGCCAGTTGAGGAATCCATTGTGGCATTGGGGAAGTCCTTGGGGTTGGAGGCTAGTGGGGGAGGATGTGGAAGAGTTGGTGGAGGAGGACAATGATGAACTAACCACTGATAAGTTGCTAGATCATCTTCAACAGCAAGAGGCCAGACCTGAGGAAACTGCTCCGGAGGAGGGGATAGAGAAATTGAGGAAGTTGCCTACTTCAAAGATTAAGGAAATGTGTGCAGTGTGGCTTAAAGTGCAAACCTTTTTTGATGAAAATCGCCCTCACACAGCTATTGCAAGCCGTGCTGGTGACTTACACTGACTATGTTGTGAAACACTTTAGGAATGTCATAAAGGAACGGGAGGTACAGGCCTCTACATAAGAACATAAGGAGGATCACTGCAGCAGGCCTGTTGGCCCATACTAGGTAGGTCCTTTACAATCCATCCCACTAACAACATTTGCCCAACCCAATTTTCAATGCTATCCAAGAAATAAGCTCTGATAACTATCCACTCATTTGCAAGTCCCACTCAAATTCAACCCCTCTCTCATATATTTATCCAACCTAAATTTGAAACTACCCAAAGTCCTAGCCTCGGTAACCCAACTAGGTAGACTGTTCCACTCATCAACTACCCTATTTCCAAACCAATACTTTCCTATGTCCTTTCTAAATCTAAACTTGTCTAATTTAAATCCATTACTGCAGGTTCTCTCTTGGAGAGAGATCCTCTAGATCTTAAATAATGTCCCCTTTATTAATACCCATCTTCCACTTATACACTTCGATCATGTCTCCCCTCATTGTTCGTCTAACAAGAGAATGTAATTTAAGAGTCTATGGACAGATATATTGTGCGACAGAGGTCCAGTGACTCTCAAGCTGGTCCTAGTGGCATTAAAAGAAGGGAAGTAACCCCAGAAAAGGACTTGACACCTCAAGTCCTAATGGAAGGGGATTCCCCTTCTAAACACTAACACCATCCCACACCTCCCCCTCCCATCCCATCAATCATCCCAAAACA
>NC_069444.1:15662305-15679805 GCF_026875155.1 Cherax quadricarinatus
AAATTAAAGTTAAAATTAGAAGTTTGAATTACATTGAATTTTAGGTCAAAATTAGAAGTTTTAAATTAAAGGTTTTGGGAATTAGAAGGTTTGAATTGATTCCGGGCGTGCAGGTGCCAACTCGCAGTTTTTATTGACGAAATTGGATACAGTAACTTGTTGATGCCTCTTCGGATCGGCTTCAAACCTTCAATTCTGATACTGAATTGTATAAGAAGCTTATGCCTAATTATTATTTTTATCCCACAGTTTTCGGAGCGGGGGGCTTCGCCCCCAGCATCGAGGCGCCCCTAGTCACCACGGAGCAGTCACCAGTCACCAGTGAGTCCCCAGCCTTGTTACCGACCTTCCTGGGTCGTCACAACGCCACGGTCACCGTCCACGCTGGTGACACCGCCGCTCTGGCTTGCCATGTCCTCAGACTGGGTGATAAGACGGTAAGTCCCCACCACTGCATGGTGGGTCCCCAAGAGTGTATGGTGGGTCCCCATGACTGGATGATGGGTTCCCTTGACTGCACGGTGGGTCCCCATGACTATATGGTGGGTTCCCAAGAGTGTATGGTGGGTCGTCACGACTGTATGATGGGTCCCCACGAGTGTATGGTGGGTCCCCACGACTATATGATGGGTCCCCTCGACTGTACGGTGGGTTCCCACGACTATATGGTGGGTTCCGGAGTGTATGGTGGGTCGCCACGACTGTATGGTGGGTCCCCACGACTATATGGTGGGTTCCCAGGAGTGTATGGTGGGTCGTCACGACTGTATGGGGGGTCGTCACGACTGTATGGTGGGTCCCCACGACTATATGGTGGATTCCCAGGAGTGAATGGTGGGTCGTCACGACTGTATGGTGGGTCCCCACGACTATATGGTGGGTTCCCAGGAGTGAATGGTGGGTCGTCACGACTGTATGGTGGGTCCCCACGACTATATGGTGGGTTCCCAGGAGTGAATGGAGGGTCATCACCTCTGTCTGGTGGGTCCCCACGACTGTTTGATGGGTCCCCACCATACAGTCGTAGGGAAACGCACCAGCAGAGCAAACACCAGGGTACCGGTAGCCACCACCAAGACTACCACTATTGCTATTTCTACTTCTACTATTACTATTGGTTGGCTCACTTTCAGCTGTAGAACTTCATGAAGTTCCTGAACTGACATCAGGAATCCGATGACTGCAGTTTGCTACTTTATAGTGTGTGTGTGTGTGTGTGTGTGTGTGTGTGTGTGTGTGTGTGTGTGTGTGTGTGTGTGTGTGTGTGTGTGTGTGTGTGTGTGTGTGTGTGTGTGTGCGTGCGTGTGGCAGGAACAGTACTTAGATTAGGTTTGGTAAAGTTTGTCAGGAAACTTGACAAGTGTTTCTTGATGACTCGCAGCTGGAGTTTTGGTCATCTGACAGAGGCCTTTTCCTGGCTTACCCCTTTAAAATTTAAGGTTATAATTACAACTATTTACTCAAGAACGGTACTAAAAAGACAGAGGTAAATTATAGTTCAAGTCTTCCATCCACCTCTCTCTCTCTCTCTCTCTCTCTCTCTCTCTCTCTCTCTCTCTCTGTCCTTTTCTCTCTGTCTCTGTCCCCTCTCTCTCTCCTTCTCTCTCTCTCTCTGTCTCTCTGTCTCTGTCTCTCCTCTCTCCTCTCTCTCTCTCTCTCTCTCCTCTCTCTCTCTCTCTCTCTCTCTCTCTCTCTCTCCTACTCTCTCTCCTCCTCTCTCTCTCTCTCACTCTCTCTCTCTCCTCACTCTCTCTCTCTCGCTCTCTCTCTCTCTCTCTTCTCCTCTCCTCCTCCCCTCTCTCTCTCACTCTTCTCCACTCTCTCTCTCTCCTCTCTCTCTCCTCCTCTCTGTCTCTTCCTCTTCTCTGTCTCTCTCTCTCCTCTCTCTCATCTCCTCTCTCTTCTGTCTCTCTCTTTTCCTTTCTCTTCTCTCTCCTCTCTCTCTCTCTCCTCTCTCTCTCTCTGCGTCTCTTCTCTTCTCCCTCTCTCCCCTCTCTCTTCTCTCTTCCTTTTCTCTGTCCCCTCTCTCTTCTCTCTCTCTCTCTCTCTCTCTCTCTCACTCTTCTCTCTCTCTCTTCTTCTTTTCACCCCTCTCCTCTCTCCCCTTTCTCTCTCCTCTCTCTCTCTCTCTCTCCTCTCCTCCCTCCACTCTCTCCTCTCTCCCTTACCTTCCTTTCCCTCCTTCCCTCTAAACCAGCTCCTTCGTTTCCCTTTTCATATCGCCACTTTTCCCATCAAATTCTCCCACACCTTTCCATATTTAGTCTTTTCCCCTCGAGTTCGCAGTTTTTAATAATATTTTTTAACACTTCTCTCAAATCTCTCTCATCCTGCCTCCCCTCTCTCCTTCTACCTTTCCCTCTTTCTTTATTTCCTTTACTATCTTATCACACCTCCTTCTCCTCCTCCTCCTCCTCCCTAACTCGTCCTTCAACTTTTCCTTCCTCCTCTCACCCTTATCTATGTTTTATCTCTCTTCCTCCTATCTCTGTCATCTCTCCCTCCCACGTCCGTCCCCCTCCCTCCCTACGTCGCTCCCTCCCTCCTTCCCTCCCTCCCTCCTTCCCTCCTTCATGCAATCTTGGAGACAGTGGCAACGACCAGAGCAACACCGATGAATCCTTGCAACAGTCTAGGGTAATCAACCTCCTTCAGTCACTACACAGTGAGAGTAATTCTAGTGAGGGGAGATATGAGAGGGGAGGGATGAGGGGAAGGGAGGCTCAGGTTAGGGGAGGGAAGGGGGAGTTTGTGGGGGTTTTTTTCTAAACCTTTTTCCCGTATTTAAAAACAGGGGTAAGTACTTAAATCCGTGTATTTTTTTTAATAAAAAACCTTAGCCCCCGTGGGAAAAACCCCCCCCTAAACCAAAATTTTAAAATTTTTTGGGTAAAACCCCCAGGTAGGAAGTCTTGACCTTTTGTTAAGTTATTTTTTTAAACCTTTTTCGGTTTTTAGACTAAGGGCCAGGGTTAGGTTAAAATACTAGGGGCAGTGTTAGGATAGGTACTAAGCCCCGGGTGGGTAAAGGGTTTATTAGGTACAAGACCCTTTTTGGGTTTATATACTAAGCCGTGTTGGGTTAAAGGGTACTAAGCCCCGGGGGTTTGGGGTACTAAGACCATTTTTAGTTATATAAAAAAACCAGTGTTAGGTTTAAGGTACTAAGCCCATTTTTTTTATAGGTACAAAGACCTGTTAGGAAAATTACTAAGACCAGTTGGTTAAGTACAAAACCCCCCGGGTTTAGTTATAGGTAAAGACCATGTTAGGTTATGGGAAACTAAACCAGTGTGGGTTTATAGGTACTAAAGCATGTTAGTTTATGGGTATTAAGACCAGTTTTAGGTTATGGGTACTAAACCGGGTTAGGTTATGGGGACAAAGCCAGTTAGATAGGACTAAACCAGTGAGGTTTTATGGACAAAGACCAGTGTTGGGTTAAGGTACAAAAAACCAGGTTAGTTTTAGGTACAAGACCAGTGTTAGGTTATGGGTTTTAAGACCAGTGTTGGGTTTAAAGGGTATAAGACCATTTTGGGTTATGGGTAAAAAGACAGGTTAGGTTTTAAGGACTAAGACCAGTGTTAGGTTAGTACAAGACAGTTTGGTTAAAGGTATAAGAGCAGTTTGGGTTAAGGTATTAAACCAGTTTTTAGGTTATGGTCAAGCCAGTTTAGGTTATGGGTACTAAGACCAGTTTTAGGTTATAGGAAAAAAACCCGGGTTGGGTTATGGGTACTAAGACAGTTTGGGTTAGGTCTAAGCAGGTTAGGTTTAAAGGGACTAAAAATGTTATTATAGGTCAAAGACAGGGGTGGTTTAAGGTACAAGCCATTTAGGAAAAAAAAGGTTTTATGGGTTACTAAGACCAGTGTTAGTTTTAGGTACAAAAAGCAGTGTTATTTTAGGGGGACTAAGACCAGTGTCACTGGTACCAGACTTTATAATATTTGGATCGTCGTGATGCCAACAACGTTTCGCCCCACCTCCCCGTTTTCCCAAGCCATGACACGCTCCCTTTGGGGTCCATGTTTTGCCAATAGAGGCTGTCCCACTGAAACACATGTTCATGGGTGCTCTGCCTGATTGATCAATAGTGGGACTCGCTTAGTCCCTCTTCCACGCTAGGTAAGCACACCCCCAAACCACACGGGGCCAGGAGCTGTATCGACCCCGAAAACCACAACTAGGTGAGTAACAAAACCCCACACAAACACACACACACACACACACAACACACACACAAAACACAACACACACAAAAAAAATATATTTATATTTAATAAATTTTAATATATATATATATTAAAAATAATATTATATAATAAAAAAATATAAATTTTAAAAAATAATAATTAATAATAATTATTTGTGTAAAAAAAATAGGAGCAACAGTAGATAGAGAATAGATAAACAACAGATAGTTTAGATAGAAGAATAGAATAGATAGATAATAGAGAAGAAGATAGAGAGATAGAAATAATAGATAAAAAGATAGAGAAAGGGGAAAAAGAAAAGGAGAAAAAGAGAAGAGAGAGAGAGAGAGAGAGAGAGAGAGAGAAAGAAAGAGAGAGGAGAGAGAGAGAGAAAAAGAGAGAGAGAGAGAGAGAGAGAGAGAGAGAGAAGAGAAAAAGAGAGAAAAGAGAGAGGGGAGAGAAGAGAGGAAGAGAAGAGAGAAGCTCTTTAATTTAATTTCTTCTATATTCTCTGTTTTTCCCTTCACCAAAATTTTTTTGTCCCTTCTCATCTCTGTTTTTTTCTCATTTTTTTCGAAATTTTCTTTGGGTAACAGTTTTTTTTGGGGTGAAACTCGAGTGGGGAGACCTAAAACCTCACTGAGGTTTCCCATACGTCCCATAATGAAAAGGGGTGAGAGAGAGAGGCTTCCAAGCTTATCTTCTCCAAAAAAGAGAAAAGGAGGGGAAAAGAGGAAGGGGAGAAAAGGAGAAGAGAGAGAGAGAGAGAGAGAGAGAGAAGAGAGAGAGAGAGAGAGGAGAGAGAGAAGAGGGGGAAGAGAGAGAGAGAGAGAGAGAGAAAAGGAGAGAGAGGGGAGAGAGAGAGAGAGCGGAAGAAAAAGGAGGGAGAAGGGAGAGAGAGGGGGAGAAGGAGAGAGGGGGAAGGGGGGAAAGAAAAGGGGGAGAGAGAGAAGGGGGAAAGAGAAAAAGGGGGAAAAAAGAGAGAAGAAGGAGAAGAAGAGAGGGGAGAGAGAGAGAGGGGAGAGGAGGAGAGAGAAGAGGGGAAGAGAAAAGAGAAAAGAGAGAGAGAAAAAGAGAGAAGGGGGAGAGAGAGAAGAGAGGGAGAGAGAGAAGAGGGGAGAAGAGAGAAGGGGAGAGGGAAGGAGGAGAGAGAGAGAGAGGAGAAGAAGAGAAAAGGGGAAGGAGAGAGAGAGAAAAGAGAGGGGAAAGAGAGAGAAGAGGAGAGAGAAGAGAGGAGAGAGGAGGAGAGAGAAGAGGGGAAAGAGAGAGAGAGGAGGGAGGAGAGAGAGAAGAGAGAGGAGAGAAGAAGAGAGAGAGAGAAAAGAGAGGAGAGAAAAAAGAGAGAGAGAGAGGAGGAGGAAAAGAGAGGAGAGAGAGAGAGAAGAAAAGAGAGGGGAAGGGGAGAGGAGAGAGAGAGAGAAAGGGGAAAGAGAGAGAGAGAAGAGGGGGGAGAGAGAGAGACAGAGAGAGAGAAAAGAGAAAGGAGAGAGAAAAAGGGGGAGGAGAGGAGAGAAGAGAGAGAAAGAGAGACAAGAGAGAGAGGGGAAAAAAGAGGAGAAAAGAGGAGGAGAGAGAAAAAGGAGAGAGGAGATGGAGAGGGGGAAGGAGGGGAGGGAAGGGGAAGGGGGAGGGAGAAGGGGGGGGCTTCCGTTTCCTTCTCCCGGTTTTGGTTCGGGAAGGCTTTTCCACCGCTGAATCGAGTCCGAATTACACCTTGGTGAAACTTCTTCGTGGCAAATTTCTAAAAAAAAGGTTTCCAAAACCCTTTTTCCCTTTCTCCCCTTTTTCTTTTCCCCTTCCTCATCCTTTTCTTTTCCCTTTTTCTTTTTTAAAATTTTTTTTTTTTTTATTTATTTTATATTATTTTTTTTTTATTATTTTTTTATTTTTATTTTTTATTTTTTTTTTTTTTCGGCCTTTTTCAATTCCTCTTTAAAAAAAAGCCTTCTTTTCCTTTCCTTTTTTTTTTTTCTTTAATTTTTTTTTTAAAATTTTGCCCGTCTGGTTTTCCTTATTTTTTGCCCTTTTTTTTACCCTACCCCCTAAATATATTTTAATTTGTTTCTTTTCAAACCCTGTTTTTTTTTTTTTCGTTTTGTTTTTTTGGTTTTTGTCCTTTTTTTTTTTCCCTTTACTGATTTTTTTTCTTTTCCTCGCCTCTCCCTTTCGGCACGAAAATTTTAAATTTTTATTTTTTTTTTTAAAAAATTTATTTAAAAATTTTTTTTTTTTTATTTTTTTTTTTTTTTATTTATTTTGATTTTTTTCTTATTTTTCTTGTTTTCTTTTTTCTCCCTCCGTTCGAAAAAGCTTTTTTCGTTTTTTCCTTCTTTTCCTTTTGGGGATTTTTCGTTTTGAGCGTTCGGGCTTTTCTTGGGTTGCCTCCCCCTGCCCCCTTCCTGGCCTTCCGGGAACCCTGTTAGGGTTTAAAAAACCTCTTTTTTTTCTCCGGCTGTTCCCCATTTCTTTTTGGGTTTTTTTCTGGAAATTTTTCCTGTTTTTTTTTTTTTGCATTGGTTTTCGTTTAAAAAAAAATAAATATATATATATATATATATATATATATATAAATATATATATAATAATATATACTATATATATAATATATATAAAATTATATAATATATGTCGTGCCGAATATGTAAAACTGGTCAATTAGCAAGAACTCTTTTAAAAATTTAAGTCCTTTCTAAAAAATTTCTTTTATACTTTAATAATTTTTTTCATTAATGTTGATGTAAAAATTTTTAATTTTGCACCAAAAGAATCTTAGAAAACTTACTTAACCTTATTATAACAAGAACAATTTATTTTAGCCTAACCCAACTAAATATATTTTAGATTTGTTTACAGTAATTAATACAAAAACAAACACAAGTGAAATAATTTTTTCGTAGGTTCAGAATGATTTTGGAAAAATTTATTGCATACACAAATTTTCGCTTGTCCTATATGGCAAGATGACGTTGCTATTTAAGCCAAGATCGCAATCCTGCCTATTCGGCACGACACATATCTATATATATAATATATATATATATATATATAATATATATATATATAATATATATAATATATATATATATATATATATATACATGTATGTATATATAGGTGTATTTAAATTCATTATAATATTCTGTGTATACGTTTTCTCCTCTACGTTCAGAAATGAAGAACGTTCAAAGTTTAATCCTTCAAATGTAATCTCCTTATGGGATTAATATCAAGATTAATTAAGAGCGTATACTGGCAGATTATACTTGGGTATAGCAAATCCCCATGCAGGAGCCTTAACACTGAGATCTATCACAGGGTATACCACGATAGACTATATGCTGGTATAACACTCTTTGTCTTCGTGAAAGGCAGAGACTGTGTCGACACTGCTGTGAATTATAGAGGTGGGGATTATAGCTAGGAATTATTTGCAGCTGTGTCGATTTTTGTGATGTTATAGCAGTTAGGTAATGGCAGATTTTCCTCCCGGGTTTAATGTGTTTTAATAATGTTGTTTTAATGTTGTGTTTTAGTGTCATGGTAACTTTCGTGTTGCTGTGTGTGTGGTGTGTGTGTGTGTGTGTGTGTGTGTGTGTGTGTGTGTGTGTGTGTGTGTGTGTGTGTGTGTGTGTGTGTGGGTGGGTGGGTGGGTGTATGTGTGTGTGTGTGTGTGTGTGTGTGTGTGTGTGTGGTGTGTGGGTGTGTGTGTGTGTGTTGTGTGTGTGTGGTGTGTGTGTGTGTGTGTGTTGTGTGTGTGTGTGTGTGTGGTGTGTGATGTGTGTGTGTGGTGTGTGTGTGTGTGTGTGTGTGTGTTGTGTGTGTGTGTGGTGTGTGTGTGTGTGTGTGTGGTGTGTGTGTGTGTGTGTGGTGGGTGGGTGTATGTGTGTGGGTCTGGGTGTGTGAGGTGTGTGTGTACCGTTCCACAGGTACACACTGATCACTGTACCGTTCCACAGGTACACACTGATCACTGTACCGTTCCACAGGTACACACTGATCACTGTACCGTTCCACAGGTACAACACTGACCACTGTACCGTTCCACAGTACACACTGATCACTGTACCGTTCCACAGGTACACACTGATCACTGTACCGTTCCACAGGTACACACTGATCACTGTACCGTTCCACAGGTACACACTGATCACTGTACCGTTCCACAGGTACACTCTCAACTACGAGTACCCCAACAACTGGAAGCTACAGATACGGTACGCTCAGAAGAAAGATGGAGGACTTTATGAATGTCAAATATCAACCCATCCCCCTCAGATAATGCGAGTGTTTATCTGATGTCTCAGGTGAATTTTTGTCTCCCCCAGTGTCTCCCAATGTTTTTCTCTTTCTCTCAGTGTCTCCACCAGTTTGCTCCCCAGTGCCTCCTAATGTCTCTCAGTGTGTTTCAGTGTCTCTCATTTCCCCAGTGTTCCCAGTGTTTCTCCCAGTTTTCATTCTCACTGTTTCCCCAGTGTCTCTCAGTGTTCTCACAGTGTTCCCATTTCTCCAACGTCTCTCAGTGTCTCCCAGTGTCTTCTCCCCAGTGCCCCGTCTCTTTCAGTGATCTCCCACTGTCTTCGGCCCCAGTTTTCCAGTGTCTCCACCCAGTGTTTTATTAATGTCTCCCGCCCGGTTCCATCCAAGTGTCTCTTTCAGTGCACTCCCAGGTGTCTCCCAAAGTTTTTTGTTTTTCCCCCAGTGTCTCCCAGTGTTCATCCCCAGTGTCCCCAGTGTTTTGCGTGTGTCTGAAAGTTTTCACCACTTCCGCCCAAATCTCCCTCACCCCAATATCTTCCCCAACCTAAATTTCCGGACAGAACCCCCCAATCTCCCTGTCTTCTGCCTCTTAACCTAATTCTTTACCCAAGCCACTAAACACACACACAACACACATACACACACACACACACACACAACACACACACACACACACACATACACACACACACACACACACACACACACACACACACACACACACACACAGGATGTTCCAGAGATGGGACACACCAACAAGGGGTCACAGTTGGAAGGTGAAGACACAGATGAATCACAGGGATGTTATTAAGTATTTCTTCAGTCACAGAGTTGTCAGGAAGTGGAATAGTCTGGAAAGTGATGTAGTGGAAACAGAATCCAAACATAGCTTTAACAAGAGGTATGATAAAGCTCATGGAGCAGGAAGAGTGGTTTAGTAGCGACCAGTGAAGAGGAGGGGACAGGAGCTGTGAATCGACCCCTTCAACCACAACTAGGTGAGTACACACACACACACACACACACACACACACACACACTTGCATGTTAAATATTCCCTCCAGCAAAGAAGAAAGAAGAAAAAACTTCAATAAACACGTCAGGAAATCTGTCTAGTCTGGGGAATATTCCTGAGAAATTCTCCCTAAACTCTATTATTGCGAATAAATTTTTCATCTCTAGACACGCGACATTGTCTCTCTGCGACGCTAGAAGTCTCTGTCTCTCCCGGGGGTCTCCCGCTCCTCCAGGTGACCTGGAAAAGTGTAAATCGCTGTAAAAAAATCTAAAAAAAATATATGTGACCATTTGCGACGACGTATCTAATTTAATGGTTGTAGGTATGATTCATGACTTCCTTGTCGAAGTTCGTAGGTTCGAGCATACAGTCTTACATATACATACATTCAACTCTTCCTGTTGATGTTTTGCCTATGTACATACACACGTACACGCATCAATTCCAGACTGAGCGAATGATTACCTCAAACTCCTCTATTTTCACCGTTCTTCTTCGTATTGGACTGACAAAGCCACTGGCTGGCGAAACGTTTCCTCAGTAAAGTGGCTGTGATGGTCACAGCCACTACAACCTCAACTTCACAGGGGGAAAGGTAAGTTCTTCTGTCCAACGTCAAGAACAAGGCACAGTTGCTTGTTCCTCTTAACCCGAGGGTAAGATGTGCTGGTGGTAAATTCAACCAGAGCCAAGAGACATGTTTACTAAATTATTTACACCACTGCTTTGTACTCCGTGGAGCGCATGCAGTTCCTTATTATTATTGTCAATACTGACACAGATTTACCCAAAATGCTGGTTGACAAAAGCCACGGACGAGGCGAAACTATGTATTAAGTATATTTCGAAACCAATCAACATAAAAAGAGTGTCTAAGAGATCCAGCAAAAAATGAGAACAATAATTGAATCCCACAGCTTCCTTGCCCACATGATCACTGGTTGTGACACTCTTTCAACCTTCTCTGGAAGACTGTAAGGAGAACTGGGGATATACTGAAGCCAGTCGAGCCATCCTGGGATCGAACCTGCTTGATGGCGTTCATGCTCAAATTATTTAGTGCAATCAGGACATCTTCACTGCATCAATATCCATATATTACGCACTAGAGACGTGTTAGCTAACAGTCAGTGTCATATTCTAGATTTCAGCATGAGCGACTTCTTTCTAGTTTTACTGACGTCAGGTACCATTCCTAGAGGACAAATGTCTTCGTTCAACAGAGACTGGTCGGTGATGAAACGGGTCTAGTGAAAAGATATGCAAATGCCTTTGTTTTACACACCTGTGTAGGTTTATTTCACACACCTGTGTAGATGTATTTTACACACATGTGTGCTCGGTCTGTTACTGGCAAATGCGCTCACAATACACCTCTTCCAAATGGATTTTAAATAAAGGCCTTGGACTCGTCTGTCTACAAATATAACCAAATAAATATCTTTCTCCTCCAAATTTCCACTTCCCGAATGTGAATTTAGACAGAATATCATTACCAGAACCACACTGTCATTTGATTTAGGAAAATTGCAACAAGTACCTGCACTGTATTATATTATTATAATATTATAATATATTTAATATTTATAATGTATTATTTATATATATAATTTATATCTTATTAAATATAATTATTATATATATATTATATATATTAATTTAATACACTGATCTCTAGCTGAAGAGACTCGAACCTACGAAACCTTGGAAAAAGGGGTACGCCGTTCTTTACCAATCTACCCCCCACTGGACCAATACCTTGGAGCCCCAGTTTGCGCTAGACTTTGATCCAAGGCAGCCAACTTGCATTGTTACTATCTCTAGTAAGGCTGATCCTACAGGGGATGAGATGAAAAGCTATAAGCCTTCTCCCTGAAAGCTGGCTGCCTTGGATCAAAGTCTAGCGCAAGCTGGAAACCAAGGTATGGTCTAGTGTGGGTAGATTGGTAAAGTACTGCGTACCTTGTTCCAAGGTTCGTAGGTTCGAGTCTCCCTCAGCCAGAGATCAGTGTTTGTGATATATCGCCTGCTCTTGCGAATTCCTTTTCATATATATAAAATATATATAATAATATATATATATATATATATATATATATAACGTGGAAAGTATAAGATTTGCAACACATGATTAATACCTGTATATATTTGATTTAAAAGATTTATTAATTATTATTATTATAATATAAAAAAGAAGCAATAAACCACAAGGGGTATACAGAAAAAAAAGAATTATTAAGAATATTCCGGTGTGGTGCAGCAGTGTTCATGATGTTGTGGCTGAAGTTTTCCTCGTTTTTTGTCTTCAGCCTGAAAATGTGTTTCATGGTCTACGTGAGAGTATTGAATGTTAGAAGTGTTGAATGTTAGGAGTATTGAATGTTAGGAGTATTGAATGTTAGAAGTGTTGAATGTTAGGAGTATTGAATGTTAGGAGTATGGTGTTTGGGAGTATTGAAGTTGGAGGTTGAATTTAGGAGATAATGTTGGATTTTGTGTTTGGGGAATTTTTAATATTTAATTTAGAAGTTTTAATTTAATATTAATTTAAGGGGAAAAGTTGGGGTTTGAATGTTAAAGTATTATGTTAAGTTTTAAATTTAATTTAATTAGGAGAAAAAAGGGGATTAAGGGGAAAAAAATTTAAGGGTTTTAATTTTGGGTGTGAAGAGGGTTTATGTTGGAGTTTGTTTTTTGGGTTTGGGTTTAAAAATTGAATTGGGTTAATTTAGAGTATTGAATGTTGGGAGTTTGATTTTGGAGGGTTGAAGTTGGAGTTTTGAATGTTGGGATTAATGTTAGATTTGGTTAGGGGGTGTTTGAATGTTAGGAGTATGATGTTAGGTTTGAAGTTAGGGTGTTGAATGTTAGAGTATTGAATTTTAGAAGTTTGAATGTTAGGAGTTTGAATGTTAGGAGTATTGAATGTTGGATTTTTAAAATGTTGGGGGTTAAATGTTGGGTTTGATGTTGGATATTGAATGTTGAATTTTGTTGGAATGTTGGAGATTGATGTTAGAAGTTTTGAATGTTGGAGATTGTGTTGGAGTTTAAATTTTAGGGTATTAAATGTTAGGAGTATTGAATGTTAGGGTTTTAAATGTTAGGAGTATTAAAATGTTAGGGTATTGAAGTTAGAAGTTTGGAAGGTTGAAGTAATTTAAAAGTTAGGGATTGAATGTTAGGAGTTTAAATGTTAGGTATTGAATGTTAGAAGTATTGAATGTTAGGGTATTAATTTTGGGAGTGTTGAATGTTAGGAGTTTGAATTTTTGGGTTTTGGTTGGGTTTGAATGTTAGGAGTTTTAAATGTTGGGAGTTTTTTAATGTTAGGAGATTGAAGTTAGGGGTTTGAATGTTGGTTTGAATGTTGGAGTGTTGAATGTTAGGAGTATTGAATGTTGGGAGTTTAAATTTAGGGTTTAAATGTTAGGAGTTTTGATGTTGGATTTTGAATGTTAGAAGTTTGAATGTTAGGAGTGTTGAATGTTAGGATTTTTGAATGTTGGGAGTTTAAATGTTAGGAGTATTGAATGTTGGATTTGAAGTTAGGAGTTTTAAATGTTGAAGTTTAAATGTTAGGAGGGTTGAATTTAGGAGTATTAAAGGTTGGGAAAGTGTTGAATGTTGAAGTATTGAATTTTGGGTTTGAATGTTAGGGTATTAATGTTGGGAGTTTAAAGTTAGGAGTGTTGAATGTTGGGGTATTGAATGTTAGGGTTTTGAATGTTAGGAGTTTTAAAATTTTGGGAGTTTAATGTTAGAAGTATTGAATGTTAGGGGTTTGAATGTTAGGAGTATTGAATGTTGGGAGTTTAAATGTTAGGAGTTTGAAGTTAAAAGTTTAAAAGTTAGGAGTTTGAATGTTAGGAGTATTAAATTTTAGGAGTATTGAATGTTAGAAGTTTGAATTTTTGGAGTATTGAATGTTAGGATTTGAATTTAGGAGTTTGAATGTTAGAAGTATTGAATGTTAGGAGTATTGAATGTTAGGAGTATTGAATGTTAGGAGTGTTGAATGTTAGAAGTATTGAATGTTAGGAGTATTGAATGTTAGGAGTATTGAATGTTAGGAGTGTTGAATGTTAGAAGTTTTAATTTTAGGGTATTGAATGTTAGGAGTATTGAATGTTAGGAGTATTGAATGTTAGGAGTATTGAATGTTAGAAGTATTGAATGTTAGGAGTATTGAATGTTAGAAGTATTGAATGTTAGGAGTATTGAATGTTAGGAGTGTTGAATGTTAGGAGTATTAAATGTTAGAAGTTTTGAATTTTTGGAGTATTGAAGTTAGGAGTTTAAATGTTGGGAGTTAAATGTTAGGGTGTTGAAGTTGGAGGTTAAATGTTGGGAGTATTAAATGTTAGAAGTATTGAATTTTGGAGTTTATGTTAGGAGTTTGAATGTTGGAGTTTTAATGTTAGGGATTAAAATTTTTGGAGTATTGAATTTTGGGGAGTTAAATGTTGGGATTTTAAATGTTAGAAGTATTGAATTTTTGGGAGTATTGAATGTTAGGGTTTGAATTTTAGAAGTATTGGTGTTAGAAGTATTGAATGTTTGGAGTATTAAAATGTTAGGGTTTGAATTTTTGGTGTTGAATGTTAGAAGTTTGATTTTTTGGAGTTTAAATTTTAAAAGTTTGAATTTTTGGAGTATTGAATGGGTTGGGAGTATTAAAATGTTAGATTTTTTGAATGTTAGGAGTATTGAATGTTGGGGGTATTAAATTTGTTGGTTTTATTGAATGTTAGGAGTTTTAAATGTTGGGTATTGAATGTTGGGAAGTATTGAATGTTAGGGGGGAATTGAATGTTAGGATATTAAAAGTTAGGAGTTTTGAATGTTAGGGTGTTAAATGTGGGATGTTTGAATGTTAGGATTTTTAAAAAGAGGAGTTTTTAAGTTAGGAGGGTGAATGTAGGAAGTATTGAATGTTAGGATTTGAATGTTAGGGTTTAAAAGTTAAAAGTAGAATGTTAGGGTTTTAAATTTTGGTGATTAATGGGGGAGGTTATGTGGGAGTTTTGTTGTTAGAATTTTAAAGGGGGAATTTAAATGTTAGGATATTGAATTTGGGATGTTGAATTTGGGTTTTTGAATTTTAAGTTTTTTTTTTATTTGAATGTTAGGATTGTTAAAGAGGGTTTGATGTTGGGTTTGAAGTTAGGGTGTTGAATGTTGGGAGTGTTGTTTTTAGGTTGTTAATGTTGGTTTTTTGGTGTTGGGTGTTTTTTGGTGTTGTGTTGGGTTTTGGTTTTGGGGGTTTGGTTGGGGGTTTGTGTTGGGTTTGTGTTTGGGTGTTGTGTTGGGGTTTTTGGGGGTTTGTTGGGTGTTGTGTTGGTTGTTGTTGTTGGGTGTTGTGTTTGGGGTGTTTTGGGTGTTGTGTTGGGTTTTGTGTTGGGGTTGTGTTGGGTGTTGTGTTGGGTTTGTGTTGGAGTTTGTGTTGGGTTTTGTGTTGGGTTGTTGTGTTGGGTGTTGAATGTTGGTTGTTGTGTTGGGTGTTTTTTGGGTGGTGTTTGTTGGGTGTTGTTTTGGGGGGGTTTGTGTTGGGTTAAATTTTTGGGATTGTGTTGGGTTTGGGTTTTGGTTTTAATTTTGGGAGTAAAGTTAGGGTTTGAAGTTAATTTTTTAGGGTTTTAAAGTTAATTAAAAAAAAAAAATTTTAAAAAAAAATAAAAAATTTAAAATTTTTTAAAAAATTTAAATTGGGGGAAAAAAAAAAAAAAAATTAAAAAAAAAAAAAAAAGTTAAAATAAAAAAAAAAATTTTTAAAATTTAAAAAAAAAAAAAAAAAAATTTAAAAAAAAAAAAAAACAACAATTTTAATAAAAAAAAAAAAAAAAAAAAATTTTAAAAAAAAAAATTTTTAACACACACAAACAACCCAAAACCCCCACACCCCAAAACAACAACACACACACACCACCCCCTTTTTAAAAAAATATATCAAAAACCCTTTTTCAGGGCCTCAATTTGTGCTATCCTTCTCTCTCTCTCTTCTCTTCTCTCTTTTTCTCTCTCTTCTCTCTCTCTCTCTTTTCTTCTCTCTCTCTCTCTTTCTCTCTCCTCTCTCTCTCTTCTCTCTCTTTCTCTCTTTTCCTCAATTATTCGCTCCCTCAATCCCCCATTCCTGATGCTCTTACTTCATCTTCCCCCCCAGACCCCTCATGGGTCCACGTCAGGTCCCCCCACTCGCAAATCTCTTCTTTTTGGGAGGACTGAACGGTGGTCGGTGGGTGACCCCCGGATGTCCCATATTCACGCTTTGTCTTACGCCGGTGCGGGCCCCCCCGGAGATGAAAAATGCATCCCTCCTTTGTGATGAAATTTGTGTCTCTCTCCCACAATACCTCTGTCTCCCACAGTGTCTCTTCCACAGTACCTCTGATAGTTTCCCATATTGTCTCTCCCACACTGCCTATAGCAGTCTCCCACAGTGCCTCTAACAGTCTCCCACAGAATCTATCCTACCTGTTTTTCCCACAGTACCTCTGAGAGTCATCCAGTGTCTCTCCCACAGTGTCTGCTATAGCGTCTCAACCACAGTGTCTCACCCACATTGTCTCACCCATATTGTCTCACCCACTGTGCTTCACCCACAGTGTCTCTCCCAGAGTATCTCACCCACATTGTCTCACCCCATTGTCTCACCCCGTGTCTCACTCACGTTCTCCCCCATGTGTCTTACCCACAGTGTCTCCCCCACGGTTCCCGGTATCTCCCCATTGTCCCCCTCAGTTTCTCCCCCCACGTGTCTCACCACGTATCTCACCCCAGTGTCTCACCCCAGGGTCTCCCCCACAGTGTTCCCCAGAGTATCTCACCCCTTGTTCACCACCAGTGTCTCCCCCACGTGTCTCACCCTCAGTGTCTTACCCGGTGTCTCCCCCACAGGTCCCCCCCACAGTGTCTCCCCCGTGTCTTCCCACAGTGTTCACCCACGTGTTCCCCCCACAGTGTTTTTCCCCCAACGTGCTTACCACAGTGTTCACCCACAGTGTCTTACCCAAGGTTTTCCACCCACAGTGTCTCACCCACTGTCTCACCCCCAGTGTCTACCCACAGTGTTTACCACAGTGCTCACCAAAAGTGTCTCACCCACAGTGTCTAAACCTCGTGTTTACCCCGTGTTCCCCACAGTGCCCACCCACGTGTTCCCCACAGTGTCTCCCCCAGATTCTCCCCCAAACATTGTCTCCCCAAACAGGTTCCCCCAGTGTCTCCCCCTCGTGTCTTACCCACGTGTCTCACCCACAGTGTCTACCCACAGTGTCTCCCCACAGTTTTTTTTCCCACAGGTCTCACCCCCACAGTGTCTCACCCCAGTTTTCTCACCCAGTGTCTTACCACGTGTTACCCCCCGGTTCCCCCACGTGTCTCACCACAGGTCTCACCCCAGTGTTTACCCACAGTGTCTCACCACAGTGTCTCCCCCCACAGTGTCTCACCCTCAGTGTTTTACCCCAGGTCTCACCCACGTGTTCCCCCACGTATCTCCCCACGTGTCTACCCACAGGTCTCACCCCGTGTTCCCCACGTTTTCTCCCCACGGGGCTCCCCCACAGGTTTTACCCACAGTGTTTCCCCTTCCCCACAGTTTTCACCCACAGTGTTCACCACAGTGTCTACCCACATGTCCCCAACAGGGGGTCTACCACAGTGTCCACCCGTGTTTTACCCAAGTGTCTCACCCCCAGGGGTCACCCACAGTGTCCACCCCAGTGTTTCCCCAGGTCTCCCCACAGTGTCTCACCCACAGTGTTCCCCCAGTGTCTCCCACAGTGTCTCACCCTCAGTGTCTCACCCCCCAGGTCTCACCCCAGTGTTCCCCACAGTGTTCACCCTAGTGTCTCACCCACAGTGTCTCACCCACAGTGTCTCCCCCCCACAGTGCTGAGATAGAGATAGGGCCCCAGGGGACCCGGATTCCGAGGTTACTATCGTGTGACCCCACCTTTGGTTACAGTGTGTGGTGACCCCCGGGCCCCGCCCACCCCCGCCCCGGGTTAGGGCCCACCACTCA
>NC_069444.1:15682305-15684805 GCF_026875155.1 Cherax quadricarinatus
AAGGCGGAACTGGTTGCAATAGGCTAAGGTGAACTTGGTTGTCATAGATTGCAGTGGAATTGGTTATAATGAAGTGGAATGAAATTGGTTGTAACAGGTTGAAGTGAAGTTGGTAAAATAAACTGAAATTAATTTGGGAGTGAACGAATAAAGTGAAATTGGTTGTAAGAAGTCGAAATTAAATTGGGTTGTAATAGGGTGAAGTGAAATTGGGTGTAATAGGGTGAAGTGAAATTGGGTGTAATAGGGTGAAGTGAAATTGGGTGTAATAGGGTGAAGTGAAATTGGGTGTAATAGGTTAAAGTGAAATTGGGTGTAATAAGATAGAGTGAAATTGGGTGTAATAGGTTGAGGGAAAATTGGGTGCAATAAAACGAAGTAAAATAGGGATGAAATTAAATTGGGTGTAATAGGATAAAGGAAAATTGGGGATAATAGGACGAAGTGAAGCTGGGTGTAATAGGGTGACGGAAAATTGGCTCCATAAAATGGGTCACGTCAAACTTTCCTAGAAATTAAAAAAAAAAAAAAGATCTCTGTACTTAGAAATTCGATTCTTAAAATTGATTCACCATAAAAGTTAGCGTCCTCTAAAATCAGCTGTATTAGCAAACTTTTGAGGGTGCAAAATTAGGAGGCTGGGAATTTCTTTTTTTTCCTTGCAAATTATAATGTTTCCTTCGTAATTGTTTTGTTTATTATTCTTTTCTTAGGGATAAGGGGAAGACAAGATGATTTATCAGGCTGTGAGGAAGAGTCTGTGTGGATATGATGCTGGTGTTATCTTTCTTATTTAGGCTTGTTGATTTTCTTCAAGATTTTCTTCTCTGTCGTGTTTTCCACGCCACTTTCACTCCCTTCCTCCGTTTTCTCTTCCTTTCTTCTTCTTCTCTTCTGTTTCTCCGTTTTTCTTCCCTCCTGTCCTGTCGTCGGCTTATCACAAACACGTATATTATTAGACATAAAAAACCACACACACACACACACACACACACACACACACACACACACACACACACACACACACACACACACACACACACACACACACTGATATATTACATAGAGTCACAAAGCAGTCAAAACTCCCTGTGTTTAATATTTTTGATACCCAAGATATTTACTCAAATGACCCGCACTTGGGACTTGTCAATGGTCCGTCTTGGACCATTGACAAGTCCCAACTAAGCGAAAAAGTGCAGAGAAGACCAGAAGTTAGAAACCTGGACTTCCTACTCATTTCCACACCATTGCAAGCTCCTGAAGAACTGTTGATTGCAACACGGAAGGTCTAGAGCTATCATTATATATGAGGCCAGCTTCCTCTTTCAGAGACTCAGTGTTACGATCCAGAGTGTAAATGCCTGCAGCATTCTGGGCACGCAGTCCACCGCCGAGAAGCTGGACGAAGTATTCGAGATGTAGCTCTGAGTTGTTATCTATGTCGTTTTACTCCCTACTGTATTTTTGTCAGTGTATTTTGTCAATGTATTTTGTCTTTAACCCTTAAACGGTCCAAACGTATATATACGTTTTTTCAACATCTAAAAGTATGTAAAAAAATGTAAATCTTTTATGTTTTACATTTCAAAATATGTAAAAAAAAATAGATCTACTTTTGTAAACTACGAATTTAAACGTCGATCTGTTTGGACCGTTTAAGGGTTAAATAAAATATCTATAAAATATAGGGGATGGTAGGAGAAAATTCTCAAACAGCTTCAGGGAGAACCTTGAGTTTTCCCTGAAGCAAATTTATTCTTTTCTCTGAGGATGAGGGTCCCCAGCCAGACTTAAAAATGTAAGTTGCTGCAGGGTAGACACCTCCCGCAAGGCTATCTACTAACAGTCTACCTGTCTACCTGAAGGGTAGACACCTCCCGCAAGGCCATCTACTAACAGTCTACCTGTCTACCTGCAGGGTAGACACATCCCGCAAGGCCATCTACTAACAGTCTACCTGTCTACCTACAGGGTAGACACATCCCGCAAGGCCATCTACTAACAATCTACCTGTCTACCTGCAGGGTAGACACGTCGCTCATGGGCTCGGGACTCAGTTCTTGGCTTCACATCGCTCGCGCCTCCGTCAGTGACTCCGGCAACTATACTTGTAGCGCCGGTGACGCCGTCAACACCTCCGTCAGAGTCCACGTTCTTGACGGTGAGTCCTCTCTCTCTCTCTCCTCTCTCTCTCTCTCTCTCTCTCTCTCTCCCTCTGGTTATCAATTCCTTCTCTTCAACCTTTCATCGTCGCTAATTCCGAACTTTTTTTCTGGATAATAGCCGTCATATCTCTTTCTCCTTGGCTTCTAATATTCCTTTCACTTAAAGTGATTTATCCTTTTATCTTTATGTGTGTGTACTCACCTATTTGTGGTTGCTGGGATCGATTCACAGCTCCTGGCATTACCTTTTTCACTAGTCACTACTAGCTGACTACTCATTACTCTCCCACTGCTCCAGGAGCTTTATCGGTACCTCTTTGGCGTGTGTGTGT
>NC_069444.1:15692657-15697657 GCF_026875155.1 Cherax quadricarinatus
CTTCTCTCTCTCTCTCTCTCTCTCTTTTTTCTCCTTTTCCCCTTTCTTCTTCCCCCTTTTTCCTTTTTTCCCCTAAAAAAGGGTTTTTTCCCCCCAAGGTTAGGTTAAGGTTCCTAACTTTATTTAACTACATAAACTTCTCTTTCTCTCTTTCTCTCCTCTCTCTCTCTCTCTCTCCTCTCTCTCTCTCTCTCTCTCTCTCTCTCTCTCTCTCTCTCTCTCTCTCACTCACTTTCTCTCTAACACAGTTTTTTACAAGGTTAGGTTAAGGTTCCTAACTTTATTTAACTACATCAACTCTCTCTCTCTCTCTCTCTCTCTCTCTCTCTCTCACTCACTTTCTCTCTAACACAGTTTTTTACAAGGTTAGGTTAAGGTTCCTAACTTTATTTAACTACATCAACTCTCTCTCTCTCTCTCTCTCTCTCTCTCTCTCTCTCTCTCTCTCTCTCTCTCTCTCTCTCTCTCTCTCTCTCTCTCTCTCTGAATTTACTGAAAACACAAAGTCTATTTTTAATTTTATTTATAAAATACCTTATGGATTAAAAAAAAAATCCCCGATTTTTGTAATTTTTTCTGTTAATTGTTTTAACGACACCAAAACAGGGAAAGATTTTTTGGGGGAATTCTTAAGTGAAAAAAATAATGCAGGAGAATTTTCTTCTTAAAATGTACTGATTTGTATGTACTGGTAAATGTACTCACGTCGTTTTATGTACTCAGTTACGTGTACTCATCCGGTTATATGTACTCAAGTGTACTGTTATATGAACTTTAGTTATTTTATGTACTCAGTTATATGTACTCATCCGGTTATGTATACTCAAGTGTACTGTTATATGAACTTTAGTTATTTTATGTACTCAGTTACATGTACTCATCCGGTTACATGTACTCACCTGTACTGTTATATGTACTCACCTGTACTGTTATATGTACTCACCTGTACTGTTATATGTACTCACCTGTACTGTTATATGTACTCACCTGTACTGTTATATGTACTCACCTGTACTGTTATATGTACTTACCTCGTTTTATGTACTCGTCTAATTGCATGTACTCACCTGCTTATATGTACTCAACTGCATGTACTCTAGTTATTACTTTCAAGGTTCTTTATGTGATAGAATGAGTTTATATTTATTACCTGGAGTTTACCTGGAGAGAGTTCCGGGGGTCAACGCCCCCGCGGCCCGGTCTGTGACCAGGCCTCCTGGTGGATCAGAGCCTGATCAACCAGGCTGTTGCTGCTGGCTGCACGCAAACCAACGTACGAGCCACAGCCCGGCTGGTCAGGAACCGACTTTAGGTGCTTGTCCAGTGCCAGCTTGAAGACTGCCAGGGGTCTGTTGGTAATCCCCCTTGTGTATGCTGGGAGGCAGTTGAACAGTCTCGGGCCCCTGACACTTATTGTATGGTCTGCCAAGTCTTTTGCTTTCGTAATGAGTGATTTTCGTGTGCAAATATTTATTTGAATTGCTATTGTGACTTATTATTGTTACTTATTATCATTATTATTATTATTATTATTATTATTATTATTATTATTATTATTATTAATTATTATTATTATTTTAAATGACCATAATAATGAAAATAAGAATGTTAATAAATATTTTTATTATTATTATTATTATTTTATTATTATATTTATTATTATTATTATTATTATAATAACAACAGCAATAATAATAAAATAATAATAATAATAATAATAATAATAATAATAATAATAATAATAATAATAATATTATTATTATTATTATTATTATTATTATTTATTATTATATTATTATTATTATTATTATTATTATTATTAATTATTATTATTATTTTAAATGACCATAATAATGAAAATAAGAATGTTAATAAATATTTTTATTATTATTATTTTATTATTATTATTATTATTATTACTATTATTATTATTATTATTATAATAACAACAGCAATAATAATAAAAATAATAATAATAATAATAATTAATAATATAATAATAATAATAATAATATTATTATATATTATTATTATTATTATTATTATTATTATTATTATTATTATTATTATTATATTATTATTATTATTATTATTACGAACGTTATTACCGTACCTTCATAACGTCATCTTCGTTATTGAGTGCACCGTTACTTGTTCATTCAACTCACAAGCGAAGAAAAAAGAGCAGAAATCATGGCTGGCTTGCGTGTGCAGCTGGTAATGTAATTCCTTCATTTATTATACAATGTAATTATCGGGAGTTGTTCAGGGTAGTCACTGACGTCCGGCGGTATTTTATTCCTGCTGTTGTGATTACATTAACACCGTGTTACATTACGTTTTGAGGCGAGGGTTGCGTTACATAGCGTGACGAACTGGGTTGTTTGGTATGCGTCTCTCTCTCTCTCTTTCTCTCTCACTCTCTCTCTCTCTCTCTCTTTCTTTCTCTTTCTCTCTCTCTCTCTCTCTCTCTCTCTCTCTCTCTCTCTCTCTCTCTCTCTCTCTCTCTCTCTCTCTCTCTCTTCTCTCTCTCCTCTCTTCTCTCTCTCTCTCTCTCTCTCTTCTCTCTATCTCTCTCTCTCTCTCACTCTCTCTCTCTCTCTTTCTTTCTCTTTCTCTCTCCCTCTCTCTCTCTCTTTCTCTCTCTCTTTTTTTTCTCTCTCTCTCTTTTACACAGGGGTTTATAAAGTTAGGTTAAAGTTTCTAACTTTATTTACAAGCTAAGAGCAGTTACCAACATCATCATCTCTCTCTCTCTCTCTCTCTCTCTCTCTCTCTTCTCTCTCTCTTTCTTTCTCTCTCACTTGCCATTACATCTTACATTTCAAAGTTCTGGTAATAATTCCTTGTGAACATTCAACATTCACTCGTAATAATTACGATAATTTAGCTAATAATTTCCACACGTTCAATATAATGAAATTGAGAAAATTATGTGATTATTATGTATATTTATTTGGTGACTATACATGCTGTGTATATTCACTCAGTGAATATACACACTGTGTATATATGGAGAGATTATATTCTTGTTGTTAAGTCATAGGTAGGAAATTAGGTTTGATCCAGCGCCATGGATCAAGAGCCTTTGGTATCATAAAGGTACTGCACTTGAGTTACTCCTTTCTTCCTTCCCTTCCTGAATCCCATCCTCCCTGATTCCCTCCTTTCCTGATTCACTTCCTGATTCACTCCATCCTCGAATCACTTCCTACCTATTCCCTTTTTCCTTGATTCTTTTTCTCCCTGATTGTCTTCCTCTCTGATTCCCTTCCTCCCTGATTCCCTTTCCCCCTGATTTCCTTCTTCCTTGATTTACTTCCTCCCTGATTCCCTTCCTCCCTGATTACCTTCGTCCCTGATTCCCTTCGTCCCTGATTCCCTCCCTCCCAGTTTTCTCTCCCTCCTTCACCTCCTCCCTGCCACCACTAACCAATCAGCAGTCAGGGTTCTAACAAGCCTCACGCCTCATTCCCTTTGATCGTTCCTCTAACACCACAACGACAGCACTTAGAAAGACTAATTAGGAAGGTTGACCTGTGCTTCCTGTGCCGATGGCCCGGTCAGTAGACTGAGTCTCACTCTACGTTGTTTACACCTAATTGGTCACTTAATTAATCCCTCATTTATAAGTTTCAATCTGCTTATTGCTGTTTTCAAATATGTCTTTATTATTATTATTATTATTATTATTATTATTATTATTATTAATTATTATTATTATATATTATTATTATTATTATTATTATTATTATTATTATTATTTTTATTATTATTAATATTATTATTATTATTATTATTATTATTATTATTATTATTATTATTATTATTATTATTATTATTATTATTATTATTATTATTGCTGTTATTATTAGTAGTGTTATTGTTATTGTTTAGGTGTTATTTTATTAGTAGTCGTAGTAATTGTAGCAATAGTGGTAATAGCAGTAGTAGTGGTGCTAATAGCATCAGTAGTGGTGGTGTTAATAGCAGCAGTAGTAGTAGTGGTGCTAATAGCAGCAGTAGTAGTAGTGGTAATAGCAATACTAGTAGTAGTAGTGGTAATAGTAGCAGTAGTAGCGGTGGTAATAACAGTAGTAGTAGTGGTGGTAATAACAGTAGCAGTAGTGGTGGTAATAACAGTAGTAGTAGTGGTGGTAATAACAGTAGTAGTAGCGGTGGTAATAACAGTAGTAGTAGTGGTGGTAATAACAGTAGCAGTAGTGGTGGTAATAACAGTAGTAGTAGTGGTGGTAATAACAGTAGTAGTAGTGGTGGTAATAACAGTATTAGCAGTGGAGGTAATAACAGTAGTAGCAGTGGTGGTAATAACAGTAGTAGTAGTGGTGGTAATAACAGTATTAGCAGTGGAGGTAATAACAGTAGTAGCAGTGGTGGTAATAACAGTAGTAGCAGTGGTGGTAATAACAGTAGTAGCAGTGGTGGTAATAACAGTAGTAGCAGTGGTGGTAATAACAGTAGTAGTAGTGGTGGTAATAACAGTAGTAGCAGTGGTGGTAATAACAGTAGTAGTAGTGGTGGTAATAACAGTAGTAGCAGTGGTGGTAATAACAGTAGTAGTAGTGGTGGTAATAACAGTAGTAGCAGTGGTGGTAATAACAGTAGTAGCAGTGGTGGTAATAACAGTAGTAGTAGTAGTGGTGGTAATAACAGTAGTAGCAGTGGTGGTAATAACAGTAGTAGCAGTGGTGGTAATAACAGTAGTAGTAGTGGTGGTAATAACAGTAGTAGTAGTGGTGGTAATAACAGTAGTAGTAGTGGTGGTAATAACAGTAGTAGCAGTGGTGGTAATAACAGTAGTAGTAGTGGTGGTAATAACAGTAGTAGTAGTGGTGGTAATAACAGTAGTAGTAGTGGTGGTAATAACAGTAGTAGTAGTGGTGGTAATAACAGTAGTAGCAGTGGTGGTAATAACAGTAGTAGCAGTGGTGGTAATAACAGTAGTAGCAGTGGTGGTAATAACAGTAGTAGCAGTGGTG
>NC_069444.1:15702657-15722657 GCF_026875155.1 Cherax quadricarinatus
CCATCACTGTCTTGCCAGAAGGGTGCTTTACACTACAGTTTAAACTGCAACATTAACACCCCTCCTTCAGAGTGCAGGCACTGTACTTCCCATCTCCAGGACTCAAGTCCGGCCTGCCGGTTTCCCTGAATCCCTTCATAAATGTTGCTTTGTTCACACTCCAACAGCATATATATATATATATATATATATATATATATATATATATATATATATATATATATATATATATATATATATTTTATATATATATATATCAATAACAACACCGCGCTAGCCAAGGATTCGAACCCATGTTGTACTGGCCTGCCTCATGGTAAGCGAGAACCACATGACGCTTTAAACCACAGGACCACCCAACCCTACTTCCTTGGCTAGCGCTGTGTTGTTATTGATCAATACCACTCGTTCGTGGTTACAATAATACATACATACATATATATATATATATATATATATATATATATATATATATATATATATATATATATATATATATATATATATATATATATATATATATGTATATATATATATATATATAATATATATAAAGTATATATGTATGTATATTATATACCTACAACATCATGAGAGGAGAAATAGTGATGCTCTTTGATAGGGCTTAATTACAGGGGTCATCTAGGATGAATTTAAGTCCCCTTCTCTCTTGTTTCAGGTAATTACGAAGCGAGCGGGTAGAGTAATTACTTCATGTGAAGGCGCTCGGAACCACCCCTTTAATGATCCTTATCTAATTGAAGAGGAGGAAGATTAAGAGGAGGAGGAGGAGGAAGAGGAAGAAAAGGAGGAGGAGGAGGAATAAGAGGAGGAGGAGGAGGAGGAGGAGGAGTAGGAGGAGCATGATTGGCTGAAATAGCCAGGTGGGTTGGTCTCTTATGTATTCTTGTCTTACGGGGGAAATTCATTAGTTTTAGAGAAAGTTCTTAGTGCCGTTGTTAATGAGAATTTATGGCAGGAGAGATTACTGGTATTCCTTCATAAACACACACACACACACGCACACACACACACACACACACACACACACACACACACACACACACCACACACCACACCACACACCACACACACACACACACACACACACACACACCACACACACACACACACACACACACACACACACACACACACACACACACACACACACACACACACACACACACACACACACACACACACACACACACACACACACACACACACACACACACACACACACACACACACACACACATTGAACATTTCAGAACCCATATGGTGGGGAGGAAATGGGTTCTGGCAACAGTTAAACCTGTGAAACATTGAGAACTTGATTCACCATATTCTTGGCTGTCTGAGGACGTGATTCATCATATTCTTGGCTGTCTGAGGACGTGATTCATCATATTCTTGGCTGTCTGAGGACGTGATTCACCATATTCTTGGCAGTCTGAGGACGTGATTCACCATATTCTTGGCTGTCTAAGGACGTGATTCATCATATTCTTTGCAGTCTGAGGACGTGATTCACCATATTCTTGGCTGTCTAAGGACGTGATTCACAATATTCTTGGCAGTCTGAGGACGTGATTCACCATATTCTTGGCTGTCTAAGGACGTGATTCATCATATTCTTGGCTGTCTGAGGACGTGATTCATCATATTCTTGGCTGTCTGAGGACGTGAATCATCATATTCTTGGCTGTCTGAGGACGTGATTCATCATGTTCTTGGCTGTCTGAGGACATGAATCATCATATTCTTGGCTGTCTGAGGACGTGATTCATCATATTCTTGGCTGTCTGAGGACGTGATTCACCATATTCTTGGCAGTCTGAGGACGTGATTCACCATATTCTTGGCTGTCTAAGGACGTGATTCACTATATTCTTGGCAGTCTGAGGACGTGATTCACCATATTCTTGGCTGTCTAAGGACGTGATTCATCATATTCTTGGCTGTCTAAGGACGTGATTCATCATATTCTTGGCAGTCTGAGGACGTGATTCACCATATTCTTGGCTGTCTAAGGACGTGATTCATTATATTCTTGGCAGTCTGAGGACGTGATTCACCATATTCTTGGCTGTCTAAGGACGTGATTCATCATATTCTTGGCTGTCTAAGGACGTGATTCACCATATTCTTGGCAGTCTGAGGACGTGATTCACCATATTCTTGGCTGTCTAAGGACGTGATTCATCATATTCTTGGCTGTCTAAGGACGTGAGTCATCATATTCTTTGCAGTCTGAGGACGTGATTCACCATATTCTTGGCTGTCTAAGGACGTGATTCATCATATTCTTGGCTGTCTAAGGACGTGATTCATCATATTCTTGGCAGTCTGAGGACGTGATTCACCATATTCTTGGCTGTCTAAAGACGTGATTCATTATATTCTTGGCAGTCTGAGGACGTGATTCACCATATTCTTGGCAGTCTGAAGACGTGATTCACCATATTCTTGGCTGTCTAAGGACGTGATTCATAATATTCTTGACAGTCTGAGGACGTGATTCACCATATTCTTGGCTGTCTAAGGACGTGATTCATCATATTCTTGGCTGTCTGAGGACGTGATTCACCATATTCTTGGCTGTCTGAGGACGTGATTCACCATATTCTTGGCTGTCTATGGACGTGATTCACCATACTCTTGGCAGTCTGAGGACGTGATTCACCATATTCTTGACTGTCTAAGGACGTGATTCATCATATTATTGGCTGTCTGAGGACGTGATTCACCATATTCTTGGCTGTCTAAGGACGTGATTCACCATATTCTTGGCAGTCTGAGGACGTTATTCACCATATTCTTGGCAGTCTGAGGACGTGATTCACCATATTCTTGGCTGTCTAAGGACGTGATTCACCATATTTTTGGCAGTCTGAGGACGCGATTCACCATATTCTTGGCTGTCTAAGGACGTGATTCATCATATTCTTGGCTGTCTGAGGACGTGATTCACCATATTCTTGGCTGTCTAAGGACGTGATTCACCATATTCTTGGCTGTCTAAGGACATGATTCACCATATTCTTGGCTGTCTAAGGACGTGATTCACCATATTCTTGACTGTCTAAGGACGTGATTCACCATATTCTTGGCTGTCTGAGGACGTGATTCACCATATTCTTGGCTGTCTAAGGACATTTTTACCCATCTTTCACTCCGTGTGTAAAATATTCTTTTTCGGCCTAAATTTAATATTACGTATCCTTGTTAAAAGTAAAAAATAAAAATACCTACAAGTGTCCCACATTAAATTCCAAAACTTATTTGTTATGTGACCCTCAAGGCTTTATTTTTAAGTACTTACATGTTTTTCTTTGTTCCAATGTCTTGTTTTTAACTTGAGAACGTCTCATTCGCTCGGCTTGAAACTTTCAACGCTGCTGTGCTGTAACAGGGGAAGGGCTCGTACTGTCTATTGACATTTGAAGGGGCTCTCTGCTAAGTCTTAATAAATAGATCGTTTCCTATTTTGGTTTGTGTGTGATAACCTGAGAAAGTCTCGTCTGTTCTGCTTCGCAGTTCTCAGTACAGGTGTATCCTATGTCACAGGTTTTTTTTTGGTTGCACAAGTGTCTTTATCGTCAAAGTGCTGTTGCTATTTTAGATAAAAAAAAAAAAACAGGAGCAACAGCCTCGAGTAGTGGAGAGAACAAAGGGACAGTAACACAAGAACAATTCTGTCATATTTTATTAAATAACAGTACACATACAAAAGACGTGTAGATGAGACATTTCTCCCCCCAGACTTACTTCTCCCACCACAAAATTCTTACCATACCTTCCCTACCACACCACCACCACACAACTATCACTGTCTCCTCCACATCTGTGCCATTAAATCAGCTATACCATACATCACACACAACACAACACAACACAACACAACACAACACAACACACACAACCACCACACACACACACACACACACACACACACACACACACACACACACACACACACACACACACACACATATATAGTAGCGTGGATTACTTCCCCTTCGTTGCTTGTGTCTGTCGTTCGTGCTTGTTGGGTTGGAGGCGTTGATGCGCCTGGCGTTAGCGGAGTGTCTGGCGTTGGTGCAGGCTCAGACGCGATCCTGGCGTGTCCTAGCTGGCGGCGAGGATGAGGGAGGAGGCGAGGAGGGCGAGGAGCGCTAAGGAGGGACAGTCAGCTAGCGTCCCTCCGTCAGTAGTGGAGTGCTGCATCGCTGCAGAACTTTCTCCTGAAGAGGAGAGAGACGCAAGCTGTTAGACTGAGAAATACCGAGAGAACAGGAGACTGTCAGAGTCACTGATTCAGCTGAGGAATTTCAGACACCTATTGAACACCTGCGTACCTTTATTTAATTGAAAAAGACACGTGAGCTGACACTAGGACGTATTTATTAGAAATCGTGTCGGTCCTGGTACCTTGATGACTTTTAATGTAATATTCCTATGTCCTTTCACCTGTTTTTTAAATCAAATCATCGCTATCTATTACCGAGGTTTATACCACACCTTTATTTAAAGGCGTTCACCCAACCAGTGACCTTTTTCTTCAAATCAATACGCAGATACTGGAAGTCTTCCAAAGGTACCAAGGTGTTACAGACATGTCTAATTATTCATCATGTCGACACTCTCTGCCATTGATTGTAACGAAACTGATCTAAACTCACGAAACTGAACCAACACCATTGCTGAACAAACCACGGAACGGCCTGGAGCTTCACGACTCACTCGCCACGGGTACGAACCTCACCCGTTCCGTGGTTTGAAACTGATCTACGAACAAAAATCTGGGAAACAAAGAAACAGTGAGAAAACAGTGTGTGTGTGTGTCTCACCTTCAAGAATTTGAACTCTGGCTTGAGAAACACAGTTACAAGCAACTGAAATACTAAATTAACAAAAAATAACTTTTAAGATAATAAGGCTGGAATTACTTTATTACATGTTAAACTCCTAAAAAAATAATCCTTGATATATCCTAATAGTAATTACTAACTTTAGACGAAAATGCAACTTGGGCACAGCTGGTGTGTCAAATATTCTCGTAACAATAGCTTGTGTCAGATATTCTTATAACAACAGCTGGTGTCAGATATATTTGTAAAAACAGCTGGTGTGTCAGATAGTTTTGTAACAGCTGGTGTGTCAGATATTCTTATAACAGCTGGTGTGTCAGAAATTCTTATAACAACAGCTGGTGTGTCAGATACTCTTGTAGCAACAGCTGGTGTGTCAGATACTCTTGTAGCAACAGCTGGTGTGTTAAATACCGACACTTGGGGAAACGAGACGTATGTGCAGTGTGAGGATATCTTATTGAGGTAACGTTTCGCCCAACAAATGCCTTCTTCAGTCCTTAAGAGATACGCTCCGTCTGTAATAATAATAATAATAATAATAATAATAATAATAATCTTTATTTCTACAAGTACATGATACAACTTATACAGACCATAGCTCACACCAATGACATACTACTATATAGAAAGTCCCTTGGTATGCAGAACATTTAGGGCAAATTAGGTAAATTTTGTCCCAGGATGCGACCCACACTAGTCAACTAACATCCAAGTTCCTATTTTACTGATGGGAGAACCTGGACAGCAGGTGTCTTATGGAAACACGTCCCTAATATTTTCAGCCGTTCCGGAAATCGACCCCCGGACCTCACTGTGTGTGAGCTGAGTGCACCAGCGATCGAGCTACGGGACATCTGTAGCTACCTCTGTAGGGATGACGAAGCCATTCGTGGCGAAACTCTGCATGGCTAAAGAAGCCATTCGTGGCGAAACGTCTCCTCAACAAAATATCCTGTTCTTCAAGTTTCTCCTACGTATGGACTGATGAAGCCACTGTGTGGCGAAACGTTTCCACAATAAAGATACCCAAGAGTTGCACATGTGTCTAATTTATCAACATGTCGGTTCTCTGAACCATTCATCTGCAAAATATCACAACAACTCCAAAGGCGTTGTAATTCTCATTCTTGAAAAAGCATTTACAAATATATAGAGAATAAATTCCAAGCGTGTTCCTTGTCAATGTTCTAACTACACTGTTCTCCCTCACTCTTTCACTAACTCACCGTCAAGAACGTGGACTCTGACGGAGGTGTTGACGGCGTCACCGGCGCTACAAGTATAGTTGCCGGAGTCTCTGACGGAGGCGCGAGCGATGTGAAGCCAAGAACTGAGTCCCGCGCCCATGAGCGACGTGTCTACCCTGCAGGTAGATAGATAGGTAGAGTATCAAATGACCATACATAAAAGTGGTGGAATTGGTGTTGTTATAGTGGCACTGGCGTCGTCACAGTGGCACTGGCAATCGTCCATAGGTTAGCACTGCATGGCCTGCGCGCCATAGTGGCACTGGCATCGCCATAGTGGCACCGATAACCCAGCCTAAAACCTTCTCCTCACGACACTATTTTACCATTACACGGGAATTTTATCCCACAAAATCATGTTTGGAGTGCATTATCTCCACCACTCAGGGCTGACTTATCGACCTCTCTCTCTCTCTCTCTCTCTCTCTCTCCTCTCTCTCTCCTCCTCCTCCCTCCCTCTCTCTCTCTCTCTCTCCTCCTCTCTCTCTCTCTCTCTCTCTCTCTCTCTCTCTCAAACACCCCTTCCTAGCGATCCAATTTCTAACTTCGGATGACTTTTGATTTCGTCCGGTCATCATACTCAGATTCCTCCTCCCACATTCCCCCTTCCCTTATTCACCCACCTGATGCCCCTCTCCGGCTGGGTGGTGAGTGGGTGGTGGGTCCTGGACCAGCGGACTGGGCGGGTGGGCGGCGCGGGCGTCACCACACACTGTAGACCAACGGTGGAGTCGACACGATAGTAAGCCTCGGTAACTGCCGCTCCCCGTGGGTCCCTGATCTCTATCTCAGGCACTGTGGGTGAGACACTGTGGGTGAGACACTGTGGGTGAGACACTGAGGGTGAGACACTGTGGGTGAGACACTGTGGGTGAGACACTGTGGGTGAGACACTGTGGGTGAGACACTGTGGGTGAGACACTGTGTGTAGGACACTGAGGGTGAGACACTGTGGGTGAGACACTGTGGGTGAGACACTGTGGGTGAGACACTGTGGGTGAGACACTGTGGGTAGGACACTGAGGATGAGACACTGTGGGTGAGACACAGTGGGTGAGACAATGTGGGTGAGATACTCTGGGAGAGACACTGTGGGTGAGACACTGTGGGTGAGACACTGTGGGTAAGACACTGTGGGTGAGACACTGTGGGTGAGACACTGTGGGTGAGACAATGTGGGTGAGATACTCTGGGAGAGACACTGTGGGTGAGACACTGTGGGTGAGACACTGTGGGTGAGACACTGTGGGTGAGACACTGTGGGTGAGACACTGTGGGTGAGACAATTGTGACACTGTGGTGAGACACTGTGGGTGAGACACTGGGTGAAACTGTGGTGAGACACTGGGTGAGACACCTGTGGAGACATGGGAGATACAATGTGGGTGAGACACTGGTGAGACACTGTGGGAGAAGGTGAGACACTTGTGGGGTGAGACACTGGTGAGACACTGTGAGAGAGAACTGTGGGTGAGACACTGGTGAGACATGTGGAGAGACATGTGGGTGAGACACTGGATGAGACATGTGAAGAGCATGTGGGTGAGACACATAGGTGAGACACTGTGGGTGAGGACACTGTGGGAGAGACACTGTGGTGAGACAATATGGGAGAGACACTGGGGAGACACTGGGGAGACACTGTGGAGAAGGGAGAGACACTGTGGGAGACTGGTGAGACACTTGGGAAGACACTGAGACACTATGAGGACCAGTATGGGAGAGGCACTGTGGGAAAGCACTGGTTGACGAACTGTGGGAGCCACTCTAGGAGAAAGAGGCAGTATGAAGAAACACTGAGAGACACTAGGAGACATTGAAAGCCACTGGGAGACACTGAGAGACACTAAGAGACACTCACCTGAGACACTCAGATACACTCGCATTATCTGAGGGGGATGGGTTGATATTTGGCATTCATAAAGGCCTTCGTCTCTCTTCTGAGCGTACCGTATCTGTAGCTTCCAGTTGTTGGGGTACTCGTAGCTGAGAGTGTACCTGTGGAACGGTACAGTGCTCAGTGTGTATCTGTGGAACGGTACAGTGGCCAGTGTGTACCTGTGGAACTGTACAGTGGCCAGTGCGTACCTGTGGAACGGTACAGTGGCCAGTGTGTACCTGTGGAACGGTAGAGTGGCCAGTGTGTACCGCAGAAGAAAAAAAACACATAGATAGTCCTAATGAAGGACAAATTTTTTTTTGGACAGTTGAAATGCGCAAAAGAAACGAAAAAAAAAAGTAATAATTCCCGATGCAGTAAGTCTCCATGGACCTTTTTTGGTCATATGACCGATGCCTTGAGCTGGCTTCCCCATTCAACCTGTATCAATATCCACAGAATCCATCGTTGTAAGATACGGTGGTGGATCCTCTATCACAGTATACAAAGGATCAATGCGCACTTAAAGAGGATCGCCACTCACACTTGCCATCCTAAGATCACTGTGTGATTCATACATACATCGGATTAACAATTTATTCATTGGGTGAACCAGTTCTGTATTAGGGTTCGAATCTATCTAATATACGAGGGTCATTAAGGCTGCATGTCACCTGTTGATCACCAGTCAAGAATACTTTAATACCTGGAAATAAATGGTATAAAATACCGACACAATGGATCTCCTTTCCAAGCTACCCAAGATTTTAGACTCTATAACCCCACTCGGTACATCATCAGATGCAGCATTCTCCACCTGACCTCAGCATTCTGAACCTGACTATAAATACTCGCGTTCCTTCCACCCCAGGTAGTTCTGTTTGTGACTTGAAAAAGCCCACTGCGTGGGCGAAACGTAGTCAATAAAGGATCACATTATACTGCATATGTGTTTATATTTCCACTTTAATACCTAAATTAGGGATTAAAGCAAACTCTCAGCGTAAATACTCTGAATCACATACCTCTCAGTGTATCTACAAAGGGCCATACACCTCTCAGTATATAAATCCTATATAAATGGCCTCTCTATTTTAGCTTTCTGAAGGAGTATGACATTTTTGACAATTGTTATGTCCAAAATCATGCTAGAAAATAAGCTGAATGCGGTTAACTAACACGGAAGTTGACCTGATTGAAAATAAGCTGGGAAAAAATAGCTATAGACTGTAAATGGACATATTTAATTATGCCGGTTGTGTCATGGGTACGCGTCTCACCTCTTCCTTCCCACCTCCTGTTCCTCTGACACTTCCTGTTCCTTCCCACCTCCTGTTCCTCTGACACTTCCTGTTCCTTCCCACCTCCTGTTCCTCTGACACTTCCTGTTCCTTCCCACCCCCTGTTCCTCTGCACTTCCTGTTCCTTCCCACCTCCTGTTCCTCTGACATTTCCTGTTCCTTCCACCTCCTGTTCCTCTGACACTTCCTGTTCCTTCCCACCTCCTGTTCCTGACACTTCCTGTTCCTTCCCACCTCCTGTTCCTCTGACACTTCCTGTTCCTTCCCACCTCCTGTTCCTCTGACATTTCCTGTTCCTTCCCACCTCCTGTTCCTCTGACACTTCCTGTTCCTTCCCACCTCCTGTTCCTCTGACACTTCCTGTTCCTTCCCACCTCCTGTTCCTCTGACACTTCCTGTTCCTTCCCACCCCTGTTCCTCTGGCACTTCCTGTTCCTTCCCACCTCCTGTTCCTCTGACACTTCCTGTTCCTTCCCACCTCCTGTTCCTCTGACACTTCCTGTTCCTTCCCACCTCCTGTTCCTCTGGCACTTCCTGTTCCTTCCCACCTCCTGTTCCTCTGACACTTTCTGTTCCTTCCCACCTCCTGTTCCTCTGACACTTCCTGTTCCTTCCCACCTCCTGTTCCTCTGGCACTTCCTGTTCCTTCCCACCTCCTGTTCCTCTGACACTTCCTGTTCCTTCCCACCTCCTGTTCCTCTGGCACTTCCTGTTCCTTCCCACCTCCTGTTCCTCTGGCACTTCCTGTTCCTTCCCACCTCCTGTTCCTCTGGCACTTCCTGTTCCTTCCACCTCCTGTTCCTCTGGCACTTCCTATTCCTTCCCACCTCCTGTTCCTCTGGCACTTCCTGTTCCTTCCCACCTCCTGTTCCTCTGACACTTCCTGTTCCTTCCCATCTTCTGTTCCTCTGGTACTTCCTGTTCCTTCCCATCTTCTGTTTCTCTGGTACTTCCTGTTAATTCCCACCATCTGTTCCTCTGGTACTTCCTGTTCCTCTGGTACTTCCTGTTCCTCTTTTACTTCCTGTTCCTCTGGCACTTCCTGTTCCTTCCCACCTCCTGGTGCTTCCTGGTCCTAAGGTAACTCTTCTTCCTCTGGCACTTCCTCTTACAGTGCCAGTCTTCACACCTGTGTTTATTTCTTGTTCTCTCTGCTTAACTTGTTTCCTCTTAAAAATTTACACCCACTAACTTCCTCAACAATTTCCACTCTGGAGTTTTAAATGTCCTGAGAAGCGGAAAATTTAGTGATGAATTTTTTTTCAAGTGGTACTGCACATTTTTCTTCCTACCTCTGCCACTTATCTTCCTACATCTGCCACTTATCTTCCTACCTCTGCCACTTATCTTCCTACCTCTGCCACTTTTCTTCCTACCCTTGCCACTTTTCCTTTTATCCGCCTAATGCAAAGTCACGAAGATTGGGGAAGGGTAAGGAAGACTGCAGACAAAGTACAGTCTAGGTGGCCAAAGACTGCAAACCTCTCTCAAGGAAAAGAATCTTGGGGTGAGTATAACACTGAGCACATCTCCTGAGGCGCACGTCAACCAGATAACTGCTGCAGCATACGGGCGCCTGGCAAACCTGAAAATAGCGTTCCAATACTCAGTAAGGAATCGTTCAAGACATCGTACACTGTGTACATCAGGCCCATACTGGAGTATGCTGCACCAGTTTGGAACCCACACCTTGTCAAGCACGTCAAGAAATTAGAGAAAGTGCAAAGGTTTGCAACAAGATTAGTCCCAGAGCTAAGGGGATTGTCTTGCGAAGAAAGGTTAAGGGAAATCGGCCTGACGACACTGGAGGACAGGAGACATAGGGTAGATATGATAGCGACATATAAAATACGGCGAGAAATTGACAAGGTGGACAAACATAGGATGTTCTAGAGATGGGACACAGAAACAAGGGGTCACAATTGGAAGTTGAAAACTGAGATGAGTCAAGGAGATGTTAGGAAGTATTTCTTCAGTCATAGAGTAGTCAGGACGTGGAATAGTCTGGTAAGTGATGTAGTGGAGGCAGGAACCATACATAGTTTTAAGACGAAGTATGATAAAACTCATGGAGCAGGGAGAGAGAGGACTTAGTAGCGATCAGTGAAGAGGCGGGGGCAGGAGCTATGAATCGACCCCTGCAACCACAAATAGGTGAGTACACACACACACACACACACACACACACACACACCATTAATAACACAGGAATAAGACTTGTTCAGAAGCGTGTCTTCTGGTTTTTCCTGCTGAAGTTTGAACAAATCTCTGGCGACGGTGTGATAAAGAGGCAAAGTCTGAGAAATGGTGCGAGTGTTGGTGAGACAGATGGTATAGATTAAGTCTGACGACATGGGTGGAGGTAGGGATGACAAGAGGAATTTGGCAGTTGTGTGTGTGTTGTGTGTGTGTGTGTGTGTGTGTGTGTGTACTTGCCTATTTGTGGTTGCAGGGATCGATTCACAGCTCCTGGCCCAGATTTATCTCTAGTTACTACTAGATTCACTCTCTCCCTGCTCCAACAGCTTTGTCGTATCTCTCCTTATAGCTATGTATGGATCTTGCCTCCACTGCATCACTCTCCAGATTGTTCCACTTGCTGACACCTATGTGTGTATGTGTGTGCTCTCACCTGAATGTACTCACCAATGTGGGGAAGTCAGACAAGTTAACTGATTCCCCGAAACTGTTAGTCACTAATAGGCCTGTGTTTTGAGTGGTGCAAAGATCGCGACACCTGATCCCTTTTACCTAACAAGACTAGGTAGAGAGGGCGACCTACCCTTCACTAGGCCAGCACAGTGAGCAACACACTCTAACATTCGCTAATTACATTACAAAGGTGAGTGTGCACTTTCAATGTTCCATCACGTACGGACGGGACGATTGATCTTGTGCACAAAGCCGGGTGCTGTAAAGTAACTCATACCTGAGGAAGTGACCTGAGGAAGTAGCCTCAGGAAGTGTCCTGAGGAGCTGACCTAACGAACACTGAGGATGACTCCGGGAAAGCAGAATCAGTGTGACATTAAACATTACTTGGGAACGTTCAGCGAGTGTTTAAGACGTTCTGAACGAAGTAATTGTGGTAGGAGACATGAATGTTAAAGTGGGTAAGTCTGATATGCTGGGTGTAAATGATGATTGGGAGGGGGGGAGATGTTCCTAAGTGACGATTGTAAGTGACGATTGTAAGTGACGATTGTAAGTAACGATGGTAAGTGACGATGGTAAGTGACGATGGTAAGTAACGATGGTAAGTAACGATGGTAAGTGACGATGGCAAGTAACGATGGTAAGTGACGATGGTAAGTAGCGATGGTAAATAACGATGGTAAGTGACGATGGCAAGTAACGATGGTAAGTGACGATGGTAAGTAACGATGGTAAGTAACGATGGTAAGTAACGATGGTAAGTAACAATGGTAAGTGACGATAGTAAGTGACGATGGTAAGTAACATGGTAAGTAACGATGGTAAGTAACGATAGTAAGAGACGATGGTAAGTAACGATGAAGTAACGATGGTAAGTAACAATGGTAAGTAACGATGGTAAGTAACGATGGTAAGTAACGATGGTAAGTAACGATGATAAGTGACGATGGTAAGTAACGATGGTAAGTGACGATGGCAAGTAACGATGGTAAATGACGATGGTAAGTAACGATGAAGTAACGATGGTAAGTAACAATGGTAAGTAACGATGGTAAGTGACGATGGTAAGTAACGATGGTAAGTAACGATGGTAAGTGTTTGTTAACAATACCATTGATTACGCATTTAAAGGTAAACTAACCAGTACTACCCACGTGTGGGAGAGTCAGAACACTGTCCAGCAGATCACCCAGAGACACCACCACATCCCGGTACAAACTGACCTGTGTGGAAACAAAGTTATCCAGGGATGGGTCGGCAGGTACTTGGAGTGCTTTCAACTAGTGACCTGATTGGACTGTTGACCGATCAGTCATACACACTCACATGACCCTCTAACTCAGCCTTTGTCGTTGCAGAGGTAGTGTGTGTGTGTGTGTGTGTGTGTGTGTGTGTGTGTGTGTGTGTGTGTGTGTGTGTGTGTGTGTGTGTGTGTGTGTGTGTGTGTGTGTGTGTACTCACCTAGATGTACTCACCTAGTTGAGGTTGCAGGGGTCGAGTCCTAGCTCCTGGCCCAGCCTCTTCACTGGTCGCTACTACGTCACTCTCCCTGAACAGTGAGCTTTATCATACCTCTGCTTAAAGCTATGTATGGATCCTGCCTCCACTACATCGCTTCCCAAACTATTCCACTTCCTGACTACTCTGTGGCTGAAGAAATACTTCCTAACATCCCTGTGATTCATCTGTGTCTTCAACTTCCAACTGTGTCCCCTTGTTGCTGTGTCCAGTCTCTGGAACATCCTGTCTTTGTCCACCTAGCCAATTTCGCTCAGCATTTTGTATGTCGTTATCATGTCCCCCCTGTGTGTGTGTGTGTGTGTGTGTGTGTGTGTGTGCGTGTGCACTCACCAAATTGTACTCACCTAATTGTGGTTGCAGGGGTCGAGACTCAACTCCTGGCCCTGCCTCTTCACTGAGTACTACTAGGTCCTCTCTCTCCCTGCTCCATGACCTTTAGCATACCTCATCTTAAAGCTATGTATGGTTCCTGCCTCCACTACCTCACTTGCTAGGCTATTCCACTTCCTGACTACTCTATGACTGAAGAAATACTTTCTAACATCTCTTTGACTCATCTGGGTCTTCAGCTTCCTAATTGTGACCTCTTGTTTCTGTGTCCCCTCTCTACAACATCCTGTCTCTGTTCACCTTGTCTATTCCACGCAGTATTTTGTATGTCGTTGTCATGTCACCCCTGACCCTCCTGTCCTCCAGTGTCGTCAGGCCTATTGTGTGTGTGTGTGCGTGTGTGTGTGTGTGTGTGTGTGTGTGTGTGTGTGTGTGTGTGTGTGTGTGTGTGTGTGTGTGTATGTATGTGTGTGTGTGTGTGTGTGTGTGTGTGTGTGTGTGTGTGTGTGTGTGTGTGTGTGTGTGCCCGTCTTCTTCCGCTGTCAATTGTGTCGTCAATCATCCGTTCCCTCACCCACCATCAATCAACTTTCCCAGCCTCACCATCAACTCTGAGATGAAACACAGCGATGATGCTATTGTTGGCAAGGAGAAGAAGGAGAGAAGGAGGGGGGAGAATAAAGAGAAGGAAGAAAGGAAGAGAGAATTGGAGAGGAGAGAGAGAGGAAAAGAGGAGAAAGGAAGAGAAATGGAATTAGGGGACAGTGTGAGAGGAAGAAAAGGCATTAGGGAGGAAAAGGCAAAAATGAGAGAGTAAAGAGAAGGAGAGAAATGCAGAAAGAAAAGAGAACGGAAGAAAAATATGAGGGAGGAAAAAATTAAAAAAAAGAAAAAGAGAAAAGGGAAAAAGAAAAGGAAAAAAAGAGAAAAAAGAGAGAAATGAAAAAAAGAGAAAAGAAAAAAGAGAAGGTGCAGAGAAGAGAAATGAGTGTGAAGGGAAAAGAAGAAACAAGGTAGAGAGAGAGAGAGCGAGAGAGAGAGAGAGAGAGAGAGAGAGAGAGAGAGAGAGAGAGAGAGAGAGAGAGAGAGAGAGAGAGAGAGAGAGAGAGAGAGAGAGAGAGAGAGAGAGAGAGAGAGAGAGAGAGAGATGAGAGAGAGAGAGAGAAGAGAGAGAGAGAGAGAGAGAGAGAGAGAGAGAGAGACTTGATAGCTGCAAGAAATATTCAACAAAGTTGCACGAAACTCATCAATTTTGCCTCAAAGTCAAAATCAAATGACGCGATAGAGATTAGATTTTTTTTTTTTTTTTTGAGAGAGAGGCGGTGGATGTGGGAAGAGGACAAGGGAGATAGGACAACGAAGGAAGGGGGAAGATACGGATGCTGGAGAAGGAAGGGGGTGGGTATAATAGGATGAGGAGAATGAGAAGGAGGAGAAGACAGAGGGGAAAAAACAGAGGGAATTGTTTTAAAAGAAAGAAAAATAAGAGAAAGATGAGAAAGAAGAGGTAAAAGAGAGAGTGTAGGAAGAGGAGGAAGAAGAGAAAGCGGATAAAGAGGAAGAGGACCATGAAGAGTGAGTTATCACACAGGGCGATATATAGATTGAATATTAATAAAGTGACGGATTGGTATATAAACCACTTTACCCAAGGTAAGACCAGAACTAGTGATTGATTTTAGTGGGGAGGGGAGGAAGGGGAAGGTGGAGGGGAAGTGGAGGAGGAGGGGAAAGAGAAGGAGGAGGAGGGGAAAGGGAGGAGAATAAGAACAGGAAGACAACACGGGAGTAAATGAGGAGAAAAACAGATAGGTAATATCCACACTGAGATTATCTGCTGAGGCGAAGTATCTACTGTCTTATCTAGATCAAGAATTATCGTATTTTATATGAGGTAAGGATTATAAAGCAGAAGGCTCTCTCCCCTACCTCCACTCCCTCTGCCACTATCGGTATGAAAAGAGATGTGGAGGTGGACGGTAGCCGCGGGCTGCAACTACCTCTGTTTAATCAGTGCCCTTACTGTCTTAACTACTAGTGTTACTGTCTTAACTACCGGTGTTACTGAACTGTCACTTACACAGCTGTGTCTACTAGTGGTACTATTTCTCGCTACCTCCATTTCTGTTATGACTAACGCAATTATCTGCTACTACCACTACTACTGTTATTAACGTCTTTGTCTCGTTGTCAACTGATCGTCCTGAAACAGTTGCTGAACAAACATCAACAATCCGCTGAATGCAGTTGGTCCCAGTGCAATAAATAGCTCATTTCTATACTTGCGAGGTGCTTGTCCAGCTGGATCGTAAATGACTATACTGTTTTCGCACATTTAACTATAACTGACAGTTTATTCATTTCTGCTATAATTCCACGTGAAAAAAAAAATCTTTGCACATATGCGTTGCACCTTCTACCTCGAAGTTTCCTTTCAGTATTTCGAATTGTAGAGTCAATCAGCATTTCAAACAATTCTTCGTGTTTGAGTGTGTCAGTCATTCAATATCTTGAAGGTTTGAATGAGTTCTCCTCGCAGTCTCAGTTTCCTAAAAGAAAAGATTAAGTCCGTCGTGTTCTTCATAAAGTTTGTTTCTAAGTAATGGTACGAACTTGGCAATTCTTCTCTACCCTCTCTAGTATTTGTCCTTCATATAATTCAAGAGAATAAAACTGGGTGGTATATTCAAAATGTAGATAGATATTTTGCACTTTTGAGGTCGTTGTTTACAATCACTCCAAGGTCATTTTTTCTTCTTTTGGTTTGGTTAGATTGTTGCCAAACAGTTTGTATTCATGTGCGAGTTACTTACACTTGTGAACGTTGAAACTTATCTTGCAGTTGTCCGACCACAGCATCAACCTACCCAGATCACTCTGGAGACTCACAGTCTGCTGCGGATGCTGTAATTTTCTCCAATTTGGTATCATTCGCAAATTTAGCTATTTTAGATGTTCGCCTTTACCCCGGGATCATTTATGTACATTGTGAAGAAGATTGGACATAGAGTCGATCCCCCGAGGAGCTCCACTCTTTACGTCTGACAACTCAGACGCTTTACTGTTCAGTACCACTCTCTGTTTCTTCTGTGTGAGCCACTCAGAAACTTTACCGCTCAGTGCTACTCTGTTACCTCTCTATGACACACACACACACCACTCTCTTGTTTCCTCTCTGTGACCCACACACACACACACCTCTGTGTTGATTACCACTCTCTTGTTTCCTCTCTGTGACCCACTCACACACCTCTCTGTTGATTACCACTCTCTTGTTTCCTCTCTGTGACCCACTCACACACCTCTCTGTTGATTACTACTCTCTTGTTTCCTCTCTGTGACCCACTCACACACCTCTCTGTTGATTACCACTTTCTTGTTTCCTCTTTGTGACCCACTCACACACCTCTCTGTTGATTACCACTCTCTGTTTCCTCTCTCTAAGTCAGTCATCAATCCAGCCATGAAATTTGTCTTCTATACCATGCAGCATTTATTCTGGCTGGTAGTTATCTATGGAGAGCCTTGTCTAAGACAGTCTGAAAACTTAGATATGCTACATCTGTCGACACATTTCATCTCAGTGTTGTGTATACATGTGACACATTCTTGTAACTTAGTCAAGTATGATCCTTTGTGGTGGAATCCAAGTTGATTTCCAGTTATTACCGCATTTTTCCGGCATATAAGGCGCACGACAGACGTATCATAATGGTAAATCAGTAATTATAATCAAGGATTACTCTTACTTTGCACTAAATCGTAACCCTGACCTTGAGCATATAAGGCGCAGGGTGATTTTCCAAGACTTTTTGCTGGTAAAATAGGTGCGCCTTATATGCCGGAAAATACGGTAAGTTATTTTATTCCCGAAATTTAAATATCTTATTCCAATTAATAGTTTACATTTTACTTAAATTGACGTCAAGTTGACGAGACGATAGTTGAGGGTACAAGTCTTGCCCATTTTTGTTTTTTTGTTGGGTAAACACATCCTCCAGGAACACACCCTCCAGGAACACACCCTACAGGAACACACCCTCCAGAACACAATCTCCAGGAAACACAAACCCTCCAGGACACACCCTCCAGGAACAAAACCCTCCAGGAACACACCCTCCAGGAACACACCCTCCAGGAACACACCCTCCAGGAACACACCCTCCAGGAACACACCCTCCAGGAACACACCCTCCAGGAAACACACCTCCAGGAAAAACACCCTCCAGGAACCACCCTCCAGGAACACACCCTCCAGGAACACACCCTCCAGGAACACACCCTCCAGGAACACACCCTCCAGGAACACACCCTCCAGGAACACACCCTCCAGGAAACAACCCTCCAGGAACACACCCTCCAGGAACACACCCTCCGGGAAACACACCCCCCAAAGGAACACACCCTCCAGGAAACACACCCTCCGGAACACACCCTCCAGGAACACACCCTCCAGGAAACACCCCCCAAAGAACACACCCTCCAGGAACCAACCACCTCCAAGAACACACCCTCCGGGAACACCCCCTTTCCCAAGAACACACCTTCCAGGACACACTTCCAGGAACACACCTCCAGGACACACCCTCCGGGAACACACCTCCAGGAACACACCTCCAGGAACACCCCCATCCGGGAACACATCCTCCAGGGAACAAAAAACCCTCCAGTAACACACCCTCAAGGAACACACCCTCCAGGAACACACTCTCAAGGAACACACCCTCCAGGAACACCCTCCGGGAAAAAAACCGTCCGGGAACACACCCTCCAGGAACACACCTTCCAGGAACACACCCTCCAGGAACACCCCCTCCAGAACACACCCTCCGGGAACACACTCTCAAGGAACACACCCTCCAGGAACACATCCTCCAGGAACACACCCTCCAGGAACACACCCTCCGGGAAACACACCCTCCAGGAACACACCCTCCAGGAACACCTCTCAAGGAAAAAACCCTCCAGGAACACACCGTCCAGGAACACCCCCTCAAGAACAACACCCTCCAAGAACACACCCTCCGGGAAAACACACCGTCCAGGACACACCCTCCAGGAACACACCCTCCAGGAACACACCCTCCAGGAACACACCCTCCAGGAACACACCCTCAAGGAACACACCCTCCAGGAACACACCCTCCAGGAACACACCCTCCAGGAACACACCCTCCAGGAACACACCTTCCAGGAACACACCCTCCAAAATACATTTGCTAGTTTCCAGTCTATTGCCACTTTACCATCGTCTAGTTACTTATATTAATAGTGGGTGTTTACATCCGCATATAATTCTGGCAGATAGTTCATCTGATCCACTTGACTGTTAATATTGACCTTTTACAAGTGTGCTTATCGTATCAAGGTTGCTAATATACCTAATATATAGTTAATCACATTCAGGAGCTGTAAACAAATATTGCAGCCTGGGAATGTTAGTGTCGTGTTCAGTTGTAAACACTGAGTTGAAGGTTATATTGGGTGTTAAAGTCATGTATCAGGTGTTGTTTGTTATTCACCTATTATTGCTAAGTCTTTCTCCTCCTCCTCTTCATCTTCCTCCTCATCTTCCTCCTCATCTTCCTCCTCATCTTCCTCCTCTTCATCTTCCTCCTCATCTTCCTCCTCATCTTCCTCCTCATCTTCCTCCTCATCTTCCTCCTCATCTTCCTCCTCATCTTCCTCCTCATCTTCCTCCTCATCTTCCTCCTCATCTTCCTCCTCATCTTCCTCCTCCTCATCCGCTCCTTCCTGACGTATTTCGAGAATTCATTCGGTTTACTTTTGACGTTTTTTAAGCAAGATGGTTTTCAAATTCTTGTTGAACATGTTTCATTATTTTTTTTCTTGCTTTCTCTTGTAGTCATGTGTTGTCAGTACGACCTTCCACTTTACCTGTCACTATATTTTCGACATGTACGACTACGGTGATCTTCACCAACTCCAAGACTGAGGGACGGATTACCTCATCCTTTGTATATAGTTCACGTCATGTTCTTGAATTTTATTGATAAAGCCACTGGATGGCGAAACGTCTACTAATAAAGATACCCAGATATCGCACATGTGTCTAATTCTTCATCTTGTCGGTACTGTCTACTATTTATTTACATAAATACCTCCTATGCATTAAGTGTTCTCTCTCTCGTTTTTTTTTCTCGCTTCTTACTCTTCTTGTTATGTT
>NC_069444.1:15727657-15730157 GCF_026875155.1 Cherax quadricarinatus
AGCAATTTTTTTCCAGCATCTTTCAGCAGCACTGCGTCATCAGCAAACAGCTGATGTCGTAGTTGTCACAACCCTCTTCCAATACTTGATTCGTTACATTTTAAGACCACCGTTCTTTCAAAGAACTCTAGCAATATATATACGTGCAAATGGTTATAATTATATCCTTAATTTTTAAAGGGGTGAAGGGGTAAGCCAGCGGCAGGCTTCGGTCAGATGTCTGAAAGCTCCTGTGGCAGGTCATCATATGATGACGACCCACGTCGTCAGGAAACACTTGTCCTGTTTCCTGGGGAATCTAATCTAACCTAATCTAACTTAACCTAACCTAACCTAACGTAACTTAACCTAACCTAACCTAACGTAACTTAACCTAACCTAACCTAACGTAACTTAACCTAACCTAACCCTAGCTGTCTGTCTGTTTCAATAAACAAGCAGCAGAACTGACGAAGTATTGAACAGAAGCGAATAAACTTTAATTTTTTCCCAATCAAATTTCCTGTCTAAAGTGCGCGACGAGAGGAGACTTCCCAGCAGCATCTTATCATTCTCTAATATTTTACCGAGACAACACATACATCACTGTCGACAGTCCAGTTTTACTGGTAAATAATCTCCCTTTTCTCCTACCTAACATACCATGACCTTTACCTCCTCCCAGGTCAAGTCATTTCAACAGCTCGTGTAGACTGCTGCACACATTACCAAACCAGCAGTTCTGCCAGAGTGCAAAATTTTTAACCCAAACTTTCGTTTTTCCCGCATATGTCTGGTCGATGTTATTCCTTTTTTTGTTGCTGTCTGCCAACCCCTTTACCCCCCCCCCCCCCTCTCTTTTATTAATTTATTGTTATTATTACTACTACATAGTAATTAATAATAATAATAATAATAATAAATAATATAATAATAATAATAATAATAATTTTTATTATTATTATTATTATTATTATTATTATATTCTACTTTTATTATTTTACTTATGATTATTATTACTATTATTATTATTATTATTATTTTAATATTTTAGTTATGATTATTATTACTATTATTATTATTTTAATTCTTCTTCTTCTTCTTCTTCTTCTTCTTCTTCTTCTTATTATTATTATTATATTATTATTATTATTATTATTATTATTATTATTATTATTATTATTATTATTATTATTATTTTATTATTTATTATTATTATTATTATTATCATAATAATAATCATTTATTAAGACGGCCCACATTATCATTTTGAATAGCATGTTTACCTCCCCCCCCCCAAAAAAAAAGAAAAAGTGTTTCCCAGTGAACGAGTCGACTGAGGGAACAGTGGGAGGAGCATGGGGAGGAATTTTCCCTACGTATTACTGTACATTTATGGAACTTCTCCTTCCTTGTTGCAGTGCAATCCTGTATGTGTATGTGTGTGTGTGTTGGGGGTAGGGGAAGAGTGTGCAGCTGCATTGCTGCAGAGGAAGTCTGTTTTCCCCTGCCTTGGTGCTTTGGGAACTTGCCAAACGCGAGATATCTCTCTCTCTCTCTCTCTCTCTCTCTCTTTCTCTCTCTCTCTCTCTCTCTGGAACTGTGTAGAGCTAGGGAAGTTTTTGTTAAGGGGGAAGGGAGGGAAATATCCCCAAATAAGAGTATTTGTTTATGTGTGGCGGGGAAGATTGACTTTGGGACACAGACAAAGGGAGGCGAAATGACACGAAATGTGAAATGTATAAGAATACACTTCGATGTGACAGTAATCTGGTCAGTGATTGACTGAAAGAGAAGATGGAGTTAAGTGAGTACATGGACACGTTTCGCCCGCTTGTGTGCGAGATGTTGATGTAATGAAGGTTTTGTGAGTAAAATGTGTGTTAGGGAGGTGGCTGGTGGACGCAAATTATGAGGTTTCGCGATGGACTGAAGATGGTACAGCTCGCACGAGAGAACTCAACTACAACCATGTGACGTATGAGAGCCCTGGAGCCACAGCTCAACACTGGGAGTCACACGTAGGTTACAAAAAAAAATTAGGCACGCGCACACACCACACACACACAAAACACACACACACAACACACACAACACACACACACACACACCACCAACACCACACACACACACACACACACACACACACACACACACACACACACACACACACACACACGCCAATAAAGACCACAAAAACGGCAATTGAAACAGTAAATACCACATTACTTCCCCTCCTCGCTGCTTTATTTTCTCCATCTTTGTCCATCCTTGTCGTTGACCGTCGTTTATTACCCCTACTGTGCCTCCTCCAGAGCGCAGAAGATTGCGACGCGCTGGAGACGTCCGCGGTAAATGCGATCCTTAACTTAAAGGAAATGGCCAAGTTTTAGATATATCTTTAATCTTTACGTTACAAATTGCTTCGCTGTATCGATGTTTTCTAATTAAAAGTGTAATAATACCAAATTAATATATATATATATATATATATAATTATATTTTATATTTTATATTATAT
>NC_069444.1:15735157-15752657 GCF_026875155.1 Cherax quadricarinatus
TAATAATGAATTCAAATTTAAAATTTACAGAAAACCTACAAATAACTGTTCCTATGTCCACTATTATTATTCCCATCAAGATAGAGTTAAACTGTCTGTTTTCTCATCAATGTTTTTGAGAGCTTTACGAATTTGTAGTCCAGAGTTCATAGATGAAGAAATATTCAAAATTTATGAAATAGCCATTGATCTGAAATACCCGAGAAAAGTAATTGATAAATCATTTAAAATTGCTAGAAATACTTTTTACAACCCAAAAAGGGACAACCAGCCTTATTCAACTAAAAATATGTTGGTTCTCCCTTACCATGAAAACTTGGTTGATATGCCTTCTCTTCTTAAGACTTTTAATATTAAAGTTGTATTTAAATATCTTGATACAGTAAAAAAAACTTTTGATAAAGAATTCCCCCCAAAATGTTGATGGATGTGTCTATAAGATTCATTGTAAAATTTGCGATAAAGTTTATTACGGTCAAACTGGTAAAAATCTCGAACTAAGATTAAAACAACATAAATATAGCATTAGAACTGGACAAGATTCCAATGCTCTATTTATTCACGTGAGAGACTTTAACCATCCAATTGATTTTCAAAAAGTTGAGAAAGTAGTATCAAGCAAGTCCATGGTCGACAGGAATATAATTGAATCTTGTTTCATAAAAAGCAGTTTTGACAATAATATGAATATTTTCTTTGGTTTATATAAATTAGACTCATTTATAATTAATAAAATTTGGTTAGAGTTTAATAATATATTGGACAAATAATAAACCTTATTTCTTGTGTAGAATAATTTGTTAGTGGGATGTCGTGAGGACCTGTCTAGTTGGACCAGCGGACCTACTGCAATGTTCCTCTTTTCTTATGAGTCCGGTATTGTCGCGCGTCAGGTGTTTCTTTGTTGTGGGAGTTGACTGAGGTGTGGTCTAAGCCCTTTAATTGCCTTCCTTTGATGTATTACTTTCATAGTTCCTTGACAATGTGAGTAGTCACGAAAGCGCTTGGAATTTCACTGCTCTTTCACAGTGTTTGTTTTGCATATTTTAAAATCACCTGTTTACTGTGATCTTATTGCACACACACACACAACACACATATATATATATATATATATATATATATATTTATATATATATATATATATATATATATATATATATATATATATATATATATGAAAGAGAGAGAGAGAGGAGAGAGAGAGGAAGAGAGAGAGGAGAGAGAGAGAGAGAGAGAGAGAGAGAGGAGAGAGAGAGAGATGAGAGGGAGGAGAGAAGAGAGAGGAGAGAGAGAGAGTTGTGTTTTACTGCACTAGTCTGGCCTCACAGAGGCAGAATATCTGTCAATATTTATCCCGTCACTGAAGATAGTCTTCGTCTGGATCGAAAGGTTTGTTATCTCGGTGGTGCTTTCTTATCTTTACTCCTCTTCCATCTCTTTTTCTCCCTCCCTCTCTTTCTCTCTCTCTTTATTTATATTTTTCTTTCTAGTTTCGCCTTTTCCCTTCCCTTTAATCTTTCCTTGTTATATTTCCCCCCTTTTCCTCAGCTCTCACCATTGCTCCCTCCCTTTCTATCTCTCTTTTTTTTTTCTTTTTTTTTCTTTTTTTTTTACGCAGGGTTTGACAAGGTTAAGGATCCCTAGCTTTATTGACAGCTATTTACAGGTTAAGGATTCCTAGCTTTATTGGCGAGCTAAGAGCTGTTACCTACATCAGCACATTTGAAAGCATTTTTATTGTTATGAGACATACAAGTAGGGGACAGGATGAAGTTGGAGCCATCTGTGGGCCAGCATTTTCATTTGATCAACTGACTTTATCTCGTTGACATCATTATGCTGTACAAATGTGTTCCATACTCGAGTCATCCTGGGTATGTATGATCTCAGATGGAGTGATGTTCTGGAGAAGGGTACAGCCAGAGTGAAGTTGCTGCTTTCTGCCCGTCTTGTGGCATAAAAGCTTGTTTCACGCTGTCCTCGAAGTGGATCCAAGTGTGGTATTTTGACAATATTGGCCTTGTACATAACAGTAAGGCCACCCACATCCCTCCTATGTTGAAGGCTCTGCTGAAATGACAGATCTATCCAGGATGGGTCCAGGCGAGAGATGAGACGTCTTGCTCTGTTCTCTACTCAGTCAAGCAGTCGCAGATGAGAGGGGGGCAGGCAAACCAAGAAAGTGGAGCATACTCAAGGTGTGAGCGTACTTGTGCCTCGTACAGGATCTTGCAACCCCTACTGTCAAGCAGATGGGAGATACGGCGAAGTGCTGTAAGCCTCCTGGCTGCCTTGTTTGCAAGATGTACAACATGGTTATTCATGGTTAGTTTGGAGTCAAATTTCCCCCCAAGGATATCAACTTCTTCTCCAGGTGCCAACACCCTCCCATTCATCCTTTCTCTCCCTCTCTTCCTCCTTTCCACTCTCCCTCCTTTCCCCCTTCTCTCTTCCTTCCTCTCTTCCTACCTCACTCTCCTCTCCCTCCCTCTCAGTTTCCTTTTCTCCCTCTCACTCTCCTTCCCTCATTCTCTGTCCCACTCTCTCCCTCCCTCACTCTCTGTCTCTCTCTCTCTCTCTCTCTCTCTCTCTCTCTCTCTCTCTCTCTCTCTCTCTCTCTCTCTCTCTCTCTCTCTCCTCTCTCTCTCTCTCTCTCTCTCTCTCTCTCTCTTTCTCTCTATCTATCTATCTCACTCTTCCCTCTTCATTTTTTCCAGAGATAAGATGCAGAATATCCATTTCAAGGTTACGTAAATACTGTATTGTGTTCTAAGTGTTGAATTGTGTATTGTGTTCTAAGTGTTGAATTGTGTATTGTGTTCTAAGTGTTGAATTGTGTATTGTGTTCTAAGTGTTGAATTGTGTGTTGTTTTGTAAGTGTTGAATATTGTGTTCTTGTGCTCTGAGTGTTGCACTGGCAACAATACTGAAAAGAATTGGTTTGCAGACGAATCTTTCACTAGTGCAACGTTTCGCGCCGTGAAGATAAAGCTGTATAAGGGCGAAACATCACTACGTGTCGACACCCTCAGGAGAAAAGCAAGAAAAAAAAATATATATATTTTTATCATTAAATACAATAATTCTTTTTCCAATTTTTTTTTTTTTTCCAAAAATTTGAGTTTCATATTTTTATTTTAGTCAGCACGGGAAATGCTCTCATTCCATTTTTTTTTTCATAAATGTAATAGACTTTTTTTTTTATTGTGGGGGTAAAGTTACTTTGTCTAATAAACATTTATCCATACAAATTCACAAAGGTCAGGTCATTTGGTCAAATTGCAAATCCGTGGGCCAAAAAAACTGATCATTTTTCGTATGATTTTTCCCCCTCTCCCATCTCTTGGAAATTGTATCGGGAATGTTATCGGGAATTTTTTGCCGATATACCTGTGTTCAGTTCCCGTGGTCACTTACTCATGTCTGCTGAGTTGGTGCTCAGAATTGACCCTCTTCTTCTATTTCTAATTTGGTGTCGACAATTGCTCCTACTCAGCCATGTCCGCTAACTTGGCGGCTCTCCCTCAGGCCCACCCGACCTAAGTGGTCCCTTTCACTCGTCGTCAAAGCAAGACATTTCTCTCATAATAATCTGTGGTAATCATAAGCCAACCTGTAATCCTTAAAACAATTAAACTCGATAAAAGTGTTTATTGTAACTCTCTAAATTTATTGCTACAGCCACTTACATACGGTTTATACAAGCCATCAATTAACTATTGTCTTATTAGTCTGAAGTCAGGCTTAAGTATACCCGAAATGCTCTATATATCAAGGGGCTTTCTGCATGACCACCTAGATGTCTGATGTCACTGTACAAAACATTGTATCACGCTGTGATGAAGAATATTTAATCTTCAAGGAGGGGGGATGCTGGTTTCTTACCCCCACTACAAAACATCCCACACCATATAATGCATCCATTCATTTATTATTTAAGGGATACCAATCTTTTTTTTTTCAAGAGTTTTACTTCTCAGTGTATATACACCGAGAGATGAACATCTGTCAGTGTATATACACTGGGTAATAAATATTTCTCGGCGTATATATACACTGAGAGGTAAGCATCTCTCGGCGTATATATACACTGAGAAGTAAGCATCTCTCGGCGTACATACACTGACAGATGAGCATCTCTCGGCGTACATACACTGACAGATGAGCATCTCTCGGCGTATATACGCTGAGAGGTAAACATTTCTCATGGTATACAACTTGCTGCTTATTGATCAAGCCCGGGGCTTTAAATCAGAGCCACTGTGTTCCCCCGGCTGATGAAACTGTCACACATTGTGCCCCACTTCATGAGAGGTTCACTGAGGCACACACGCCAAGCTATGGCTCCGAGGCATCAGTATAAATTATATCAGAAACTGTTCAAGATCTTTCTCTTTCTCTCTCTCTCTCTCTCTCTCTCTCTCTCTCTCTCTCTCTCTCTCTCTCTCTCTCTCTCTCTCTCTCTCTCTCTCTCTCTCTCGTTCAATTAATGGTAAGAAAATGTGCTTGTGGAGGAGGATGCTGAAGACGGTGAAGAGAAGAGGGAGGAAGGAGATACAGATAAGGAAATGAGAACTGGATGATGAAAGAGGGTGAAATAGGGTAAAAAGGGAGAGGAAAATAGGGAGATAAAGAAGATAATGGTAAGGAAAGAGGGGATAGGGAGAGTATGCATAAATGAGGATGTGATAGGAAAAGAGATAAAGGAAATTGGAAGAAATTAAGAATAATATGGGTGAAGAAGAAACGCACTAACTCTAGTCCTCTTGCACTGCAACCAGTGCGAAACGTCGTCAGCTATACAATAGGTAAGCAGAGGGTAGAAACTCAGAACATAAGAACATAAGAAAGGAGGAACACTGCACCAGGCCTGTTGGCCCATACTAGGCAGGTCCTTTACAATTCATCTCACTAACAAACATTTGACCTACCCAATTTTCAATGCTACCCAAGAAATAAGCTCTGATGTGCAAGTCCCACTCAAATCCAACCCATCCCACTCATGTATTTATCCAACCTAAATTTGAAACTACCCAAAGTCCTAGCCTCAATAACCCAACTAGGTAGACTGTTCCACTCATCTACTACCCTATTTCCAAACCAATACTTACCTATGTCCTTTCTAAATCTAAACTTATCTAATTTAAATCCATTACTGCGGGTTCTCTCTTGGAGAGATATCCTCAAGACCTTGTTAACATCCCCTTTATTAATACCTATCTTCCACTTATACACTTCGCTCAGGTCTCCCCTCATTCTTCGTCTAACAAGTGAATGTAACTTAAGAGTCTTCAATCTTTCTTCATAAGGAAGATTTCTAATGCTATGTATTAATTTAGTCATCCTACGCTGAATGTTTTCTAGCGAATTTATGTCCATTCTGTAATATGGAGACCAGAATTGAGCTGAGGGGGAAAGACAATCAGCGTGAGCACAGCCATTGTTTCCCTCAGAAAGTGAGAGAGGTGGGTGGGGGGAGGGAAACTCCAGCTACCCAACTTAATCCACCACTCTCCCCTCTCCCCTCTCCCCTCACCCTCGATGGAGGGTGGGGGGAGGAAAAGGGGGAGGAGGGTTACGTAAACACATCATGACATAAATACCAACACTATAAAATTGATTAAGAGAGAATGCAGTACAAGGCTCCAAGGTAAACAGGGTCGTAAAACAGCCAAGTCCTGCCTGGCTGGCTCGTAGACAAGGATCTAAACACAGCAGTAATACGCATCGTTAACTAACTCCTAAGTGCATTTAGATTGCAGAGAGTTCTCGGGTCTGGGAACAGTACTTGAACCTTACGAAAATCAAAATTAATTCCTTGAACAAGAATTTAGATAAGCAATTTTGAATTAATTATTATTATTATTATTAAATATTAGCCGGTATTCTCCCGGCCCGGGCCTTTTCCAAGTGGTGGCCCGGCCTTGGCTCCCTCTTTAGGGAGTGTCTGAGACCTAAGTCTCCCATGGGAGGAGGCACAAGTACCTCCTCATCTTTGGGACCAAGTGTCCCCAGGCCTAGCCACAAGCTAGGCCTCTCTGGTCTGCCATCCCCACCACAAGGGGGCAAATGGGAATGACAGTCTTATGAGCTAAAGGCTCGGGCTCAGGCACCTACCCTACCCTAGAAGGGCTGGGCATGGTGTCGATGTTGAATTAATTCTTCTGGCGTAGCTCTAAGTTTTAAAGTGTTGTATAAATCTACGGATATTCGATTTTTATTTTTGGATCAAAATTAACTTAGAACCCTGGCCTAACCTCACTTAAACTAGCGTAACTTTTTTTTCGAATTAATTTCTGATATGTATAGCATAGTTCACTTTAAATTGATTTAATTTGACTTAAAATAAAATATACATTTTTTATCGTTATGCTCGGATTGAAATTTGCAGAGTAATACTAATACAAGTTTTCTTTCTGACTATTTGACAGAAAACGGACTTGTCAAATAGACAAAACTCTCCTGTTTGGCATATATGGCACGACATTTTATATATCTACATATATATATATATATATATATATATATATATATATATTATATATTATATATATATATATTATATATATATTATATATATATATATATATATATATATATATATATATATATATAATATATATATTCACCCAGAAAATATATCCATTATTACTGTACACTAACAGCCCCATTAAAGAGAAGTAAACATGCAGGCCTGAACAATGTACACACACTAGTTTGTCTCCTAATGCATCTAAATTGGTAGCGAAGTCTAGATCCCTTTGTACTTCCTGTTGCGAGGGCTCTTGATCTAGAGAGCTGGAGCAGTCCTCCCTTTCCGTGGATTGAATCTGATTTTTTTTTTATAATTCCATAGGAACTGTATGGCCCATACAGGTTTAGAGCTCACCCCATTGAATGTGACTATAATAACAGCAACAGAATTGACTCAGCTGTGTCCAGGTCTACAAGCTTACTGACTCAGCTGTGTCCAGGTCTACAGGCTTACTGACTCAGCTGTGTCCAGGTCAACAGGCTTACTGACTCAGCTGTGTCCAGGTCTACAGGCTTACTGACTCAGCTGTGTCCAGGTCAACAGGCTTACTGACTCAGCTGTGTCCAGGTCAACAGGCTTACTGACTCAGCTGTGTCCAGGTCTACAGGCTTACTGACTCAGCTGTGTCCAGGTCAACAGGCTTACTGACTAAAGCTGTGTCCAGGTTCTACAGGCTTACTGACTCAGCTGTGTCCAGGTCAACGGCTTATGACTCAGCTGTGTCCAGGTCAACGGCTTACTGACTCAGCTGTGTCCAGGTCTACAGGCTTACTGACTCAGCTGTGTCCAGGTAAAACAGGCTTACTGACTCAAGCTATGTCCAGGTCTACAGGCTTACTGACTCAGCTGTGTCCAGGTCTACAAGCTTACTGACTCAGCTGTGTCCAGGTCTACAGGCTTACTGACTCAGCTGTGTCCAGGTCAACAGGCTTACTGACTCAGCTGGGGTCCAGGTCTACAAGCTTACTGACTCAGCTGTGCCCAGGTCTACAGGCTTACTGACTCAGCTGTGTCCAGGTCAATAGGCTTACTGACTCAGCTGTGTCCAGGTCTACAGGCTTACTGACTCAGCTGTGTCCAGGTCTACGGCTTACTGACTCAGCTGTGTCCAGGTCAACAGGCTTACTGACTCAGCTGTGTCCATGTCTACAAGCTTATGACTCAGCTGTGTCCAGGTCTACAGGCTTACTAAACTCAGCTGTGTCCAGGTCTACAAGCTTACTGACTCAGCTGTGTCCAGGTCTACAGGCTTACTGACTCAGCTGTGCCCAGGTCAACAGGCTTACTGACTCAGCTGTGTCCAGGTCTCCCAAGCTTACTGACTCAGCTGTGTCCAGGTCTACGGGGCCTTACTGACTCAGCTGTGTCCAGGTCAACGGGCCCTTACTGACTCAGCTGTGTCCAGGTCTACAGGCTTACTGACTCAGCTGTGTCCAGGTCTACAGGCTTACTGACTCAGCTGTGTCCAGGTCAACAGGCTTACTGATCAGCTGGGGTCCAGGTCTACAGGCTTATGACTCGCTGTGTCAGGTCAACAGGTTACTGACTCAGCTTTTGCCCAGGTTACAGGCTTACTGCTCAGCTGTGTCCAGGTCAACAGGCTTACTGACTCAGTTTGTGTCCAGGTCAACAGGCTTACTGACTCAGCTGTGTCCAGGTCTACAGGCTTACTGATCAGCTGTGTCCAGGTCAACAGGCTTACTGACTCAGCTGTGTCCAGGTCTCAGGCTTACTGACTCAGCTGTGCCCAGGTCAACAGGCTTACTGACTCAGCTGTGTCCAGGTCAACAGGCTTACTGACTCAGCTGTGTCCAGGTTACAGGCTTACTGACTCAGCTGTGTCCAGGTAAAACAGGCTTACTGACTCAGCTGTGTCCAGGTCTACAGGCTTACTGACTCAGCTGTGTCCAGGTCTACAAGCTTACTGACTCAGCTGTGTCCAGGTCTACGGGGCTTACTGACTCAGCTGGTCCAGGTCAACAGGCTTACTGACTTGCTGTGTCCAGGTCTACAAGCTTACTGATAGCTGTGTCCAGGTCTACAGGCTTATGACTCAGCTGTGTCCAGGTCAACAGGCTTACTGACTCAGCTGTGTCCAGGTCTACAGGCTTACTGACTCAGCTGTGTCCAGGTCTACAGGCTTACTGACTCAGCTGTGTCCAGGTCAACAGGCTTACTGACTCAGCTGTGTCCAGGTCTACAAGCTTACTGACTCAGCTGTGTCCAGGTCTACAGGCTTACTGACTCAGCTGTGTCCAAGTCTACAAGCTTACTGACTCAGCTGTGTCCAGGTCTACAAGCTTACTGACTCAGCTGTGTCCAGGTCTACAGGCTTACTGACTCAGCTGTGTCCAGGTCTACAAGCTTACTGACTCAGCTGTGTCCAGGTCTACAGGCTTACTGACTCAGCTGTGTCCAGGTCAACAGGCTTACTGACTCAGCTGTGTCCAGGTCTACAAGCTTACTGACTCAGCTGTGTCCAGGTCTACAGGCTTACTGACTCAGCTGTGTCCAGGTAAACAGGCTTACTGATCAGCTGTGCCCAGGTTACAGGCTTACTGACTCAGCTGTGTCCAGGGTCTACAGGCTTATGACTCAGCTGTGTCCAGGTCAAACAGGCTTACTGACTCAGCTGTGTCCAGGTCTACAAGCTTACTGACTCAGCTGTGTCCAGGTCTACAGGCTTACGGGGACTCAGCTGTGTCCAGGTCTACAAGCTTACTGATCAGCTGTGTCCAGGTCTACAGGCTTACTGACTCAGCTTTTGTCCAGGTCAACAGGCTTACTGATCAGCTGTGTCCAGGTCTACAAGTTTTACTGACTCAACTGTGTTCCAGGTCTAAAAGGCTTACTGACTCGCTATGTCCAGGTCAACAGGCTTACTGACTCAGCTGTGTCCAGGTCTAAAAGCTTCTGACTCAGCTGTGTCCAGGTCTACAGGCTTACTGACTCAGCTGTGTCAGGTCAACAGGCTTACTGACTAAAGCTGTGTCCAGGTCTACAGGCTTTACTGACTCAGCTGTGTCCAGGTCAACAGGTTTACTGACTAGCTGTGTCCAGGTCTACAAGCTTACTGACTCAGCTGTGTCCAGGTCTACAGGCTTACTGACTCAGCTGTGTCCAGGTCAACAGGCTTACTGACTCAGCTGTGTCCAGGTCTACAGGCTTACTGACTCAGCTGTGTCCAGGTCAACAGGCTTACTGACTCAGCTGTGTCCAGGTCTACAGGCTTGCTGACTCAGCTGTGTCCAGGTCTACAGGCTTGCTGACTCAGCTGTGTCCAGGTCAACAGGCTTACTGACTCAGCTGTGTCCAGGTCTACAGGCTTGCTGACTCAGCTGTGTCCGGGTTTCAACAGGCTTCTGACTCAGCTGTGTCCGGGTCTACAGGCTTGCTGACTCAGCTGTGTCCAGGTCAACAGGCTTGCTGACTCAGCTGTGTCCAGGTCAACAAGCTTACTGACTCAGCTGTGTCCAGGTCAACAAGCTTACTGACTCAGCTGTGTCCAGGTCAACAGGCTTGCTGACTCAGCTGTGTCCAGGTCAACAGGCTTGCTGACTCAGCTGTGTCCAGGTCAACAGGCTTGCTGACTCAGCTGTGTCCCAGGGTCAACAGGCTTGCTGACTCAGCTGTGTCCAGGTCAACAGGCTTGCTGACTCAGCTGTGTCCAGGTCAACAGGCTTGCTGACTCAGCTGTGTCCAGGTCTACAAGCTTACTGACTCAGCTGTGTCCAGGTCAACAAGCTTACTGACTCAGCTGTGTCCAGGTCTACAAGCTTACTGACTCAGCTGTGTCCAGGTCAACAAGCTTACTGATCTCAGCTGTGTCCAGGTCAACAAGCTTACGGGACTCAGCTGTGTTCCAGGTCAAACAGGCTTACTGACTCAGCTGTGTACAGGTCTACAAGCTTACTAACTCAGCTGTGTCCAGGTCTAAAAGCTTACTGACTCAGCTGTGTCCAGGTCAACAGGCTTGCTGACTCAGCTGTGTTCCAGGTCAACAGGCTTAAACTGACTCAGTTTGTGTCCAGGTCAACAGGCTTGCTGATTCAGCTGTGTCCAGGTCAAAACAGGGCTTGCTGATCCAGCTGTGTCCAGGTCAAAGGCTTGCTGATTTCAGCTGTTTTCCAAAGGTCAAACAGGCTTGCTTGACTCAGCTGTGTCCAGGTCAACAGGCTTGCTGACTCAGCTGTGTCCAGGTCAACAGGCTTGCTGACTCAGCTGTGTCCAGGTCTACAAGCTTACTGACTCAGCTGTGTCCAGGTCAACAAGGCTTACTGACTCAGCTGTGTCCAGGTCTACAGCTTACGACTCAGCTGTGTCCAGGTAAAACAAGCTTACTGATCAGCTGTGTCCAGGTCAACAAGCTTACTGACTCAGCTGTGTCCAGGTCTACAAGCTTACTAACTCAGCTGTGTCCAGGTCTAACAAGCTTACTGACTCAGCTGTGTCCAGGTCAACAGGCTTACTGACTCAGCTGTGTCCGGGGTCAACAGGTTTGCTGACTCAGCTGTGTCCAGGTCAACAGGCTTACGGGACTCAGCTGTGTCCAGGTCTAAAGCTTACTGACTCAGCTGTGTCCAGGTCAAACAGGCTTGCTGACTCAGCTGTGTCCGGTCAACAGGCTTACTGACTCAGCTGTGTCCAGGTCAACAGGCCTTTACTGACTCAGCTGTGTCCAGGTCAACAGGCTTACTGACTCAGCTGTGTCCAGGTCAACAGGCTTACTGACTCAGCTGTGTCCAGGTCAACAGGCTTGCTGACTCAGCTGTGTCCAGGTCAACAGGCTTACTGACTCAGCTGTGTCCAGGTCAACAGGCTTACTGACTCAGTTGTGTCCAGGTCAACAGGCTTACTGACTCAGCTGTGTCCAGATCAACAGGCTTGCTGACTCAGCTGTGTCCAGGTCAACAGGCTTACTGACACAGCTGTGTCCAGGTCAACAGGCTTACTGACTCAGTTGTGTCCAGGTCTACGAGCTTACTAACTCAGCTGTGTCCAGGTCTAAAAGCTTACTGACTCAGCTGTGCCCAGGTCAACGGGGCTTCTGACTCAGCTGTGTCCAGGTCAACAGACTTACTGACTCAGCTGTGTCCAGGTCAACAGGCTTACTGACTCAGCTGTGTCCAGGTCAACAGGCTTGCTGACTCAGCTGTGTCCAGGTCAACAGGGTTTTATGACTCAGCTGTGTCCAGGTCAACAGGCTTTGACTCAGTTGTGCCCAGGTCTACGAGCTTACTAACTCAGCTGTGTCCAGGTCTAAAAGCTTACTGACTCAGCTGTGTCCAGGTCAACAGGCTTACTGACTCAGCTGTGTCCAGGTCTACGAGCTTACTAACTCAGCTGTGTCCAGGTCAACAGGCTTACTGACTCAGCTGTGTCCAGGTAAAAGGGCCCTTAGTGACTCAGCTGTGTCCAGGTCAACAGGTTTTACTGATTTCAGCTGTGTCCAGGTCAACAGGCTTACTGACTCAGCTGTGTCCAGGTCAACAGGCTTGCTGACTCAGCTGTGTCCAGGTCAACAGGCTTACTGACTCAGCTGTGTCCAGGTCTACAAGCTTACTGACTCAGCTGTGTCCAGGTCAACAGGCTTACTGACTCATCTGTGTCCAGGTCTACGAGCTTACTAACTCAGCTGTGTCCAGGTCTACGAGCTTAATGACTCAGCTGTGTCCAGGTCTACAGGCTCACGGGATCAGCTGTGTCCAGGTCAACAGGCTTACTGACTCAGCTGTGCCCGGGTCTACGAGTTACTGACTCAGCTGTGTCCAGGTCTACGAGCTTACTGACTCAGCTGTGTCCAGGTCAACAGGCTTACTGACTCAGCTGTGTCCAGGTCAACAGGCTTACTGACTCAGCTGTGTCCAGGTCAAACAGGCTTATGAACTCAGCTGTGTCCGGGTTTCAACAGGCTTACTGACTCAGCTGTGTCCAGGTCTACGAGCTTACTAACTCAGCTGTGTCCAGGTCTACGAGCTTACTGACTCAGCTGTGTCCAGGTCTACGAGCTTACTAACTCAGCTGTGTCCAGGTCTACGAGCTTACTGACTCAGCTGTGTCCAGGTCTACGAGCTTTCTAACTCAGCTGTGTCCAGGTCTACGAGCTTACTGACTCAGTTGTGTCCAGGTCTACGAGCTTACTAACTCAGCTGTGTCCAGGTCTACAAGCTTACTGACTCAGTTGTGTCCAGGTCAACAGGCTTACTGACTCAGCTGTGTCCAGGTCTTCGAGCTTACTAACTCAGCTGTGTCCAGGTCTACGAGCTTACTGACTCAGCTGTGTCCAGGTCTACAGGCTTACTGATTCAGCTGTGTCCAGGTCAACAGGCTTACTGACTCAGCTGTGTCCAGGTCTACGAGCTTACTGACTCAGCTGTGTCCAGGTCTACGAGCTTACTGACTCAGCTGTGTCCAGGTCAACAGGCTTACTGACTCAGCTGTGTCCAGGTCAACAGGCTTACTGACTCAGCTGTGTAGGTCAAAAAGGCTTACTGACTCAGCTGTGTCCAGTCAACAGGCTTATTGATCAGCTGTGTCCAGGTCTACGAGCTTACTAACTCAGCGTGTCCGGTCTACAAGCTTACTGACTCAGCTGTGTCCGGGTTTCAACAGGCTTACTGACTCAGCTGTGTCCAGGTCTACGAACTTACTAACTCAGCTGTGTCCAGGTCTACGAGGTTACTGACTCAGCTGTGTCCAGGTCTACAGGCTTACTGACTCAGCTGTGTCCGGGGTCAACAGGCTTACTGATCAGCTGTGCCCAGGTCTACGAGCTTACTGACTCAGCTGTGTCCAGGTCTACGAGCTTACTAATCGCTGTGTCCAGGTGTACGAGCTTATGACTCAGCTGTGTCAGGTTCTACGAGCTTACTAACTCAGCTGTGTCCAGGTTACGAGCTTTACTGACTCAGCTGTGTCCAGGTCTACGAGCTTACTAACTCAGCTGTGTCCAGGTCTACAAGCTTACTGACTCAGCTGTGTCCAGGTCAACAGGCTTACTGACTCAGCTGTGTCCAGGTCTACGAGCTTACTAACTCAGCTGTGTCCAGGTCTACGAGCTTACTAACTCAGCTGTTTCCAGGTCTACAGGCTTTACTGACTCAGCTGTGTTCCAGGTCAACAGGCTTACTGACTCAGCTGTGTCCAGGTCTACGAGCTTACTAACTCAGCTGTTTCCATTTCTACGAGCTTACTGACTCAGCTGTGTCCAGGTCTACAGGCTTACTGACTCAGCTGTGTCCAGGTCTACGAGCTTACTGACTCAGCTGTGTCCAGGTCTACGAGCTTACTGACTCAGCTGTGTCCAGGTCTACGAGCTTACTGACTCAGCTGTGTCCAGGTCTACGAGCTTACTGACTCAGCTGTGTCCAGGTCTACGAGTTACTGACTCAGCTGTGTCCAGTCTACGAGCTTACTGACTCGGGCTGTGTCCAGGTCTACGAGCTTACTGACTCAGCTGTGTCCAGGTCTACGAGCTTACTGACTCAGCTGTGTCCAGGTCTACGAGCTTACTGACTCAGCTGTGTCCAGGTCTCCAAGTCTCGTGCAAGAGCACAAAGATCCTCTTAAGTCGACACCTCGACACCACCCTCAAGCGCACTCATAACAATACTGTTGACTAAGTCGTAACGCCGCCTTAACTGAAGTGTACAAACTCACAATGGAACTAAGTCAACAAATGTTTTTAAAAAAAAAAAACTGACTCTTCCAAAAGAGAAAGTATATCAATGAAAAAAAATCACAATACGTTTTGGTCCCTCCTCGACTATTGTCAAATCACAACTGAGTCGAGAAAAATAGAAAAGGCCTATAAGACACTACGTTAGGGAAATGTCCTCACATTTCAATGGCGTTGTGTTGACAGTCACACCCAGTGATAGGTGGAAGGTGCACACTATCAGCCAGCTGAAAGCTCATTAGTAAGTTTACTTGGGTACAGGTACACATAAGCACAATTATCATACATAGTTTAACATATGTGTAACTTGATAATTAAGACACATGTGCAGCAGTTAGGTAACTTTATTGTTGAACCGTTTCGTCTACGCAGTAGATTTCTTCAGTCAAATGAAGAGGTCATTTAGAAACAGAGAGAGATGTGTACATACCGATCCCTGAGTACACTGTGGAGAATGTACTAATATGTACTCAGGCACCCAGCCACCGGGAATGCAAACAGTGTGACTGGTGTGTGTGAGGTGCTGTGAGGTATAAGGCTCACAGTAAACAGTGTGACTGGTGTGTGTGAGGTGCTGTGAGGTATAAGGCTCACAGTAAACAGTGTGACTAGTGTGTGTGAGGTGCTGTGGGGTATAAGGCTCACAGTAAACAGTGTGACTGGTGTGTGTGAGGTGCTGTGAGGTATAAGGCTCACAGTAAACAGTGTGACTGGTGTGTGTGACGTGCTGTGGGGTTTTAAGGCCACAGTAAAACAGTGTACTGGTGTGTGTGAGGTGCTGTGAGTATAAGGTCACAGTAAACGTGTGACTGGGTGTGTGACGTGCTGTGGGGTAAAAAGGCTCACAGTAAACAGGTGACTGGTGTGTGTGACGTGCTGTGAGGTATAAGGCTCACAGTAAACAGTGTGACTGGTGTGTGTGAGGTGCTGTGGGGTATAAGGCTCACAGTAAACAGTGTGACTAGTGTGTGTGAGGTGCTGTGGGGTATAAGGCTCACAGTAAACAGTGTGACTGGTGTGTGTGAGGTGCTGTGGGGTATAAGGTTCACAACAAACACCATGACTGGAGTGTGTGGGTTGTTGCGGGGTAAAAGGCTCACAGCAAACAGCGTGACACTAGGCGTTATGCCTTTATGGGTCATTCCACTGATGGCTGACCCCCCTTCCAGCTCTTTGTAAACATTAATGACGCAATAGACAGTGGTAGTTAATATCGCCGCGTTCCCTCCCCAACCACCCCCTTCCCACTTTCCCAACTCCCTCCCCATTTCCTATAATCTCCCCCCCCCTTCCCCTCTCCCATAACGCAGCTACAACTATCACCACCCAACATTCCACAATTATCAACACCCACATAATTACCCTAAATAATCCCTCTATTGCTGAATCTACCACCAATAATACCACCACCACCACCACTGTTACCACCACTCCTACCACCACTACCGCAATCACTACCACCACCACTACCACCACCACCACTACCACCACCACAAACTACCACCACTACCACCACAACTACCTCCACCACTACCCCCACTACCACCACCATCACCACTACCACCCTCACCACTACCACCACTACCACCTCCACCACTACCACCACTGCTACCATCTCTACCCCCACCACCACTACCACTATCACTCGTACTACCACCACTGCCACCACCAACACTACCTCCCCTACCACCACCACTACCACCACAACCACTATATCACCACCACTCCCACCACCACAACAACCACCACCACTACCACCTCCACCACTACCACCACCACCACCACTACCACCACTGCTACCATCTCTACCCCACCACCACACCACTATCACTCGTACCACCACCACTACCACCACCACCACTACCTCCTCTATCACCACCACTCCCACCACCACAACCACCACCACCACCACCACTACCACCACTCCGGATACACGCTCTCACAACTGTCTTAGTTAATGTCTCTCTCAGCTACACTGCACATTAATAACGTAATACTTACAATGTACATTAACGATGTCATATAAACTGTGTATATGAAGTGTACTGGAGCCCAGGGTATATACACTGAGAGTTACACACCTTCCAGTGTATATACACTGAGAGGTGTGTAGCTCCCAGTAGATATACACTGAGAAGTGCTGTAGCTCCAAGTATTTATACACGAGAGGTGTGTAGCTCCAGTATATATACACTGAGAGGTGTGTAGCTCCCAGTATATATACACTGAGAGGTGTGTAGCTCCCAGTATATATACACTGAGAGGTGTGTAGCTTCCAGTATATATACACTGAGAGGTGTGTAGCTCCAGTATATATACACTGAGAGGTGTGTAGCTCCCAGTATATATACACTGAGAGGTGTGTAGCTCCCAGTATATATACACTGAGAGGTGTGTAGCTCCCAGTATATATACACTGAGAGGTGTGTAGCTTCCAGTATATATACACTGAGAGGTGTGTAGCTCCCAGTATATATACACTGAGAGGTGTGTAGCTCCCAGTATATATACACTGAGAGGTGTGTAGCTTCCAGTATATATACACTGAGAGGTGTGTAGCTCCCAGTATATATACACTGAGAGGTGTGTAGCTCCCAGTATATATACACTGAGAGGTGTGTAGCTCCCAGTATATAATACATAGAGGTGTGTAGCTCCCAGTATATATACACTGAGAGGTGTGTAGCTCCCAGTATATATACACTGAGAGGTGTGTAGCTCCCAGTATATATACACTGAGAGGTGTGTAGCTCCCAGTTATATACACTGAGAGGTGTGTAGCTCCCAGTATATATACACCGAGAGGTGTGTAACTCCCAGTATATATACACTTAGAGGTGTGTAGCTCCCAGTATATATACACTGAGAGGTGTGTAGCTCCATGTATATATACACTGAGAGGTGTGTAACTCCAGTATATATACACTTAGAGGTGTGTAGCTCCCAGTATATATACACTGAGAGATGCGTAGCTTCCAGTATAAATACACTGAGAGGTGTGTAGCTCCCAGTGTAAATACAATGAGAGGTGTGTAGCTCCCAGTATATATACACTGAGAGATGCGTAGCTCCCAGTATAAATACACTGAGAGGTGCGTAGCTCCCAGTATATATACACTGAGAGGTGTGTAGCTCCCAGTATATATACACTGAGAGGTGTGTAGCTCCCAGTATATATACACTGAGAGGTGTGTAGCTCCCAGTATATATACACTGAGAGGTGTGTAGCTCCCAGTATATATACACTGAGAGGTGTGTAGCTCCCAGTATATATACATGAGAGG
>NC_069444.1:15757657-15787657 GCF_026875155.1 Cherax quadricarinatus
GGCTGTGAGTTTCTAGATAGTACTAGAAACTGTATGGCAACTAGTTTACTTATATTTTGGCGCTGATGATGGGTTATGTGACTCCGAAACGTGCGAAAACAAACACACGCACACATACGCACATACACACACGCACATACATACATATACACACAAAAACGAACATATACATAAGCGGTATTCGAAGTATCAGGAGCTATAGCTCAACCCCTGCAAACACAAATAGGTGAGTATGTGAGTACACACACACACACACACACACACACACACACACACACACACACAACACACACACACACACACACACACACACACACACACACACACACACACACACACACACACACACACACACACACACACTCACCTTTCATAACTGTTCGAAGGAACCGATCTGGAAGATTTCTTTACAAATATTTCTACACTTGCAGAGTCTTGCTGCTGACGCTGTAAATCTCATTAAAGTTTGTTTGTCTTGGTGTGTAAATCATCTCCACACAAAATTAAATTAACGAAAACCACGTATGTTTTAACAGTTTTCCTTAATTCACACACACACACACACTCAAATATGTGTGTGTGTGTGTGTGTGTTGTGTGTGTGTGTGTGTGTGTGTGTGTGTGTGTGTGTGTGTGGTTTCGGAGGATAGCTTTTAACGTGCAAGGATCAGTTTGTGTGCAGAGTGTTGCGTGCGCTAATGTGCGTGTGAGTTGGAAATAAATGGTATCAAATACCGACACAGTGGAAATATAAACACAAATGCAGTGTAATGTGATCCTTTATTGACAACGTTTCACCCACACAGTGGGCTTTTTCAAGTCACACACGGATCTACCTGGGGTTGGAAGGTACGAGAGTATTTATAGGCATGTTTAGAATGTTGAGGTCAGGTGGAGAATGCTGCATCTGATGATCTACCGGGTGGAGTTATAGAGTCTTGGGTAGCTTGGCAGGGGTATTGGACAAGTTGTGAGTAGACCTTCTGCAGTAGTTCTTATGTTCTTATGCCTGTGTACAACATCGCAATTCACACAACCATTTAATTAACTACAGAAACTCAAGACTTATAGCCACAGAAGACAACACTCAATACAGAAGAATCCTGGAATCATCGTTTATCTCTATAACCAACAATTTCAACCAGAACAATGGCTTCTATAACATAGCTGAACCACTCGCCAAGAAACTTCTTCATCGCTATCCCACATAAGAACATAGAACACTGCAGAAGGTCTACTCACAACTTGTCCAATACCCCTGCCAAGCTACCCAAGACTATAACCCCACCCGGTAGATCATCAGATGCAGCATTCTCCACCTGACCTCAACATTCTGAACATGACTATAAATACTCCCGTACCTTCCAACCCCAGGTAGATCTGTGTGTGACTTGAAAAAGCCCACTGTGTGGGTGAAACGTTGTCAATAAAGGATCACATTATGCTGCATATGTGTTTATATTTCCAGTGCGTGTGAGTTCTTGGGTGCCATAATTTGCGTGGCAGGTGTTATGTATATTAATTTTTCAATAATTTTCTGAAAATTATCAATATTTTTTTTTCGTCCCGTGATGTTGAGCACATGTTTAAATCAGTTAGTTTTGAGTTATGAAGGCTCTGAATCCAGATATTTTTCACTTCCGTAGCCGAGTGGTCAGTGTGGTGCCGCCAACTTCGATGCATTCTTTGTACAGTTTGTTATATTGTTGTAATATCTGCGAAAGCAATGTGTTAATCGTACAACTACGGGCAGTGGCCGGAGGGAGTGGAGGGTGGGAAGAGAGCCTTCTGATTTACTCTCAATACCTCAGTTATCAGATAGTAGTTAATAGTCCATGATGTAAACTGAAAAGTTTTCTGCTCTCTGCATTTCCCACGTACTCTCCTTGCTTTCCATTTCCCTCTATTTCTTCTCCTTCTCCTCTTCCTCATCTCCTTATTCTCCTGCTTCTCCCTGTAACGTTTAAAGATTCCTGGTACTTTATAGCGACGTTTCGGTCGCCTGTGTGCGGGTAATTTGTGAATTGTTGCAGTCACGGTATTGTGGTGTTGTGCCGCCTTCTTCTTGTCCCTCCTCGTTTATTCTGTGATTCACCTCATCACTCATACTCTCGTCTGTTGATCCTTTCTCTACCAGCTCGCTAAATACGTTCACTCTAGGCTCAATAATAACCCAGTTGGAGACAGAAACTCGGTAGATTAATTGATCTGTATATTTCGACCCCCTTCTGTGATCCTCTTCTGCTGAAGAGGATACCTGAAGGGAGTCGAAATATACAGCTGAATTGATCTCCTGAGTTTCAATGTGGGTTACAATCGAACGTTGTCAAGCGTTCGTTACAATTTAGTTATTCATTCACTTCTAACATACTTATTCCTTCCAAACACTTTCATTCGTTTTTTAATCATCTAGGCTTCTTGTTTCCTTTTTTCTCAAAGCATTTTCAACTTCCATCTCTCAACTCCCTCCACTAACTTCTTCAACTCCGCTTACAAATTCCTCTTTCATGAACAAAGAGCAACTGTGACAACAACCGCTTCATATCAGATTCATTATCCTTTGAGCTCGCGTCTACTCGCAACACTTCAGTATTCAGCTGTTTTACACTCGCGTCTGTAAACACATCAACCACTGATGCATCACACGTAAGTCTTATCTTGCCTCGTTAGGATGAAAGCTTTCGATTGCAGCAGCATCATTGAGGCTGCAATTTACTTTTTAGCATCAAAAATGCTTTTGTGTCCAAAATAGGATCAAAGTAAATTCTTATATAATATATATATATAATATATATATATATATATATATATATATATATATATATATATATATATATATATATGTATATATATATATATTATATATATATATATATATATATATATATTATGCAGTGAAAAATATTTACTTGTGATATATATACTGTAACCTAACTCTCACTTTCCACATAAAAACCTTTTACAGCCTTTAACGACTTACTGTCTATTGCAGACCTTTACAACACCAGCCACATCGCTTCACTATCCACCCTGTTGCGTGCCTGTTTCAAATCCATTAACGTAACTCTAAAAAAAAAAAAAGCTAGCTTGCATTTTATTAAAACGGCTCACTGCTCACTTGTATATTTTCAGTGCAAACATTTGATCAGCAGATTTGATCAGCACATTTGATCAGCACATTCCTCCATCCTCTGTCTTCCTCTGGCAGTGATCGTACACATATAACCCGCACATAGAGAGAAGTTGACGATGTTTTGCTCCGAATTGGACTGTTTACAAGTCACACTAACACACGAAGGTAAGGGAGCCAGTATGTGTAGGAGAGGGATGTGACAAGTGTCTCCAGACGCAACTCGCCAGATGACCCGTTAGCTAAGGTGTTTGGTCATATGAGCGAGGCCTTCTGTTGGCTTGTCAGTGTTCCCCATTACAAATTAGAGCCAGTTATTTCACGTTTCCTCGGTCGTAAGTTGTGATGGTAAGTGTTCATGTGTGACCGCACTTTCCGTCAAGGATAAAAAGTGACTGACGGGGCTGGAACACTTAGCAAATGAACCCCACTGAGGAGAGAACCCTTTCTAACGATGTTTAGGTACATCCTGGGTCTTCGTCAAGCCCTTCTCTACTTTCTCCTCCACAGTTTGTCTTTACAATGGTCCAAAACTGACCGAAACGTCATCAAAAGCAAATTCCTTCCATCAGTCACAATGGTATGTCAGTGACAATTCTATCTCACATTTTAAATATTAAATTCGACAGAATGATTTCGTTATCATTCTTGCATTCTTTTCCCCAACTTTTACGTTAGACGGACGGACTATGCATGCTGTCTGCCACTCCTTAGGTACCTTCCCTTCTTTCATAGACACATTACACATACATTAATCACTATCCAACAAATGACATGTTTTACCCTTCCTGGGGACAGGAAGCCATGATGTGGACCATAACTATAATAGGGTACCTGTTTACTGCAATGGAAACACTCAGGTACCTATTTACTGCTAGTGATAAACCCACCTAGATAATTGCTACTATCTGACCCCTTAGTTATCTAGCGTTAGGTGAACATTCAGATACCTATTACCTACTAAGTGATCGCCAATGTATCTGACCTGTTTACCGCAGAGCAAGCATTCAGCTACCTATTTACCGTTCAACGAACGAGTTACCTATTTACTAGTAGATGAACAGGAAATACGAGTCTGAGAGCCCACTGAGAGAGACCAAAACACAACCCATAAAACCAGAAAAAAATTTGGTAACCGGTTTCACTTTTTTTTTACCCACAGCTGCTCTCCCGAATTAGTTGATAAAATGTTCGTTAACAACTTTCGAAAATTTATCTTCGACTCAATTTGCATTCGGATTTTTTTTTTGCGGGTTTCGTGGGGGTTTTATTTTCGGTACGTTTTGCACTGCAGCGTTAGATTTTTATAATTTAATTCATGGGGGAAGAGTTACACCCACTGGGGGTCGTACAAGGCATGAAGGATGGGAGGCAGTCTGTATCATTCCTATGGAAGGGAAGGATCAGTTCGATTCCTTAAATGCAAGATCCTCTGGTCAGTATCAAGGAGCGTCCCTTGAGAAGATTAATTATATCAAGGAACTTAACTTAAGGGTATTCAGTATATCAAAGAACGTCCCTTGAGGGGAATCAGTGGAACTCACACGACCATTAGAAGAAGAAGGAAGAAGCCAGTCTTACAATCAAGGGTTAACGACCTTCAGAAGACATGCTGCCTTGAGTCAGCATAGGAGATCAATAAAATCTCCACTCACTAAAACCTCTCAATAAAATCTCCCCTCAGTAAAACCTCTCAATAAAATCTCCCCTCAGTAAAACCTCTCAATAAAATCTCCCCTCAGTAAAATTTTCCTCAATAAAATTTCCCCTTAATAAAATCTCCCCTTAATAAAATCTTTTGTTAATAAAATCTCCCCTTATTAAAACCTTCCTTTAATAAAATGCTTCTCGATAAAATCACATTGAAATAAAGATCATCGTGATAAAATGTTCTAATGTTCCAGTGTTCTAATGTTCTAATGTTCCAGTGTTCTAATGTTCTAATGTTCCAGTGTTCTAATGTTCCAGTGTTCTAATGTTCCAGTGTTCCAGTGTTCTAATGTTCCAGTGTTCTAATGTTCCAGTGTTCCAGTGTTCTAATGTTCCAGTGTTCCAGTGTTCTAATGTTCCAGTGTTCTAATGTTCCAGTGTTCCAGTGTTCTAATGTTCTAATGTTCCAGTGTTCTAATGTTCTAATGTTCCAGTGTTCTAATGTTCCAGTGTTCCTAGTGTTCATGTTCTAATGTTTCTAATGTTGTGTTCTAATGTTCCATCAGTGTTCTAATGTTCTAATGTTCCAGTGTTCTAATGTTCAGTGTTCCAGTGTTCTAATGTTCTAATGTTCCAGTGTTCTAATTGTTTCTAATTCAGTGTTCCCAGTGTTCTAATGTTCTAATGTTCCAGTGTTCTAATGTTCTAATGTTCCAGTGTTCTAATGTTCTAGTGTTCCAGTGTTCTAATGTTCCAGTGTTCTAATGTTCTAATGTTCCAGTGTTCTAATGTTCTAATGTTCCAGTGTTCTAATGTTTGTTCCAGTGTTCTAATGTTCTAATGTTATGTTCTAGTTTCTAATGTTCTAATGTTCCAGTGTTCTAATGTTCTAATGTTCCAGTGTTCTAATGTTCTATGTTTCCAGTGTTCTAATGTTCTAGTTTCATGTGTTCTAAATGTTCTAGTGTTCTAATGTTCTAATGTTCCATGTTCTAATGTTCTAAGTGTCCAGTGTTCTAATGTTCTAATGTTCCAGTGTTCTAATGTTCTAATTATGTATGTCCAGTGTTCTAATGTTCTAGTGTTCTAATGTTCTAGTGTTCTAATGTTCTAGTGTTCTAATGTTCCAGTGTTCTAATGTTCTAGTGTTCTAGTGTTCTAATGTTCTAATGTTCCAGTGTTCTAATGTTCTAGTGTTCAATGTTCTAATTTTGTTCTATGTTCTAATGTTCTATGTTCCATGTTCTATGTTCTATGTTCTAATGTTCTAGTGTATGTTCCAGTGTTCTAATGTTCTATGTGTGTTCTAATGTTCCAGTGTTCTAATGTTCAATGTTCTATGTTCTAATGTTCCAGTGTTCTAATGTTCTAATAGTGTTTCAGTGTTCTAATGTTCTATGTTCCAGTGTTCTAATGTTCTAATGTTCCAGTGTTCTAATGTTCTAATGTTCCAGTGTTCTAATGTTCTAATGTTCCAGTGTTCTAATGTTCTAATGTTCCAGTGTTCTAATGTTCTAGTGTTCTAATGTTCTAGTGTTCTAATGTTCTAATGTTCCAGTGTTCTAATGTTCTAGTTCAGTGTTCTAATGTTCTAATGTTAGGTCTAGTCCAGTGTTCTAATGTCTAGTGTTCTTCTAGTGTTTCTAATGTTCTAATGTTCCAGTGTTCTAATGTTCTAATGTTCCAGTGTTCTAATGTTCTAATGTTCCAGTGTTCTAATGTTCTAATGTTCCAGTGTTCTAATGTTCTAATGTTCCAGTGTTCTAATGTTCTAGTGTTCCAGTGTTGTTCTAATGTTCTCAATTCCAGTTTCTAATGTTCTAATGTTCCAGTGTTCTAATGTTCTAGTGTTCAGTGTTTCTAATGTTCTAATGTTCCAGTGTTCTAATGTTCTAGTGTTCCATGTAATAAGTTCTAATGTTTCCAGTGTTCTAATGTTCTAATTCCATGTTTCTAATGTTCTAATGTTCCAGTGTTCTAATGTTCTAAGTGTTTCCCAGTGTTCTAATGTTCTAGTGTTTTCCAGTGTTTCTAATGTTCTAGTGTTTATGTTCAGTGTTCTAATGTTTATGTTCATGTTCTAATGTTCTTAGTGTCCGTGTCTAATGTTCTAATGTTCCAGTGTTCTAATGTTCTATGTTCTAATGTTCTGTGTTCTAATGTTCTAATGTTCAGTTTCTATGTTCTAATGTTCCAGTGTTCTAATGTTCTAATGTTCCAGTTTTTTTCTATGTTCTAATGTTCTAGTGTTCTCATGTGGGTTCTAATGTTCTAATGTTCCAGTGTTCTAATGTTCTAATGTTCCAGTGTTCTAATGTTCCTAGTGTTCCAGTGTTATCTATCCAGTGTTACTGTTCTAATGTTCCAGGTTCTAATGTTCTATGTTCCAGTGTTCTAATGTTTATGTTCCAGTGTTCTAATGTTCTAATGTTCAGTGTTCCTAATGTTCATGTTATGTCATGTTCAAATGTTCAATGTTTTTCCAGTGTTCTAATGTTCTAGTGTTCCAGTGTTCTAATGTTCTTGTATGTTCCAGTGTTCTAATGTTCTAATGTTTCAATGTTCTATTTCGTTTCTAATGTTCTAGTGTTCGTTCACAGTGTTCTAATGTTCTAGTGTTCCAGTGTTCTAATGTTCTATGTTGTTCAGTGTTCTAATGTTCTAGTGTTCCAGTGTTCTAATTTTCTAGTGTTCCAGTGTTCTAATGTTCCAGTGTTCTAATGTTCTAGTAGTTCCAGTGTTCTAATGTTCTAATGTTCCAGTGTTCTAATGTTCTATGTGTGTCAGTGTTCTAATGTTCGCCAGTGTTCTAATGTTCTAATGTTCCAGTGTTCTAATGTTCTATGTTCCATGTTCTAATGTTCTAATGTCCAGTGTTCTAAGTATGTTCTAGTGTTCAGTGTTTAATGTTCTATGTTCAGTGTTCTAATGTTCTAGTGTTCCAGTGTTCTAATGTTCTAGTGTTCACAGTGTTCTTCTAATGTTCTAGTGTTCCAGTGTTCTAACAGTCAGTGTTCTAATGTTCAATGTTCCAGTGTTCTAATGTTTAGATGTTCTAGTGTTCTAAGTGTTCTAATGTTCAGTTGTTTCTAATGTTCTAGTGTTCCAGTGTTCTAATGTTCTAGTGTTCCAGTGTTCTAATGTTCTTCTATTTATGTTCCAGTGTTCTAATGTTCTAGTGTATGCCAATGTGTTCAGTGTTCTAATGTTCTAGTGTTCCAGTGTTCTAATGTTCTAGTGTTCCAGTGTTCTAATTTCTATGTGTTCTATGTTTCCAGTGTTCTAATGTTCTAGTGTTCCAGTGTTCTAATGTTCTAGTGTTCCAGTGTTTTTCAGTGTTCTAATGTTCTAGTGTATTCCAGTGTTCTAATGTTCTAGTTTAGTGTTTCCAGTGTTCTAATTTCTAGTGTTCCAGTGTTCTAATGTTCTAATGTTCCAGTGTTCTAATGTTCTATGTTCAGTGTTCAAATGTTTGTGTTCCAGTGTTTAATTTTCTAGTGTTCCAGTGTTCTAATGTTCTAGTGTTCCAGTGTTCTAATGTTTCTAATGTTCCAGTGTTCTAATGTTCTATGTTCCAGTGTTCTAATGTTCTAGTGTTCCAGTGTTCTAATGTTCTAGTGTTCCAGTGTTCTACATGTTCGTTCTAATGTTCTAGTGTTCCAGTGTTCTAATTTCTAGTGTTCCAGTGTTCTAATGTTCTAGTGTTCCAGTGTTCTAATGTTCTAGTGTTCAGTGTTCTAATGTTCCAGTGTTCCTAGAATGTTCTAATGTTCAATGTTCCAGTGTTCTAATGTTCTAGTGTTCCAGTGTTCTAATGTTCATTTCCAGTGTCTAGTTCTAGTGTTGTTCTAATGTTCTAATGTTCCAGTGTTCTAATGTTCTAGTGTTCAGTTGTTCAGTGTTTCTATGTTCTAATGTTCCAGTGTTCTAATGTTCTAGTGTTCCAGTGTTCTAATGTTCTAGTTCCAGTGTTCTAATGTTCTAGTGTTCCAGTGTTCTAATGTTCTGTGTTCCAGTGTTCTATGTTCTAATGTTCTAGTGTTCCAGTGTTCTAGTGTTCTAGTGTTCCAGTGTTCTAATGTTCTAGTGTTCCGTGTTCAGTGTTCTATGTTCTCAGTGTTCTAATGTTCTATGTTTCATGTGTTCCGTTTCTAATGTTCTAATGTTCAGTGTTTTCTAATGTTCTAGTGTTCCAGTGTTCTAATGTTCTAATTGTTCCAGTGTTCTAATGTTCTAGTGTTCCAGTGTTCTAATGTTCTATGTTCAATGTTCCAGTGTTCTAATGTCTTCTAGTGTTCCAGGTGTTCTAATTCTAGTTCTAGTGTTCCAGTGTTCTAATGTTCTATGTTCCAGTGTTCTAATGTTCTAGTGTTCCAGTGTTCTAATGTTCTAGTGTTCCAGTGTTCTATGTTCTAATGTTCAGTGTTCCAGTGTTCTAATGTTCTAGTGTTCCAGTGTTCTAATGTTCTAGTGTTCCAGTGTTCTAATGTTCTAGTGTTCCAGTGTTCTAATGTTCTAGTGTTCCAGTGTTCCAGTGTTCTAATGTTCTAGTGTTCCAGTGTTCTAATGTTCTAGTGTTCCAGTGTTCTAATGTTCTAGTGTTCCAGTGTTCTAATGTTCTAGTGTTCCAGTGTTCTAATGTTCCAGTGTTCCAGTGTTCTAATGTTCTAGTGTTCCAGTGTTCTAATGTTCTAGTGTTCCAGTGTTTTTAGTGTTCCAGTGTTCTAATGTTCTAGTGTTCAGTGTTCTAATGTTCTAGTGTTCCAGTGTTCTAATGTTCTAGTGTTCCAGTGTTCTAATGTTCTAGTGTTCCAGTGTTCTAATGTTCTAGTGTTCCAGTGTTCTAATGTTCTAGTGTTCCAGTGTTCTAATGTTCCAGTGTTCCAGTGTTCTAATGTTCTAGTGTTCCAGTGTTCTAATGTTCTAGTGTTCCAGTGTTCTAATGTTCTAGTGTTCCAGTGTTCTAATGTTCTAGTGTTCCAGTGTTCCAGTGTTCTAATGTTCTAGTGTTCCAGTGTTCTAATGTTCTAGTGTTCCAGTGTTCCAGTGTTCTAATGTTCTAGTGTGTGCTATTTTCACACATGGTGTGGAGTGGTCCCCCCCCCCTTCTCCTCTGTTTCAATATTAGCAGTGACCAAAGAGAGTGGAGGGTTGGGAAGAGAGCCTTCTGCTTTTCTATCCCCAAACATCCAGATCAGGTGTCTCCAGATGTTTCACTATGAGGGCCACATCGAATATTTTACACATTGTCGCTGGCCAAAGAAAAAACTCAGTCTTATAAATAAATATAAATATATTTTATTTCGAGCCTTTTTTGTAATGTTAAAACGTCTCAGAATAAAAGAGAAATGTGACAATTACGAAGAAACAATATTGGAACTTGGTTTTTGGTTTTAGAATGTTGGAACTGGTTTTTTGATTCCAGAATATTGGAACTTGGTTTTTGCTTTTAGAATGTTGGAACTGGTTTTTTGATTCCAGAATATTGGAACTTGTTTTTTGATTTTAGAATGTTGGAACTGGTTTTTTGATTCCAGAATATTGGAACTGGTTTTTTGATTTTAGAATGTTGGAACTGGTTTTTTGATTCCAGAATGTTGGAACTGGTTTTTTGATTTTAGAATGTTGGAACTGGTTTTTTGATTCCAGAATATTGGAACTTGTTTTTTGATTTTAGAATGTTGGAACTGGTTTTTTGATTCCAGAATATTGGAACTGGTTTTTTGATTTTAGAATGTTGGAACTGGTTTTTTGATTCCAGAATGTTGGAACTGGTTTTTTGATTTTAGAATGTTGGAACTGGTTTTTTGATTCCAGAATGTTGGAACTGGTTTTTTGATTCCAGAATATTGGAACTGGTTTTTTGCTTTTAGAATGTTGGAACTGGTTTTTTGATTCCAGAATATTGGAACTGGTTTTTTGATTTTAGAATGTTGGAACTGGTTTTTTGATTCCAGAATATTGGAACTGGTTTTTTGATTTTAGAATGTTGGAACTGGTTTTTTGATTTTAGAATGTTGGAACTGGTTTTTTGATTCCAGAATATTGGAACTGGTTTTTTGATTCCAGAATATTGGAACTGGTTTTTTGCTTTTAGAATGTTGGAACTGGTTTTTTGATTCCAGAATATTGGAACTGGTTTTTTGCTTTTAGAATGTTGGAACTGGTTTTTTGATTCCAGAATATTGGAACTGGTTTTTTGCTTTTAGAATGTTGGAACTGGTTTTTTGATTCCAGAATATTGGAACTGGTTTTTTGATTTTAGAATGTTGGAACTGGTTTTTTGATTCCAGAATATTGGAACTGGTTTTTTGCTTTTAGAATGTTGGAACTGGTTTTTTGATTCCAGAATATTGGAACTGGTTTTTTGATTATAGAATGTTGGAACTGGTTTTTTGATTTCAGAATGTTGCTGAACTGAGGTTTCAAGCTTGAGGAACTAATTTTTAGAATAAACTTCAGATGCTCATCCGATAAATTTGTTGGATATTTGGGCGTAACATATTTCAGTTCTGAATCTGTTTGTTTACAGAGGTACATTGTATCAACAACTGATACCAATCCACAAGCAAATCGCTTCAAATCTGGAAACTATTTAGGTTGTCAAGATTTATAAAATTGGATCAGATTTTCTTCTTTATACTTTCTTCCAAAATGTCATCTAACTGATGATCAATAATTTCCATTTGAAACTGACTTGGGAATGTTTCAACACTTGAGTGAAACAAGATTTTGAAACAGCTTTATTTCATCTGTTATTGCATGAAGACCAGAAAATCGTTTCTGAAACTGTTTTTGCAAGTCATTAATAATTTCTATTACAAGAAGGAAATTCTTCTTCACTTTCTTCATGAATTTTTTTCACATAGGTAATGAACCATGTTAGAAACCTTCACCTGGCCTTCAAATAGCATCAGTTTCGCCTTGAATGCCTTGACATGCGTGGATAGATCACAAATCAAATTTGTTTCACTTTGCAACTTCAGATTCAGTTGATTTATATGGCTTGTCACGTCTGTAAAAAAAAATCCAGTTTCCAGAAACTAGTCTCCTTTAATAAAAGTGGTTCGTGTAAACTCTTCTCTGTAAGAAATAAATCAATTTCCTTTCTGAGCTGAAAGAACCGTGATAGAACCGTTCCACTACGAAGCCATCAAACTGTTGTATCATAAGGCAAGTCAACGAACTCAGAATCAGTTTCTTTCCGAAAATCATGAAACTGGCGTTGATTCAGACCCTGAGACCAAATGAAATTCATTGTTAAAACAACAGTTTCCAGAACGCAAGACATATCCACATATCCTCAGCACAGTGCTTCCTGACGGATAACGCAGTGTACAAACACGGGCTTTAAGAATCCACTATTCTCACAAACTTCAGTGATTTTTTCCACCCAAACTTTTCTTCACCCCAGACACGTTTTTTCCTCAACCATTTGTTACGTTTTGCAGTATATTCCTCTTCAGGTTATATTCGAACACAGTTTTTTGCAGTTCTTTGAAGATGTCCGATTCCTGTTCCACGCTTTGTATTGATGCTAATTCTTATGTGACATTAAATTCATTATCCACTCCACGGATGATACTGGGAGTTGTGATGTATCCCTCATCATTCGAATCATCAAGTGTGAGAGAGTAAACCTGTAAATTTCGTGCTCTGTTTGTAGTTTGATGATATATATATTGATTCCCATATCCTCAATTCTCCGGACAACAGTATTTGATGCAAGACTGAGGATTCCGAACAGGATTTCTTTTTTGGTGGGGGCATAACTCTCCCACTGCTTCCATGATACACTCTTAGTTCGGATCTCCATCGATGAACGGCTTTCCTCTTTTAGCTAACACATAAGCCACTCTGTAACTTCTCTTCTTTACGCTTCATTTTCAGCTCACTTTTGCGTAAAAAAAAAAAAAACCTTGTTGGAAAAGTAACTTACGTTGTACTGATTTCAATTTCTCCGAACTCTGTGTTTCAGTGAACTGGGAATAACTTGGTTTATGTTTGGTCTCATATTTTTATCCTATAACTCAAGGGTATATCTGAAAATGAAAAGATTAGAACTTTATTTAGAGAAAATTTTGACATATATGATGTTAGGAACAACAAAATCCATAACTTTAAGTAACTGAAAATGTGGGACTATTAGTATTAATGAATATTTCAAGATTCTGCTAGCCGCATGGGCGCAGTTTGGTGACCTTTGATATAGATAATATACAGTAGCTCTTACTCTTAATAGAAGCAGAGAGTTCTCAGCAGACAGTGTGGACTCTAAAGTACTCTCTGATATCTGTCTGTCCTCTTAATCTCTCTCTTTTTTCCTCTCTCTCTCTCTCTCTCTCTCTCAGTTGGCTTCACTATCAGCCAGGAGTCCCAGGGAGGGTAGGAACAGGTGTTGTGTAGGCAAGCATTGTTTTATTGTCTTTTCCCGTCGCTGTACCCCGGAGGTGCGGGCAGCAACCTGGTGCTGCTTGCAACTGTGTCCTGCAAGTCATGTATATTTATGCTTCCTCCCCCCGCCTCTCCCTTGTTGTAAATTTTTTATTGTTGATTTGTGTTTTGGTTCGTTTACTGTTACGATTTACATCGTTATTACTGCCTTGGTTATCTCTCTCTCTGCTTCTCTATGCAGGTTTATCACCTGTTCTCCTGTTTGCCTTCTCATAATAATAATAATAATTATAATAATAATAATAATAATAATAATAATAATAATAATAATAATAATAATAATAATAATAATAATAATAATAATAATAATATGCTTTATTTTGACATTAGACCTCGTACCTACACACCCTTGTACCTAAACACCCTCGTACCTACACACCCTCGTACCTACACACCCTCGTACCTACACACCCTCGTACCTACACACCCTCGTACCTACACACCCTCGTACCTACACACCCTCGTACCTACACACCCTCGTACCTACACACCCTCGTACCTACACACCCTCGTACCTACACACCCTCGTACCTACACACCCTTGTACCTACACACCCTCGTACCTACACACCCTCGTACCTACACACCCTCGTACCTAGACACCCTCGTACCTACACACCCTCGAACCTACACACCCTCATACCTACACACCCTCGTACCTACACACCCTCGTACCTACACACCTTCGTACCCACACACCCTCGTACCTACACACCCTCGTACCTACACACCCTCGTACCTACACACCCTCGTACCTACACACCCTCGTACCTACACACCCTGTACCTACACACCCTCGTACCTACACACCCTCGTACCTACACACCCTTGTACCTACACACCCTCGTACCTACACACCCTCGTACCTACATACCCTCGTACCTACACACCCTCGTTCCTACACTCCCTCGTTCCTACACTCCCTCGTTCCTACACACCCTCGTACCTACCCACCCTCGTACCTACACACCCTCGTACCCACACACCCTCGTATCTACACACCCTCGTACCCACACACCCTCGTACCCACACACCCTCGTACCTACACACCCTCGTATCTACACACCCTCGTACCTACCCACCCTCGTACCTACATACCCTCGTACCTACCCACTCTCGTACCTACATACCCTTGTACCTACACACCCTCGTACCTACATACCCTCGTACCTACATACCCTCGTGCCTACCCACCCTCGTACCTACCCACCCTCGTACCTACATACCCTCGTACCTACCCACCCTCGTACCTACCCACACTCGTACCTACCCACACTCGTACCTACCCACCCTCGTACCTCCCTCATAAAATTATCCTCATCAAGTGGATGCAATAAACCCGCAGGGGGAGGGGTCAATACACACAAACTCACACACACACAAACTCACACACACACACACACACACACACACACACACACACACACACACACACACACACACACACACACACACACACACACACACACACACACACACACTTTTGCTCTTTTAAACTTCCACAAATCTTGCGTAAAATGACTGTGAGGTTTATCATGTGGCTGTGAGGTTGACCTTGTGACTGCGAGGTTGACCTCGTGACTGCGAGGTTGACCTTGAGGCTTTCTTAGAACAGAAGATAAAATTTCTTAAATAGATTTTTCTTATAAACAAAGGGTATACCTTTTGAATAGAAGGGATAACGCTCGAAAATATATACCTTCTGAAAAGGTATGCCTATTGGAAAGGTATACGTCTTGAAAAGGTATACCAATTGAAAAGGTATATCTAATGAACTGGTTTACCTACTAAAAATTATTCCTACTGGGAAGGTATACTTACTGAAAAGGTTTACCTCCTGAAGAGGTATACCTCTTGAAATGGTATACCTCTTGAAAAGGTATATCTACTGAACAGGTATACCTACTAAAATTATTCCTACTGGAAAGGTATACTTCCTATATAACAGGTATAATTCCAAGATTCCACAGAGCTTAGTTGAAAATCCCCTGGATACTGAGAGCGCAATAGCGACACCTGTGTGCGTAATGATGAGTCGTACACCACGCTACCATGTGTGTACGGGTACGTGGTGTACACACACACACACACACACACACACACACACACATACACACACACACACACACACATACACAGAGTGACGTTCCATACCGTGCACGCACCGCTGGATGTTCCAAAGTTCCACGATATCGGCAAGGGACATTCCCCGGACCACGAAATTAATTATCTCTCTCTCTCTCTCTCTCTCTCTCTCTCTCTCTCTCTCTCTCTCTCTCTCTCTCTCTCTCTCTCTCTTTCTCTCACTCTCTCTCTCTCTACCTCTCCGCTTCCAAAACTTCTTTAATAAGAAGTGAGCCAAGAAACAGCTTAAGATGATACTTGCCTTCAACTTGGGACAAACTTGAAGCTAAAGTAAGTAATTATTTACTGGGGGTTTATTCAAGCTTTCTACCGGAAACTTGAGATGTTTCGAACCTTCCTGGGCCATCGTAGAGTCGCTTCGGTCCATCTTGGATCATAAACATTACGTTTCAGTCCGTCTTGGACCATAGACATGACGTTTACGTTCATTTTAGACCATAAACATAGGATTCGGTCCCTTCTTACCCACTGTAGATTCGTTTCGGCCCATCCTAGACCATTATCAAGACGTTTCAGTCCGCCATGGGCCACTGTCAGGACAAATCATTCCAAACTGTGAGCTGTGGATTAGTTGTGAATTGTTTCAGCCATGGTACTGTAACTCTGTGGATTAGTTGTGAATTGCTCATAATTCCTTGGTAATCCAAATCTGGAAAACCTTCGCTAAAAATTAGCTTATACTTGAGTCTACTACTAGATGCTAGAAGGACTAGGGATACCTAGTACAATTACTAGATGCTAGAAGAACCCAGGGATACATAGTCCTAGTGCTACAGAAATAGAAATTTGTGACAGGGCTTCAGTAGCGTGAGAAATCGGCAACGGGGCTTCAGTAGCGTGAGAAATCGGCAACGGGGCTTCGGTAACGTGAGAAATCGGCAATGGGTCTTCAGTAGCGTGAGAAATCGGCAACGGGGCTTCGGTAGCGTGGAAAACTGGTAGCGTGAGGCTTCAGCAGCGTGGAAGCCTGGTAGAGTGTTAAGAAATGCTGTTCTTATCAAGTGCAAACACTATTCCTCTATTCCGCCTGCTCTCTGACCTTTGCAACAGCCATTAGTCTGACCTTTGCAACAGCCATTAGTCTGACCTTCGCAACAGCCATCAGGAAACAGATCAACACTCTTAGTAATTTAATACTGAACATTAAAAAATCCGTGCAAAAAATATGTGGAATTATGCAAGCGAGTATTTATTTACGTACACTCCAGCTCTGTACCCCAGCAAATACAGCGGTGATGTGATTTCAGAATTAGAAGAGATAAATACAGAATTAGCTGTCGTGGTGTTCCCGGGACAGACAGAACCGGTTAAAACGTGATACAAACAGTGGGGGTTCAACAGTGGGTGTTTAACAGTGGGTGTTTAACAGTGGGTGTTTAATAATGGTGTTTAATAGAAGGTGTTTAAAAGTGGGTGTTTAACAGTGAGTGTTTGATTGTGGGGGTTTAACAGTAGGGTTTTAATAGTGGGTGTTTGACAGTGGGTGTTTAACAGTGGGTGCTTAACAGTAGGTGTTTAATAGTGGTGTTTAATAGTAGGTATATAACAGTGGGTGTTTAACAGTGGGCGTTTCATAGTGGGGGTTAACAGTGGGGGTTTAACAATGGGTGTTTGACAGTGGAGGTTTAACAGTGGGTGTTTAACAGTGGGTGTTTAACAATGGTGTTTAATAGTGGGTGTTTAACAGCGGTGGTTGACAGTGGGGGATTAGCAGTAGGGGTTTAACAGTGGGTGTTTAACACTGGGTGTTTAACAGTGGGGGATGTTTAACAGTGGAGGTTTAATTAACAAACTTCTGGGCGAGCAAGCTCAGTGTTCCTTGATGACGACAATAACAAAAACAGTGACATAACAAGAACACATAAGAACACATAAGAACACGTGATGTGAAATAAGCAGAGGCCTCCAGAGAGTACACAGGTACTGACACAGGTGTTTCCTGAGGCCTCCAGAGAGTACACAGGTACTGACACAGGTGTTTCCTGAGGCCTCCAGAGAGTACACAGGTACTGACACAGGTGTTTCCTGAGGCCTCCAGAGAGTACACAGGTACTGACACAGGTGTTTCCTGAGGCCTCCAGAGAGTACACAGGTACTGACACAGGTGTTTCCTGAGGCCTCCAGAGAGTACACAGGTACTGACACAGGTGTTTCCTGAGGCCTCCAGAGAGTACACAGGTACTGACACAGGTGTTTCCTGAGGCCTCCAGAGAGTACACAGGTACTGACACAGGTGTTTCCTGAGGCCTCCAGAGAGTACACAGGTACTGACACAGGTGTTTCCTGTGGCCTCCAGAGAGTACACAGGTACTGACACAGGTGTTTCCTGTGGCCTCCAGAGAGTACACAGGTACTGACACAGGTGTTTCCTGAGGCCTCCAGAGAGTACACAGGTACTGACACAGGTGTTTCCTGAGGCCTCCAGAGAGTACACAGGTACTGACACAGGTGTTTCCTGAGGCCTCCAGAGAGTACACAGGTACTGACACAGGTGTTTCCTGAGGCCTCCAGAGAGTACACAGGTACTGACACAGGTGTTTCCTGAGGCCTCCAGAGATTACACAGGTACTGACACAGGTGTTTCCTGAGGCCTCCAGAGAGTACACAGGTACTGACACAGGTGTATCCTGTGGCCTCCAGAGAGTACACAGGTACTGACACAGGTGTTTCCTGTGGCCTCCAGAGAGTACACAGGTACTGACACAGGTGTTTCCTGAGGCCTCCAGAGAGTACACAGGTACTGACACAGGTGTTTCCTGAGGCCTCCAGAGAGTACACAGGTACTGACACAAGTGTTTCCTGAGGCCTCCAGAGAGTACACAGGTACTGACACAGGTGTTTCCTGAGGCCTCCAGAGAGTACACAGGTACTGACACAGGTGTTTCCTGAGGCCTCCAGAGAGTACACAGGTACTGACACAGGTGTTTCCTGAGGCCTCCAGAGAGTACACAGGTATTGACACAGGTGTTTCCTGAGGCCTTCAGAGAGTACACAGGTACTGACACAGGTGTTTCCTGAGGCCTTCAGAGAGTACACAGGTACTGACACAGGTGTTTCCTGAGGCCTTCAGAGAGTACACAGGTACTGACACAGGTGTTTCCTGAGGCCTCCAGAGAGTACACAGGTACTGACACAGGTGTTTCCTGAGGCCTCCAGAGAGTACACAGCTACTGACACAGGTGTTTCCTGAGGCCTTCAGAGAGTACACAGGTACTGACACAGGTGTTTCCTGAGGCCTTCAGAGAGTACACAGGTACTGACACAGGTGTTTCCTGAGGCCTCCAGAGAGTACACAGGTACTGACACAGGTGTTTCCTGAGGCCTCCAGAGAGTACACAGGTACTGACACAGGTGTTTCCTGAGGCCTTCAGAGAGTACACAGGTACTGACACAGGTGTTTCCTGAGGCCTTCAGAGAGTACACAGGTACTGACACAGGTGTTTCCTGAGGCCTCCAGAGAGTACACAGGTACTGACACAGGTGTTTCCTGAGGCCTTCAGAGAGTACACAGGTACTGACACAAGTGTTTCCTGAGGCCTCCAGAGAGTACACAGGTATTGACACAGGTGTTTCCTGAGGCCTTCAGAGAGTACACAGGTACTGACACAGGTGTTTCCTGAGGCATTCAGAGAGTACACAGGTACTGACACAAGTGTTTCCTGAGGCCTCCAGAGAGTACACATGTATTGACACAGGTGTTTCCTGAGGCCTTCAGAGAGTACACAGGTACTGACACAGGTGCTTCCTGAGGCATTCAGAGAGTACACAGGTACTGACACAGGTGTTTCCTGAGGCTTCCAGAGAGTACACAGGTACTGACACAGGTGTTTCCTGTGGCCTCCAGAGAGTACACAGGTACTGACACAGGTGTTTCCTGAGGCCTTCAGAGAGTACACAGGTACTGACACAGGTGTTCCCTGAGGCATTCAGAGAGTACACAGGTACTGACACAGGTGTTTCCTGAGGCATTCAGAGAGTACACAGGTACTGACACAGGTGTTTCCTGAGGCCTCCAGAGAGTACACAGGTACTGACACAGGTGTTCCCTGAGGCATTCAGAGAGTACACAGGTACTGACACAGGTGTTTCCTGAGGCCTCCAGAGAGTACACAGGTACTGACACAGGTGTTTCCTGAGGCCTCCAGAGAGTACACAGGTACTGACACAGGTGTTTCCTGAGGCCTTCAGAGAGTACACAGGTACTGACACAGGTGTTCCCTGAGGCATTCAGAGAGTACACAGGTACTGACACAGGTGTTTCCTGAGGCATTCAGAGAGTACACAGGTACTGACACAGGTGTTTCCTGAGGCCTCCAGAGAGTACACAGGTACTGACACAGGTGTTCCCTGAGGCATTCAGAGAGTACACAGGTACTGACACAGGTGTTTCCTGAGGCCTCCAGAGAGTACACAGGTACTGACACAGGTGTTTCCTGAGGCCTCCAGAGAGTACACAGGTACTGACGCAGGTGTTTCCTGAGGCCTTCAGAGAGTACACATGTACTGACACAGGTGTTTCCTGAGGCCTCCAGAGAGTACACAGGTACTGACACAGGTGTTTTCTGAGGCCTCCAGAGAGTACACAGGTACTGACACGGGTGTTTCCTGAGGTCTCCATAGAGTACAAAGGTACTAACACAGGTGCTTCTTGATTAGCACCTCATGACATGACTTGCTACATGGTACCTGGAACAGCACTCCATGTGCTGGTCTCGGAATTTTACGACTCACCTGTCATAACTTCCAGACCCTCACCCGTTCCATGATTTTTTTCCAGTACAAGAGTACACAAATGAAGTCCAAATGATCATATATGGAATGAATCAAGTCAAAAGGGTCACAGGTTAAACAGCACAGGAGAACTATCTCACAGAACGAGAGGAACCTGAAGATTCGCGTGTGTTAGCGCCAGTTGACGTGTCGATTAGAGAAGAGAAGTCAGGAAGAAAAATGAGAGGTTGTCTACCTGGAGGGTATTCCGGGGATCATCGCCCCCGCGGCCCGGTCCACAACCAGGCCTCTCGGTGGATCAGGGCCTGATCAACGAGGCTGTTACTGGTGTATAGAGAGAACTTTCCAAACAAGAGGGATAATGTCACATGTTCTTCTCTCTCTCTCTCTCTCTCTCTCTCTCTCTCTCTCTCCTTCAGGATAGTGCTGGGTTGTGTTGTCTTCGTCCAAGGCAGGAGAGATATCAAAGTTGGAGAAAACCAACCATCACCACTAGCACTCACAACCCCTGCTACCACCACAACCGATATCCAAAACTACCACTACCACCGCCTAACAACAACTGCCACTACCAACAGTCACCACTAACAACAATAACAAGAGCCACCACCACCAACCACCACTACTGTCACAACCATCAACCTCCACCACCACTATTACCAACATACAATATCAACAACCACCACTATCAACAACAGCAACTACCACCACAATCAACAACAACAGCCACCACCACCACCAACAACCACCCCACTACCCACTAACAACATCCACCCCACTACCATTACCACCAACAATTCCACTCACGCCGGAGCACACGAAAATGAATCTGGCTGAGAGAGAGAGAGAGAGCGAGAGAGACAAGAGAACGACTTGAGAGATGCTCTGAGACGACCACCATCAACCTTCCTGCCTAATGAAACAACCAGCTCTCCTTTCTTTTCCCCAGCACTAAAACTGACACCATCCCCCGGGGTCCTCACTGACAATAACCCCTGGGAGCCTCACTGACTAACACTCCTTGGAATCCACACTGACAACATCCCCTTTGGTGTTCACTGACATCATCCACTGGAGATTTCACTGATAACCTCCCCTGGGGCTCTGCCCCTTGATTCTCAGAGGCAGGTATAATGCCTCCCCGTGAATATTCTTAATAATAATAATAATAATAATAATAATAATAATAATAATAATAATAATAATAATAATAATAATAATAATAATAATAAAATATTAATAATAATAATAATAATAATAATAATAATAATAATAATAATAATAATAATAATAATAATAATAATAATAATAATAATAATAATAATAATAATAATAATAGCGATCAATCAGCCTGTCTAGTCAACCTGCCTATTTGCCTGTCATTCTGCCTGTCTATCTTATCCTGATCGTCTATCTGACTGCCTATCTACCTGCCTGTTTATCTGCCTGTCTGTCTTCCAGTCTATCTGCCCATCAACCTGTCGCTATACCTGTGTATCAACGTGTCCTTTAGCCTCTCTATTCCTGTCAGCTGATTTGTCAACCTTTCTACACACCTCTTCATCTACTTACCAGCCGGTCTATCTGTCTATCAGCCTATCTACCCGTCTATCATCCTGCATATCAACCCATTAGATTGTCCTATCATCCCATCAAGCTATTCATCAACCTCTGTCAGCTTATTAATCAACCAGTCAATCTGTTCGTCAGTCTATCAGCATGTTAATCAGTCTGTCAGCCTGACAGTCATCACGGCTAAGAAACTTTCTGGGAGTGGGAAAAAAATATCACTCTTCGTTTACGCAAGTTTTGCGTCATACTGTTGAGCGTTGAAGAGACGCAGATTTTCAGTTTAGAACCACTTGTGTTCTGCCAAATGTTGTTTTTTAGGGATAAAACTCGAGGTTCAAGGTTCAAGTATAATAATAATAACAATAATAATAAATAATAATAATAATAATAATAATAATAATAATAATAATAATAATAATAATAATATATAATTATATTATATTATTATTATTATTATTATTATTATTATTATTATTATTAATTATTATTATTATTATTATATTATTATTATTATTATTATTATTAATATAAATAATTATAATAATTAATAATGATAAAATAATAATAATATAATAATATAAATTAATGTTAATAATAATCACAATTAATAATAATAATAATAATAATAATAATAATATGATTGATAACAATAATCACAATAATAATAATATTATTAATAATAATAACAATAATTAATAGTAATAATAATAATAATAATAATAGTAATAATAATAATAATAATAATAATAATAATAATAATAAAAATAATAATAATAATAATAGTAATAATAATAATAATAATAATAATAATAATAATAATAATAATAATAATAATAATAATAATAATAATAATAATAATAATAATAATAAAAGGACATTTTCTCTAAATGAATTACTGACTAATATTTCTTTTATACACGTATTAAACTGTCTTAATGTTTTGTACAGGATTAAGAATATTTTTAGCTAAATATACAGACTAAAATTTTATAATATATACAAAATCGTAACAATAATTTTGAAAGGGGTGGAGGGGTAAGCCAGCGGAAGGTCTCGGTCAGTTGACCAAAAGCTCCAGTGGCGGGTCATCATATAATACTACTACTACTGTTAATAATAATAATAATAATAATAATAATAATAATAATAATAATAATAATTTAATAATAATAATAATAATAATAATAAATAATAATAATAATAATAATAATAATAATAATAATAATAATAATAATAATAATAATAATATATTTTTTCTACAGGTACAAGATACAACTTATACAGACCATAGCTGACATCAAGGGCATATTACTATATAGAAAGCCATTTGTTATGCAGAGCATTTCGGACAAATTAGGTCAGTTTTGTCCCCAGGATGCGGCCCACACCAGCCGACTAACACCCAGGTGCCTATTTACTGACAGGTGAACAGAGACAGCAGGGACCCGTACCAAGCATCGAGCCACGGACCCTAGAAATCGAGCCACGGGACTAAGACCCGCGTCACGACACACTTGTCCTGTTTCCTGACAAATCTTACCTAACCTAATATATTGGGAGAAATATATCTGTGTGGGAGAAATATATCTATGTGGATCGCTTGTAAGGCCTAACATTTTTTTTTTTGGGGGGGCTGGGAGGGGCATAATGTCCTAAATTATTATAATCATTATTATTAGTGAACATTAAAATGGTATAAAATATCGACAGGTTGTTAGGTAAGACACATATGCAACAGTTAGGTATCTTTATTTCGAAACGTTTCGCCTACACAGTAGGCTTCTTCAGTCGAGTACAGAAAAGTTGATAGAAGCAGAAGATACTTGAAGACGATGTAATCAGTCCATCACCCTTAAAGTTTTGAGGTGGTCAGTCCCTCAGTCTGGAGAAGAGCATTGTTCCATAGGGTGATGGACTGATTACATCGTCTTCAAGTCTCTTCTGCTTCTATCAACTTTTCTGTACTCGACTGAAGAAGCCTACTGTGTAGGCGAAACGTTTCGAAATAAAGATACCTAACTGTTGCATATGTGTCTTACCTAACAATATTATTAGTACCTCTTAGAGGTCGATTTGTTTGTATACGAGGGGAAAGAATATTGTCATCTATTGTCCTGTGGAAAATATCCATTAATAGATATATGTCATTGTTACTTTGATACGTCTAGGTCTTTTGCAATGCAATCAGTACATCATCAGGAGCTTGCAATGTTGCAGGAATAGAGTAGGGGGTCCAGGCGGAAATATTCCGGGGAAACAACTCTCTCGAATCTGCCTGGACTTCCTCGTCTGTTTCTGGAACATTGCAGGCTCCTGATGATGTGTTTATACCGACACGAAAGGCCTAAATCTATCATTCAACTCTCCCTTTAATTATTTTGCAACTTTTATAGCTTCTTTGCATACATACATAGAGAGAGAGAGAGAGAGAGAGAGAGAGAGAGAGAGAGAGAGAGAGAGAGACAGACAGACAGACAGACAGACAGACAGACAGACAAACAGACAGACAGACAGACAGACAGACAGACAGACAGACAGACAGACAGACAGACAGAGAGACGGACAGACAGACAGACAGACAGACAGACAGACAGATAGACAGAAACACAGACAAAGATAGAGAGATAGAAAGATAGAGAACCTTGTAAAACCTTTTATATGAGAGAGAGAGAGAGAGAGAGAGAGAGAGAGAGAGAAGATGATGATAATGATGATCACTCTGATAATTGCCATGTTAGCTTAAATATAATTAGCAAACACAGCAATATGTTATGGTGAGGGAAAATTAGTTTATTATTTTATTTTTGTTTATCCGCAACAAACACAAACATGGACGCATAAAAACACTCGCATGAACAAACTCATTTGCATAAAATACACTCACGCATGACTTTACAAATAAACAAATATTCTGGGCTTACGGCGATGAGGTGAGTTTGTTGGTGTTTGTTGTGTGGGTGTGGGGACCTGGTGTGGGTGTGGGGACCTAGAGTGTGGGTGTGGGGACCTAGAGTGTGGGTGGACCTAGTGTGGGTGTGGGACCTAGAGTGTGGGTGTGGGGCCTAGAGTGTGGGTGTGGGGACCTAGAGTGTGAGTGTGGGGACCTAGAGTGTGGGTTTGGGGACCTAGAGTGTGGGTGGTGGGGACCTAGAGTGTGGGTTTGTGGGACCTAGAGTGTGGGTGTGGGGACCTAGAGTGTGGGTGTGGGGACCTAGAGTGTGGGTGTGGGGACCTAGAGTGTGGGTGTGGGGACCTAGAGTGTGGGTGTGGGGACCTAGAGTGTGGGTGTGGGGACCTAGAGTATGGATGTGGGAACCTAAAGTGTGTGTGTTGGAACCTAAAGTGTGGGTGTGGGAACCTAAAGTATGGGTGCGGGTACCTAAAGTGTGGGTGTGGGAACCTAAAGTGTGGGTGTGGGGACCTAAAGTGTGGGTGTGGGAACCTAAAGTGTGGGTGTGGGAACCTAAAGTGTGAGCGTGGGGACCTAAAGTGTGGGTGTGGGGACCTAAAGTATGGGTGTGGGAACCTAAAGTGTGGGCGTGGGGACCTAAAGTGTGTTTGTGGGGGAGCTAAAGTGTGGGTGTTGGGACCTAAAATGTAGGCGTGGGGACCTAAAGTGTTGGCGTGGGGGAGCTAAAGTGTGGGTGTGGGGACCTAAAGTGTTGGCGTGGGGGAGCTAAAGTGTGGGTGTGGGGACCTAAAGTGTTGGCGTGGGGGAGCTAAAGTGTGGGTGTGGGGACCTAAAGTGTGGACGTGGGGACCTATCACACAATCGTGAGGACCTTTCATAAAGTTGTGGGGACCCACCATACAATCATGGGGACCCACCATACAGTCATGGGGACTCACATACAGTCATGGGGACCCACCATACAGTGGTGGGGACTTACCGTCTTATCACCCAGTCTGAGGACGTAACAAGCCAGAGCGGCGGTGTCACCAGCGTGGACGGTGACCGTGGCGTTGTGACGACCCAGGAAGGTCGGGGGGACAGCTGGGGACTCACTGGTGACGGGTGACTGCTCCGTGGTAACCAGGGGCGCCTCGATGCTGGGGGCGAAACCCCCCGCTCCGAAAACTGTAGATGAAATAGGAAGGAGTTGAATAAGGGTATTTATCATCAATTAGGGGCATTAATAATCAATTAGGGGTAGTCACCACCAATTATGGGGTAATTATAATCAATTAGGGAGGAAATTATCATTAGTTATGCGATATTTATTATCAAATATAGAATAATAATCGTTGAGGGATAATCATCATCGACTGGGGGATAATTATTATCAGTTAGGGATAATTTTAATCAAGCAGGGGATAATTATCATCAAATAGGGATAATTATCACAATTAGTGGATAATTATGATCAATTAGGGCAGATGAGGATAGATATACCGAGAAAGGTTAGTGTGGCTGTGGGATAGGACAGTAGGGTTACAGACAGTAGCTACTGACACAGACAGGACACAGTAGTGCCTTCTGTGACACTTCCCTGTTAGAAGCCCAATAATATATATAATATATATATATATATAATATATATATATAATATATATATAATAATATATATATATATATATATATAATATATATATATATATATATATATATATACATGTATATGTATAGCTGAAGGTACTATTCCCCAGTGAAAAAAAAAATCTTGGTTGGGTTACAGGTTATGAATCTTCTCCTCTCTGTGGTGCAGTGGTCGAGGGCTGGACAGGAGACTTGAGGCTTGACAGAGTCGTGAAACTGTTGCACTTGTGTATAGAGAGTTGTTCATATCTTTTTTTTCAGCTCAGAGTTACCCCATTATCGCGTGTCTTGGGTACGAGCCTGCCATTCCCCGGGTGTTACACGAGCTGTGTGGGTTTACCGCTTCTCCCTGATTGTAATGCAAGCAAAGATGTGGGTTTTTATTATTATCGTTGCTTTCACCTCTGCTTTCACCATTGCTTTCACAGTTACTTTATTGCTTTCACAATTGATTTTATCTTTCACTCTGGCTTTCACTTCTGCTTTCTCTATTGTTTTTCACTATTCCTTTCAATATTGATTTTAATCACTTACTTTCATCATTGTTTTCACCCTTGCTGTCACCATTGCTTTCACTTTGGCGTTCATTATTGCTTTCGCTCTTGCTTTCACCATTGCGTTTACCATTGCTTTCACAATTGCTTTCAATCTTGTTTTCACCATTGCTTTCACCATTGCTTTCACCCTTGCTTTCACCCTTGCTTTCACCCTTGCTTTCACCCTTGCTTTCACCCTTGCTCTCGCCCTTGCTTTCACCCTTGCTTTCACCCTTGCTTTCACCCTTGCTTTCACCATTACCTTAATTATTTTTTCACCAATTTTTTCTTTACCTTCGTATAAATAAATAAGTCGAAAATCTCTATAATTCTTCCTGATAGAATTAAAAAAAAAAAGCAAATTCTATCAACCATTAAATATTTATTTGTAAACAAACAGCATTACCTCTAAAATAACACTGAATGCAATTTTTTTTTACCTGCAAAAAACGCTTATAAAGCTGGGAAAATAAAAAAGCTTTCAAGCGTGTTTATTCTTACATGCTGGAGGAGGGAATATTTAAGCTGTTATTCAAAGCTGAAGTTTTTGGAGTAATAGACGAAATGCAGTGTTTTTGATAGATCTGTTTTGCAATGCTGGGAGGATTGGTAGTAGTAGTCTCTTTCTCTCTCTCTCTCTCTCTCTCTCTCTCTCTCTCTCTCTCTCTCTCTCTCTCTCTCTCTCCTCTCTCTCTCTCTCTCTCTCTCTCTCTCTCACTCTCTCCTCTCTCTCTCTCTCCCCTCTCCCTCTCTCTCCCTCTCTCTCTCTCTCTCTCTCTCTCTCTCTCTCTCCTCTCTCTCTCTCTCTCTCTTTTTTTTTTTTTTTTTACACAGGGTTTGACAAGGTTAAGGATCACTAGCTTTATTGACAAGCTAAGAGCTGTTACCTACATCAGCTCATTTGAAAGCATTTTTATTGTTATGAGACATACAACTAGGGAACGGATGAGGTTGGAGCCATCTGTGGGCCAGCATTTTCATTTGATCAACTGACTTTATCTCGTTGACATCTCTCTCTCTCTCTCTCTCTCTCTCTCTCCTCTCTCCTCTCTCTCTCTCCTTCTCTCTCTCTCTCTCTCTCTCTCTCTCTCCTCTCTCTACTCCTCTCTCCTCCTCTCTCCTCTCATCTCTCTCTCTCACTCTCTCTCTCTCTCTCTCCTCTTTTTCCTACGTCTTAGTCTCCGGTGTTCTCGGAGCCCCAGGAGAACACATGCACATAACACATCATAACAGCACATAAAACACCATAACATACAATAACACCACATAAATAACACCATAGCACACAATAACACCACATACACTGTAACACCATATAATACACCACAACATAAGACCATTGCACTTAACACACAATAACACCACATAAGACACAGTAACACAACACACAACAAAACGCATAAAAACACCGCATAACACATTATAACACCAAATATCACATTAACACCCCCACCCTCCCTTCCAACACTCCATAATATATAACCTCAAAAAACACATGAACACCAGTCAGCAACAACACAGAGTTTAAAGGGCATTTTAAATGAACAAATTAAGAGTTTCCCTTTAAATGGCGAGAAATACTTTACAAGACTTAAATCCCCGAGCGTAAATTACCGGGTTGAAGGTTCCAGCTCAGAAGTACTCAACTATTGAGGTATACCTGGAGATACCTGAAGAAGGTCTCGGAGGTCAACGCCCCAGCGGCTCGGTCTGTGACCAGGTCTTTTGCGATGCAATTTTTTTTTGGGGGGGGAGAGAAAAAAAGGGCAAAAATCTGAAAAATTCCCTCTTAAATTTCTTCCCGTATACGGTAGACGTTTTAGATTTCAGGAACCTTCATTCTGATAGTTTTAAATCATGGTATAGCAAGATTGGACATTTTATTTCGTGGTCTTATTGACTGTTGGACATTAGTAGATGTACACACAGAGTAAATACGTAATTATAAACGATCTCAGAAGTAGACATGTTCTGGAGAAGGTACAGTCAGAGTGTAGTTGCTGTCTGCTGCCCGTCTTGGTGTATAGAAGCTCACTTCCCATAAGAGAGATAAGATAAGATAAGATAAGATTTCGTTCGGATTTTTAACCCCGGAGGGTTAGCCACCCAGGATAACCCAAGAAAGTCAGTGCGTCATCGAGGACTGTCTAACTTATTTCCATTGTGGTCCTTAATCTTGTCTCCCAGGTTGCGACCCACACCAGTCGACTAACACCCAGGTACCTATTTGCTGCTAGGTAACAGGACAACAGGTGTAAAAGGGAAAAGTGTCGAAATGTTTCCACCCGCCGGGAATCGAACCCGGGCCCTCCGTGTGTGAAGCGGGAGCTTTAGCCACCAGGCCACCGGGCCACCGAGCAATATTATGCAGTACAGTCGCAAACAGGAGCTATGCAATGTTGCAAGACAGCAACAGATGAGAGGGAAAATTCTCTCCGAGGCAAGGCAGAAGGTACCTTCTGTCTTGCTTCTGTAGAAATACAAGCACCACAATGAAAATACAAGGATCCCAATGGAAATACAAGGAACCCAATGGAAATACAAGGACCACAATGGAGATACAAGGATCCCAATGGAAATACATGGAACCCAATGGAAATACAAGGACCACAATGGAAATACAAGGACCACAATGGAAATACAAGGATCCCAAAGAAAATACAAGGACCACAATGAAAATACAAAGACCAAAGTGGAAATACAAGGATCACAATATAAATACAAGGACCACAATGGAAATACAAGGACCACAATGGAAATACAAGGACCACAATGGAAATACAAGGACCACAATGGAAATACAAGGACCACAATGGAAATACAAGGACCACAGTGGAAATACAAAGGACCACAATGAAAATACAAGGACCACAATGGAAATACAAGGACCACAATGAAATACAAGGACCACAATGGAAATACAAGGACCACAATAGAAATACAAGGACCACAATGGAAATACAATGACCACAATGGAAATACAAGGACCACATGGAAATACAAGGACCACAATGGAAATACAAGGACCACAATGGAAATACAATGACCACAATGGAAAATACAAGGACCACAATGGAAATACAAGGACCACAATGGAAATGCAAGGACCACAGTGGAAATACAAGGACCACAATGAAAATACAAGGAACACAATGGAAATACAAGGACCACAATGGAAATACAAGGACCACAATGGAAATACAAGGACCACAATAGAAATACAAGGACCACAATGGAAATACAATG
>NC_069444.1:15792657-15827657 GCF_026875155.1 Cherax quadricarinatus
CACACTGGGGTTGTGTTGTAACACACTGGGGTTGTGTTGTGGCACACTGGGGGTTGTGTTGTGACACACTGGGGGTTGTGTTGTGACACACTGGGCGGTTTTGTTGTGACACACTGGGCGGCTTTGTTGTGACACACTGGGGGTTGTGTTGTGACACACTGGAGGTTGTGCTGTGACACACTGGGCGGTTTTGTTGTGACACACTGGGGGTTGTGTTGTGACACACTGGGGGTTGTGTTGTGACACACTGGAGGTTGTGTTGTGGCACACTGTAGGTTGTGCTGTGACACACTGGGCGGTTTTGTTGTGACACAATGGGGGTTGTGTTGTGACACACTGGGGGTTGTGTTGTGACACACGGGGGTTGTGTTGTGACACACGGGGGTTGTGTTGTGACACACGGGGGTTGCGTTGTGACACACGGGGGTTGTGTTGTGACACACGGGGGTTGTGTTGTGACACAGTGGGGGATGTGTTGTGGCACACTGGGGGTTGTGTTGTGGCACACTGGAAGGTTTTGCTGTGACACACTGGGGGTTGTATTGTGACACACTGGAGGTTGTGTTGTGACACACTGGGCGGTTTTGTTGTGACACACTGGGAGTTGTGTTGTGACACACTGGGGGTTGTGTTGTGACACACTGGGAGTTGTGTTGTGACACACTAGGGGTTGTGTTGTGACACACGAGGGTTGTGTTGTGACACACAGGGTTGTGTTGTGACACACGGGGTTGCGTTGTGACACACGGGGTTGTGTTGTGACACACGGGGGTTGTGTTGTGACACACTGAGGGGTTGTGTTGTGACACACGGGGGTGGGTGTTGTGACACACTGGGGGTTGTGTTGTGGCGCACTGGGGTTGTGTTGTGACACACGGGGGTTGTGTTGTGACACACTGGGGTTGCGTTGTGACACACGGGGATTGTGTTGTGACACACGGAGGTTGTGTTGTGACACACTGGGGGTTGTGTTGTGGCACACTGGGGTTGTGTTGTGACACACGGGGGTTGTGTTGTGACACACGGTGGTTCTGTTGTGAGACACGGGGTTGTGTTGTGACACACTGGGGGGTTGTGTTGTGACACACTGGAGGTTGTGTTGTGGCACACTGGAGGTTGTGCTGTGACACACTGGGCGGTTTTGTTGTGACACACTGGGGTTGTGTTGTGACACACTGGGGTTGTGTTGTGACACACGGGGTTGTGTTGTGACACACGGGGGTTGTGTTGTGACACACGGGGTTGCGTTGTGACACACGGGGGTTGTGTTGTGACACACGGGGGTTGTGTTGTGACACAGTGGGGTTGTGTTGTGGCACACTGGGGGTTGTGTTGTGGCACACTGGACGGTTTTGTTGTGACACACTGGGGGTTGTGTTGTGACACACTGGAGGTTGCGTTGTGACACACTGGGCGGTTTTATTGTGACAAACTGGGAGTTGTGTTGTGACACACTGGGGGTTGTGTTGTGACACACTGGGAGTTGTGTTGTGACACACTGGGGATGTGTTGTGACACACGGGGGTTGTGTTGTGACACACAGGGGTTGTGTTGTGACACACGGGGGTTGCGTTGTGACACACGGGGGTTGTGTTGTGACACACGGGGGTTGTGTTGTGACACACTGAGGGGTTGTGTTGTGACACACGGGGATGTGTTGTGACACACTGGGGGTTGTGTTGTGGCGCACTGGGTTTGTGTTGTGACACACGGGGTTTGTGTTGTGACACACTGGGGTTGTGTTGTGACACACGGGGGTTGTGTTGTGACACACGGAGGTTGTGTTGTGACACACGGGGGTTGTGTTTGTGACACACGGGGGTTGTGTTGTGGCACACTGGGGTTGTGTTGTGACACACGGGGGTTGTGTTGTGACACACGGTGGTTGTGTTGTGACACACGGGGGTTGTGTTGTGACACACTGGGGGGTTGTGTTGTGACACACGGGGTTGTGTTGTGACACGGGGTTGTGTTGTGACACACTGGGGGTTGTGTTGTGACACACTGAAGGTTGTGTTGTGACACACTGGGGGGTTGTGTTGTAACACACTGGGGTTGTGTTGTGACACACGGGGGTTTTTGTTGTGACACACTGGGGGTGTGTTGTGACATACAGGGGTTGTGTTGTGACACACTGGGGGTTGTGTTGTGACATACTGGGGGTTGTGTTGTTACACACGGAGGTTGTGTTGTGACACACTGGGGTTGTGTTGTGACACACTGGGGGTTGTGTTGTGACACACGGGGTTGTGCTGTGACACACGGGGGTTGTGTTGTGACACTCGGGTTTGTGTTGTGACACACTGGGGGGTTGTGTTGTGACACACTGGGGGTTGTGTTGTGACACACTGGGGGTTGTGTTGTGACACACTTGGGGGTTGTGTTGTGACACCCTCGGGTTGTGTTGTGACACACTGGGGGGTTGTGTTGTGACACACTGGAGGGGTTGTGTAGTGACACACTGGGGGTTGTGTTGTGACACACTGGGGGTTGTGTTGTGACACACTGGGGGGTTGTGTTGTGACACACTGGGGGTTGTGTTGTGGCACACTGGGGGTTGTGTTGTGACACACGGTGGGTTGTGATGTGACACACTGGGGTTGTGTTGTGACACACTGGGGGTTGTGTTGTGACACACTGGGGTTGTGTTGTGACACACTGGGGTTGTGTTGTGACACACGGGGGGTTGTGTTGTGACACACTGGGGTTGTGTTGTTACACACTGGGGGTTGTGTTGTGACACACTGGGGGTTGTGTTGTGGCACACTGGGCGGTTTTGTTGTGACACACTGGGCGGTTTTGTTGTGACACACTGGGGGTTGTGTTGTGACACACTGGAGGTTGTGTTGTCACACACTGGGCGGTTTTGTTGTGACACACTGGGCGGTTTTGTTGTGACATACTGGGGGTTGTGTTGTGACACACTGGGGGTTGTGTTGTGACACACTGGGTGTTGTGTTATGACACACTGGGGTTGTGTTGTGACCCCACGGGGGGTTGTGTTGTGACACACTGGGGGTTGTGTTGTGACTCACTGGGGGTTGTGTTGTGACACACTGGGGTTGTGTTGTGACACACGGGGGGTTGTGTTGTGACACACTGGGGGGTTTTGTTGTGACACACTGGGGTTGTGTTGTGACACACTGGGGTTGTGTTGTGACACACTGGGGTTGTGTTGTGACACACCGGGGTTGTGTTGTGACACACGAGGGTTGTGTTGTGACACAATGGGGGTTGTGTTGTGACACACGGGGGTTGTGTTGTGACACACTTGGGTTGTGTTGTGACACACTGGGGTTGTGTTGTGACACACGGGGGTTGTGTTGTGACACACGAGGGTTGTGTTGTGACACAATGGGGTTGTGTTGTGACACACTGGGGTTGTGTTGTGACACACTGGGGGTTGTGTTGTGACACACTGGGGGTTGTGTTGTGACACACTGGGGGTTGTGTTGTGACACACTGAGGTTGTATTGTGACACACGGGGGGTTGTGTTGTGACACACTGGGGGTTGTGTTGTGACACACTGGGGGGTTGTGTTGTGACACACTGGGGTTGTGTTGTGACACACTGGGGTTGTGTTTCTGACACACTGGGGGGTTGTGTTTTGACACACTGGGGGTTGTGTTGTGACACACTGGGGGGTTGTGTTGTGACACACTGGGGGGTTGTGTTGTGACACACTGGGGGTTGTGTTGTGACACACTGGGGGTTGTGTTGTGACACACGGGGTTGTGTTGTGACACACTGGGGTTGTGTTGTGACACACTGGGGTTGTGTTGTGACACACTGGGGTTGTGTTGTGACACACTGGGGGTTGTGTTGTGACACAGGGGGGGTTGTGTTGTGACACACTGGGGTTTGTGTTGTGACACACGAGGGTTGTGTTGTGACACAATGGGGGTTGTGTTGTGACACACGGGGGTTGTGTTGTGACACACTGGGGTTGTGTTGTGACACACTGGGGGTTATGTTGTGACACACTGGGGGTTGTGTTGTGACACACTGGGGGTTGTGTTGTGACACACTGGGGGGGTTGTATTGTGACACACTGGGGGTTCTGTTGTGACACACTGGAGGTTGTGTTGTGACACACTGGGGTTGTGTTGTGACACACTGGGGGTTGTGTTGTGACACACTGGGGTTGTGTTGTGACACACTGGGGGGTTGTGTTGTGACACACTGGGGTTTGTGTTGTGGCACACGGGGGGTTGTGTTGTGACACACTGGGGGTTGTTTGTGACCCACTGGGGGTTGTGTTGTGACACACTGAGGGTTGTGTTGTGACACACTGGGGGTTGTGTTGTGGCACTCTGGGGGTTGTGTTGTGACACACTGGGGGTTGTGTTGTGACACACTGGGGGGTTGTGTTGTGACACACTGGGGGTTGTGTTGTGACACACTGGAGGTTGTGTTGTGACACACTGGGCGGTTTTGTTGTGACACACTGGGGGTTGTGTTGTGACACACTGGGGGTTGTGTTGTGACACACTGGGGGTTGTGTTGTGGCACACTGGGGGTTGTGTTGTGACACACTGGGGGTTGTGTTGTGACACACTGGGGGTTATGTTGTGACACACTGGGGGTTGTGTTGTGACACACTGGGGGTTGTGTTGTTGCACACTGGGGGTTGTGTTGTGGCACACTGGTGGTTGTGTTGTGACACACTGGGGGTTGTGTTGTGACACACTGGGGGTTGTGTTGTGACACACTGGAGGTTGTGTTGTGACACACTGGGGGTTGTGTTGTGGCACACTGGGGGTTGTGTTGTGGCACACTGGGGGTTGTGTTGTGACACACTGGTGGTTTTGTTGTGACACACTGGGGGTTGTGTTGTGACACACTGGAGGTTGTGTTGTGGCACACTGGGGGTTGTGTTGTGACACACTGGGGGGGTTGTGTTGTGACACACTGGGGGTTGTGTTGTGGCACACTGGGGGTTGGTTGTGACACACTGGGGGTTGTGTGTGACACACTGGGGGTTGTGTTGTGACACACTGAGGGTTGTGTTGTGACACACTGGGGGTTGTGTTGTGGCACACTGGGGGTTGTATTGTGGCACACTGGGGGTTGTGTTGTGACACACTGTGCGGTTGTGTTGTTACACACTGGGGTTGTGTTGTGACACACTGGAGGTTGTGTTGTGACACATTGGGGGTTGTGTTGTGACACACTGGCCGTTGGGTTGTGACACACTGGGGGATTGTGTTGTGACACACTGGGGTTGTGTTGTGGCACACTGGGGGTTGTGTTGTGACACACTGGGGGTTGTGTTGTGACACACTGGGCGGTTTTGTTGTGACACACTGGGGGTTGTGTTGTGACACACTGGGGGTTGTGTTTTTGGCACACAGGGGGTTGTGTTGTGGCACACTGGTGGTTGTGTTGTGACACACTGGGGGTTGTGTTGTGACACACTGGGGGTTGTGTTGTGACACACTGGGTGTTGTGTTATGACACACTGGGGTTGTGTTGTGACACACTGGGGGTTGTGTTGTGACACACTGGGGTTGTGTTGTGACACACTGGGGGTTGTGTTGTGACACACTGGGGGTTGTTTTGTGACACACTGGGGGGTTGTGTTGTGACACACTGGGGGTTGTGTTGTGACACACTGGGGGGTTGTGTTTGACACACTGGAGGGGTTTGTTGTGACACACTGGGGTTGTGTTGTGACACACTGGGGGTTGTGTTGTGACACACTGGGGGTTGTTTGTGACACACTGGGGGTTGTGTTGTGACACACTGGGGTTGTGTTGTGACACACTGGGGGTTGTGTGTGACACACTGGGGGTTGTGTTGTGACACACTGGGGGTTGTGTTGTGACACACTGGGGGTTGTGTTGTTACACACTGGGGTTGTGTTGTGACACACTGGGGGTTGTGTTGGGACACACTGGGGGTTGTGTTGTGACACACTGGGGGTTGTGTTGTGACACACTGGGGGTTGTGTTGTGACACACTGGGGGTTGTGTTGTGACACACTGGGGGGTTGTGTTGTGACACACTGGGGTTGTGTTGTGACACACTGGGGGGTTGTGTTGTGACACAATGGGGGGTTGTGTTGTGACACACTGGGGGTTGTGTTGTGACACACTGGGGTTTGTTGTGACACACTGGGGGGTTTGTTGTGACACACTGGGGGTTGTGTTGTGACACACTGGGGTTTGTGTTGTGACACACTGGGGGGTTGTGTTGTGACACACTGGGGGTTGTGTTGTGACACACTGGGGGTATGTGTTGTGACACACTGGGGGTTGTGTTGTGACACACTGGGGTTGTGTTGTGACACACTGGGGTTGTGTTGTGACACACTGGGGGTTGTGTTGTGGCACACTGGGGGGTTGTGTTGTGACACACTGGGGTTGTGTTGTGACACACTGGGGGGTTGTGTTGTGACACACTGGGGTTGTGTTGTGACACACTGGGGGTTTGTTGTGGCACACTGGGGGGTTGTGTTGTGACACACTGGGGTTGTGTTGTGACACACTGGGGTTGTGTTGTGACACACTGGGGGGTTGTGTTGTGACACACTGGGGGTTGTGTTGTGACACACTGGGGGGTTGTGTTGTGACACACTAGGGGGTTGTGTTGTGACACACTGGGGGGTTGTGTTGTGACACACTGTGGGTTGTGTTGTGACACACTGGGGTTGTGTTGTGACACACTGGGGTTGTGTTGTGACACACTGGGGTTGTGTTGTGACACACTGGGGGTTGTGTTGTGACACACTGGGGGTTGTGTTGTGACGCACTGGGGTTGTGTTGTGACACACGGGGGTTGTGTTGTGACACACTGGGGGTTGTGTTGTGACACACTGGGGGGTTGTGTTGTGACACACTGGGGGGTTGTGTTGTGACACACTGGGGGGTTGTGTTGTGACACACTAGGGGGTTGTGTTGTGACACACTGGGGGGTTGTGTTGTGACACACTGTGGGTTGTTTTTGTGACACACTGGGGTTGTGTTGTGACACACTGGGGTTGTGTTGTGACACACTGGGGGTTGTGTTGTGACACACTGGGGTTGTGTTGTGACACACTGGGGGGTTGTGTTGTGACGCACATGGGGTTGTGTTGTGACACACTGGGGTTGTGTTGTGACACACTGGGGTTGTGTTGTGACACACTGGGGGTTGTGTTGTGACACACTGGGGGTTGTGTTGTGACACACTGGGGGGTTGTGTTGTGACACACTGGGGGTTGTGTTGTGACACACTGGGGGTTGTGTTGTGACACACTAGGGGGTTGTGTTGTGACACACTGGGGGGTTGTGTTGTGACACACTGTGGGTTGTGTTTGTGACACACTGGGGTTGTGTTGTGACACACTGGGGTTGTGTTGTGACACACTGGGGGGTTGTGTTGTGACACACTGGGGGTTGTGTTGTGACACACTGGGGGTTGTGTTGTGACACACTGGGGTTGTGTTGTGACACACTGGGGGGTTGTGTTGTGACACACTGGGGGGTTGTGTTGTGACACACTGGGGGGTTGTGTTGTGACACACGGGGGGTTGTGTTGTGACACACTGGGGTTGTGTTGTGACACACTGGGGGTTGTGTTGTGAAAACACTGGGGGTTGTGTTGTGACACACTGGGGTTGTGTTGTGACACACTGGGGGTTGTGTTGTGACACACTGGGGGTTGTGTTGTGACACACTGGGGGTTGTGTTGGGACACACTGGGGGTTGTGTTGTGACACACTGGGGGGTTGTGTTGTGACACACTGGGGGTTGTGTTGTGACACACTGGGGGGTTGTGTTGTGACACACTGGGGGGTTGTGTTGTGACACACTGGGGGTTGTGTTGTGACACACTGGGGGTTGTGTTGTGACACACTGGGGGTTGTGTTGTGACACACTGGGGTTGTGTTGTGACACACTGGGGGTTGTGTTGTGACACACTGGGGTTGTGTTGTGACACACTGGGGTTGTGTTGTGACACACTGGGGTTGTGTTGTGACACACTGGGGGTTGTGTTGTGACACACTGGGGGTTGTGTTGTGACACACTGGGGTTGTGTTGTGACACACTGGGGTTGTGTTGTGACACACTGGGGGTTGTGTTGTGACACACTGGGGTTGTGTTCACAACACAACGCTGCTGTGACCACTCTGAGTGAAAGCTTTACTCTCGTAATTTACAGAATCTGCAATTACTGTTGAATATTTTTAGTCTGTTTGCATATTAAGTATCCCTGTTGTCTGTCTGCTTGTTGTCTGACTTTTGTCTGTTGTCTGTCTGTTTGTTGTCTGACTTTTGTCTGTTGTGTGTCTGTTTGTTGTCTGACTTTTGTCTGTTGTCTGTCTGTTTGTTGTCTGACTTTTGTCTGTTGTCTGTCTGTTGTCTGACTTTTTGTCTTCCTGTTGTCTGTTTTCTACCTGCCTGTTGCTTGCCTGCCTGTTGTCTGCTGTTGTTGGTGCGGTGTTGGTTATGTACTCACCTACTTGTGGCTGCAGGGGTCGAGTCCTAGCTCCTGGCCCCCGCCTCTTCACTGGCCGCTACTAGGTCACTCTCCCTGAACCATGAGCTTTATCGTACCTCTGCTTAAAGCTATGTATGGATCCTGCCTCCACTACATTTCTTCCCAAACTATTCCACTTCCTGACTACTCTGTGACTAAAGAAATACTTCCTAACATCCCTGTGATTCATCTGAATCTTCAACTTCCAACTGTGACCCCTTGTTGCTGTGTCTCATCTCTGGAACATCCTGTCTCTGTCCACCTTGCCGATTCCTCTGAGTATTTTATATGTCGTTATCATATCCTCCTATCTCTCCTGTCCTCCAGAGTCGTCAGGTTGATTTCCCTTAACCTCTCCTGGTAGGACATGCCCGTTAGCTCTGGGACTAGTCTTGTTGCAAACCTTTGCACTTTCTCTAGTTTCCTTACGTGCTTGGCTAGGTGTATGTGTGTGTGTGTGTGTGTGTGTGTGTGTGTGTGTGTGTGGTGTGTGTGTGTGTGTGTGTGTGTACGTGTGTGTGGAAGGCCAGTCTTCCAGGTTAAATAACAAGCGTCGGAATACCAACGCTCCAAAGAACTACTGTTGTGTTCAGTGTAGGGGAGTACCTACCTACCTGTAGTAAGTTTCGGGGGTCAACGCCACTGCGGCCCAGTCCATGACCAGGCCTCCCGGTGGATCAGGGCCTGATCAACCAGGCTGTTACTGCTGACCGCACGTAGCCCAACATGCGAACCACTGCCCGGCTGATCCGGCACTGACTTTAGGTATCTGTCCAGCTCCCTCTTGAAGGCAACCAAGGGTTTATTGGTAATTCCCTTCATGGCTGGTGGGAGGCTGTTGAACAGTCTTGGGCCCCTGTTACTTAATGTGTTTTCTCTTAGTGTACTAATGGCACCCTGACTTTTCACTGGTCATATGTTGCACCGTCTGCCCAGTCTTTTGCTTTCGTAGGGAGTGATTTCTATGTGCAGATTTGGGACCAGTGCCTGTAGGATTTTGCAAATGTAGATTATGATGTATCTTTTTCGCCTGTGCTCCAGTGAGTGCAGATTAAGTGACCCCCAAGCATTCCAAGTAATTAAGGTATTTTGATGGAACCTGTATGTGCAGTAAAGATTCTTTGTACATTTTCTAGATCTGCGATTTCACCTGCCATGAATGGAGCTGTTAGTGTACAGCAGTATTCCCGCCTAGAAAGAACAAGTGATTTGAAAATGATCGTCATTGGCTTGGCATCCCTTGTTTTGAAGGTTCTCATTGTTCAGTCTATCATTTTCCTCGCAGATGTGATAGTGGCATTGTTGTGGTCCTTGAAGGTGAGATCTTCAGACATTACCACTCCCAGGTCCTTCATATTACTTTTCTTCTCTATTGTATGATTAGAGTTTGTAGTATGCTCAGTTCTTCCTATTATTTCCTCAAGTTTTTCCATAACAGAATAGTTGAAATTTATTCTCATTGAACATCATATAGTTTCTCGTTACCTATTGGAAAACCTAGTTTATTTCCGCTTAGAGGTTAAGGGCGCCAAGCAAACCTGAGAACAGTGTTCCAATACCTTAGCAAGGAATCGTTCAAGACACTGTACACCGTGTACGTCAGTCCCATACTGGAGAATGCAGAACCTGTTTGGAACCCACTTAACTATGTGTCCTCAGTGGATGACAGTCTCATGCCGATCATAGTACCGTCTACAGAGGACTACATGGTGCTATGGTTTACACCTCGGTCTATGTGTGATATGAGGATGAGGAAGAGGATGGGGGCGAGTACTGTGTCATGTGGAACATAGCTTTTCACTGTAGAAGCCTCCGACTTAATTCTGTTGACCACTACTCTTTGTGTTCGATTGATTAGAAAGTTGAAGATCCGTATACGTACTCACTTTCCCAGTTATCCTTTTAGCAAGCATTTTGTGCGCTATCACACAATGATCGCAATTGTCAAAGACTTTTGCAGACTCTGTGTATACTACATCTGCATTTTGTTTGTCTTCCAGAGCATCCAAGACCATATCAAAGTGATCCAGTAGTTGCGAGAGGTAGGAGCGACCTGCTCTGAACCCATGTTTCCCTGGATTGTGCAATTGTTGGGAATCCAGGTGATTTGCAGTCATGCTTCTCAGAACTTTTTCAAAGACTTTTATGATGTGGGACGTTAAAGCTATTGGTCTATAGTTCTTAGCTATTGCTTTGCTACCACCTTTATGGAGTGGGCTATATCTGTTGTTTTTAGTGATTGTGGGATTACACCAGTGTTTATGCTTCCTATGATATACTGCTGTGTTCAGTGTAGGAGAGTAACTCTGATATATTGCTGTATTCAGTGTAGGAGAGTAACTCTGATATACTGCTGTGTTCAGTGTAGGAGAGTAACTCTGATATACTGCTGTGTTCAGTGCAGGAGAGTAACTCTGATATACTGCTGTGTTAAGTGTAGGAGAGTAACTCTGATATACTGTTGTGTACAGTGTAGGAGAGTAACTCTGATATACTGCTGTGTTAAGTGTAGGAGAGTAACTCTGATATACTGCTGTGTTAAGTGTAGGAGAGTAACTCTGATATACTGCTGTGTTACGTGTAGGAGAGTAACTCTGATATACTGCTGTGTTAAGTGTAGGAGAGCAACTCTGATATACTGCTGTGTTTAGTGTAGGAGAGTAACTCTGATATACTGCTGCGTTTAGTGTAGGAGAGTAACTCTGATATACTGCTGTGTTAAGTGTAGGAGAGTAACTCTGATATACTGCTGTGTTAAGTGTAGGAGAGTAACTCTGATATACTGCTGTGTTAAGTGTAGGAGAGTAACTCTGATATACTGCTGTGTTAAGTGTAGGAGAGTAACTCTGATATACTGCTGTGTTAAGTGTAGGACAGTAACTCTGACATAGTGCTGTGTACAGTGTAGGAGAGTAACTCTGATATACTGCTGTGTTAAGTGTGGGAGAGTAACTCTGATATACTGCTGTGTTTAGTGTAGGAGAGTAACTCTGATATACTGCTGTGTTAAGTGTAGGAGAGTAACTCTGATATACTGCTGTGTTAAGTGTAGGACAGTAACTCTGACATAGTGCTGTGTACAGTGTAGGAGACTAACTCTGATATACTGCTGTGTTAAGTGTAGGAGAGTAACTCTGATATACTGCTGTGTTAAGTGTAGGAGAGTAACTCTGATATATTGCTGTGTTAAGTGTAGGAGAGTAACTCTGATATACTGCTGTGTTAAGTGTAGGAGAGTAACTCTGATATACTGCTGTGTTAAGTGTAGGAGAGTAACTCTGATATACTGCTGTGTTAAGTGTGGGAGAGTAACTCTGATATACTGCTGTGTTAAGTGTAGGAGAGTAACTCTGATATACTGCTGTGTTAAGTGTAGGAGAGTAACTCTGATATACTGCTGTGTTAAGTGTAGGAGAGTAACTCTGATATACTGCTGTGTTAAGTGTAGGAGAGTAACTCTGATATACTGCTGTGTTAAGTGTAGGAGAGTAACTCTGATATACTGCTGTGTTAAGTGTAGGAGAGTAACTCTGATATACTGCTGTGTTAAGTGTAGGAGAGTAACTCTGATATACTGCTGTGTTAAGTGTAGGAGAGTAACTCTGATATACTGCTGTGTTAAGTGTAGGAGAGTAACTCTGATATACTGTTGTGTTAAGTGTAGGAGAGCAACTCTGACATAGTACTGTGTTAAGTGTAGGAAAGTAACTCTGATATACTGTTGTGTTAAGTGTAGGAGAGTAACTCTGACATAGTACTGTGTTAAGTGTAGGAAAGTAACTCTGATATACTGTTGTGTACAGTGTAGGAGTGGATTAGGACTGAGCAGTTCTCTCAAAGAGAAGTTGGAGAGGTGTAGAAGTCAGTGACCCAGATGTTGGTGTGAAGTGGTGTGGCAGATGAGAGAGAGAGGAGAGAGAGAGGAGAGAGAGAGAGAGAGAGAGGAGAGAGAGAGAGAGAGAGAGAGAGAGAGAGAGAGAGAGAGAGAGAGAGAGAGAGAGAGAGAGAGAGAGAGAGAGAGAGAGAGAGAGAGAGAGAGAGAGAGAGAGAGAGAGAGAGATTTTTTCTACCTTTTCTGTCGTATTTTTTTTTTTTTTTTTTTTTTTTGAGGGGGGAGGGTGTTCAAATATTTACAAAGAAGGCCTTCAGCATCGCCATCTTGAACCACCTGGCCCACAGCTGGCTCCAACTTCATCCTCTGCCCTACTTATGTTTCAAAGCAATAAAACTGAATACAGGTATTGTTAGGTAAGGCTTTTAATTAAGCTGAGACAGGTAAGTGAATAAAGTTTGGAGCTCTTTTAACCTAACCTTGTCAAAAAACCTTATAAATAAGGAAATATAAAGCGCTAAACCCGTATAGGTATTTTTCTTACCTGGCCTGGACCAAGTCAACGATGGAATCCTTTTTCCTCTCCGAGTCCTCAAGGAATCCTAGTCAATCCATCTCCGGGGGTAAAAGTAATCTCCTTCCGGCTAGGATTTCGTTCCTTAAGCAACCCTCTCTTCTCTGTCTTTCTGTCTCTGTCTCTGTCTCTGTCTCCCCCTGTTTATACTATTCTATACCTTGGCCACTGTTGTAGAAGTTACAGTTCGCCCTACGGCTGCTAAGACACTCTGGGCTACTGTTGTTGCCGCTACAGCTGTTGTTCCTGTCGTCCGTGCTGACTCACAGGTGTTGTTACGTACCATTTATCTTAGGCACCTTCGTGGCACTAGCGCTCTTACTCAAGGTGACGATGATAATAAAAATAATAATAATGTTAGTCCTACTTTAGAACCAGCGTTGTTGTTGTTATTATTATTATTATTATTATTATTATTATTATTATTATTATTATTATTATTATTATTATTATTATTATTATTATTATTATTATTATTATTATTATTATTATTATTATTATTATTATTAGGCGCGGAGGGAATATTATAAACCCAGGTACCTACGTTTTTACTAACTCAAGTACTGAGTTATCAGTAACCCAGGTAACTGCTTCACTGACACTCCTCCCACCCCGTTAAGCCAAGGCCCTATTAGCACAACCTCAGCCAGGAGAACGAAATATAAGCCAACAGGCAGGATAACCCAGAGGCTTGTAAAGCCACTTGCAGTTCTACCTACATCATGCACATCAGTACGAGAATTGACGCAATATCTTGTAGAAACTCACGTATTATCATAATTATGATAATATTTGTGTACAAGCACATACATTATTATAATTATTATTATTTACACGAGCTCTCTAAGCTGGATTTTAAGGGAAAAATGAGTATAAATCCAAACACTTTATTAGACCTGGGAAAAAATAGGCTTCGATTTTCGCCAGCTTAAATTACCAAGTGTGATAAATCCCACAACGAGGCCAGTGAGTTTTGAGACTCACCCGCCATGGGTTCGAATCCCGCCCGTTTCAATTTTCAGTCGTGTTGTTACGATTTCGTGATCCATGCGTGATCTCTTCATTTATTTTTGGCTACTTAAAAGACCTGATGCTTGTCGTAATTTTTGCTACGTTCCTCTCTCTCTTTTTTCTGGGGGGTGGGGCTATAGGCATTACTCTTCTCAACGAATAGACATAGACATGATCAATCTTGCATGTTAATCATAGTTATGTACCAGGATTTACAAACGATTAGATAGTTTGACATTAGGTTAGCATAGCAGAAGGCTCTCTCCCCACCTCCCTCTCCCTCCGACCAATTTGTCCCATCTTCAGCACTGTCAGGAAAATTTTAGGAAATGAGATTTTATTTCATGAGGGGAGAGCTTAACCCGTAGGGTTCATCCAGTGCCATTAAGAATGGGAGGCAATCATGAACGTAATAATAATAATAATAATAATAGTAATAATAATAATAATAATAATAATGATAATAATAATAATAATAATAATAATAATAATAATAATAATAATAATAATAATAATAATAATAATAATAATACGTAATAATAATAAATTTCAATAATAACTCACATGAAAGTTAGGAGATTGATCTGTATATTTCAACCCCCTTCTGGGGTCCTCTTGGGGTCCTTTTCAGCAGAAGGGGTCGAAATCAATTAATCTACTGAGTTAGTAGTGGTAGTGGCAGTAGTAGTAGTGGTAGTGGAAGTAACAGTAGTAGTGATAGTGGTAGTAGTAGTAGTAGTAGTAGTAGTGATAGTGGTAGTAGTAGTAGTAGTAGTAGTAGTGATAGTGGTAGTAGTAGTAGTAGTAGTAATTTCAAGGTGTGAATCCTCTATTATCATACATTTTCATTTCTAAAATTAGTAACTCCTTTACTGTTGCTCACAAGACGAAGAAACTCGTACATCTTAATAGCTGAGACAGCTGTCATCTGAGCACTGCACACACACACACACACACACACACACACACACACACACACACACACACACACGTATTGGTGAACAGGTGAGTACATACACACGGAGAGGGGAAAACAGGTATGCAAGGTCACTACTGAAAGTTAGAGTCGGATGAGCCACACAGATGTCAGGAAGTATTTCTTCATCCTCAGAATGGTGAGGAAGTGACATGAGCTGGAAGTAATGGTGGAGGCAGGCATCATACATAATTTTAAGAACTGGTATGACATATACTACGTGTGTGAGTGTGTCAGATTCACTGAAATTAATAAATTTGAGTGAGTGTGAGCGTACATCTGGCAGCATTATTTAAGTGTACGTCTGGCAGCGTTGTTTGAAAATACGTCTGGCTGCAGTGTTTGAGTATACGTCTGGCAGCATTGTTTGAGCGTGCTTCTGGCAGCATTGCTTGAGTATACGTCTGGCAGCAGTGTGTGAGTATACGTCTGGCAGCAGTGTGTGAGTATACGTCTATCAGCATTGTTTGAACGTGCGTCTGGCAGCAGTGTTCCAGCAACTGCTGGCTGCCGGGGTGATAAATGAGGTGTTCTCTCCCAGCTATGAAATATTGTCTGCACGCTGACATTATCTGTAATTCGACTTTAATAGTATTCTTTTGTGCTGCCGTTGTTTGCAGCTATTGCCCTCTCGTTGTTGGCTATTGATACAACTGCTAGCTTTATTGCTGGTATTGTTGTCGTTGCTGTTGTTGTTTGTATCGATATCGTCGAGGGCGTTACTGTTATCGTTACTGTTAGTACTTACAGTGCGTTATCACTGCTACCACTACGACTACCCTCACTACCACCATTGCTACCATCACTGCCACCGTTAACACTGATACCGTTGCTACTACCACTATCACCAATACTTCCATTGCCACCACCACTATTACCAGTACCACCATCACTACCACCATTACTACTTCTACCACTACTAACATCACTGCAGCCATTATTACTACTATCATCACTACCACCATCACTACTACCATCGTTACCACCAATACCACTACCACCACTACAGTCACAACTAACATTACCACTACCAAAATTACCACCCCTACCATCCCTCCTCTACCACTACTACCACCACTGTCACTACTACCACCACTACCACTATTACCACACCTATGGTTCCAAAGTTTTGCTTGTGCACTTTATTAAAAATGTCTCAGACTTGGCTTCTACTCTGAGAGTTTTAGACTTCCTTGGCTTACAGGGAGAAGGCAATCTCCCTTTCTCTCTCTCTCTCTCTCTCTCTCTCTCTCTCTCTCTCTCTCTCTCTTTTCTCTCTCTCCCCCCCTCTCTTTCCCCCCCTCTCTCCTTCCTCTACCCCCTTCCTTCCTTCCCTCCTTTCCCCCTTCCTTCCCTCTCTTCTTCCTTCCTTTCCCCCCCTTTTCTTTTCCTTAAATTTCTTTTTTCCCTCCCTTTCCCCCAAAATTTTTAATTATAATTTTTTAAATTATTTTTTTAATTTCATTTTAATTTTTTTTATTATTTTATCATTTCTTAATCTTCTTCTTTTATAAAAAATTTAAAAATTAAATAAATTTTTTTAAAATATTTTTATTAAAATTTAAAAATTTAAAAAAAAAATGTGGGGGGGGAAATCCTCGTTTAAAAATTGGTCTGGGGGCCCAAACAACCCCTTAAAAATTTTCATGAGTAGGGGAAGGCCCGTGATGCCCAAAACCCTTTTTACATAGGTTGGAGATTGACAACAAACTAGGGAATGTGACAAAAACTCTGTTTTGGGGGAAATTGGGGCATGCAATTTTCCAAAAATAAAAATCCAAGGAATTTCACCACAATTTGGTTTTTAAAAAACCTCCTTTTTTGATAAAACCTTTTTTTCCATTAAAAGCATTCCCAACAAATTGCTCTTTATTGATGGGACAGTGGTGCGGGTTTTTTAAAAAATTTAATAAAGTGTTTATTGTTGGTAAATCCTGGGGGACAATCACAAAAAGCAATAAAAGGGACTAAACTTTGGTCGGATTGGGGTTTTTAAAAGTATGTAACAGGACTGAATTTCCCAAGTCGGATGAAGGGTCAACTTTCTCCTTCTCTTTCTCTCTCTCCTTTTTCCCCCTTCTCTTTCTCTCTTCTTCTCTCTTCTCTCTCTCTCTTTTCTCTCTCTCTTCTCTCTCTCTCTCTTCTCTCTTCCTCCTCTCTCTCTCTCTTCTCTCTCTCTTTTCCCCTCTTTTCCCTCTCTTCTCTCTCTCTTTATCATTATCTTTTATCTACCTATCATTATATTATCTATTAGCAAACTCTCACTATTATTTTTATGTCCCGGGTTTTCTTGTCAAATTATTAGTTGCGTGATTTTGGCCTTATAATTTCTGCAGAGAAGACCGGGTGTTAAAACGAACACAGTGGAAACCCGGGACCATCAAAAAATAAAAATTCCGCGATTCTGCGGGTTTAAATTTTCAGGGAGGATCGTCAGGAAACAGGAAAGTTTTCGACGGGGTCAGGAAATACGGGGTCAGCTGGAGCTTTTGGTCATCTGACCGGACCCTTCCCCGGCATTCCACCCCAAAACCCTTTAAAAAATAGGGTTTTTTGGAAGGCAGGAAGGGACTTGGTGATGCTCGGGTTGCTCCTTTCCCTGCACTAACCTATTTTATGAGGGTAGCAATGGGCAGATTTATTGGTCATTTGAAAGTGCCTTGTAAAACGCAGAAATTTACGACAAGTTGCAAAGGACACCTAAGCAGAAAAAAATGAATAGGCAGAAATCGAACTTTTACGCCTGGGACCGCCGGACCCGAGGGGGTGCCAAAGGTCTGCAGGGAATCCCTCCCCCTTGTAATTTTCAGTGAGTGCGCAGAGCTTGTCGACCCCCACCATCTCTGCTCCCCTCCCTTCCCCCCCCCCCCCCCCCCCAAAAAAAAAATCATTTAGGATTTGAAAAAAACCCACATCGTTAGTCAGTCAAGGGTGATGGACTGAACACATGGCCCCCGGCTGAGAGACTGATTACTTATTTTCCTCCCCATCTTTCAGTTCTCTCTGCATTGGATGAAGAACCCCTGGTGGCGAAACGTTTCCCAGTAATAATTCCCAAATGTTCCACAAGTGCTGATTTTTCATACTTTACGTGAAAACCCTGTCAGGTGCAACGTTGTTCCGTGAAGCTTCTTCAGGAAACCCCTTGTTTTGTCTTACCTTTTTCGGGGGTACAAATAGTTAGTCATTTGGTTCCCCGGAAGAGATGTCTGAAAGTAAAGACACATGTGCAACATCTGGATATCTTTATTGTAGACGTTTCGCCATCCAGTGGCTTTATTAAAATAAATTCTAGGACATAACTGGAAGACAGTAGAACTCTATACAAAAGATGAGGTAATCGGTCCCTCAGCCTTGGAGTTAGTATTTACAGCATCGTGGTGGTGGTGGAGAATCTGTATATGTCATCAGTCCTCCTAAAGCAGGTTTAATAATCATCTCTCAATCAAGGTATCCCAGACTCTCAGTATGTGTCGAGACACATTTCAAATACCGACCTCAGGTCCTCGTTTGACTTTGTGATTTTTTGCTTATTTGATCAAGTCTAGTCCTGGACGAATACGTTGTAAGAGATTTCCATGCATAGGGTCTTTTTCACAACCAGGTTCAGTCATGGTGATGAGCTTAGTCCTTCTATAATTGAAATATAGTAACTTCCTTGTCTTCCTCTCTTCCAGAGACAGTGGTCTAGATGGGTCGAAGACTTGTTCCCGCCCAGTCCATTGAAAATGGGTTGGGCAAATGCTTTTGTTAAGTGGGTTTAGGTTTGAGAAGAACCTGCCTAGTATGGGCCAATAGACCTGCTGCAGTGCTCCTCTATTCTTATGTTCTTATAATAAAGTCTTTCTCTCCACTGGGGAGTCCCTTCTACCGGTGACAATGTCTTCGTCTGGTACACGTCCCTCGCCTGCCGCCTGTATATAAGCGCCAGACTTAATACTTGTGCTTTAGTTTAGAGGCTTCAAGACTCCGGTGCTCTACCAAATCCAAGATTGAAGGACTAATTATCTCATCTTATGTATATAGTTCTACAGTCTTCCCATTATATCCTTGAATTTGTATTGATAGAGTCATGGATGGCGAAACGTTTACAGTGAAGGTACCCAGATGTTCCTTCGAAAGAAGCACGAATGTGCCTCTAATGAAATTGGAACAAAATTTTCAAGCATTTAGACGTGTCTTGTGCCTGTGTGGACAAGTACACATACCATGGTGGAGAGAAATGGAACAAAACACTGACACTTTAATTAAACAAAAAAAAAAGCAATGAATGAGATCCTTTATTGTCAATAAAAAGTCTCGTTACGTCCCCCTGTTGTATCTGTTTCCACGGATATCATGAAGCGTGTCAACCATCCCAGTACACTAGTATATTTGTAGCACAGCTATCCGCAGTAGACAGCGTTGAACTGCACAAAGCGGAGTGCGACATTGAGCCTGACGAAGTGGGCGATTTGTTGCGAGTCTGTTAGTACGCAGCAAAACTGACCGTAGTCCAAGTGCAGGCAAAAACGTGTACTTGACGTAAGAGAAAGACTTGCTGCAGAGAAGAGATCAGGTAACGGTAGAGTGGAATCCAGGCAACGCAGGGGATCTCGGGTAACGAACATGGAGGCGAGAGAGAGAGAGTCGAAGGCTTTGGCACTCTTTGGAGTAGTAGTAGTAATAATTGTAGTAGTAGTAGTAGCAGCAGCAGCAGCAGCAGCAACAGTCACGGAACAAGCTCGGTCATTAGAAGCTTGTCCAAGAGGACTGACAAAGCGTGAAGAACACAACAACTCACCGATGAAAACATTAAACCACTCACACAAGACTGGGACTCATAACAAATTCAGAGATGCCACATGCAGTCACTATGAGTAAGCTATGACTGGGATATACGAATACTAAATATCCGAATATCCAACCTTACGAACTGCCAAGACCAGGTTGTGTAACCCGAGACGCTGCAGTTACATCCACTCACCTTCACTAACACAGAACATGAGCAATATAAACAAGGCTTAAGGTCATAGAAATAAGATATAGAATTTCCACTGGACAAGGGTATCGCGGTCGACAGTTTTCCTTTGCGACCAGTCACAGACCTCCTCGGAAGTAATGAAGTTTGGGACGTACTTTTATCTTAGAATAGTGATATTCCTGTGTATAAACGATTGATTTTGATGTTCTTCTGTTAATTCAACCTGCCGGTGTTTGGATGATGGTGAGGCTAGATACGGACATGCTCAGGGTTGTTCACGTTACTATAAGTGTAAAACAGTGCTAATAACCCAGACTCTGGAGCATCTTTAAGTAGAGAAAAAGATGAATTGGTCGAGTAAGTAGTGTTGGCGTGGTGAAGGTGTTAGTGTATTGGTGGGATTTGTTTGTCCTGATGTGGTGTTGCTGCAGTGTTTCGATACGGTGGAGATGTGTTTCTGGCCTCGTGTTGCAAGTGTGTTGCCAATACCCAAGACACTGAACACTAGTGATATTTTCGTGTCACACCCAGGTATAATTTATTGAGAAACGAGTCGTCTGCTCAGCAGGCTTTATCATTCTAATACATGTATTGCACATGTATTATGCATCCAGCTATTACTCACTTGCCATAGTGATAGTTATTTAGTATTGCCACTCTCATGCTACACATTTACTTGCAACAGATATTACATAATCTGTTAATATATATCCAGATGTACAGCTGTATTATTACTAGAGACTTGTCCCTAAGACTCTTGTTTATCCATATGTTCTTGTACTACCATCCACAGGATGGATATGTTCTCGTACTACCATCCACAGGATGGATATGTTCTTGCACTACCATCCACAGGATGGATATGTTCTTGCACTACCATCCACAGGATGGATATGTTCTCGTACTACCATCCACAGGATGGATATGTTCTCGCACTACAGCCACAGGATGATAAGTTATTCTGCATACCACTTCCACAGGATGGATATGTTCTTTTCTACCATCCACAGGATGGATACGGTCTCGCACTAATCATCCACGGATGGATATGTTCTCGTCATACCATCACTGGATGGGATATGGTCGTGCCAACACACTTGCCATTTGGTGCCAAATAAACAAAGATTGGATACCGCATTGACGTCAGCAAGATAGAAGCGTCATGTATGAAAACAAACAGTTTATTCATGACCGTTTCACAGATTTCATTTTTTTTTTGCACTGCACTGGACAGTTAACCGCGGCCTGTCTCGAACTAATTCAATCTCTGGTGAAAATTTCAATCAATGTTGCCAAAACAGGCGTAATAACTGACCTTTTTGGAGGGATATGTTTTCGTTGGCGAAATTGCCTTTGGTTGCCAAATTGAAAAAAAAGATGGCCGTGACTGTAAACAGGATCAGAACTAGAGTGGTTCCAGTCGTCTTATGTTAGTATGATCTTTAAAACCAGAATGGTTCCAGTATTATTCAGTGACTATGATCTTCAGAACCAGAGTGGTTCCAATCATCTGTGATAATGATTTTCGTAACTACAATGGTTCAGTCTTAAATTCCCTTATGATCTTCAGAACCTAAGTGGTTCCAATCCTCTTTAAAATCCTTCATAATCCATAAAACGCATCAGCACACGCGATTATTATACGTATCTATCAGAGACATTCACAAATAGACGCAGACAGACGTCACGGCAATACCGGAAAGTGAGAGAAATAAAACACACGCGCAACACCTGTTAATCTTTATTCGAAGACACCCAGGTGTTGCACAGGTGTCTAATTCCTTACAGCCAGTCAGGTCGAAACACAAATGACAATACTCCCGCTAATGATCTACAGCGGAAGTTAATCAGGGCGATTTTTAATTGCATTAATGGAGGAGTCTAAAGGTGGGAGTTCAAGTGAGAGGATTTAATGATTAAAAAATTTCATTGAGACAAGAAACCTTCGTCAAATTTAGAGGACAAAATTAATAAATCAACGTTGCACGTTTTTGTTAGGAAATAAAATATTGATAATCTTGTTATGAGAGATTTGACTGTTTTTTTTTTTTTTGATATCAGGGAGTTATGATCTAATATCCTATTATTATTATTATTATTATTATTATTATTATTATTATTATTATTATTATTATTATTATTATTATTATTATTATATTATATTACTACTACTACTATTATTTATTATTATCATTTTTATTATTATTATTATTTTTATTATTATTAGTATTACTATTATTATTATTATCATTTTTATTATTATTATTATTATTGCGGAGCGCTAAGCCCGAATGCCATCCCCCTCCCCTGTGGGGAGGGGGGAAGGCATTCAGGTTTAATTCAAGGAAGTGGAGCACAGATCCAATTCCCTAGATCAAGAGCCCCTCACCAGCGTCAAGGAACCTCCCTTGAGAGGTATACTGGTATCAGAGTTTTGATCTGTTATCCTGATATCAGGAATTATTCATCTATTATCCTGATATCAGAGAGTTTTCATCTGTTATCCTGTTATTCTAATCTCTTCTCATTATTTTAATACCGCCAGAAAACAGTGAAACACAGGACTCATTCCCCTTTGGTAGGTCATTCACATGCATTAAAAACAGTAGCGGTCCTAACACTGATCCTCGCGGAACCCCACTCGTCATACTCTCCCATCCTCATTTTTCATCTTACTGTTACTCTCTGCCTTCTCTCATTTAGGAACTCATTGATCCACTGGAGCACTTTGCCTTCCGTCTCAACTGCTTGTTCTAATTCCTTAACAAATCTCTGGTGTGGTACGGTATCACATGTCCAAGACAATGCAATATGCGCGACCATTTTCTGTTTTGTCTTGTTTTATCTCTGTGACTCCGTAGTAAAATTCCAGCACATTCGTAAGACAGGATTTGCCATCCCTAAATCCATGCTGGCTTTCTATAAAGAATTTTCTTTTCCAAGGGCTCAGGTGTCCATTGTCTTATTGCCTTCTCCAGATCTTTTCTACAGTCTGCGAGTCAGAGATTCTAGGCTGGAATTCAAGGGCTCTTGTCTGGCTTTTTTTTTATGTAAATGGGTATCTCCTTGGCCTTTTTTTATTTTTTTTCAAGCAGTTCTTCTGATTGCAGAAATTGGTTGAGTACCTTTGCTATTAGTCACGTAGTTGTTTTTCCCCTTCCCCTCAACACTCACGGAGATGCATTGTCTGGTCCCATTGTTTTGTGTTGGGTTAACCTCTTATAGTAGTCTCATGTAATCTTTCGTTGTGTTGATGCTCTCCGGGGGCCCTGATGGTCCGTTCTGAGTACTATAGTGATGTGTACTCACCATATGTAGTTGCAGGGGTCGACCCACAGCTTCTGGCTCCTCCCTCTTCGCTAATCGCAACTAGGTTCTCTCTTTCTGTGTGTGTGTGTATGTGTGTGTGCATTCATGCACGCGCGTGCGTGTGTTTACTGACAGCATGAAAGTCATATATCTCATCACGCATTGCAAGATAATTGCCTCACAACTGCAACATCACAGCAATTATTAACAATTATTCAAATAACGAGCAGGAATTACGAATCATTCCTAATATTACTCTCGTAACGCGATTATCACCTTTGACAAAGACATTCTGAATTCCTTGTAAATGCTTATCTTTGAGCAATATATATATATATATATATATATATATATATATATATATATATATATATATATATATATATATTATATATATTATTATATATATATATATATATATATATATATATATATTTGTGAGATGTGATGGCCGACAGATTACTCACCTAGTCCTGTGAGGCTCAACAGTTCTACCACGGCGCGTTTCATCTTTCCTGGAATAAGGGAGAAGACTGTCAGTGTTTGTATGGGAGATGAAGGTATAGTTGTATGTACCTCTGTGTGGTGATGTTCCTGCGTCAGGATGTCCAAGTCGCAACCACAGATGATTATGACTCTTTACGACTACTGATACCATAACTATCACTATCACAAGTACTGCCATCACAACTAGTGCCACCATAACTATCACCATCCATCACAACTATCACAATCGCAACTATCACCATCACAACTACAACCATCGCAACTACTGCCACCACAACTATTACCATCACTACTACCACCATCACAACTATCACCATCACAAATATCACCATCACAACTATCACCATCGCAACTATCACCATCACAACTATCACCGTCACAACTATCACCGTCACAATTATTACCATCACAACTATCACCATCACAACTGTCACCGTCACAACTATCACCATCACAACTATCACCATCACAACTATCACCATCACAACTATCACGGTCACAACTATCACCATCACAACTATCACCATCACAACTATCACCATCACAATTTATCACCGTCACAACTATCACCGTCACAACTATCACTATCACAACTACCACCATCGCAACTTACACCATCACAACTACTACCATCACAACTATCACCATCACAACTATCACCGTCACAACTATCATCATCACAACTATCACCATCACAACTATCACCATCACAACTATCACCGTCACAACTATCACCGTCACAACTATACTATCACAACTACACCACCAACTCACATCACAATACTACCATCACAACACTACTATCCATCACAACTATCACCGTCACAACTATCATCTCACCTATACATCAAACTAAATTACCAAATATCCACAACTATCAGCACCACAACTATCAACACCACAATTACCACCATCACAACTACCACCATCACAACTACCACCATCACAACTACCACCATCACATTTACCACCATCACAACTACCACCATCACAACTACCACCATCACAACTACCACCATCACAATTACCACCATCACAACTACCACCATCACAACTACCACCATCACAACTACCACCATCACAATATAAGAATCAGACATTAATTTTACTAAATACAGTTTGCTGATGTTCTTGTCCCTCTTCTCCTTTCCCCTCCTCCTCCTCCCCCCACCCCTTCTCCCCCTCCTCCTCCCTCCTCCACCCCCAGCCCCTTTTCTCCCCCCCTCCTCCTCCTCCTCCTCCACTTCTTCCTCCTTTTCAAAAATAAAAAACCCTCCTCTGCAAGAAACCCTTTAAGAAACTGTAGAAAATTTTTTGTCTTGCCCCCCTTTCTTTTTCCCCAAACAAAAAAAGTAACCCCTTGGGGTAAAAGAAAACGGGAGAGGGGGGAATTATCAAAACAAAACTAATAAACAGTAATAAATAAAAATATAAAGTAATATACTTAAAACCTACTTTAAAAAAAAATTTTCTGTGACACCCTTTTCCCTTTCCAAACTCCTAGTTTCCTAGTTCCTCACCAAAATGCTTTTGCATCTGCCCAAGGGCTTTTTTACAAAAGGGCCTCCCATCCTCTCTGTAACTATATATATATAAAATTTTTTTATAAAAAATATATATAATAAAATATATATAAAATATATATATATAATATAATGTATATTAAAATAAATATAAAAAAAATATATATATAAATAAAAAATATATATATATATAAAAATATATATATAAATAAAATATTTTTTTAAAATATAAAAAAAAATATATTAGAAAATTTAAAAATATTTTATATATATATTATATATATATATATGTATATATATATATATTATTATTGACGCATAAGGAAAAAATTTAAATTTCCCCCCTCCAGCAAATTTTCTTCGGTAACATATTCTGGAGGGGATACGCAAAACCCTTTCAGGGGGCCCCTCAGTAAAGGAGGATGGGGGGTGACATTTTGGTTTTCGCTGAGGGGCTCTTGACCCAAAAGGGTTTTTGGGTGTTTAAACTCCTCTTCCAAATTAAAAATAATAATAAAATTTAATAAAAAAATAATAAAAATAATTAAAAAATGACAATAATGATGAATAATAATAAATAAAATTAATAACAATAAAAAGTAATAAAAAATAATAATAATAATAATAATAATAATAATAAAAATAATAATAATAATAATAAAAATTATAATAATAATAAAATGTTAATGTTAATAATAAAATTTTATAATAATAATAATAATAAAAACAAAAAAAAAATAAATTTCCTTCGGAAACCTCATAAAATAATCGTAAGTAAAAATTAGAACAGATCGTGCGCCGGGCGGGCTTTTAAGGGCAACGGGCAGCGTAGCAGTCCTTTCCCCAAAACGGGTCTTTAATTTCGGGCCCTTTTTAAACCTCCTGAATGTCAATAATACTCACCGGAGGTCAGTGCTGATGCCCACCTTTCATTGTAATTGCCGGAGGGGTTAAATTACCCCTTCAGGGGGTTTAAAATTACTTTTCAGGGGGGGTTTTTTAAACTTCAGGGGTTAATTTCCCTCCCGGTGGGTTAATTACTCTTTAGGGGCTTTTAAGGTTTTTACCTTAAAAGTCATTAATTTTTAGAATGATATAAAAAAGAAAAATTAAACTAGAAAAATCAAAAATATATATTTTATATAATATATATATATATTATATATATATATATATATATAAAATATATATATATAATATATAAAACACACATAAAAATTTCCCTTAAACAGGGGTTTTAAAAAAACACCATACACACATACACACACACACACACACACACCCCCCACACACACATAACACACACAACACACACTACACACCCACACCATACACCACACACATACACACACACACACACAACACACACTTACACACACGGGAGCTCGCCTCGACCCCCCGAAAACCTAAATTTGGTGAGTAAAACACACGCACTCAAATACCACACACACACACATACAAAAACACACACACACATACACACACCCCACACCCCTACCCCACACCCACACACAAAAACCCACACACACACACACCAACACACACACACACACCACACACACACACACACACACCCACACACACACACACACAATACTTGGAGGCTAAGAGAGGAGGTGGTACTGGGAAAACTCATGTCCCAAACCCACGTAAGGGACACGGAAAAGAGGGGAGAGGAAACCCCAAGGCAAGTTTTTAGAAATTCCCCCTTTGAGTATGCGATTTTGAGGACATCACATAAAAAAAGCCCCCTTTGGGGGCCAGGGGCCCAAATTTTTTTTAAACTTCGAATACACAGTAGAGCAACAATTGGGGGGAGAACGGGAAGGGCCGGGGACGAATGAACCCAAACTACAAAAAAGGGGGACAAACACGGGAATGAGGAACTTCCTAAAAGGGGGTTCAGGGGGACAGAGAACGGGCAGGGAAGCCAAAAAGAGATCAGGGAATATGTGCAAAAAAGGGGGCAAGGAGGCGGGGAGAGTTTTACCCAAGGGCAACGGAAAAATGAAAAACCGGGATGAGCCCAGGGTTTTCCCCAAAAAAAGGTGGGGGAGGCAAAAACCAAGTGTCTAGGAATGGAAGAATATAGAAGGCAAAGGACCCAGGAAATAAGGAGAACATCGTAGAGCCAGAAACGAATATGCCGATAAGAAGGGAGCCCAAAGACAAAATGAAAATGACTAGCACAAAAGCCAAATCTGACCCAAACGTTGTACAGCCACATCGGGAGGAAAAAAACAGTCAAGGACCGGTAATCGGGCTAAGGAAGGGGGGGAAGGACAAAAAGAAAGCCGTGAAGTATGTGAGGAACTCCCCAAGATTAAAAGAAGTGTTCACAGAGGAACAAAAGGGGGCTCCAAAAGACCGGGGGTGGGGCACACCCCCAAGTGCTGGACACAGTGCACAAAACCCGGGGAAAAGTGAAGAGGCTTTGAGTGATAGATATCTCAAAGGCAATGGGGCCAATAACATCTCCCCATGGGATTGAAGAGGGGGCAGAGGGGCAAGTGTACCCCTAACAAAAAATATTCAATACATCTATCGAAACAGGGGGGATTGCCTAGGCATGGAAAACCAAATTACCCCCTCTTTAAAAAAAAAACAAAATGAACTTAAACAAAAGCCATTCCGACAGTATAGTATGCAAAATCAGGGGAAGTTTTCAGGAGAAATGGTGGAAAACCCAGAAAGGAATGATCCATCAAGAGCAGCCCAAAATGGTTTCAAACGGGAAACCTGTGTCACAAACCTACTGGAGTTCTATGACATGGTGACACATAAAACAAAAGAGAGGGGGGGGGGGATTTTCATTTTCTTGGGCTGAAGAAGGGGTTTGACACAGTTTTCCCCAAAAGAAAGGCAAAAAATGGAGGACCAAGCAGGATCAGGGGAAGGGACTACAATGGACAGGGAATACTTTTCAGAAAAAAGCAAACGTCCCAGACCGGCTTTTCTGGTATTTTACGACATACGGAAGGGGTAACTCGAGGGGCCCTTTTGCAGAAGTATTAAGAAAGAATTTACCCCACGAAAAACCAGGCAGAAAAAAAGGGGGTCTGGCAGGTCAAAAACCTGGTCCCCCCAGGGGAAGGGCAAAGAAGACCGCAGACGGAGTACAGTCCAGGGGGCCAGAGACTACAAACATCACTCAAGGAAAAAGATCTTGGGGTGAGTATAACACCAGGCACATCTCCTGAAGCGCACATCAATCAAATAACTGCTGCAGCATATGGCGCCTAGCAAACCTCAGAACAGCATTCCGACATCTTAATAAGGAATCGTTCAGGGCCCTGTACACCGTGTACGTTAGGCCCATATTGGAGTATGCGCACCAGTTTGGAACCCACACCTAGCCAAGCACGTAAAGAAACTAGAGAAAGTGCAAAGGTTTGCAACAAGACTAGTCCCAGAGCTAAGAGGTATGTCCTACGAGGAGAGGTTAAGGGAAATCAACCTGACGACACTGGAGGACAGGAGAGATAGGGGGGACATGATAACGACATACAAAATACTGAGAGGAATTGACAAGGAGGACAAAGACAGGATGTTCCAGAGATTGGACACAGTAACAAGGGGACACAGTTGGAAGTTGTAGACACAGATGAATCACAGGGATGTTAGGAAGTATTTCTTCAGCCACAGAGTAGTCAGTAAGTGGAATAGTTTGGGAAGCGATGTAGTGGAGGCAGGATCCATACATAGCTTTAAGCAGAGGTATGGTAAAGCTCACGGTTCAGAGAGAGTGACCTAGTAGCGATCAGTGAAGAGGCGGGGCCAGGAGCTCGGACTCGACCCCCGCAACCTCAACTAGGTGAGAACTAGGTGAGTACACACACACACACACACATACACACACACACACACACACATACACACACATACACACATACACACACACAGGACTACAAAGAGATCTGGACAGGCTACAAGCCTGGTCCAGCAACTGGCTCCTTGAATTTAACCCTGCCAAATGCAAAGTCATGAAGACTGGGGAAGGGCAAAGAAGACCGCAGACACATTATAGTTTAGATGGCCAAAGACTGCAAACCTCACTCAAGGAAAAAGATCTGGGGGTGAGTATAACACCGAGCATATCTCCTGAGGCGCACATCAATCAGATAACTGCTGCAGCATACGGGCGCCTGGCAAACCTACGGATAGCGTTCCGATACCTCAGTAAGGATTCGTTTAAGACTCTGTACACCATCTACGTCAGGCCATACTGGAGTATGCAGCACCAGTTTGGAATCCACACCTAGTCAAGCACGTAAAGAAATTAGAGAAAGTGCAAAGGTTTGCAACAAGACTAGTCCCAGAGCTACGGGGATTGTCCTATGAAGAAAGGTTGAGGGAAATCGGCCTGACGACACTGGAGGCCAGAGGGTCAGGGGAGACATGATAACGACATATAAAATACTGCGCGGAATAGACGAGGTGGACAAAGACGGGATGTTCCAGATGGGACACAGACACAAGAGGTCACAATTGGAGTTGAAGACTCAGATGAATCAAAGGGATGTTAGGAAGTATTTCTTCAGTCATACAGTAGTCAGGCCATGGAATAGCCTAGAAAGTGATGTGGTGGAGGCAGGAACCATACATAGTTTTAAGGCGAGGTATGATAGAGCTCATGGGGCAGGGAGAGAGAGGACCTAGTAGCAATCAGTGAAGAGGCGGGGCCAGGAGCGTGACTCGACCCTGCAACCACAAATAGGTGAGTACAAATAGGTGAGTACATACACACATACACACACACACACACACACACACACACACACACACACACACACACACACACACACACACACACACACACACACACACACACACACACACACACACACACACACACACACACACACACACGAACGCCCTTAACCATTAATGAAAGACACGATGAACTATCTTAAGTAAATTCTCTGTCTCTCTGTCTCTGTCTGTCTCTCTCTCTCTCTCTCTCTCTCTCTCTCTCTCTCTCTCTCTCTCTCTCTCTCTCTCTCTCTCTCTCTTTAAAATTCAGTACTCGTGGGGAAAAAAACTGCTTCGCACTTGAGTTAAGTAAATTAACGCATTTACACGCGAGCAGAAATACAAAATACAATTCAAGAATAATCAGTTGTATTGCGAATTGTATAATGAATTATACAACGAATTTTCAACTACGAGTTGTATAACGAAATGTATTTTTAATTGTGGCTTTACGTTATTGTGGCTTGTACAATATCAACTACACGAGGCGTCATTACAGGAGACAATCACAGCTTCTGAATCACCGTGATTAAATCACGATGATTTATTTTGTAAGGAAATCTCCAAAATCCAGGATTTAGACTAATTCATGTTAAGCGATCAACCCCATGGGGGTCGTTCGGGGCAGGGTGTGTTGGAGGCTCGATCCTGCGTCACCGGAGAGCGCCAGGGAGATGCCATTTCGATTGAAATGTCCTCCAAAAGGCAGGACTCGGTTAAGGCCTTTGACAAATGTGACTGAGCGTGGTTACCACAGGTAAAGAAAAAAAAATGGCCTGTGGTTATGGCAGGAAAATTTGGTGAGTGGATTTTCATTATCCCTCGTGAAATTGAACACAGAGAGTAGTACTAGTAGTAGTAAAATAGTACTAGTAGTAGTAGTAGTAGTAGAATAGTATTAGTGGTAGTAGTAATAGTAGTAGTAGATTAATACTACTGGTGGTAGTAGTTGTAGTAGTAATAGTTATAGTAGAATAATAATAATAGTGGTAGTAGTAGTGGTAGTAGTAGTAGTAGTAGTAGCAGCAGCAGCAGCAGCAGCAGTAGTAGTAGTAGTAGTAGTAGTAGTAGTAGTAGTAGTAGTAGTAGTAGTAGTAGTAGTAGTAGAAGAATAGTATTAGTGGTAGTAGTAATAGTAGTAGTAGATTAATACTACTGGTGGTAGTAGTTGTAGTAGTAATAGTTATAGTAGAATAATAATAGTGGTAGTAGTAGTGGTGGTAGTAGTAGTAGTAGTAGTAGCAGCAGCAGTAGTAGTAGTAGTAGTAGTAGTAGAATAGTATTAGTGGTAGTAGTAATAGTAGTAGTAGATTAATACTACAGGTGGTAGTAGTTGTAGTAGTAATAGTTATAGTAGAATAATAATAATGGTAGTAGTAGTGGTGGTAGTAGTAGTAGTAGTAGTAGCAGCAGTAGTAGTAGTAGTAGTAGTAGTAGTAGCAGTAGTAGTAGTAGCAGTAGTAGTAGTAGTAGTAGTGGTAGTAGTAGTAGTAGTAGTAGAAGTAGTAGTAGCAGTAGTAGTAGAAGTAGCAGTAGTAGTAGTAGTAATAGTAACAGTAGCAGCAGCAGTAGTAGTAGTAGTAGTAGTAGTAGTAGCAGTAACAGTAGTAGTAGCAGTAGCAGTAACAGTAGTAGTAGTAGCAGTAACAGTAGTAGTAGTAGCAGTAGCAGTAACAGTAGTAGTAGTAGTAGTAGTAGTAGTAGCAGTAACAGTAGTAGTAGTAGTAGCAGTAACAGTAGTAGTAGTAGCAGTAACAGTAGTAGTAGTAGCAGTAACAGTAGTAGTAGTAGTAGAAGTAACAGTAGTAGTAGTAGTAGTAGCAGTAACAGTAGTAGTAGTAGTAGTAGCAGTAACAGTAGTAGTAGTAGTAGCAGTAACAGTAGTAGTAGTAGTAGAAGTAACAGTAGTAGTAGTAGTAGCAGTAACAGTAGTAGTAGTAGTAGCAGCAGTAGTAAATGAGGTGAAATCTAACTCAATGTATAAAGCCCGGTACTCCAAGGCACGTTCCCGGCGCCGCTCCTGTTTCTCATCCTCAAAGAAAACATAGCTGAAGGATACTTGAAAGGTACCTGAAGGATGCTTGAAGGATGCATTTGGGGGCCAACGTCCCAGGGACCCAGTGCTAGACCAGGAATCCTGACATAGATAAGAACGCAGACTACAGCTATATTACATCCTTTGCAAAGGTTACTAGAAATGATAGCATGAAAGTCACCTCGGAAGAGGACACCAAAAACACTACGAGAGAGTATAAATAAAGTCTTCCAGGTACTTACGATATATTAATACGTATTGAACGTAAGGGCGCATGCAGCTCTTGCTGGAATTTTTTTCGTCACTGCTGGTTCATATAGATGAGTCAGAGTGACAGGCAGCAGTTGGAGACGGTGTCGTAGGGCAGAGGGGGCCCACTGGTGGAGCAGGTCACACCAGTAAGTTATTCAGCAGTAGAGTTGTACAAAGGTATCTTCTGTGCTTTGGTTCCGCCATGTTGCTCTGTTAGACAACTAACACCGTCATGAATATCATAGTTGCAACTATCACCACCACAACCACCACCACCACCACCACCACAACCACCACCACCACCACAACCATCACAAGACAAAAAAAAAATACCATCCCATTCACCCGGTTCTATGCATCACCTTACGTGCCTCAACACCTTCAGCAAACGATCCACACAAATGCATTTACCTCCCCTTACCTCTGTGTGGATACCTCATGTCATTACCTCCCTGAGGTAGCCCTTATATTTATCCAGTCCGTGTGTGTGTGTGTGTGTGTGTGGTGTGTGTGTGTGTGTGTGTGTGTGTGTGTGTGTGTGTGTGTGTGTGTGTGTTTGCAAGCTTATCAAGTTTAGGTGCTCCTCAAAACACAAGTTAGAAATAATATTTACCGCAAAGTTTTCCCATTTCTGGCTAGTGTGGCTTGTATTTTTGTCATTCTGAAACGCCTGGCTCCTGTTCTGATTGTTTATCTACAAATATATTCAACAGACATGCATCAATCATGGGTAAATATGCATCGAGACTTGGATCCCTCTCTCTCACTCTCTCTCTCTCTCTCTCTCTCTCTCTCTCTCTCTCTCTCTCTCTCTCTCTCTCTCTCTCTCTCTCTCTCTCTCTCTCTCTCTCTCTCTCTCTCTCTCTCTTCCATCTCTCTCTCTCTCTCTCTCTCTCTCTCTCTCTCCTCTCTCTCTCTCTCTCCTCTCTTTTCTCCCTCTCCCTCTCTCTTCTCCCTCTCCCTCTCTCTCCCTAGGGAGAAACAGTCAACAGCGACATAACAGACAACAGTCTCCTCGCTATAATTTCAGCCAGTCGACCTCTTCCACAATTTCCACCGGGTTGCCTTGCCAAATCGGAACGGCAGGATAGTAAACAACTGCCTGAACGGATGGAATTGGAACCTATGGTGAACCAAGTGTTGAAACTAGCAGGCCAGGGCTAGTACATAGCTTCAACACTAGCCACAGCACTAGCGCGTTTACTGACTTTCAGTGAGCTCCTCTTTACCCCGCGACCTTTTCTGTTAACCCCACCACCTCTCTACTAACCCCACGACCTCTCTAGTAACCCCACGACCTCTCTAACAACCCCACATCCTCTCTATTAACCCACGACCTCTCTAATAACCTCACGACCTCTCTATTAAAACCACGACCTCCCTATTAACTCTACCACCTCTCTAATAACCCCACGACTTCTCTAATAATACCACGACCTCTCTAATAACCCCACAACCTTTCTATTAACCCACGACCTCTCTAATAACACCACGACCTCTCTAATAACCCACAACCTTTCTATTAACCCACGACCTCTCTAATAACCCCACGACCTCTCTATTAACCCCACGACCTCCCTATTAACTCTACCACCTCTCTAATAACCATACGACCTCTCTAATAACACCACGACCTCTATTAACCCCACGACCTCTCTATTAACCCCAAGACCTCTCTAATAATCCCACGACCTCTCTATTAACCCCACGACCTCCCTATTAACCCCACGACCTCTCTATTAACCCCACGACCTCCCTATTAAGATGAATGGTTCAGAGAACCGACATGTTGATAAATTAGACACATGTGCAAGACTGATGGACTGAACACATCGACTCAAGGTTGAGGGACTGATTACCTCATTCTCCTCCTGTTCTTCAAGTTTCTCCTACGTATGGACTGATGAAGCCACTGTGTGGCGAAACGTTTCCTCAATAAAGATACCCAAGAGTTGCACATGTGTCTAATTTATCATCACCTCCCTATTAACTCTACCACCTCTCTAATAACCCTACGACCTCTCTAATAACACCACGACCTCTCTATTAACCCACGACCTCTCGATTAACCCCAAGACCTCCCTAATTACCCCACGACCTCTCTATTAACCCCACGACCTCTCTATTAACCCCACGACCTCTCTATTAACCCCACGACCTCTCTATTAACCCCACGACCTCTCTATTAACTCTATCGCCTCTCTATTAGTCCCACGACCTCTCTATAAACTCTACCAGCTCTCTAATAAACCCACGACCTTTCTAATAATCCCATGATCTCTCTAATAACCCCACGACCTCTCTAATAACCCTAGGATCTCTCTAATAACCCTACTACCTCTCTAATAACCCCACGACCTCTCTAATAACCCCAGGACCTCTCTAATAACCCCACGACCTCTCTAATAACCCCATGATCTCTCTAATAACCTCAAGATCTCTCTAATAACCCCACGATCTCTCTAATAACCCCACGATCTCTCTAATAACCTCACGACCTCTCTAATAACCCCACGATCTCTCTAATAACCCCACGATCTCTCTAATAACCCCACGATCTCTCTAATAACCCCACGATCTATCTAATAACCCCACGATCTCTCTAATAACCCCACCATCTCTCTGATAACCCCACGATCTTTCTAATAACCCCACGATCTCTCTAATAACCTCACGATCTCTCTAATAACCCCATGATCTCTCTAATAACCCCACGATCTCTCTAATAACCCCACGATCTCTCTAATAACCCACGATCTCTCTAATAACCCCACGATCTTTCTAATAACCCCACGATCTCTC
>NC_069444.1:15832657-15845157 GCF_026875155.1 Cherax quadricarinatus
TGTCTCCATTCACTCCTATCAAACACGCTCACGCATGCCTGCTGGAAGTCCAAGCCCCTCGCACACAAAACCTCCTTTACCCCCTCCCTCCAACCCTTCCTAGGCCGACCCCTACCCCCCCTTCCTTCCACTACAGACTGATACACTCTTGAAGTCATTCTGTTTCGCTCCATTCTCTCTACATGTCCGAACCACCTCAACAACCCTTCCTCAGCCCTCTGGACAACAGTTTTGGTAATCCCGCACCTCCTCCTAACTTCCAAACTACGAATTCTCTGCATTATATTCACACCACACATTGCCCTCAGACATGACATCTCCACTGCCTCCAGCCTTCTCCTCGCTGCAACATTCATCACCCACGCTTCACACCCATATAAGAGCGTTGGTAAAACTATACTCTCATACATTCCCCTCTTTGCCTCCAAGGACAAAGTTCTTTGTCTCCACAGACTCCTAAGTGCACACTCACTCTTTTTCCCTCATCAATTCTATGATTCACCTCATCTTTCATAGACCCATCCGCTGACACGTCCACTCCCAAATATCGGAATACGTTCACCTCCTCCATACTCTCTCCCTCCAATCTGATATTCAATCTTTCATCACCTAATCTTTTTGTTATCCTCATAACCTTACTCTTTCCTGTATTCACCTTTAATTTTCTTCTTTTGCACACCCTACCAAATTCATCCACCAATCTCTGCAACTTCTCTTCAGAATCTCCCAAGAGCACAGTGTCATCAGCAAAGAGCAGCTGTGACAACTCCCACTTTGTGTGTGATTCTTTATCTTTTAACTCCACGCCTCTTGCCAAGACCCTCGCATTTATTTCTCTTACAACCCCATCTATAAATATATTAAACAACCAAGGTGACATCACACATCCTTGTCTAAGGCCTACTTTTACTGGGAAAAAATTTCCCTCTTTCCTACATACTCTAACTTGAGCCTCACTATCCTCGTAAAAACTCTTCACTGCTTTCAGTAACCTACCTCCTACACCATACACTTGCAACATCTGCCACATTGCCCCCTATCCACCCTGTCATACGCCTTTTCCAAATCCATAAATGCCACAAAGACCTCTTTAGCCTTATCTAAATACTGTTCACTTATATGTTTCACTGTAAACACCTGGTCCACACACCCCCTACCTTTCCTAAAGCCTCCTTGTTCATCTGCTATCCTATTCTCCGTCTTACTCTTAATTCTTTCAATTATAACTCTACCATACACTTTACCAGGTACACTCAACAGACTTATCCCCCTATAATTTTTGCACTCTCTTTTATCCCCTTTGCCTTTATACAAAGGAACTATGCATGCTCTCTGCCAATCCCTAGGTACCTTACCCTCTTCCATACATTTATTAAATAATTGCACCAACCACTCCAAAACTATATCCCCACCTGCTTTTAACATTTCTATCTTTATCCCATCAATCCCGGCTGCCTTACCCCCTTTCATTTTACCTACTGCCTCACGAACTTCCCCACACTCACAACTGGCTCTTCCTCACTCCTACAAGATGTTATTCCTCCTTGCCCTATACACGAAATCACAGCTTCCCTATCTTCATCAACATTTAACAATTCCTCAAAATATTCCTTCCATCTTCCCAATACCTCTAACTCTCCATTTAATAACTCTCCTCTCCTATTTTTAACTGACAAATCCATTTGTTCTCTAGGCTTTCTTATTATTATTATTATTATTATTATTATTATTATTATTATATTATTATTATTATTATTATTATTATTATTTCTTTCGTGTATCGTTATTAGTCGTTTATGTGTTCTCAGTGATGAATATGTCTGGACAAGAGGTGCTGGAGTAATTACTTGAGGTTAATGAACGAATTGGGGGTGAGAGGGGGGGAAGGATTAACGAACTACAGTAGTGGGGTGGGGAAGGAAGAGGTGAGAGGGGAAATGAGTGAGAGGGGAAAGAGGTGAGAGAGAGCGTGAGAGAGAGAGAGAGAGAGAGAGAGAGAGAGAGAGAGAGAGAGCGTGTGAGAGAGAGAGAGGAAAAGAGAGAGAAAAGAGAGAGAGAGAGGGGAGAGAGAGAGAGAGAGAGAGAGAAAAGAGAGAGAGAGAGAGAGAGAGAGAGAGAGAGAGAGAAGAGGAGCGGGGGGAGGGAAAAATATATTGGAATCGTGGCAAGAAATTGTTGATAAAGAATGTTCAGTAGACAGCATCAGCAATGCTGTCACGGACCAGGTCTCCAGACCTAGAGAGGGGAGGGGTGGGGAGGGGAAGGAAGGGGAAGGGAGAAGAAGGGATGGGAAGGGAGGGGAGGGGTCTTCAAACAAAAGGAGTCTGTCTACATACCAAGGGAAGGGGATGAAGGGGTGCCCAGGGACGGTCGTCAAGTTAAGATGGAGACTAACAGAAACAAGAGCCGCCATCTCGAGGTCTACGAGTAACTAGACCGGGAATTTAATCTACTTTCGCTTTCATTATTTCTCTGAAGACTGAAATATATTATAGCCTGATATATTATAATTTGATATAGTGTGATATAAAAGGTCAAGAGAGGCCTGAGCTTGCTACCATCTGCAGCTCATAAGACTGCCATCCCCACGAGCCCCTATGAGGCGGGGTAGATGGCAGACCAGAGGCCTAGCTTCTCCCTACGAGCCCCGTGAGGGCGGGGAATGTGGCTAGGCCTGGGGACACTTGGTCCCAAAGATGAGGAGGTACTGTACCTCCTCCCATGGGAGACTTAAGTCTCGAGACACTCCCCAGATAGGGAGCCAAGGCCGGGTCACCACTACTTGGAAAAGACCCGGGCCGGGAGAATACCGGCGAATAAAAAAAAAAAAAGTGTGATATAACCTCATATCGTATGATATATTATAGTCTGATATATTACAATCTGATATTTTACAGTCGAATATATTATAGTTTGATATATAACAGTCTGACATAGTGTAATATATTATAGTATGATAATTTACAGTGTGATGAATTATGATCTGTTGTTGCTACAACAATTAATAATTTTTTTAATCACAATTCAGAGTAGTAATGATTATTTCTTCTAATTCCTTTAGTTATGATTTTTTTATACCTCTAGAATTCCTGTTTAAATGTTCTCGTTATCCTTGACTAACTTATAATAATTTGTTATAATAATCTGTTATAATATACTGCTACAATAATCTGTTATAATAATCTGTTATAATAATCTGTTATAATATATGTTATAATAATCTGCTATAATCTGATATAATAATCTGTTATAATATTATGTTATAATAATCTTCTATAATCAGTTATAATTAGTACTAATAATAATCACCTCAAAAAATGATTTACAAAAATTAATCATAATAATCAGTCAAAATTAGATATAATAATTAATTATAATAATTACTTACACTAGTGCTTTCGTAGTGTGTCTGAAGTGTTTTGTAGTGTTTTGTAGTGTTTTGTAGTGTTTTGTAGTGTTTTGTAGTGTTTTGTAGTGTTTTTGTAGAGTTGTTTTAGTACTTTTGTAGTGTTTGTAGTGTTTTATATTGTTCTTGTAGTGCTTTTGTAGTTTTTGCAGTGCTTGTGTAGTAGTTTTTCTGCTGTGTTTGTTTAAGTGACTTTGTAGTGTTTTGGAAGCGTTTTGTAGTGTTTCTCTATTGTTTTCTAAGTGCTTATAAGTGTTTTTTGTAGTGCTGTTGTAGTTAATCAGTTCTTTCTTGTTACAATAACCAGCACTTGCTGTCACTCCTGTATTAACAAGAGTGAAAGTTCCTCTTGTCCTCCTCCTCCTCCTCCTCCTCCTCCTCCTCTCTGTTGTGAGTCTGGCTATCACTGGCTGTCAGCTCTGAGTCGATTCCTGTTTTCCGTTGGTCTGAGTTATAATTAGTTTCTGCTGTTATTCTGTAGAAGTTAAAATCAGCTCACACTGTCCCCTCTGGAGTTATATACTCCGTTACGGCCTGTTTGTTCTCTCTCTCTCTCTCTCTCTCTCTCTCTCTCTCCTCTCTCCTCTCTCTCTCTCTCTCTCTCTCTCTCTCTCTCTCTCTCTCTCTCTCTCTCTCTCTCTCTCTCTCTCTTCTCTCTCTCTCAATTATATATCATATATAATTATTACCTCTCATTCGAGTTGATCATCTTGTGTTTGTACTGATTAGTAACACTGATACGATCGTCAGGGATCACACACACACACACACACACACACACACACACACACACACACAAAAAAAAAAAAAAAAAAAAAAAAAAAAAAAAAAAAAAAAAAAACATACACACACACACCACCCTCGATAGCTTATCACGTTCTCCATATAATATCCAACACCAGTAACATTTCTTCCATATCCAGAAGAGCGTATATTACCTTTTCCAGACTCACGAATTGGACATAAGGTGTCGTCTCCTTTGTTCATGTTGCTCACTGATGGTTTGCTAATCAAGAGAGCCATCAAGACTGCATGCAACTAGGCATCACCAGTTACTGCGTGGTTTTAGGGAGGTTCGTAACGTAGTGGCGAGGTTGAACACACATCTGTTCTGTGATGATCGTTCTACCAGTAAACGTTATTAGTTGTGAGAAGGTCCTGCGTACTTTGGGCCAGTAGGCCTTTAGCAGTGCTCCTAGACTCCTATGTCCAAAGATTCTTACTTCAACCGCAGCACACCTAGCTTCGTACACCAAAACTCACTTCAGAGTCAGGGGTGTTTTAATCGCTTAAGTATTGCTTAAAGAAATTTAAAGCGCATACATATCTAGAGATGTGCTCACTCTGTATACACATCTAGAGATTTGCTCACTCTGCATACATATCTAGAGATGTGCTCACTCTGTATACACATCTAGAGATGTGCTCACTCTGTATACACATCTAGAGATGTGCTCACTCTGCATACACATCTAGAGATGTGCTCACTCTGCATACACATCTAGAGATGTGCTCACTCTGCATACATATCTAGAGATGTGCTCACTCTGTATACACATCTAGAGATGTGCTCACTCTGCATACACATCTAGAGATGTGCTCACTCTGTATACACATCTAGAGATGTGCTCACTCTGCATACACATCTAGAGATGTGCTCATTCTGCATACACATCTAGAGATGTGCTCATTCTGCATACACATCTAGAGATGTGCTCACTCTGCATACACATCTAGAGATGTGCTCACTCTGCATACACATCTAGAGATGTGCTCACTCTGCATACACATCTAGAGATGTGCTCACTCTGCATACACACTAGAGATGTGCTCATTCTGCATACACATCTAGAGATGTGCTCACTCTGCATACACATCTAGAGATGTGCTCACTCTGCATACACATCTAGATGAAGATATTCATCAGAAAATATACACATAGTATATATGTCTCTCAACACAAGCACTTGATCCGTACATCACTTTTCCAGAATAAATTCCTCTCACGCCACTGCAATCACACTTACGCTCTTTTCCTATCATTCTTTTGATTAAAAATTCAATACATTTTACGCGTTGTATTCAACACGTTTATATTCATGTAGTTCTTGCTCTCTTTATCTCTGTCCCTCTCTCTCCCTCTCTCTGTCTCTCTGTCTCTCCTCAGCTCCTCCACTTTTTCCAGATATTGGTCGTGACTGCTATAACGCCTCGACTTCCTCAGCGCTGAAGACAAAACAAACAAGATTTTTTCCCCTATCTTCACTTTATCTTTCAAACAATTGTGGTGATGGCGGAGAGAGAGAGAGAGAGAGAGAGAGAGAGAGAGAGAGAGAGAGAGAGAGGAGAGAGAGAGAGAGAGAGAGAGAGAGAGAGAGAGAGAGAGAGAGAGAGAGAGGTCAATAACTAAGGTCAGAAAAGCACATTCTACAATCCACACACACATGCAGTCCAGCAAAATCCTTCATTGTGTACTAAAAACAGTGCTTGGGCGAAACGTATTCATTATAAAACCATCTTATCACACTGTCCTTGGGCAGGTGTTACCAACGTACCTAGAAAGAAATTAATACACAAAGGAACATAGGTATACGAGGTGCAGTGACGTGCATAGACAAGTCTGATAAATAACAATGATAGCTGTTAAACCTTTTTTAGGAGTTTATGTATTTTTTAGACGCTCATGACTTTTTAGACTCTCATGTCTTTTTTTTCAGACGCTCATGTCTTTTTTAGACGCACAAGTATATTTTTAGACGCTCTTGTCTTCTTTCAGACGCTCGTGACTTTTTAGGCTCTCATGTCTGTTTTTCAGACGCTCATGTCTTTTTTAAACGTTCATGACTTCTTTTAGACGCTCATGACTTTTTAGACTGTCATGACTTTTTTGAGACGCTCATGTCTTTTTTTTAGACGCTCAAGTCTATTTTTAGAAACTCGTGTCTTCTTTTAGACGTTCATTTCTTTTTAAGAGGAGCGACTGACATGTCTGGTTAAGTTTTAAACGGTGGCTAAAGTAAGAGACAAGTGGAGACCCAAGAGTATAGAAGAGAAGTAAACCGAAAAAACTTAAATGAAAGAAGTGAAAGAAAGAAGGAACTTAAAAAATTGGAGGAACGAACTTAAAGTTTAGTTATGTTGAGATAAGTGCCGAGGAGGATGCTGAGATAGCGACGAAAACAACGTAAGAACGCACAGCAGAGGTTTGGTTAGGTAAGGTTCGTCAGGAAACAGGACAAGTATTTCCTGATGCGGAGTCTTAGTTATGTGATGACTCGCAGCTGGAGCTTTTGGTCCTCTGATAGAGGCCTTCGCTGGCTTACCCCTTCAAAAATTTTAATTATGATTTCAACTTTTATTTTTTTTTGCGTAGGGGAGGTCTCTGGTTACGGGAGTGAGCGGAGGCGAGTGGCGCCTCGAGATTTGGAGTGCTGTTGGCGTTGAAAGAATGGGGGGGCATTTGTGAAGAAGCTTCAGGGGTAACCTGTAAGCCAGACACCCCTCGTTTTAAGACTAGTCTACCTACCTACCTACCTACCTACCTGCCTACCTACCTTCCTACTTACTTACCTACTTACTTACCAACCTACTAACCTACCTACTAACCTACCTACTTATCTATTTGCTAAGCTACCTGCTTACCTACCTACCTACTTACGTACCTACTTACCTACCTATCTACCTAACTACCTACTTACGTACCTACTTACCTACCAACTAACTACCTACCTACGTACTAAAACTATTAAAATTAAAAAAAAAAGGCCTTCAAAGGGCCAGTTTTAAATTTTTCTCGAATTTCTCACATTCGTTTTAAAAATCTCAACAACTGTACAAATATTTATATAGTAGAAAAAGTTCAGAACACTGGATCGTGTAAGGATTAATTTACAGATTTACGACTCGGTCGAAATAGAGCCATGAACCACACACCGCAGGGAAGGGGAGAAGAGGAGATATGGTCACGACATAAAATATACATATATGTATATATATATATATATGTGTGTGTGTGTGTGTGTGTGTGTGTGTGTGTGTGTGTGTGTGTGTGTGTGTGTGTGTGTGTGTGTGTCGTGCCGTATAGATAAAACCGATCAATTAACAAGAACTCATTTAAAATTAAGTCCTTTCTAAAAATTTTCTCTTATACGTTTAGAGATATGTATATTTTTGTCATTTATGTTAATGTAAAAATTAATGATTTTGTACCAAAAGAACCTTAGAAAATTTACCTAACCTTATTATAACAAGCACAATTTAATTTAGCCTAATCCAACTAAATATATTTTAGATAAGTTTTCAATAATTTAATAATAAACAAACACAATGAAATATTTTGTTTTCTTTAGGTTCACAATTATTTTTGAGAAATTATTGCATAGATAAATTTTCATACACGGCTTCAGAAGAAGGTATGATCACTGTAAAGGTTTTCGAGGCTAGTTCACCGGACCCTGTAAGAACACTACGACTTTAGCGCTTTTTCCTATACATTAATAATAATAATAAAAATAATAATAATAATAATAATAAAAAATAATAATAAAAAATTATTATTATTATTATTATTTTATTATTATTATTATTATTATTATTATTTTTTATTATTATTATTATTATTATTATTGTTATTATTATTATTTTATTATATTATTATTGCTGTTCTTCGTCTAATTATTATCATTACGTCGTAGTTTCAAAGAGAAAGCGCTAAACCCGAAGGATGGAAGTAATGGATGTGGGTCACTCAAAGGACAGCAACACTCACCTCTGTGCCGGTTTGTGACTGTGTTGGCCAGTCACGGACACACAAACACTCACGAACACGCACACGTCCTTCTTCTGTTTTTTTTTCTTAAATTTCCTTGTTAATTTAAAATTCACAAAAAAATTCCTTTAGGAATATATATATATATATATATTATATATATATATATATATATATATATATATATATATATATATATATATATATATATATATATATAATATATACATATATGGGAAACGTAAGATTGAGAGGAAAACGTTGCTAGTATGAACGTTGCTAGTATGAACGTTGCTAGTATGAACGTTGCTAGGATGAACGTTGCTAGGATGAACGTTGCTAGAATGAACGTTGCTAGAATTAACGTTGCTTGGATGAACGTTGCTAGTATGAACGTTGCTAGTTATGAACGTTGCTAGTATGAACGTTGCTAGTATGAACGTTGCTAGGATGAACGTTGCCAGAATGAACGTTGCTAGGATGAAAGTTGCTAGGATGAACGTTGCTAGGATGAACGTTGCTAGTATGAACGTTGCTAGTATGAACGTTGCTAGGATGAACGTTGCTAGAATGAACGTTGCTAGAATTAACGTGGCTTGGATGAACGTTGCTAGTATGAACGTTGCTAGTATGAACGTTGCTAGTATGAACGTTGCTAGTATGAACGTTGCTAGGATGAACGTTGCTAGAATGAACGTTGCTAGGATGAAAGTTGCTAGGATGAACGTTGCTAGGATGAACGTTGCTAGGATGAACGTTGCTAAGATGAACGTTAAGATAAACGTTGCTAAGATGAACGTTGTTAAGGTGAACGTTGCTAAGATGAATATTGCTAGGATGAACGTTGCAAGGATGAACGTTGATAAAATGAACGTTGATAAGATGAACGTTCTTAGGAAGAACGTTGCTAAGATGAACGTTGCTAGGATGAACGTTGCTAGGATGAACGTTGCTAAGATGAACGTTGCTAGGATGAACGTTGCTAGGATGAACGATGCAAGGACAAACATTGCCAGGGCAAAACGTTGACAGGACAAAAACATTGCCAGGACAAACGTCGCCAGGACAAAACTTTGCCAGGACAAAACGTTGCCAGAACACAAACTTCGCCAGGACAAGCACTTCATTCAAGTGTAAGTTCAACTTAAGTTTCACTCTGTTATTTACTTGAAACTTTATCGGGATCCCAAACACGTTCCCGGTGATGGAGGGGAAGGGGGAGAGGGATTTCTCACTCCTCAGAAATAGACGAGTGGGAATTGGATTGGGAGTGGAGGGGAGAGACTGAGAGAGAGCGAGTGTGTACACTCACCACGACTGTCAGAGGTAGACTGGCGTGCTCTACAAAGCTGCTCTTTAAACAATCCTCATCACTCTCTCTCTCTCTCTTCTCTCTCTCTCTCTCTCTCTCTCTCTCTCTCTCTCTCTCTCTCTCTCTCTCTCTCTCTCTCTCTCTGAGAACGGATACCTTGATGCTGAGAGGGCTCTTGATTCGAGGAACTGAAAGCTATCCTCTCTTTATCCCGTTCCCAAACACGTGTATATGTGTGTTTGTATATATATTTATATATATATATTATATATATATTTATATATATATATATATATATATATATATATATATTTTATATATATATATATGTGTGTGTGTATTTATAGGAAAAAGGTTGGTAGACAGCAACCACCCAGGGAGGTACTACCGTCCTGCTAAGTGAGTGAAGAACGGAAGCCTGTACGTAATTGTTTTTTACATGATGGTAGGATTCTGGTGTCTTTTTCTGTCTCATAAACATGGAAGATTCAGGAAAGTCTTGCTACTTCTATTTATACTTAGGTCACACTACACATTTCATGTACAAACATATATATATATATATATTATATATATATATATATATATATATATATATATATATATATATATATATATATATATACCTCTCTGCGTGTTCTTCTATTTTCTTACTAGTTCTTTTTCTTGTTTATTTCCACTTATCCCTGGGGAAGTGGAAAAGAATTCTTCCTCCGTAAGTCATGCCTGTCGTAAGAGGCGACTTAAATGCAGTGAACAAGGGCTAGTAACCCCTTCCCTGTATATATAACTAAATTTCAAAGGATTAACTTTCGATTTTCCTTTCGAGTCACCCCGCCTCGGTTGGGATACGGCTGGTGCGTTAAAAGATATATATTTCACACAAACATGGGTCAGTTATATGCAAAACAATATACTACGTTTTCTACTAATCCATTTCAATCGGAGGATCGAAATGGAGAAAGATAATAAGAAAGGAGAGAGAGAGAGAGAGAGAGAGAGAGAGGGAGAGAGAAGATAGAAGAGAGTGTAGAGAGATGAGAGAGAGAGAGAGGGGATGAGAGAGAGGAGAGAGAGAAGAGAGGAGAGAGAGAGGAGGAGAGAGGAGAGAGAGAGAGAGATGAGAGAGAGAGAGAGATGGAGAGGAGAGAGATGAGAGAGGATGAGTGGGGAGAGAGATGGAGAGATGAGAGAGAGAGAGAGAGAGTAAGCATAGAGTAATTAAGCCATAATGAGATAAAAAAGGAATAATGATAGGACTAATTAAGACTGGGAGCTCTGCAAAGATGGGACTATGTGTCATTAGAGGTCACAAGTGTACATTAAGATTATTTTTATGGTGTGTGTGTGTGTGTGTGTGGTGTGTGTGTGTGTGTGTGTGTGTGTGTGTGTGTGTGTGTGTGTGTGTGTGTGTGTGTGTGTGTACTCACCTAGTTGTGGTTGCAGGGGTAGATTCATAACTCCTGGTCCCTCCTCTTCACTGGTCGCTACTGGGACACTCTCCCTGAACCATGAGCTTTATCATACCTCTGCTTAAAGCTATGTATGGAACCTGCCTTCACTACATCGCTTACCAAACTATTCCACTTCCTGACTACTCTGTGACTGAAGAAATACTTCCTAACATCCCTGTGATTCATCTGTGTCTTCAACTTCCAACTGTGTCTCCTTGTTGCTGTGTCCCATCTCTGGAACATCCTGTCTCTGTTCACCTTGTCAATTCCTCTGTATTTTATATGTCGTTAACATGTCCCCCCTATCTCTCCTGTTTTCCAGTGTCGTCAGGTCGATTTCCTTTAACCTCTCCTCGTAGGACATACCTCTTAGCTGTGGGACTAGTCTTGTTGCAAACCTTTGCACTTTCTCTAGTTTCTTTACATGCTTGGCTAGGTGTGGGTTCCAAACTGGTGCCGCATACTCCAATATGGGCCTAACGTACACGGTGTACAGGGTCCTGAACGATTCCTTATTAAGATGTCGGAATGCTGTTCTGAGGTTTGCCAGGCGCCCATATGCTGCAGCAGTTATTTGGTTGATGTGCGCTTCAGGAGATGTGCCTGGTGTTATACTCACCCCAAGATCTTTTTTCTTGAGTGAAGTTTATAGTCTCTGGCCCCATAGACTGTACTCAGTCTGCGGTCTTCTTTGCCCTTCCCCAATCTTCATGACTTTGCACTTGGTGGGGTTGAACTCTAGGAGCCAATTGCTAGACCAGGTCTGCAGCATGTCCAGATCCCTTTGTAGTTCCGCCTGGTCCTCGACCGAATGAATTCTTCTTATCAACTTCACATCATCTGCAAACGGGGACACTTCGGAGTCTATTCGTCATGTGTGTGTGTGTGTGTGTGTGTGTGTACTCGCCTAACTGTGGTTGGAAGAGTGGGGTCATGTGTGTGTTTGATTTTAAACACCTTATTATCTTATCAAAGTGTGAAATAAATAAAACTCTTTAGACAGTTCCTGTATCATCGCAGCCCCGCAACAACGATGTTATTCACCCGACAATTAAGGCCACATTAGCCGGAGTTTTGCTTTTTCCTGGCCGGGGTCATCCGCATTATGGTAATGCGAAGCTTGAGAACGCAGCCGGAACGTGTGCGAATCCGGCTTATGTCCCAGTGTAATCAAAGGATTTTCAGGTAGACAAAGAATTCTGAACAGCAAAAGATACATATGTATATATATTAAATATATAAAATATATTTATATATATAATATATTATATTTATATATATAATATTTATTATATATTATATATATATATATTTTAATATTATATATATTAATATATATATATATATATATATATGTGTGTGTTGTGTGTGTGTGTGTGTGTGTGTGTGTGTGTGTGTGTGTGTGTGGTGTGTGTGTGTGTGTGTGTGTGTGTGTGTGTGTGTACTCACCTAATTGTGGTTGCAGGGGTAGAGACTCAGTCATGGCCCCGCCTCTTCACTGAACGCTACTAGGTCCTTTTCTTCCCTTCTTTCATCGTCTACAATCATCTGCTAGGCTAT
>NC_069444.1:15850157-15875157 GCF_026875155.1 Cherax quadricarinatus
GCTCCTCCTCTGCTTCTGGGAGTGCTGCTTCACTCTCACTTATTCTTTTCTTGGTCAAACTATGATACTAGTTATTTGTGTTTATGTATGTGATTACATATACGAGATTGTGCATTTGTGTAACTGTAAATACAGGAGTTGAATTAGGTGTGTGTGTGGTGTGGTGTGTGTGTGTGTGTGTGTTGTGTGTGTGTGTGTGTGTGTGTGTGTGTGTGTGTGTGTGTGTGTGTGTGTGTGTTATCACCTAGTTGTACTCACTAGTTGAGGTTGCGGGGGTCGAGTCCGAGCTCCTGGCCCGCCTTCTTCACTGATCGCTACTAGGTCACTCTCCCGAGCCGTGAGCTTTATCATACCTCTGCTTAAAGCTATGTATGATCCTGCCTTCCACTACATCGCTTCCCAAACTATTCCACTTACTGACTACTCTGTGGCTGAAGAAATACTTCCTAACATCCCTGTGATTCATCTGTGTCTTTAGCTTCCAACTGTGTCCCCTTGTTGCTGTGTCCAAACTCTGGAACATCCTGTCTTTGTCCACCTTGTCAATTCCCCTCAGTATTTTGTATGTCGTTATCATGTCCCCCCTATCTCTCCTGTCCTCCAGTGTCGTCAGGTTGATTTCCCTTAACCCTCTCCTCGTAGGACATACCTCTTAGCTCTGGGACTAGTCTTGTTGCAAACCTTTGCACTTTCTCTAGTTTCTTTACGTGCTTGGCTAGGTGTGGGTTCCAAACTGGTGCCGCATACTCCAATATGGGCCTAACTGTATACGGTGTACAGGGTCCTGAACGATTCCTTATTAAGATGTCGGAATGCTGTTCTGAGGTTTGCTAGGCGCCCATATGCTGCAGCAGTTATTTGGTTGATGTGCGCTTCAGGAGATGTGCCTGGTGTTATACTCACCCCAAGATCTTTTTCCTTGAGTGAGGTTGTAGTCTCTGACCCCCTAGACTGTTACTCCGTCTGCGGCCTTCTTTGCCCTTCCCCAATCTTCATGACTTTGCACTTGGTGGGATTGAACTCCAGGAGCCAATTGCTGGACCAGGTCTGCAGCTGTCCAGATCCCTTTGTAGTTCTGCCTGGTCTTCGATCGAGTGTATTCTTCTCATCAACTTCACGTCATCTGCAAACAGGGACACCTCAGAGTCTATTCCTTCCGTCATGTCGTTCACAAATACCAGAAACAGCACTGGTCCTAGGACGACCCCTGCGGGACCCCGCTGGTCACAGGTGCCCACTCTGACACCTCGCACGTACCATGACTCGCTGCTGTCTTCCTGACAAGTATTCCCTGATCCATTGTAGTGCCTTCCCTGTTATCCTGCTTGGTCCTCCAGTTTTTGCACCAATCTCTTGTGGGAACTGTGTCAAACGCCTTCTTGCAGTCCAAGAAAATGCAATCCACCCACCCCTCTCTCTCTTGTCTTACTGCTGTCACCATGTCATAGAACTCCAGTAGGTTTGTGACACAGGATTTCCCGTCCCTGAAACCATGCTGGCTGCTGTTGATGAGATCATTCCTTTCTAGGTGTTCCACCACTCTTCTCCTGATAATCTTCTCCATGATTTTGCATACTATACATGTCAGTGACACTGGTCTGTAGTTTAACGTGTATGTATGTGTGTGTGTGTGTGTATGTGTATGTGTATGTGTGTGTGTGTTGTGTGTGTGTGTGTGTGTGTATGTGTGTGTGTATGTGTGTGTGTGTGTGTGTGTGTGTGTGTGTGTGTGTGTGTGTGTGTGGTGTGGTGTATGTGTGTGTGTGTAATATTTCGGGTCATTTCTTGATCCCATCCTTCCTTCCCGCCCCTTAGATCAAATCTAAATGCTTCCCGTTTAACAAGTGTTGTTAACATAGGGGCTTAGCGCTAAACTATAAAAAAAATAATAATTATAAAGATTATAATAAAAAAAAAATAATAATATAATAATAACATTAATAGTAGTAATAATAATAATAATAATAATAATAATAATAATAATAATAACTTAATAATGTTCGACATCATGCCCAGCCCTTCTAGGGTAGGGTAGGTGCCTGAGTCCGAGCTTTCAGCTCACAAGACTGTCATTCCCATTAGCCCCCTTGGGGCGAGGATGGCAGACCAAAGAGGCCTAGCTTGTGGCTAGGCCTGGGGACAGCTGGTCCCAAAGATGAGGAGGTACTTGCGCCTCCTCCCATGGGAGACTTAGGTCTCAGACACTCCCTAAAGAAGGAGCCAAGGCCGGGCCACCACTTGGAAAAGGCCCGGGCCGCGAGAATACCGGGTAATCTTTAATAATAATAATGATAATAACTTAATAATAATAACAATAATGATGATAATAATAATAATAATAAGAATAATAATAATGCTAACACAGACACACACACAATATCACTTCAATTCCCTTCATTAACGTCCGTAATCTCTGCCAGGTTGATGATATTTCAGTAATGAAAGATTTTTAAATGAGCCGAAAGAGTCTCTCATGAATTATGACTCTCTCTGAAGTGTTCCTGTAACTTACAGTCAATAAACCTGTAGCCTCTTGATGCTAGGGGAGCCTTGATGTCGGTGCTAGGCTCTTGATTGAAAAAAAAATATATGAGTCTCCCTTTCCCATTCCTCGAATCAAACCTGATTATCTTCTGCTATCCAGGTCTTGTGTAAACCCCTTTCCCTTAAGGGTATAGCTTTTCCTTGTGACTGAAAGAGAGATCTAATTTGTACACAGTTGGTTTTTAAGTACTTGAGTACACCTGGTAGTGTAATTTTTGGTTATTTGGGGTTTCAAGACTATCTACTACACGAGGGTCATAAAGGCTGTATATCATTAGTTCTGTACCAAAATGTGAATATTTTAATACCTAAAGTAAAGATTAAAGTAAACTCAGTGGTATATATATACATTTCGGTGTATATACACTGACAAATATACACTTCTCGGTGTATATACACTGAGAGATATACACTTCTCGGTGAATATACACTGACAAATATACACTTCTCGGTGTATATACACTGAGAGATATACACTTCTCGGTGTATATACACTGAGAGATATACACTTCTCGGTGTATATACAATGAGAGATATACACTTCTCGGTGTATATACACTGAGATATATACACTTCTCGGTGTATATACACTGAGCGATATACACTTCTCGGTGTATATACACTGAGAGATATACACTTCTTGGTGTATATACACTGAGAGATATACACTTCTCGGTGTATATACACTGAGAAATAAGCCACTACTCGCTTCTATGGCCATGAGAAATCACTACACATCCTGTACTCTCTCAATCTCATATTGTACTCTTTGTACTCTACCAGAACACCCCCAACCCATACTGTACTCTTCCAGAGATCTCCAACACTCATACTGTACTCTCCCACAGATCTCCAACACCCATACTGTACTCTTCCAGAGATCTCCAACACCCATGCTGTACTCTCCCACAGATCACCAACACCCATACTCTACTCTCCCAGAGATCTCCAACACCCATGCTGTACTCTCCCACAGATCTCCAACACCCATACTGTACTCTCCCACAGATTTCCAACACCCATACTGTACTCTCCCAGAGATCTCCAACACCCATACTGTACTCTCCCAGAGATCTCCAACACCCATACTGTACTCTCCCAGAGATCTCCAACACCCATACTGTACTCTCCCACAGATATCCAACGCCCATACTGTACTCTCCCACAGATCTCCAACACCCATACTGTACTCTCCCACAGATATCCAACACCCATACTGTACTCTCCCAGAGATCTCCAACACCCATGCTGTACTCTCCCACAGATCTCCAACACCCATACTGTACTCTCCCACAGATATCCAACACCCATACTGTACTCTCCCACAGATCTCCAACACCCATACTGTACTCTCCCACAGATCTCCAACACCCATACTGTACTCTCCCAAGATATCCAACACCCATACCGTACTCTTCCACAGATTTCCAACACCCATACTGTACTCTCCCAGAGATCTCCAACACCCATACTGTACTCTCCCAGAGATCTCCAACACCCATACTGTACTCTCCCAGAGATCTCCAACACCCATACTGTACTCTCCCAGAGATATCCAACACCCATACTGTACTCTCCCACAGATCTCCAATACCCATACTGTACTCTCCCACAGATCTCCAACACCCATACTGTACTCTTCCAGAGATATCCAACACCCATACTGTACTCTCCCACAGATCTCCAACACCCATACTGTACTCTCCCACAGATCTCCAACACCCATACTGTACTCTCTAAAAGGAGTCCAGCACTTGCTATCGTTATCACAACTCACTGCTACTACCACTACTGTGGCCACCAAAACTCTCTACTATCACCATTACTGTGACCACCACTACCCACCACTACTGTGGTCACCACAACTCACCACATTCCTACTGTTTCTCTCCCTAATCCACGGGAATCGAAGCCGAGTCTTCCTCCTGGAAAGACCATAAACGCTACCAACCCAGCCTTAAACACACAAATTCTTTTTTCCACTCATCTCTCACTGCCTTCTCCTGAAGGATGACTCCCTCTCCCAGGCAAACCAACTGCTTGGGAAACTAGGATCTCCTCCCGTGCCCAGTCATGCGTCTTAGTAAACAATGAGACCGTAACTGATCTCTTGTCAGCTCTTCCCCGAGATACTGTTAATAAGATTTTTTTGTCGTTTAAAGATAGTGGAAGCAGCAAGGTCGCCTCTAATACTGTGTTTAAATACCAAGAGTGTGTATAATGCAATGGTTTAGTATTAATAGTGTGTTTAATACAACATTATAATGCCAATATGGTCTGTTATCATAATTCGTTTAGTGTCCAGAGAGTAGAATATTATTAATGTTGTTGTTATTATTATCATTATTATTATTATTATTATAATTATTGATGTTCTTATTGTTATTATAATTGTAATTATTATTTATTATTATTTAATTATTATTATTATTATTATTATTATTATTATTATTATTATTATTATATTATTATTATTATTATTATTATTTTAAGTCCACAGAGCTGTGTCATACAACGTCTGTGGAAGGAGACGTAATTAAATTCGATTCATTTAATTAGGAGGCAGTTGAAGTTTATGCCATCAAAGAGCTAAACTGAAACTCAATCTCCTCTTCTCACTCAGTCTCTCTGTCGCAATCTGTCTCCCACTCAGTCTCTTTGCCTCACTGTCTCACTCTGTCTCCCACTCAGTCTCTCTGTCTCACTGTCTCCCTCTGTCTCCCACTCAGTCTCTCTGTCTCACTGTCTCCCTCTGTCTCCCACTCAGTCTCTCTGTCTCACTGTCTCATTCTGTCTCTCACTCAATATCTGTCTCACTCTCTTACCCAGTCTCTCTGTCTCATTCTATCTCTCACTTAGTCTCTCATTCTGTATCAGTCTGTCTCGGTCTCTTATTCAGTAGTGGCTCCCTCAGATTTTTCCCACAGACTCGCTCCAACTCAAATACTCGGGAACTTGCACGGCAGATAGGGAGCCAAAGTGTTTTAATTAAGAGGACGACCAGGATGAAGGGGAGGGTCAATGCCCCTGCGGCCCGGTCCATGACCAGGCCTCACGGTGGATCAGGGGTTGATCAGCCAGGCTGTTAGTGCTGTTGGCTGTACGCAAACCGTACGGCTGGTCGGGTACTGACCAATAAATAGGGAGGAACTAGTGAAATTATTTTTTTTTATTTTTGGTCTAATTTCAATAAAAAAATCATACCAATAAACAGTGCGTAATTCTGGCAATATGTTGATGTAATTAACTTGTTTCTATCATCCTTCTAAGTATGTTTTTCTAAAATGTAATTTTTTTTTGTTCTGGCTATCATCAAAAAGACATAATGACAATTCATGTTTTTTTTTTCCTCCAAAAATAACGATTTTCATGATTGTTTCATTCTAAATACGCCACATTGCAACTTCTCTGAGGACTCCATTCAATTGCAGAGAATGATAATAGCTCAGTCGCCTGTGCTTTGTCATCATGTGTCGAGGTGTGCGAAATACTGAAATGTGGCGCGCCGTGACCGTAGACTTTCACAAAAAACGTAATATTTGCATGAACCAGGAATAACTTATTGACATTATTTTCCATTTTTGTCGAAAAGTATTTATAGGAGTGTCGTGATTTTTGCACACGTTATTGAGTAATGATGGTTTTATTAGCATGAAAAGGGGGATTTGCGATACTTTTTACCGTTTTGTTTTTATTGATTTTTTCTCCAAAAAAATCCTCAAAAAAAACAAAAAATTAATATTTTTTGTATTATGCAATCCATTAACATTTTCACTCAAAAGACGTTATTACCAAGATTAACTAGCCCTTATCTTTTATCTGATGTCAACTAGAGAATTGTGCATCTTATCAATTTTGTAGATAAGGGAGAGTTTTATGCCCTATAGAATAGGGCACTATTTATTTTTTCCTATCTATCTTTTAAAGCAAAAAAGTCACTACAAACAGAGGGCATAGGCTTCAAATGCTGCTTAAATCACTGTAAAAAATTAAATGAAATTGGACCAAAAAAAAAAAAGATTTCGCTAGCTCCTCCCTTAAGTGTCTATCCAGCTCCCTCTTGAAGACAGCCAGGGGTCTATTGGTAATCCCCCTTATGTATGCTAGGAGGCAGTTAAACAGTCTTGGGTACCTGACACTTACTGTGTTGTCTCTTAGCGCACTCACGGAGGCAAACTCGTTTAAAATTTTTGTATGTGTGGGGGAAGGGAAGAAGAAGATGGCTGATTTAAATTTTGGTGTGTGTTTATAACGAAATTTCGGTTATACCGTCTCGGTCTCTATAGAATTACGGTCTAAGGGGGATTCAGCTATATATCGTATACACAAACAAACATTAAGGACATTACGTCATCGAAGCGTTTCGGTCCTGGGACTAAAAAACATAGCCAAAACAAGTGACTTCATAACTTTGCGAGTTAGCTGACTTCCCTAAATCTCAGCTAAACCTCAGCTGAGCCTCGCTAAGCATCAGCTGGACCTCACAAAATATCAGGTGACTTCGCTAAATTTCAGCTAAACCTCATTAAACATCAGCTGAACCTCGCTAAACGTCAGCTGAGCCTCGCTAAACATCACTTGAACCTCGCTTGACCTCAGCTGACCTCTCATGTACCATTCCAAATATTAAACTGCTTATTCATGCCCCCCTCCCTATGTGTGCCCCCTCCCTCTGTGTGCCCCCCTCCCTCTGTGTGTCTGGAGTCAACAAGGCCCCAGGAAAGAATTTAATTTTTCCCATAATTTAAATTTCCAGAATGTTAGCGCGTGTGTATTTTACGACAGAAATAGGTAGACTGAACCGAAATAGGTAAGCCGAACGGAAATAGGTAAGCCGAACGGAAATAGGTAAGTTGAACAGAAATAGGTAGACTGAGCTGGACAGATACTTAAAGTTGGTGCCGGATCAGCCGGGCTGTGGTTCTTATGTTGGACCACGTGCGGCCAGCAGTAACAACCTGGTTGATCAGGCCCTGATCCACCGGGAGGCCTGGTCGTGGACCGGGCCGCGGGAGCGTTGATCCCCGGAATACCCTCCAGTAGACTCCAGGTAAACAGAAATAGGTAGACCGAAGAGAAATACGAAAATCGAACATATAGGTAAGGCGAACAGAAATAGGGAGACGGAAACAAATTTAAACTCGCTAAATCTAAATTCAACTTGCAGTGCAACTAGTCACTGTGATTGGCCATTTAAAAACATAAAAATAATTCGGGCTTCATGCTATACCAACACCGCATAATTTACCCCTGTTACCCTATCCATCCATTTCTGTACACCTGGAGAGACTTTCAGGGGTCAACGCCCCTGCTATCCGGTCTGTGACCACGCCTCAAAACCATTTTTTTATATTTCCAAACTACAATTCTCGATAAGCTGGCAAAAAAAAAACAATTTTTTTTCCCAAATTTAAGAATTCTTCTTGGCAGCTCTGAGAATTACGGTAGCATGTCTGGCAGCCTTCCCTTCAAAACTGCTATTTTTTGTGTGTACCATTGTCCTGGCATTCCAGGCAATTGGGGGGGGGTGATGATAGGAGATTATTACGGAATACCCCCGTAGTTCAGTGGTGACGCGTGGGGCTCGTAACTAGAGGACCTGGGTTCAATGTCAGGGTATAAATACCGTGAGGTGTAAATCTTTCAGTGGGTGTTTAGTGAGAGGTGACTTTCTTTCAGTGTATATACACAGAGAGATGCGTAACTAACCGTACTTACATCGGGAGGTACATATCTCTTAGCGTATATACACTGGGAGGTGTATATCTGACTGCAAACGCAACGAGAAATGTATATATATAATATATATATATATATATATATATATATATATATATATATATATATATATATATATATATATATATATATATACATACTGGAGATGCATATGTTAGTATATATACATCCGGGGGTGTATATCTCTATGTGTATACTGAAAGCATACATCAATGCCTCATAAAATGGCTAAGTTATTCTTCATTTCAGTAGAACTTCAGCCTTAATGACCCTCGTGCAGTCATTGAACTTTTAACCAGACAAATTACGTTCAGGATTATTTTTACCTCTCGCGAATTATTGGCGAATTGTGGGGATGTTGTGACTAATACTGAGGCAGGGATGGGAGGGTCCGGCAGGTCTGGTCAGGGACCGGGCCACGACTCCTCCCCCTGAATGACTGCTCTTACACGGGTTTAATACTGAGGTGTGAATGATGCCTGCTAGAATGTCTTTGGGAAAAAAATGCTTTCGTCTTTTTTCTTTCGCTTTATTTCCCTTCTCGAAATAATGCGTTGATTAATGTTTTAGTGTGTGTGTGTGTGTGTGTGTGTGTGTGTGTGTGTGTGTGTGTGTGTGTGTGTGTGTGTGTGTGTGTGTGTGTGTGTGTGTGTGGTGTGCGTTGGGTTTGGTGGTGTGTGTGTGTGTGTTTCCAAAAGCATCACGAGGGGTGGTGTCAGGAACTAAATTTATGTAATGCTAAATGACTGTATTCGGTAACATTCCTGAGCCACGTAGAGTTCATGAATTCATACACTGTGTGTTTGCAGATTATCCTTATACCCTGTGGGGTTCCCGCTGGCTAAGCATAAGTCTGTCAATACATAAACGTTCAAACGTACGTATGAACGTGTATGAAAATTGTGTACCTCGAAATACGTATATTATTAGATAATTAATAATAATCTGCGAGAATAGCAGAAGTTATCCCTTAAAAATATACTATATGTGAATTATCAAAAAATATGGATTGTCCATAAGCTGCATTAAGATTCTGAAGGACCATGGGCTACAGTGTACTATGAGGTCCCTAAGCTACACGTACTGTGACGCCCCTGGGCCACAGGTACTGTGAGGTCCCTGAGCTACAGGTACTGTGAGGCCCCTGGGCTACAGGTACAGTGACGTCCCTAGGCTATAGGTACTGTGAGGACCTTGAGTTACAGGTACTGTGAGGTCCCTAGGCTACAGGTACTATGAGGACCCTGAGCTACAGGTACTGTGAGGCCCCTGGACTACAGGTACTGTGAGGACCCTGAGCTACAGGTACGGTGAGGATCCTGTGCTACAGGTACGGTGAGGCCCCTGAGCTACAGGTACTGTGAGGTCCCTAGGCTACAGGTACTGTGAGGCTCCTGGGGTACAGGTACAGTGAGGTCCCTAGGCTACAGGTACTGTGAGGACCCTAGGTTGCAGGTACTGTGAGGACCGTGGGCTAAAGGTACTGTGAGGACCCTGAGCTACAGGTACGGTGAGGCCCCTGAGCTACAGGTAATGTGAGGTCCCTAGGCTACAGGTACTGTGAGGACCTTATGCTACAGGTACTGTGAGGTCCCTGGACTACAGGTACAGTGAGGACCCTGAGCTGCAGGTACTGTGAGGACCCTGGGAAAGAGGTACTGTGAGGACGCAACGCTATAGGTACTGTGAGGCCCCTAGGCTACAGGTACAGTGAGGTTCCTAGGCTATAGGTACTGTCAGGACCCTGAGCTACAGGAACTGTGAGGTCCCAAGGCTACAGTTACTGTCAGGACCCTAGGCTACAGGTCCTTTGAGGACCCTGGGCTACAGGTAGTGTGAAGACCCTGAGCTACAGGTACTGTGAGGTCCCTAGGCTACAGGTACTGAGAGGACCCTAGGCTACAGGTACTGTGAGGACCAAGGGCTACAGGTACTATGAGGACCCTGAGCTACAGGTACGGTGAGGCCCCTGAGCTACAGGTACTGTGAGGCCCCTGGACTTCACGTACTGTGAGGTCCCTAGGATATAGGTACTGCTGAGGACCCTCGGCTACAGGTACTGAGGGGCCCCTAAGCTACAGGTACTGTGAGGACCCTACGCTACAGGTACTGTGAGTCCTCGGGGCTACAAGTAATATGAGGCCCTTGAGCTAAAGGTACTGTGAGGCCCCTGAGTTAAAGGTACTGTGAGGACCCTGGGCTACAGGTACCGTGAAGATCCTGAACTACAGGAACTGTGAGGACCATGGGCTACAGGTACTGTGAGGACCCTGGGATACAGGTAATGTGAAGACCCTGAACTACAGGTACTATGAGGTCCCTGGGCTACAGGTACTGTGATGATCCTGGGCTATAGGTAGTGTGAGAACCCTACGCTACACTTACTGTGATGATCCTGGGCTACAGATAGTGTGATGACCCTGGGCTACAGGTGCTATGAGGACCCTTGGCTACAGGTAATGTGAGGCCCCTGGGCTACAAGTACCGTGAGAGCCCTTAACTACAGGTACTGTGAAGGCCCCGGTATACTGGCACTGTGAGATCCCTCAGCTACAGGTGCTGTGAGGATCCTGGGCTGCAAGTACTGCGAGGCCCCTGGGCTACAGGTACTGTTAGGCCCATGGACTACAGGTACTGTGAGGTCCCTGGGCTATAGGTACTGTGAGGACCCTAGGCTACAGGTACTGTGAGGTCTCTTGGCTACAGGTACTGTGAGGACCCTGGGTTACAGGTACTGTGAGGACAATGCTCTACACGTACTGTGAGAACCCTTTGCTATAGGTACTATGAGGACCTTGGGCTACAGGTACTGTGAGATACCTGGGCTACAGGTACTGTGAGGACAATGCTCTACACGTACTCTGAGAACCCCTTGCTATAGGTACTATGAGGACCTTGGGCTACAGGTACTGTGAGATACCTGGGCTACAGGTACTGTGAGGGCCATGGGCTACAGGTACCGTGAGGTCTTTGGGCTACATATGCTATGAGGACCCTAGGCTACAGGTACTGTGAAGACCCTGGCCTACAGGTACTGTGAGGACCCTTAGCTACAGGTACTGTAAGGACCCTGGGCTACAGGTACTGTGAGAACTCTGGGGCACAGGTACTGTGAGGCCCATGGGATACAGGTACTGTGAGGACCCTGAGCTACAGGTATTGTGAGGTCCCAGGGCTGCAGGTTCTGTGATGACTCTGGGCTACAGGTACCGTGAGAACCCTACGCTACAGGTACTGTGGGGGCCCTGGGCTACAGGTACTGTGAGGCCTCAGAGCTAGAGGCTCTGTGAAGTCCTCGGTCTACAGGTGCTGCGAGGACCCTGGGCTACAGTACTGTGAGGTGTCTGGGCTGTAGGTACTGTGAGGACCATGGGTTACAGGTACTTTGAGGACCCAGCGCTACACGTACTGCGAAATCCCTGGGATATATATACTGTGAGGACCCTGGGCTACAAATGTTGTGAGGATCCTGGGCAACAGGTACTGTGAGGCCCCTCGCTACATGTACTATGAGGACCCTGGGCTACAGGTACTGTGAGGTCCCTGGGCTACAGTACTGTGAGGACCCTGGGCTACAGGTACTTTCAGGCCCCTGGGCTACAGGTACTGTGTGATCCTTGGGCTACAGGCAGAATGAGAACCCTGAGATATGTACTGGGAGATCCCTGGGCAACAATTACGGTGAAGACCCGGAGCTACAGGTATTGTGAGGACCCTGGACTACAGATACTGTGAGGACCCTGGGTTACAGGTACTGTGAGGTCCCTGAGCTACAGGTACTGTGAGGACATTGGGCTACAGGTACTGTGAGAACCCTACGATACAAGTACAGTGAGGACCCTGGCTACAGGTACTGTGATGTCCCTGGGGTACATCTGCTATGGGGGCCCTAGGCTACAGGTACTGTGTGGACCCTGTGCTACAGCTACTGTGAGGACCATCGGCTACAGGTATTGTAAGGACCTTGGGCTACAGGTACTGTGAGGTCCATGGGGTACATCTGCTATGGGGGCCCTAGGCTACAGGTACTGTGTGGACCCTGTGCTACAGGTACTGTGAGGACCATCGGCTACAGGTATTGTAAGGACCTTGGGCAACAGGTACTGTGTGGTCCCGGGGCTACAGGTACTGTGAGAACCCTGGGCTACGTGTACTGTGAGATCCCTGGGCAACAGGTACTGTGAGCACCCAGGGCTACAGGTTTTGTGAGGATTCTGGGCTGCAGGTACTGTGATGACCCTGGGCTACAAGTACTATGAGGTTCATGGTCTACACGTACTGTGAGGACCCTGGGCTTCAGATACTGTGAGGACCCTACGCTACAATTACTGTGAGGACCCTACGCTACAGGTACTTTGGCGCCCCTAGACTACAGGTACTGTGAAGTCCCTGGGCTACATCTACTATTGGGACCCTAGGCTACAGGTACTGTGAGGACCCTGAGCTACAGGTACTGTCAGGACCCTGGGCTACAGGTACTGTGAAGACCCTGGGCTAAAGGCACTGTGAGGACACTACGCTACAGGTACTGTGAGGTCCCTGGGCTACAGGTTTTGTTAAGTCCATGGGCTACATCTACTATGGGGACCCTGGGCTTCAGGTACTGTGATTACCCTGAGTTACAGGTACTGTTGGGACCCAGGGCTACAGGTACTGTAAGGACCCTGGGCTGCAGGTACTGTAAGGACCCTGTGCTACAGGTACTGTGAGGACCCTGGGCAACAGGTACTGTGAAGACCCTACGCTACAGGTACTGTGAGGTCCCTGGGCTACATCTACTATGGGGACCCTAGGCTAGAGGTACTGTGAGGACCCTGAGCTTCGGGTACTCTGAGGACCCTGGGCTACAGGTACTGTAATAACCCTGGGCTACAGGTACTGTGAGGACCTTGGGCTACAGGTACTGTGAGGACCCTGACTATAGGTACTGTAAAAATTCTTGGCTACAGGTACTGTGAGGACGCTGAGCTATAGGTACTGTGAGCACCCTGGAATACAGGTACTGTGAGGACCCTGGACTTCAGGTACTATGAGGACCCTGAGCTACAGATACTGTGAGAAACCTGGACTATAGTTACTGTGAAAACCCCTGGGCAACATGTACTGTGAGGTCCCTGGACTACGGGTACTGTGAGAACCCCTGGGCTATAGGTACTGTGAGAATCCTGGGCTACAGGTACTGTGAGGTCCTTGGGCTTCAGGTATTGTGAGGACCCAAACCTACAGGTACTGTGAGGACCCTGGGCTACATGTACTGTGAGGACGCTGAGCTACAGATACTGTGGGGACCCCTGTGCTACAGGTACTGTGAGGACTCCTGGGCTACAGGTACTGTGAGGACCCTGGGCTACAGGTACTGTTAGGCCTCTGGGCTACAACTACTATGGGGACCCTAGGCTACAGGTATTGTGATTACCCTAAGCTACAGGTATTGTGGGGACCCTGGGCTACAGGTACTGTAAGGACCCTGCGCTACAGGCACTGTGAAGACCCTACGCTACAGGTACTGTGAGGCCCCTGGGCTACAGGCACTGTGAGGACCCTGGGCTACAGGTAATATGAGGATTCCTGGGCAGCAGGTACTGTGATGCCCCTTTGCTACAGGTACTGTGAGGTTTCTGGGCTACAGGTACTGTGAGGACCCTGGGCTACAGGTACTCTGAAGTCCTGAGCTACATGTACTGTGAGGACCGTGGACAACAGGTACTGTGAGAACCCTAGGCTACAGGTACTGTGAGGGCCCCCTGGGCTCCAGGTACTGTAAGGCCTGTGAGTTACAGGTACAGCGCTTGAAGCTCTCCAGCTGGCGGAGACCCCTGGGTTGCAACCCCTAAAACTCAAGCTTTAATCTAGTCCTGGATGGTCTATTAAATTGTTGGGGCAGTTTTGCTGCATTCCCAAGGACGTTACTCGTCTGGCACACTGGCATGTTTCTCTTAGAACTGCAGGCCCATGGTTCGAATCCTTCGCTCCATTTAGTGGTTTGCTGTCTGCGTGTTGCAAATTGCTCTATATTGTTAAGTTTGTCATTTATGTATTTGCTTTATAAGACTCTTTTGCAACACTTGGCCATCTTTATTGCAATAAAGATACCCGAAGAAAGAGACATACATACACTCACACACATACACACTCGGGACAAGGAGCTGTGATTCGACTTTAAATCAAATTAAGCGACTAACTCAAGGAGAGTGGCGCATATGCATCGCCTTGTTCGAGGCTTAACACACACTGATTACTGTCAAGTCGTCCTTCAGTATCACAAAACTATAGACACGTGAAGCATCCCTTGTAAAGATAATACAACAATATAATCAATGTTACTGACCCATTGAAAAATATTGTAGTTACCCTTAGAGAAGAGAGGGATTCTAGTTTTCTTTCTTACAAAGCAATTGCTCACAGAAAATGATTTTAAGGGTAACTTGGCTATAACTACCCTCTGGTTATTCTGTACCTGGTAAATAAGTAAGCAAGAAAGCAAGCAAGAATGCAATAATTTCAATACACTAGCATATATTTTACAGTTCTTAAGTAGCAACGTCTGTATATATTACTGGGATAATCCAGTTAAGTTAAACACACTGGCTTTTTTTTTTTTTTTTTTTTAATATTCGCCGGTACGCTCCCGGCCCGGGTCTTTTCCAATAGTGGCGACCCGGCCTTGGCTCCCTGTCTGGGGAGTCTCGAGACCTATGTCTTATTTCCACTGCATTGACCCCGATCGAAATAAGTCATTTTGACTTGTAGTAAATAAAGATATTATTATTATTATTATTATTATTATTATTATTATTATTATTATTATTATTATTATTATTATTATTATTATTATTATTATAACTTATACAGACCATAGCTGACATCAATGACACGCTGCTATATAAAAAGTCCCTTGTTATGCAAAGCATTTCGGGCAAATTAGGTTAATTTTGTCCCCAAGATGCGACGCACACCAGTCGACTAACACACACGTACCTATTTTACTGATAGGTGAACACTGACAGCAGGTGTCTTAAGGAAACACGTCCTGATGCTTCCACCTGCACTAAGTATCGAACCACGGATCTTAGTGTGTGAGCTGAGTGCACAAGCAACCGAGCTACAGGACAGTAATACATCATCAGTTATAACGATTATTAAACAATGAAAAACAATATGAAATACGTACAGTTATAACTATAATTTTAAACGGATGGAGGGATAAGCCAGTGGAAGGCCTCGATCAGAAGACCAAAAGCTCCAGCTGTGAGTCATCATATGACCCTGCGTCAACACCTGTCATGTTTCCTGACAAATCTTACCTGTGAAATACGTAGATAACTCACAGGAAAATTATTTACACGAGTTTTGCAACGAAATATTACTTACTTAAATACAAGAGTGACCGAGAATATCCATCACCATCACGTGAATGTAAATTACGTTGATATATAGTAATGCATGTATACATTCCGTGTTGTCCTCCGCCATCCTTAGTGTTTACAATAACAAGAAAGACAAATAACTTTGTTTACAATACAAGAAATCACCTGCCACCTTTTGTCTGCTTTTTTTTAGGGGGGGGGAGGGGGGGGGAGGGGGAGGGGGGGGAGGGGAGGGGGGGGGGGGAGGGGGAGGGGGGAGGGGGGGGGAGGGGGAGGGGGAGGGGTTATCCTAGGTAAGTTACACATGTTGAACTACGTATGATAATTGTACCTATGTGTACCTTTACCTGAATCAGCTTACACTGAAGCTTAAGCTGGTTTGTGCTAACTTTGGCTTTCACATGATCAAGCGACCTATTGTCAGGCATCAACAGCCTACTATAAAGCAATTTATTATTATATTTATTTATTATATCTTATTGATCCAGGTATGAAGTAGTAGGTGTTAAAAACCTGGCCACATGGGTACTTCAAATTTATTGTTATTATTATTATTATTATTGTTGTTGTTGTTGTTGTTGTTGTTGTTGTTGTTGTTGTTGTTGTTGTTGTTGTTGTTGTTGTTATTACTATTATTATTATTATTATTATTATTATTATTATTATTATTATTATTATTATTATTATATTATGAGTGTAGTTACTGTTTCTAGATGATCTTATATGTATTGTCCTTTGTTGGTTTGCATGATCTCTAATGGTTTCCCTGGTGCAGTGAGTGATAAGATGGTCACTGGGACCTACTGGGAATGATACCTAACTGACTAATGTTGGCCAAGCAGTGACACATTGCTTGGGCAACAGTTGTGGCTGAGAGCTGTGTAATTTGCGGTGATTGAATAATTAGCTGACTGTAATTATTTAACAATGGGTATCCCTGACATGTAACTGCAGTCACACAGTGTACCTCTGATGGTAATAATGAATGACCTTCGGTAGCTTTAATGTAAGGTATAACGATGTAAAGTAATTTATAGTGAGTGTACAGAGATTTAATTCCGGTTTTTGACCTCGGAAGGTTAGCCTAGTCAATAATACAATCACTGTGGTTTTCAGTAGGGATTTTAGCCTCATTACTAAAATGAGACTCACAAGTATCGATTAATACCTGAAGTCTCTACTGCAGGGAGAACAGGGATAGAAAATGCAAGCTGACTCTATCAGACATCTCAGTCCCTCCCCGCATTGAACCTGGGACCTTCGATTGTGAGTCGAACCCCTTTCTTCCCCACCACCCAACACACACTATGACTGACGTGCCCAGCATCTCTGAATGACACCCAGTTAGACGACGTGTATAATTACCCGGAGGCCCTGGCGGCAACGTTAAAATTACTTACATTATGCATCGCACTTTTTATAACGTACCCGCAGATGTTTTCTGGAAGGCGTCCTTGTGCTGACTTTTATGGCTGAGAGATTACACGGTGTTGTACAGACTGATTTTGATGCTAATTGTCTTCTTTTATGTTTGATCAAATAATTATATTCCTAATAAAATTACCACTTCTTATATATGTATATTATATATATATATATATATATATATATATATATATATATATATATATATATATATATATATATATATATAATATATATATATATATATATATATATATATATATATATATATATATATATATATAATATATATACACCGAGGGGTTATATCTCATTTTTGTATATCGCACTGGAAACTACAGTGTATATTCGCCTGATTACGTATACCTTCACTTAGCTGCATTTCTTGTTTTAAAATTTCAAGTATCCTTGACCGGTGGTGCACGAGGGATATTCAGCAATAGATTATATACACCAATTAACAGTACTTCACTTTGTAATTCTGAATATATTTCTCTTAGTGTGGATGCTACTGGAAGCAACACTGTGCTGTTTGCAGCACTCTTTAAACATCTCGGTATACATGCACTTGGAGTTTACGTAAATCCTGATATCGTGGATAAAAGCGCCAATGAAAAATGGTATACAGGCGATGCAGAGGGTGCAGGTTCGAATCCTGCCGTGGACTGAGAGATAATGTTTGTCAATAATTTCGGCCACTAAGAGCAAAATATCTCAAAGTTTTCCTGGGAACATTCGGGGCCCACAGCTGGAATGTTTAAAAGCCCAATCAGGGCTCTTAAAATTGTTGACATGGCCACTGGCCAATAGGGACACTCTTCGTCACTATGCAGTAACGAATCAGAGAAGACTAACTCCTTCCCAAGGGAAGCGAGGAGGTGAATGGTGAAATATTCAGTAGTGTAGTCTTGGACTTGGGAGGGATAGGTTTCCACTCGCTTGAACTCACTTTCAAATATAAATAAAAAATAAGTTACGACAAGTCATATAAGTAAAAACTTTTAGAAAGGGACAGTCTATACCATACTAGCAGCACATGCCTATCTCTCCATTATTTCGTTGAGCGAAAGCTATTGGGATGTGCTTAAAGCCTATCAACTACTCATAGAGGGTCAATAGGGCTGCATGTCACCTGTTCACCACCAGACATGAATACTTTAATCACTAAAATAGGGATATATAAAAGTGTTTTATGTACAGTAGTTAAACTGATAGGTAGGCTAGCTTAGGCCAAACAATCAAGCAACGTTTCGGTCCGACTTGTACCGAAAAGTCGTCGTAAGTTCCTCTATGTGTGGGTTATTGGCGTATAACTTAGGGCTCTTCAGCCTCGAGGCTCCTACGCTTTGGATGCCACTAGGGGGTAAGACATACTACTCATTATAAATTTACTACCCTCGAGGGTTCTATGTGGATTACTTTATTTGAGTCTGCACTGATTTTGTAAGTTAGTAGCTGTTAACCTAACTCACATTGCAAGTTAAGAGATATTAACTTAACTCACATTACAAGTTAAGAGCTGTTAACCTAACTCATATTGCAAGTTAAGAGATATTAACTTAACTCATATTACAAGTTAAGAGCTGTTAACCTAACTCATATTGCAAGTTAAGAGGTATTAACTTAACTCATATTACAAGTTAAGAGCTGTTAACCTAACTCATATTGCAAGTTAAGAGATGTTAACCTAACTCATGTTGCAAGTTAAGAGATGTTAATCTAACTCACATTGCAAGTTAAGAGATGTTAATCTAACTCATATTGCAAGTTAATAGATGTTAATCTAACTCATATTGCAAGTTAAGAGATATTAATCTAACTCATATTGCAAGTTAAGAGATATTAATCTAACTCATATTGCAAGTTAAGAGATATTAATCTAACTCATATTGCAAGAGATATTAACCTAACTCATATTGCAAGTTAAGAGATGTTAACCTAACTCATATTACAAAATAAGAGATGTTAACTTAACTCACATTGCAAGTTAAGAGATGTTAACTTAACTCATATTGCAAGTTAAGAGATGTTAACTTAACTCATATTGCAAGTTAAGAGATGTTAACTTAACTCATATTGCAAGTTAAGAGATGTTAACTTAACTCGTATTGCAAGTTAAGAGATGTTAACTTAACTCATATTGCAAGTTAAGAGATGTTAACTTGACTCATATTGCAAGTTAAGAGATGTTAACTTAACTCATATTGCAAGTTAAGAGATGTTAACTTAACTCATATTGCAAGTTAAGATATGTTAACTAAACTCATATTGCAAGTTAAGAGATGTTAACTTAACTCATATTGCAAGTTAAGAGATGTTAACTTAACTCATATTGCAAGTTAAGATATGTTAACTAAACTCACATTGCAAGTTAAGAGATGTTAACTTAACTCATATTGCAAGTTAAAAGATGTTAACTTAACTCATATTGCAAGTTAAGAGATGTTAACTTAACTCATATTGCAAGTTAAGAGATGATAACTAAACTCATATTGCAAGTTAAGAGATATTAATCTAACTCATATTGCAAGTTAAGAGATGTTAACTTGACTCAGCACTGCAATTTAGATATTTTAAAATTTCAAGGACGGTACTTTATTAAATAGTTAACAAATAAGTACAAAGAACAAGGTGAGGCCGGAGTCAGTAGTGAACCAGAACTATCATTTGCTCAGTCGACTCGGTTTCTCTAAGTGGTAGCAACAGCAGCTCTGTTGGAATGACACATTAGAAGCTGTCGTAGCTGTTAAATCTTAAATGGAATACTTGACGATATTCTCATGACCCTACTGAAGTCTTCCATTTCAAGGTGAACATTGCTGAGGTCCCCCAGCACTATGTAACCCCTCCTGTGTGATGGAATATGACAGTGAAACACAATCCTGTGTGATGGAATATGACAGTGAAACACCATCCTGTGTGATGGAATATGACAGTGAAATACCATCCTGTGTGATGGAATATGACAGTGAAACACCATCCTGTGTGATGGAATATGACAGTGAAACACCATCCTGTGTGATGGAATATGACAGTGAAACACAATCCTGTGTGATGGAATATGACAGTGAAATACCATCCTGTGTGATGGAATATGACAGTGAAATACCATCCTGTGTGATGGAATATGACAGTGAAACACCATCCTGTGTGATGTAATATGACAGTGAAACACCATCCTGTGTGATGGAATATGACAGTGAAACACCATCCTGTGTGATGTAATATGACAGTGCAACACCATCCTGTGTGATGTAATATGACAGTGAAACACCATCCTGTGTGATGTAATATGACAGTGAAACACCATCCTTGTGATGTAATATGACAGTGAAACACCATCCTTGTGATGTAATATGACAGTGAAACACCATCCTTGTGATGTAATATGACAGTGAAACACCATCCTTGTGATGTAATATGACAGTGAAACACCATCCTTGTGATGTAATATGACAGTGAAACACCATCCTGTGTGATGTAATATGACAGTGAAACACCATCCTTGTGATGTAATATGACAGTGAAACACCATCCTGTGTGATGTAATATGACAGTGAAACACCATCCTTGTGATGTAATATGACAGTGAAACACCATCCTTGTGATGTAATATGACAGTGAAACACCATCCTTGTGATGTAATATGACAGTGAAACACCATCCTTGTGATGTAATATGACAGTGAAACACCATCCTTGTGATGTAATATGACAGTGAAACACCATCCTTGTGATGTAATATGACAGTGAAACAGCTAGCCTTTGTTCCCACTGTGTAAATATCATATAGAACAACGTAACAGCGTGATGCTGTTGGTTCCAATTTTGCTAAACAATAAAAAAAAATATTTTGTAAAAACGTGTCCTAACGTGAGTCAGTCGCAGTATGAATGAAAGCTGGTGGACTGATGTCCTTAATTAAGAAGGATGACTGTCCGTCTTGCGGTATAACACCTGTCTTCTCGTTACTAAATAATGGAAGGCAAAAGGTGGGACTTTAATAACGTCGATTTGGAAGGAAATGAAATCAGGAAAAGAAAAAAAATGAAGGCAAAATCTCACTTCTCTCTCTCTCTCTCTCTCTCTCTCTCTCTCTCTCTCTCTCTCTCTCTCTCTCTCTCTCTCTCTCTCTCTCTCTCTCTCTCTCTCTCTCTCTCTCTCTCTCTCTCAGCTTGCGTGAGCGTGCGTTACCTTAACAACGTAAATGTTGGTTCATTCTTGAACTGATATGCTGGATCCTGTCAGAAAAGGTGAAGCATTGCTGGCAGTGTTATCTAAACTCTAATTCTCTGTGGATAGCTGTTTTTCTTTTTTTTTTTTTGGTGGTGGTGATGGTGGGTTGTGCGGGGTTGCTCAGGGTGGTTGGCGATGGTGGGGTTGTGTTGGTTGGCTGATGTGGTTATGGTGATGGTGGCAGTTGAGGTTCTGTAGTTGGGATGGTGGTATTTTTGTTATGTGTATGTCGTAGTAGAAGTGGTATTGGTAATGGTTTTTTGTAGTGGTAGATGTTTGGGGTTGTGCTTTTATAGGTTGTTATGATTGTGGTGGTGGTGGTGATTATAGCGGTAGAAGTTGTTGTGGTTGTAATAGTGGTGTAGAAGATCAGGATTGTTGTTGGCGTGGTGTTTTAGTGATAAAAAATGCATGGGATGGTGGTGGTGGTGGTGGTGATAGTAGAAGTGGGGATAGTTATAGCGGTAGTGGAGATGGTGGTAGTTGTAATGGTGGTGGTGGTGGTGGTGGGACGGGAGATAATCATCTCACTGTTGCCAAGGTATTCCTTGCCTTCAAGACTCTCGCATCCTCAAGCAACACACAAGAACCTCTCCTGGTAACCTTAGAAGCTCAACTTACTGGAGGCCAGCCCAGTCACCTCCTCCACGAATTAATACCCTAGTTATAAATACTCATTTCAGTCTTCTGACGATGAAATACAGCTCTCGGGCGTGCCTTTCTCAACTCTTGATGGCTGACGTAAATTACTTTCTCAGTGGATTTACACTGTGAGACATAAGCTCTAGTAGTGAAAGAACTTATCAATCCTGTGGATGGTAGTGCAAGAACATATCCATCCTGTGGATGGTAATACAAGAACTTATCCATCTGTGGATGGTAGTGCAAGAAAATCCATCCTGTGGATGGTAGTACAAGAACATATCCATCCTGTGGATGGTAGTGCAAGAACATATCCATCCTGTGGATGGTAGTACAAGAACATATCCATCCTGTGGATGGTAGTACAAGAACATATCCATCCTGTGGATGGTAGTACAAACATATCCATCCTGTGGATGGTAGTACAAGAACATATCCATCCTGTGGTGTAGTGCAAGAACATATCCATCCTGTGGATGGTAATACAAGAACTTATCCATCCTGTGGATGGTAGTACAAGAACATATCCATCCTGTGGATGGTAGTACAAGAATATATCCAATCCTGTGGATGGTATACAAGAACTTACATCCTGTGGATGGTAGTGCAAGAACATATCCATCCTGTGGATGGTAGTACAAGAACATATCCATCCTGTGGATGGTAGTGCAAGAACATATCCATCCTGTGGATGGTAATACAAGAACTTATCCATCCTGTGGATGGTAGTGCAAGAACATATACATCCTGTGGATGGTAGTACAAGAACATATCCATCCTGTGGATGGTAGTACAAGAACATATCCATCCTGTGGATGGTAGTACAAGAACATATCCATCCTGTGGATGGTAATACAAGAACATATCCATCCTGTGGACGGTAGTGCAAGAACATATCCATCCTGTGGACGGTAGTGCAAGAACATATCCATCCTGTGGACGGTAGTGCAAGAACATATCCATCCTGTGGATGGTAATACAAGAACTTATCCATCCTGTGGATGGTAGTACAAGAACATATCCATCCTGTGGATGGTAGTACAAGAATATATCCATCCTGTGGATGGTAATACAAGAACTTATCCATCCTGTGGATGGTAGTACAAGAACATATCCATCCTGTGGACGGTAGTGCAAGAACATATCCATCCTGTGGACGGTAGTGCAAGAACATATCCATCCTGTGGACGGTAGTGCAAGAACATATCCATCCTGTGGACGGTAGTGCAAGAACATATCCATCCTGTGGACGGTAGTGCAAGAACATATCCATCCTGTGGATGGTAATACAAGAACTTATCCATCCTGTGGATGGTAGTGCAAGAGCATATCCATCCTGTGGATGGTAATACAAGAACTTATCCATCCTGTGGATGGTAGTGCAAGAACATATCCATCCTGTGGATGGTAGTACAAGAACATATCCATCCTGTGGATGGTAGTGCAAGAACATATCCATCCTGTGGATGGTAATACAAGAACTTATCCATCCTGTGGATGGTAGTACAAGAACATATGGCCTAGGAACTAGGCCTCAAAAGGGCTAACAGGAGTGCGTTAGGATATACATTTTGAATTTATTTTTCCCTCTGTTGCAAGCAAATTAGGGATATGTGTTTAACACTTCTGGTTAAGAATGACGAGGTCATTATACAGGTGAGGTCACATTCCCTCGGGGTCAAAGGTCAGACTATGAGAGGTCAGGTCCGAGGTCGACGAAGCACAGGATGGTGTGGTTAGTGATGCTCTTCGTCAAATTATCTTGATCCACGGAACTGAAGCTACCGATGCGTCGTATAACCCCTAGAGATTATCGTAGAAAAAATTTACTAAGGGTATATAGCACCTGGAGTATATACTAAAAAAAGTATATAGTACCCATGGAGTCATTAGAGCTGCAGGTCACCTGTTTACCATCAGCCGAGGAAACTTTAACATCTAAAATGCTGATTAAATTATACTTTTAGTGTATATACAGTGAGAGATATACGCCTCTAGGTATACACACCGTCTTTGCCACTCATTAACTGACCACCAGTTACAGCAGACAAGACTGGTACTGACGTAACAATACCTGGGTACAGCTGTTGTATTTCCTGGCATGTCGGATTTGAGTTGCTAAGTTTCCATCATTTTTCTGTGATTTATTTCCTGTCTTTTCACTGTTAAGTTGATCACATTTTGGATATTTCGTTTTCGTAACCTAATATATTTTTATTTACCTAACTCACTTTTTTTTATTGTTCTCTGTTAACTAGGCATTAGTTCTACCATATTACTTTTATTCTTGTTATTGTTAATTTTCTAACTTTCCATTTTCCGTTAACCTTATTACCGATAATTTAACATTATTTTCATCCTGCGTGAATATCGGCTTAATATAATATATATATATATATATATATATATATATATATATATATATATATATATATATATATATTATATATAATATATATCTTTGTGATCCCACAAGGACTTGGACCACAAATAGTGGGACCACAAGGTCCTGGGAGTGTGGGATCCCAAGGACTGTAGGAACTCCTGAAGGCTGAAGGATCCAACCGTCTATTTGCAAAAGATGGATTGTTTTTTAATGGAATACTACTCAGTTCTGATCACCCGGCCCCTCTCACGCATTGTGCAGGGGGAGGTGGTGCTCAGGTGGGGGAGGGAGCTTTGGTGGGGTGAGGGAGCACTGGTAAGGGAGGGAGCTCTTGTGGGGGAGGGAGCTGTGATGGGGGAGGGAGCTCTGGTTGTGGGTGCGAGCTCTTCTGGAGACTGAGGAAGGAGGTATGGGAGTAGGAGGGAAGGAATGGGGTAATGGTGAGAGGCAGAGGGGGAGGGGTAAGGGAAGGCGGGTTCGTATATTACTACTACTTATACTACTGCTACTGTTACTACTGCTACTCTTACTGCTGTTACTACTATTACTGCTACTACTACTACTACTACTACTACTACTACTACTACTACTATAATAATAATAATAATAATAATAATAATAATAATAATAATAATAATAATATATTATTATTATTATTATTA
>NC_069444.1:15885157-15890157 GCF_026875155.1 Cherax quadricarinatus
TGTGAGGGCAGGGTTTGAGGCTATTACAAAAGGTTCTCCACAGTGGTTTATCAGCTGAGGTGGAGGTGTGGCAGAGGCATGGTGGAGGCATGGTAGAGGTGAGAGAGGTAGGCTCCAAGTATCCAGTGGCAGCATGGATAGTGGAGTTATTTCCTACCGACGTGTCTCTGCTTCTCAGCATCCTTAGTTGAGCCCCAGATTGCATACTCTTAATCTTCAGCATCTTGAAATCCAACAGCCGCATTCCAGTTTCAATAGAAACTCTTGATTTCCCTTGGTCCTCCTTCCCTTCCACAAGTTCTGCTTATCGTCCAGTTGTCTAACCTAACTTCCATTAACCCTCTTTGATTTCCTGTAGTCCCTCTTGCTTGCCAGCAGTAGCACTAACTATTCAATTTCAATTCCAATGGCCACACTGAATTTGGAGTTGACTTAGATCACTTCCAGCCGTGGCGAGTAAGGAACTGAAGTTAGGTTTAAATGGAAGCTTTTGTTAATGTGCTTCGTTGGTGCTGCAATGGAGTCGTATATTCTGTATTTTGAGTTGAAGGGTTGTGATGGCTCATGGTCTGTAAGGGCTCATGGGCTGTGATGACTCATGGGTTATGGTGGGGGCGGTGACTCCATGGTCTGGGTTTGGAGGTCTTGAGTCGTGGGCTGTCGTTCTTGTGGTGGCTTCATTATCTGAAAGTCTTGAGTCATGGACTGTGGCTGTGGCGATTCCATGACTTGGAAGTCCTGTGCCATGGATTGTGGTTGAGGTGACTGCATGATCTGCGTCTGGCGATCTTGAGTCATGGACTGCCCCTGTGGCGATTCCATCACCTGGAAGTCCTGTGTCATGGACTGAGATTGAGGCGATTCCATGACGTGAAAATCTTGCGCCGCGGACTGTTGCTGGGGTGACTGCATGATCCCAGTCTGGCGATCTTGAGTCATGGACTGAGGCTGAGGCGATTCCATGACGTGAAAATCTTGCGTCATGGGCTGTGCCTGCGGTGACTCCATGACCTGGAAATCTTGAGTCGTGGACTGTTGTGGAGACTCCATCACCTGCAGCTCTTGGCTAATGGATGGTGGTGGTGGTGACCCAATGCCCTGACTCTGGAGGCACCGGGTCACAAGCTGACCTCATGACTGGGCGAGGAGTGGCTGGTCAGAGGTCACTTCTGGGCTCCCACAGAGAGCTTCCTCCTCCTTCCCCCTGTAATAAAACATATCTGATGAGAAAAAGGCAGCCTAATAACCTAATCCTAAACAGTGATCAACAGAATTAACACCTACACGTGAATTCAGCTATACAAAATAACCAGTGTTTTATACACAACTAATCTGCTATGTGCGGGTTAGTTGTGTATTGTTCCAGTCACGGTATTATGTCTTTGTATTAATTCAGTTATATATGAAAAACTACAAGTGTTTTTATTTACTTAAAAAAGAGCGTTTTTTTAATTTAATATATATATATACAAATGTGAAAGTTATTTGAATAAGTCAGTGCGTTGTCTCTCTAGCCAAATGATTGCATTTAGGTGCTCAAGCAGGAGCAGCAGTAGCAGCAGCAGCAGCAGCAGCAGCAGCAGGAGTAATGATAGACGTGAGAGTGCAGGAGTCTTAGATCTAGAATTAACTAAAATACTACAATGATTGGAAGCTCAGAGCAACGTATGTTCTAATTTATAATGTCGATAATCGTACATCCTCCAGCACAGGAACACCTTACTTGAGAAGAGGGAGAGAGAGTGGGGAGGAAAAGAGAGAGATAGAGAGAGAGAGAGAGAGAGAGAGAGAGAGAGAGAGAGAGAGAGAGAGAGAGAGAGAGAGAGAGAGAGAGAGAGAGAGAGAGAGAGAGAGAGAGAGAGAGTGAGAGAGAAAGAGACAGAGAGACAGAGAGAGAGAGAGAGACAGACAGACAGACAGACAGAGACATAGAGAGACAGACATAGAAAAAAAGGGGAAACTCTTCATCATTACCTTGAGACAGGAGACCACCTGGTCTAGTCGTGGTGGTTGAGTAAGGTGTCCGTTACCTCAGAGATGGACAACAGAGGATTGGATTCCTGCTGATCTGCGGGTAGCTGGCTTCCCCCATACTGCTGTAGGGCCGGGGCAGAGAACACGCCACATCTTAGATAAAGGCACCATTGGCACAGCAAGAGAGGAGGAGGAGGAGGAGGAACAGGAGAGGATGATGGTGATTGTAGTGGTTTGTGGTACTGATTGTAATGAGGTATAAAGGAGCATTTGTAATGACGGGAGGCAAAGTAGTAATTGTTGTTGTTGGCTTCGTAAAGTTAAAGAATTATTATTATTCTTAGTAGTAGTAGTAGTAGTAGTAGTAGTAGTAGTAGCAGCAGTAGTAGTAGTAGTAGTAGTAGTAGTAGTAGTAGTAGTAGTATAGTAGTAGAAGTAGTAGTAGTAGTAGTAGTAGTAGTAGTAGAAACCCAGTAGTAGTAGTAACAGTAGTAGTAGTAGTAGTAGTAGTAAGTAGTAGTATAGTAGTAGTAGTAGTAGTAGTAGTAGTAACAGTAGTAGTATACAGTAGTAGTAGTAGTAAGTAGTAGTAGTAAGTAGTAGTAGTAGTAGTAGTAGTAGTAACAGTAGTAGTAGTAGTAGTAGTAGTAGTAGTAGTAGTAGTAGTAGTTAGTAGTAGTAGTAGTAGTAGTAGTAGTAGTAGTAGTAGTAGTAGTAGTAGTAGTATAGTAGTAGTAGTAGTAAAGTAGTAGTAGTAGTAGTAGTATAGTAGTAGTAACAGTAGTAGTAGTAGTAGTAGTAGTAGTAGTAGCAGTAGTAGTAGTAGTAGTAGAGTAGTAGTAGTAGTAGTAGTAGTAGTAGTAGTAACAGTAATAGTAGTAGTAGTGAGTAAGTAGACGTAGTATAGTAGGTAGTAGTAGTAGTAGTAAAGTAGTTAGTAGAGTAGTAGTAGTAAAGTAGTAGATAGTAGTAGTAGTAGTAGTAGTAGCAGTAGTAGTAGTAGTAACAGTAGTAGTAGTAGTAGTAGTAGTAGTAGTAGTAACAGTAGTAGTAGTAGTAGTAGTAGTAGTAGTAGTAGTAGAAGCAACTGTAGTAGCTGTAGTGGTAGTAATAAAGCCGTTATAAATGATGTAGTTGCTGTAGTAGTTTTAGTAGTAAACTTAACAGCAGAAAAACAGAAGTAGTAATAACTGAAATAGTAATTGTAGTAGTTGCAATAATAGCAATTGTATTAATATTATTAGTAGTAATCGTAGTAGTAGTAGTAGTAGCAGTAGTAGTAATAACAAAAGAAAGTGGAAGAGAAAGAGGAGGAGGGAGACAAGGAGAGGAGAGGAGAGAGGTGTGAGAAGGATGTATCAAGCAGTGTGGAGAGAGGCGCCACTTTACACTAATCATCACTGATGGTACTTCCATCTATACTGGATAGACTTATAAAGACAAAAATAATTTTTATCTAAACCAAAAGAAAATAAAATTAATTATTTTTTTTAGCTAATTTCAGCATGATGGTTAAAACATCTAGGAAGGAGACATTGACTAATATTTACTGTCAAATATCGTATGTTGAGATATATCTAAATCTTGTCTCTTTGTGATGTTAAATTGTGCTCAACGTGATGTATAGTTAATCTCTAAGTTTTAGGACTTGCCTGCCATGAGTTCGATTCCTCACTTGTTTCGTAATGCACACTTGTACGATATTTGGTGTTTGTTTAGCATTTAATGATTACTGTTTACCTGTTAGGATTGTGATTATAATTAAGGATATTTTGCTTTGTCAGTAGCTTAGGCCTTTGTATTTCTTCCATTTTAACTTTTTTTGTAAGTTTACAAGATTGATTTCGTGGGTTGTGATAATGTGTGAGTCGGGTGGAGGTGCCTGGCACCTGAAAATAAATGACATAGTGCCTGGCACCTGGAAATAAATGACTTGGTGCTTGGCACTTTAAAATAAATGGCATGGTGCCTGGCACAGCCTAACAGCCTATTTGCATAACGAATGATGGGCATAGTTTCGATGTGACAAACTGCCAAGTGCAGCCTGCTTTCCTCTCTCACTGATCTTAATTGACGATTTACTGCTGATGGGTAAGGACGTGATCCCTCCCTCCTGGAGCTCTGTCTCCATTAACATAACTTCACTTACAACTTGCACAGTCATGTATATCATTGGTGTTATATATGCATATGCATTCTTTCTACTGGACACAATACAACATAAGAGATGAGGAAACTGCTGTTCGAGCTAGATACCTCAAAGGCAAAAAGACCAAATAATCTTTCTACCATAAGTGTCCGGGTCCCAAGACTGTTCAACAGCCTCCCACCATGCATAAGGGGAATTACCAATAGGTTCCTGGCTGCCTTCCAGAGGGAGCTGGACAGATACTTAAAGTCGGTGCTGGATCAGCCGGGCTGTGGTTCGTACGTTGGACTACGTGCAGCTAGCAGTACCAGCCTGGTTGATCAGGCCCTGATCCACCGGGAGGCCTGGTCGTGGACCGGGCCGCGGGAGCGTTGATCCCCGGAATACCCTCCAGGTAGACTCCAGGTAGACTCCAGGTAGACTCATTTCCATGATAACTGATAAAGCCTCTGGCGGAAATGCCTTAAAGAGCGTGTTATATTTTGGTAGCTTATACAGTCATTTTCGGGACTTAGAGTTTCCGAGAACTGTCGTGTTTGTGCAACTTAAGTGCATAAAAGTGAACACCGTCGTTTTAACTACCTTGTTCAGATAGCCTCTGAAGGGTCGTCAATCTGAACGTCATTCCGAGCGTTCATAAAACCCAGTTACACTTTCATGAACACATTTCTTATCATGCTATGTTTGAGTACAGTTTGGGAGGTATCAGCACTTGGTCGTGGAGATATAACCACCGTGGAACTGCTGGGAGCACAGCCTTTCATCGCACCTGTTCTGCCTGGACACCTTGTGTGTATTTTACTGTGTCTCAGCGTTGATTTTGACTTGTTTGGCTGTTGTTCTCCCGTGGTCTGGTACGCAGCGCTCTCGCTTCACA
>NC_069444.1:15895157-15927657 GCF_026875155.1 Cherax quadricarinatus
ATTTCGACGCGTCAAGCTGCGTCGTGCAGTAGAGCTTCTGGTCGGCCGCTGTTTTGGTAAGCCCCGTCGTGTCGTAGCTGAGGCAGGAGCGCGCGGGATCCACGTAACCGTTGCTGACGTAGCCGTGCGTCATGTAGTCGGGATAGTACGAGCCTAGTTGTCGGTAATGGAACAGGTTGTCGGTAGGGAGATAACTGGCCGGATAGAGGGATTGCAAGTTACCCAGATTCTGTTGCATATAGATGCCGTTATCCGCAGTGTAGGCCGACGCACCGTATACGTTGTTGTAGTTGTTGTAGGCTGTGTCGGAGAGGTTGGTGTAGCTTCTCTTGGTGCGGCAGGTGGTGAGGAAGTCCCGTAGCTGCGTCTTGTACTTGCGGCTCATGCGGGAGGCGTAGAGCTGCGGCAGCTCGGAGTCGCAGAGGTAGGACTGTGTGAGGCCAGGGTCCAGGTACGACACCTTGAAATCCATCGTCCGCTTCCCCAGCAGGTCACGACCCTCCTCCTCCCTGTAACACAACACACAAGTGAAAAATAGCATGGTAATAACCACTTGATATAAACATAAGAAGGAAGGAGCACTGCAGTAAGGTCTACTGGCCCATACTAGGCAGGTCCAGGTCACACCAACATTTGAGAAGGAAGGAAGGAGCACTGCAGCCTACCTACTGGCTCATGGTAAGACACATATGCAACAGTCAGGTATCTTTATTTCGAAACGTTTCGCCTACACAGTAGGCTTCTTCAGTCGAGTACAGAAAAGTTGATAGAAGCAGAAGATACTTGAAGACGATGTAATCAGTCCATCACCCTTAAAGTTTTGAGGTGGTCAGTCCCTCAGTATGGAGAAGAGCATTGTTCCGTTGTTGAACAATATGAAGTTGAAGTACAGGTGGAGCCTTTAATGTGCCAGGGGGTGGGGACGGGGTTTGGGTTTGGGGGGCAGGTCCCTCTCAAACCCACCCGTCTAAATAGTAGAGGTCGAATTTGTGGTCGTACCAAGATCCCCTTGTTTTTGCGTGTCTGACGAATGAACTTTTAAAATGGTAAAAAATTCCGACAGTTTTGTTAGGTAAGACCATATGCAACAGCGGGTTTCTTTTTTTCGAAACGTTTGCCTACCTTAGGCTTCTTCAGTCGAGTACAGAAAAGTGATAGAAGCAAAGATATTTAAAAGACGATGTAATCTTTTCCATCACCCTTTAAATTTTTGAGGGGGGTCAGCCCTCAGTTGGAAAAGAGCATTTTTTCCGTTGTCTGAAACAATATAAATTTAAAGTGACAGGATGGGCCTTTATTAGTCCCAGGGGTGAGACGGAGGTTGGTTTGGGGGGGCAGGTCCCCCCAAAACCCCAGCCGTTCTCAATAGTAGAGGTGAGTTGATGGTCTGTACCAAATACCCTTGTGTTGCAGGGGTCTGGCCCCCAAATAAACATTAAATGGTAAAAATCCGAAAGATTGTTAGGAAGACACAATGCAACAGTCGGTTCTTTTTTTAAAAAAAAAACGTTTCGCCTACCAGAGGCTTCTTCACGAGTACAGAAAAGTTGTAGAAGCAGAAGTACTTGAAGACGTGTAATCAGTCCATCCCCCTTAAAATTTTTGAGGGGTCGTCCCTCAGTATGGAGAAGAGATTTTTCCCTTGTCAAAACAATATGAAGTTGAAGTGGGGATGGAGTTTTATATGTGCCGGGGGTGGACGGAGGGGGGTTTTGGGGAGGGCGGTCCCCCAAAACCCAGCCGTTCTCAAAGTAGAGGTCGAAGTTGAGGGTCGTACCAAGATACCTTGTTTGCGTGTCGACAAAATGAACTTTTTGTAAAAAATACCGACAATTGTTAGGAAAGACCATATGCAACAGTCGGTATCTTTATTCAAAACTTTTTGCCTACAAGTAGGCTTCTTCATCGGTACAGAAAGTTAAAAGAGGCAGAAGATACTTAAGAGATGTAATCAGCCCAAATTCCCTTAAAAGTTTTGAGGTGGTCAGCCCCTCATAGGAGAAGAGCATTGTTCGTTGTCTGAAACAATTGAAGTTGAAGTGACGGATGGACCCTTTATATAGTGCCGGGAGGTGAGACGGGGTTTGGGTTTTGGGGAGGGCGGTCCCTCTAAAACCCCAGCCGTTTAAATAGTAGAGGTCGAATTTGAGGTCTTCCCAAAGATCCTTGTGTTGCAGTTCTGACAGAAGAACATTAAAAGGGTATAAAAACCGAAGATTGTTAGGTAAACACATATGAACGTCTTTCTTGAAAACCCTGGGTTTGAGGGGCCCTGCCCCCAAACCCCAACCCCCGTCTCACCCCCGGCACTTTTTAAAAGGCTCCACCCTGTCACTTAACTTCTATTGTTTCAGACAACGGAACAATGTTTTCCCCATCGAGGGCTGACCCCTAAAAATTTTAAAGGGGGTGATGGATGTTCATCGTCTTCAAGATCTTTGCTTCTATAAAACTTTTCTGTACTCGAGAAAAAGCCTCTGTGTAGGCGAAACGTTTCAAAATAAAGCCCCGATTTTGGCATTGGTCTAACCTAAAAATCTGTCGGTATTTTATACCATTTTAAGGTTATTTGTCAAAACACTGAAACACAAGGGATCTTGGTACGACCACAACTTCGACCTCTACTATGAGAAGGGGCGGGTTTGAGGGGGACCTGCCCCCCCAAACCAACCTCCGTCTCACCCCTGGCACTTAAAAGGCTCCATCCGTCATTTAACCATTTTGTTTCAGACAACGGAAAAATGCTCTTCTCCATATGGGGGACGACCACCTAAAAAATTTTTAAGGGTGATGGCCCGATTACATCGTCTTCATTTTCTTCTTTTCTATCAACTTTTCGTATCGACTGAAGAACCCCACTGTGTAGGCGAAACTTTTTCGAAATAAAGATCCCTGACTGTTGCATTGTGCTTACCTAACAATCGTCGGTTTTTTATAAATTTTAATGTTCATTTGTCAGACACTGCAAACAAGGGTATCTTGGTAAGACCATCAATTCGCCCTTTACTATTGAGAAGGGCGGGGTTTTGGGGGGACCTCCCCCCCCAAACCCCCCTCCGTCTCACCCCCTGGCACTATAAAAAGGCCCCATCCTGTCACTTAAACTTCATATTTTTCGACAAGGACAATGCCTTCTCCATACTGGGGACTGACCACCTAAAAACTTTAAGGGTATGGACTGATTACCTCTTCAAGTTCTTCTGTTTCTATCAACTTTCTTACTCGACTGAAGAAGCTACTGTGTAGGCGAAACGTTTCAAAATAAAGATCCTGACTGGCATATTGTCTTCCCTAACAATCTGTGGGTATTTTATCCATTTTAAGTTCATTCTGTCGACACTGCAAAAAAGGGGGTTCTTGGTCAGACATCAACTTGACCTCTACTTTTGAGAACGGCGGGGTTGGAGGGACCTCCCCCCAAAACCCAAACCTCCGCCCCCTCCTGGAAAATTATAAAGGCCCCCATCCTGTCACTTAAAACTTCATATTGTTCAGACAACAAAACAATGCCTTCTCCATATGGGGACTGCCCCCTAAAAAACTTTAAGGGGGGGACTGATTACACGTCTTAAGATCTTTTGCTCATAAACTTTTCTGTCTCGACTGGAACCCTACTTTGTAGGCGAAACGTTTCAAAATAAAGATACCTGACTGTTGCATATGTTCTTACCTAACAATCTTCTTTTTTTTATACCATTTTAATGTTCATTCTGTCAGCACTGCAACACGGGGAAATTTTGGGACAGCCATCAACTTCGACCTCTACTATTGAGAACGGCTGGGTTTGAGAGGGCCCCTGCCCCAAAAAAACCCAAACCTCCGTCTCACCCCTGGCACTATTAAGGCTCCATCCTGTCACTTCATTTCATATTGTTTCAGACAACGGAACATGTTTCTCCTATGAGGGACGACCACCTCAAAACTTTAGGGTGAGGCTGTTTCGTCTTCAAGTTTTTTCTGCTTCTTCAACTTCTGTACTCGACTGAAGAAGCCTACTGTGTAGGCAAAACGTTCGAAAAAAGATACCTGACGTTGCATATGTGTCTTACCTAAAAATCTGTCCGGTATTTTTTCCCTTTTAATGTTCATTCTGTCAGACACTGCAAAAAAGGGTATTTTTGGTCAGACCATAATTTCACCTCAATTTGAAACGGCGGGGTTTGGGGGGACTGCCCCCCCAAACCCAAAACCCCCGTCTCACCCCCTGGCATATATAAAGGCCCCATCTGTCATTCCTTCATATTGTTTCGACAAGGGAACAAGCTCTTCTCCCTTTTACTAGGGAGACCCTCAAAATTTTTAAAGGGGTTGAGGGACGATTACATCGTCTCAAGTATCTTCTCTTCTTCACTTTTCTGTACCGACGAAGAAGCCTACTGTGTAGGCAAAAACGTTTCGAAAAAAAAAGATAACCTGACTGTTGAATTTTGGTCTTACTAACAATCTGTCGGTATTTTATACCATTTTAATGTTCATTCTGCAGACATGCAACAAAAGGGGGATCTTGGTAAGACCATCAACTTCACCTTACTATTGAGAACGGCGGGGTTTGAGGGGGACCTGCCCCCCCAAAACCAACCTCCGTCTCACCCCCTGGCACTTTTAAAAAAGGCCCCACCCTGTATTTCAATTCAATTTTTTTCAGACAACGGAACAATGCCTTTCCATCGAGGGACTGACCACCTCAAAATTTTAAGGGTATGGACTGTTTACATCGTCTTCAAGTATCTTCTGTTCATCAACTTTCTGTACTCGACTAAAAAGCCTACTTGACAAACGTTTCGAAATAAAGATACCTGACGTTGCAAAAGTTCTTACCTAAAATCTGTCGGATTTTATCCCTTTTAATTTTTCATTCGTCGGGACACTGAAACAAAAGGGTACTTGGTACAGACCACAACTTCGCCTCTATTTTGAGAACGGGGGGTTTGAAGGGCCCTGCCCCCCCAAACCCAACCTCCGTCTCACCTCCGGGCACTATAAAAAAGGCCCTCCGTCACTTCAATTTCATATTGTTTCAGACAAGGGAACAACTCTTCCCTATGGGGGGGACGACCACCTCAAAATTTTAAAGGGTGAGGACTGATTACATCGTCTTAAAGTATCTTCTGCTTTATCAATTTTTCTGTACCGACTGAAGAAACCCTCGTTGGGGGGCAAAAACGTTTCGAAAAAAAGTTTCCCTGACGTTGCATTGTGTTTACCTAACAATCGTCGGTTTTTTTTCCTTTTAATGTTCATTCTGTGACACTGAAACACAAGGGATTTTGGGGTACAGACCATCAACTTCGCCTCACTATTGAGAACGGTGGGTTTGAAGGGACCTGCCCCCCCAAAACCAAACCTCCCGTCTCACCTCCTGGCACTTTAAAAAGGCTCCATCCGCACTTCAACTTATATTGTTTCAGACAACGAAAAATGCTCTTCTCCAATGAGGGACTGACCCCCTCAAAACTTTAAGGGTGAGGGGATGATTACATCGTCTTCAAGTATCTTTGCTTCTATCAACTTTCGTACTCGATGAAGAAGCCTACTTGTAGGCAAAACTTTTTCGAAATAAAAAACCTGCTGTTGCATATGGTTTACCAACAATCTGTCGGTATTTTATACCTTTTTAAATGTTCTTCGTCGACATCAACACAAGGGTATCTTGGTACAGACCATCAACTTCGACCTCTACTATTGAGAACGGCTGGGTTTGAGAGGGACCTGCCCTCCCAAACCAACCTCCGTCTCACCTCCTGGCACTATATAAAGGCTCCATCCTGTCACTTCAACTTCATATTGTTTCAGACAACGGAACAATGCTCTTCTCCATACTGAGGGACTGACCACCTCAAAACTTTAAGGGTGATGGACTGATTACATCGTCTTCAAGTATCTTCTGCTTCTATCAACTTTTCTGTACTCGACTGAAGAAGCCTACTGTGTAGGCGAAACGTTTCGAAATAAAGATACCTGACTGTTGCATATGTGTCTTACCTAACAATCTGTCGGTATTTTATACCATTTTAATGTTCCTACTGGCTCATACTAGGCAGGTCCAAGTCACACAATTTCAAAGGGGAGGAGCACTGCTGTAGACCTACTCGAAACGTTCTCTTCATCTATTAATATCCTGAACTGTAAGTAAGTGCATTTTCCCACATAAGAGGCAAGGTTAAGTTGTGACGCATCTGCCAAGGGTTCCAGGGGAAAAAAGTCACAGGGAAAGAAATCACAGGAAAAAAAGTCACAGGGAAAAGAATCACATGGAAAAAGTAACATGGAAAAAACTCACAGGTAAAAAGTCACAGGGAAAAAAGTCACAGGGAAAAAAAACACAGGGAAAAAAACACAGGGAAAAAAAAACCAGGGAAAAAAATCACAGAAGAAAAAATAACACTACAAACGTACCCTGTTGCAGTGACTGACAAATCTACCCTAACCTAACAGTGAATATACATATAATGCCGGAATATCACGTAAGAGATTATGTCACTGTATGTCTTGTATTGTCAAATAAATGACTGAGAAATGTTTTTCTTGCATTGCTTTACTTAAGAAACTGGATAAAAGGTGTTTGTTTCTACATATCTGATTACCAACATTTGTCAGTCGTGTTGACAACATGTACAAGTCATGTACTGTCAGGTAATAACTTGTTTTAAATATGTTTTTTTAGGTTTATTTATTTATTTTGTGGATATGAATAAACTGTGAGTTTTTTCCGAACACTCTAGCAAGATTTGACTTATATGGAGGTTACTTATCCCAGGACACCAGCTGGATGGTCACTGATCCCAGGACACCAGCTGGGGGGTCGCTGATCCCAGGGCACCAGCTGGATGGTCACTGATCCCAGGACACCAGTTGGGGGGTCACTGATCCCAGGACACCAGCTGGGGGGTCACTGATCCCAGCACCACTGGGGGTCTCTGATCCTAGGACAATACAACCAGCTGGGGTCACCTGATCCCAGGACCCAGCTGGGGGTTCCCTGATCCCAGGACACCAGCTGGGGGGTTACTGATCCCAGGACACCAGCTGGGGGGTCACTGATCCCAGGACACCAGCTGGATGGTCACTGATCCCAAGACACCAGCTGGGGGGTCACTGATCCCAGGACACCAGCTGGGGGGTCACTGATCCTAGGACACCAGCTTGGGGGATCACTGATCCCAGGACACCAGCTGGGGGTCACTGATCCCAGGACACCAGCTGGGGGGTTACTGATCCCAGGACACCAGCTGGGGGGTTACTGATCCCAGGACACCAGCTTGGGGGTCACTGATCCCAAGACACCAGCTGGGGGGTCACTGAACCCAAGACACCAGCTGGGGGGTCACTGATCCCAAGACACCAGCTGGGGGGTCACTGAACCCAAGACACCAGCTGGGGGGGTCACTGATCCCAAGACACCAGCTGGAGGGTCACTGATCCAAGACTCAGCTGGGGGGGGTCACTGAACCCAAACACCAGCTGGGGGTCACTGATCCCAAGACCCAGCTGGGGGGTCACTGGATCCCAAGACAAACCAGCTGGGGGGTCACTGAACCCAAGACACCAGCTGGGGGGTCACTGATCCCAAGACACCAGCTGGGGGGTCACTGATCCCAAGACACCAGCTGGGGGGTCACTGATCCTATTCCCCAAGAACACAGCTGGGGGGGTCACTGATCCCAAGACACCAGCTGGGGGGTCACTGAACCCAAGACACCAGCTGGGGGGTCACTGATCCCAAGACACCAGCTGGGGGGTCACTGATCCCAAGACACCAGCTGGGGGATCACTGAACTGCAAGCAAGACAATCAAGCTGGGTGGACACGAACCCAAGACACCAGCTGGGGGATCACTGGAACCCAAGACATCCAGCGAGGGTCACTGATCCTCAATACAAACCCAGCTGGGGATCACAGGATCCCAAGACACCTGCTGGGGGTACTGATCATCCAAGACACCAGCAGGGGGGTCACTGATCCCAAGACCAACCCGCTGGGGGGTCACTGATCCCAAGACACTATGGGGACACCCTTCCTAAAGTTTTGGTTAACGTGCCTAAAGAGAGACAATTTGAGATAATGAAAAAGTCACTAAAACATAAAAAACAAGTGTAAACATCGTGAACAAGTGTAAACATCGTGAACAAAGTTGTAAATATCTCAAACTAAATAAACTCAAGATAAACGAACGTAAGAATTTTAAAATTTAATAAAAACATGCAACAACAAGACCCATGTCTCTTTTCCCTTAATAAATAAGCCACAAGTAACTCTAACTTAGGAAATATTTCATAATGTTTTAGTGGCCTAAGTATATTATCGTTCAGCTACAGATTAATGCTTGTGAGAATGACATGTATATGTATAATAACATATATATATATATATATATATATATATATATATTATTGATAATATATATATATATTATATATATATATATATATATATATAAATATATATATATAATACGAGGAACGGGAACGTTGGAAAAGGTCTGATCCGAAAGGATCAGAGCTCTTCAGCAGTGTCAAGGCCGCCTAGGCACAAATAAACCAAACACAGACAGGAAGTCAATACTAGACAGACAGCGACGTGCAGCACTACCTGCTGGAGGATGGGGAGGATCGATCGTAAGTACGTCAATAGCCGGCGGCCAACCGTACGATGACCACAAAACCGCCCATGTGAGGGTCGTTGTAACCACTCTGCGCCATGAGCACGATAATTCACCCTAGCGACGCTAGCATATGATGATAGCTGCGATAACTGCCACGCGTGATAACCGCCTCTTATGCATGATAACTAGCAGCAGATGCTAGATTTATAGCAGTGCCATTAGACAATGTACCATGACCAATGAAGGCGGAGGTAAAAGATAGCACAACAGATTTCAAGATTATAGCAGCACAGCAGCTGATGAAAAGGTACGATCATCGCTATAGTCACAGTTGCCGAGGGAAGACAACTAGCTGCAGATAATTAAGGGAGTATAATTATACCAGTACTCGGTTTAGAGGCATGATAATTGCATCAGCAGCCGCCTGTCGAGGCGTAAGAACGCCAGGAGCCTGTACACAGATGCTGGAACTAGTTCAGAAGCAAACAGTGGAGTCAAGAGAAGCACCGAGTTCACGAGTACAGTAATTAGCATGAGACGTCTTAGTGTAACACAGTAATTAGCCACAGACGTCTTATTATAATACAGTAATTAGCAACAGACGTCTTAATGTGATACAGTAATTAGCAACAGACGTCTTAGTGTGATACAGTAATTAGCAACAGACGGCTCAGTATGATACAGTAATTAGCAACAGACGGCTCAATATGATACAGTAATTAGCAACAGACGTCTTAGTGTGATACAGTAATTAGCAACAGACGGCTCAATATGATACAGTAATTAGCAACAGACGTCTCAATAAGATACAGTAATTAGCAACAAAAGTCTTAATATGATACATTAATTAATAATGGACGTCTCAGTATGATACAGTAATTAGCATCAGACACGTTAGTAAGACATTTAGCAACAGTACTTACGGGAATGATAATCAGCAGAACTTAGGAACGTGATAACCAGCAGAACTTATGAATATAATAACCAACAGAATTTATGAACTTGATAACCAATAGAACTTAGGAACATGATAACCAACAGAATTTAGGAACATGATAACCAACAGAACTTAGGAACATGATAACCAGCAGAACTTAGGAACATGATAACCAGCAAAACTTAAGAACATGATAACCAGCAGAACTTAGGAATATGATAACCAGCAGAGCTTAGGAACATGATAACCAGCAGAACTTAGGAACATGATAACCAGCAGAACTTATGAATATGATAACCAACAGAATTTATGAACTTGATAACCAATAGAACTTAGGAACATGATAACCAACAGAATTAGAAACATGATAACCAGCAGAACTTATGATATGAAACCAACAGAATTTATGTAACCTTGATAACCAATAGAACTTAGGAACATGATAACCAACAGAACTTAGGAACATGATAACCAACAGAACTTAGGAACATGATATCCAGTAGAACTTATGAATATGATAACCAACTGAACTTATGAACATGATAATCAGCAGAACCACTGCAGAAGAAGATTCCTGATAACAATACACTGCCAGAATTATCGCCAATCAGTCATGGAATGGCAGTCGAAGGAGACTCATTAGTAACAAACGTCTACAAAGTAATTAATGAAGGTAATTAGTGCATTTACACGGTTTGCCATTATGAAGGACGTAAAATAAGTGATGCTACATAGTGATGTCCCCCCCTCAAATCATTGATGCCACATATGTGATGTCATATATGTGATGTTACATGTGATGCCCCATATGTGATGTCACATATGTGATGTCACATATGTGATGCCCCATATGTGATGTCACATATGTGATGTCACATGTGATGCCACATATGTGATGTCATCTATGTGATGTTACTGTGATGCCACATATTGAGATTTCATATATGAGATGTTACATGTATGCCCCATATGTGATGTCACAAGATGTGTGACACATATGTGATGCCCCATATTTATGTCACATATGTGATGTCACATGTGATGCCACATATGTGATGTCATATATGTGATGTTACATGTGATGCCACATATGTGATGTCATATATGTGATGTTACATGTGATGCCCCATATGTGATGTCACATATGTGATGTCACATATGTGATGCCCCATATGTGATGTCACATATGTGATGTCACATGTGATGCCACATATGTGATGTCACATGTGATGTCACATATGTGATGTCACATAGGATTCCACATGTGGATGTTTTTCACATATGTGATGTCCACATATGTGATGTCACAATGTGATGTCACCGCATATTGATGTCACATGTGATGCCACATATGTGATGTCCCATGTGAATTCCACATATGTGTGCACCATATTGATGTCACATATGTGATGTCACATGTGATGCCACATAAGTTATGTCACATAAGTGATGTCACTGTGATGCCACAATATGTTATGTCCTATATGTTATGTCACATGTGAATGCCACAAATGTTGATGTCACATGTGATGTCAGCATATGTTATGTCATATATGTGAATGTCACAAAATGTGATGCCACATATGTTAAGTCATATATGTGAATGTCACATGTTAAGCCACCTATGTGATGTCACATGTGAATGTCACATAAATGTGGGATGTCACATAATGTGATGGCACATGGATGTTCACATATGGATGTCACTCAATGCCTGGTGGAAAAAAATTTCAGTTTCCCTCTTAAAAAAATAGTTACACTTTGTAAATCGAATCAATTTTTTTGATAAGAGCAGGCAAAAATTTTGATTACTCTTCTTACTGTATCATCGACCTCAGCTTGTGCCGATCGATAATACAAATGTCTAGTTATCCTGGGTGTACAGGAATAACGAGGACAGGTGTGGCCATGTATACACGACACGTGTATGATACATACACCGTGGGGTGTGTATGTCTCTCAGTGTATATATACACCGAGAATTTAGTCCCCTCCCCACGGTTAGGTATAACATGTTTCTGCTGTCGGTACAGCGACGTGCAGCCTTAATAACCCCCGTGTAGCCGATAAGCTTTAAACTCCATTAGGTAACCAATCAGCAACATGCTGAACGATCACTAGACGAGACCTGGCCTATGGCCGGGCTCAGGGAGTAGAAGAACTCTCGGAAGTCATCAAAGGTATATCAAAGGGAAGTTTCAATCGGGACAGTGTTACGTTGAGGGGAAGAGCTTCAGCCAGTCACTGACCTCAGCAATACATTGTTCCACTGGAAACCGGTTCTCTATCACGTCATTTTGATCTTGCAAAGTATTGTATTGTATCGTGTTTGCGATACATTATATTTCACAAGCAACCTTCAACACATTACTTTTATAAATACATTAATAAAGTGAATGGATCTTCTATTGTAGCTACAATTATGGTAATACACACACACACACACACACACACACACTCACACACACACACACACGAATAAAGTGATTGATTAGGAAGTATTTCTTTAGTCATAGAGTTGTCAGGAAGTGGAATAGTCTGGCAAGTGACGTAGTGGAGACAGGAACCATACATAGTTTTAAGACGAGGTATGATAAAGCTCATTGAGCAGGGAGAGAGAGGACCTCGTAATGATCAGTGAAGAGGCGGGGCCAGGACATGGAATAGACCCCTGCCGCAAACCACAAAATAGTAAGTACACACACACTCTAAACTCATGGATCAAGGGAGAGAGTGGACCTAATCGTCGCCCAAGAAGAGGTGGGGCCAGAAACTGTGACTTGAAACCGCTGGCAACCACAATTAAGTAAGCACACACACACACACACACACACACAACACATCACACACACACTACACGACATGAGCGTCCCTGTGGGTGCAGATAATGAAGTCAGGTTTGGAGTTCTTGTAAACTAGCCTTGAAGAGCTGCAACCACTTGCCTAGGTGCCGTCTCTCGGCTGAAGACGTAGGCTATCATTCCCCACGCTCCGGTCTTCAAAACACTGTGGGGGGGGGGGGGGTGGTGGGAGACGTCATATACCAGTCACTAGGGTCAAGGAGCCATTCCCCTAGACGGTGGCACGCCTTCGCCAGAGGTTCAACATTAATGGCGCAAGAGGTTATTGGGGTTCAATTGACGTTATTGGGGTTCAGTAGAGGTGATTGGGGTTCAGTAGTGATTATTGGAGTTCAAGAGAGGTCACAGACCTCACGGCAGTTCACTAGAGCCCAGAGGGAGTTCACCAGAAACCCCGGGGATTTCACAAGAGACCCCAGGGGTTCACTAAACCCCCCGGGGGAAGGTTCACTAGAGGTAGCCCATCATCACAGACCCTGAGGTATCAAGGTCACATCAGGTCAGTGGAAATCCCGAAAAAAGGCAAACGAAGGTCAATTAGTGGCTATAATGACCAATTAAGGCAAATTTAGTTGAACAATGACCCATTTCAAACTGTACGAGGATAATTACAGGTAATTATGAGTTACAGTGGGTGACGAGGTGTAATGAAAGTAAACACCTCAGTCAACACTGGTCATTAAGGACCACAAATTACAAGTGGCAATTTGTAATTAAGAGTTATATAAGGGTCTGTTATATTATTATTATTATTATTAGTAGTAGTAGTAGTAGTAGTAGTATAATTATTTATTAAAATTGTTATTATTGCTATTATTTATTATTATTATTATTATTATTATTATTATATTATTATTATTATTATTATTATTATTATTATTATTATATTATATTATTATCATTATTATTAATTATTATTATTATTATTATTATTATTATTATTATTAATATTATTATTATTATTATTATTTATTAAAAATTTATTATTATATTATTATTGTTTATTATTATACTATTATTATTAGTAGTAAGGTTATTATTGTTATTATTATTATTATTATTATTATTTATAATTATTATTTTTTTATTATTATTATTTATAATTATTGATTATTATATTATTAATTATTTTTATTTTATATTATTATTATTTTTTATTATTATTATATTATTATTATTATTATTATTATTATTATTATTATTATTTTTATTATTTTAAGAAACTCTTCATCAAGCACTAAATCCGTCGGGGTTCATACAGTGCCTGGAGAATGGAAGGTTATCAGGTCTGATGCGAGGAAAGGAGAGGGATAGCTCCAGTTCCTCGAATCAATATTACAGGTCAAAGGATGCCATTAGAAATGACTTAACTACAGAATGTCAAGCTCCTGATTATGCGTTGATTGCAACATGAAAGGCCTAGAGCTATCATTCAACTCCCCCCCCCGTGGGGGGTGGGAGTTAAGTAGATAATGAGACACTTGAAGTTTGAGGATTTGAATCCCTCAGCCTAAGATGGTGAGGAAGTGAAGACATCATCCCCAGGCTGGGGGACCGATTACCCGAAGCTCCATCTTCACACCTTCTCTCAATATTGGACCGAGGAAGCCACTGGCGGGTGAAACGTCTCCACAATAAGGAGACCTAAGTATCACGCAAATGCCTCATCAATCACAGTGATGCTTAAATCCTATTAACCACATCAATAAAACAACAATAATCTGTAAATAACAACTAAAAAATTAACTTGTATAAATTAAGTCAATTAAAAAATTATTATATTCAATAATAATTTATTAATGTAAATCTTAATATTAGTCTCCTCTCGTTAGTAACAAATGAGTTGACTAACGCTCCTGGTGCGCTGAGGCGACGTAGGCGAGGTCGTCGTAGTGAACCAGGTCATAACCGCCCTTGTTGGCCAGCTCCAGGTCGCTGTATCCCAGCAGCATCTTGCCCCTGTGAACCAAGATGGTGCACTGGTTATAAGTCGCCGGGAGAGAGTCTTATGTAGGGGGATAAAATCTTGTGAAGGGAGAGGAAAGTCTTATCAAAGGGGGAAGAAATTCTCCTGTAGGGGAAGAAATTTTTCAGAAAGGGGGAAGGAACTCTTCTGAAGGGGGAGGAACTCTTCTGAAGGGGGAAGGAACTCTTCTGAAGGGGGAAGGAACTCTTCTGAAGGGGGAAGGAACTCTTCTGAAGGGGGAAGGAACTCTTCTGAAGGGGGGAGAAATTTTTCAGAAAGGGGGAAGGAACTCTTCTGAAGGGGGAAGAAATTCTTCTGAAGCGGGAAGGAACTCTTCTGAAGGGGGGAGAAATTCTTCTGAAGGGGGAAGGAACTCTTCTGAAGGGAGAAAAAATTCTTCTGAAGGGGGAAGAAATCTTCTGAAGGAGGAAGGAACTCTTCTGAAGGGAGAAAAAATTCTTCTGAAGGGGGGAGAAATTCTTCTGAAGGAGGAAGGAACTCTTCTGAAGGGAGAAAAAATTCTTCTGAAGGGGGAAGAAATTCTTCTGAAGGGGGAAGAAATTCTTCTGAAGGGGGGAAGAAATTCTTCTGAAGGGGAAGAAATTCTTCTGAAGGGGGAAGGAACTCTTCTGAAGGGAGAAAAAAATCTTCTGAAGGGGGAAGAAATTCTTCTAAAGGGGGAAGAAACTCTTCTGAAGGGGGAAGAAACTCTACTTTCGTGGGGTAAAGAAACAACCCACTGGAATAGGGAAGAATATTGTGAGAAAAGAAAAAAAAAACTCATTTAATAGGTGAGGGAAAATACTGTAAATAAGGAAAAATCTCGTAAAGTAAATAGATGCAAGGATACACACACACACACACACCACACACACACACACACACACATACATATATAATATATACATATATATATATTCATATATATATAATATATATATATATATATATATATATATAATATATATATATATATAATATATATATATATATATATATATATATATATATATATATATATATATATATATATACATACCATTGAGTGGCCTTTTAACTGCTACGTGTAACTAGAATATTACACCTGTGACTAAGCTGCTTCTTAATTGGCTCAGGTGAAAAGGGTCTTCGTCTCGCCATTTAAGGAAGGTAATTTTTAGCACCTCTAAATGAGAGTGTTGGTCGAGCAGACCAAAAACACTAATGGGACTTGTGATGGAGTTCAAAGATTCACGTTTACCTTTTCCAGATTAAAAAAAATGTTGGATGTTGTTGATAGTTTATGAGAGGGAAGGTGAGGAGGTGGAGAGAAAGTTGGAGGTGGGGAGGTGAGGTGAGGAGGTGGAGAGAAAGTAGGTGGGGAGGTGAGGTGAGGGGGTGGGGATGTGAGGTGAGGAGGTGGAGAGAAAGTTGGAGGTGGGGAGGTGAGGTGAAGAGGTGGAGAGAGCTGGAGTGGGGATGTGAGGTGAGGAGGTGGAGAGAGCTGGAGGTGGGAAAGTGAGGAGAGGAAGTGGAGAGAGCTGGAGGTGGGGAAGTGAGGGGGAGGAGGTAGAGAGAAAGTAGGAGGTGGGAAAGTGAGGTGAGGAGGGTGGAGAGAGCTGGATGTGGGGAAGTGAGGAGAGGAAGTGGAGAGAAAGCAGGAGGTGGGGAGGTGAGGTGAGGAGGTGGAGCGAAAACAGGAGGTGGGGAGGTGAGGTGAGGAGGTGGCGCGAAAGCAGGAGGTGGGGATGTGAGGAGAGGAGGTGGAGAAAGCAGGAGGTGGGAAAGTGAGGTGAGGAGATTGCCAAGTAAGAGAAGGGAGACGAGTTAGAGAAAGGTTGACAGGTTGGAGGGGTCAAGATCATAAAACGAGACCAGGGAGGAAAATGAGTAAGAGGGAGAGAGGAACAGAGCTGATGATATGAAGGAACTAAGAAGACGATAGGGGGGAGAAGAGGGACAATGAGAAAGTCTAGACAAGAAAGTAAACAGTGAATGAGCAGAAACAGCGAAGCTGGAAGAATTAGGAAGAGATTAATAAAGAGAGGAAAGAAAGTAATCAGTCTAGCTTACTTCATTATATTTTGAAAAGTAACTGGTCAGACAGATACACAGATGCCTGTGTGTCACAGCACATCCCTCCCTCTAAACGCACAAGCACTTACCTAGCCTAGAGAGACAACACAGTAAGTGTCAGGGGCCCAAGATTGTTCAACTGCCTCCCAGCATACATAAGGTGGATTACCAATAGACCCCTGACTGTCTTTATGAAGGCGCTGGACAGGCACCTAAAGTCAGTACCTGATCAACCGGATTGTGGTTCGTACGTTTGTTTACGTACTGCCAGCCTGGTTAATCAGACCCTGATTCACCATGAGGCTTGGTCTCAGACCAGGCCGTGGGGGCATAGACCCCTGAAACCCCCTCCAGGTAAACTCTTCAGGTAACCTAACCTAACCTACCCCTTCCCCCTACTATCCCTCCAAACACACAAACACCTTACTACCCCCCGTCACCTTGCTAACAAACGCCACACAAACGAACCAGTCACCCTGTTAGCGTATCCCCGCCCCCATCTAACCCATCAAACACCCACTCAAATACCTCCTTTGTTAGCCCTCGCTACGCAAACTCTTTTGTTAGTTTTAGTTCACCACTCAAACTGGTCACTGTTATAATCTACCCAAATACACATTACAGCCAGCCTGAAGGAGTCAATTATCAGAATAAAAGCGTGGGGCTGGAGGCCATAATTACCGAGGAAGAAAGCAACGAAAAAGAAAAAAACATACATTCCTGCCTTCAACTTTCAACTCAGCGCCCTTATACCAAAACCTGTAATTTCTATATTAGCCAAAAAAAAAAGGGGCTAAAAAAATTAAGCATGTTTATAGTGTTTGGATGGGGGGGGGGGGGGGGTTTGCCAATATTGCGGTGTTTCTTTTGTATGGAATAGGAAGCGGGGGTCGTTTTAGGCGTGTAGGGGAAAAAAAAGGGAAATGTGTAATGAGATGAAAAAAAGGGAAATTTAGTGTGTTGTGTGTGTTTTGGGGTTTTGTGGTGTTGTGGTGGTGTGTGTGTGTGTATGTGTTGTGTGTGTGTGTGGTGTGTGTGGTGTTTTGTGTGTATGTGTGGTGTGGGTGTGTTTGTGTGTGGTGTTGTTGTGTGTACTCCCCTGTTTAAGCTGTTGAGGTTGGGGGGGGTCGAGCCCGAGCTCCTCCCCCCGCCTCTTCATGTCCTACTGGGTCATCCCCTTAAACCCTGAGCTTTATCATCCTCTGCAAAAAGCTATGTATGGACCCTGCCCCCCACTACATCGCTTCCCAAACATTCCCTTACTGTACTCTGTGGCTGAAAAAATACTTCCTAACATCCCCTTGATTTTCTGTGTCTCAGTTTCCCAAACTGTGTCCCCTTTTTATGTGTAATTTGGAAATCCTGTTTTTGTCCCCCTTGTCAATTCCTCTCAGTTTTTTGTATGTCGTTTTCATGTCCCCCTACTCTCCCGCCTCCCGTGTCGTCAGGTTATTTCCTTTAAACCCCTCCCGTAGGACATACCCCTTAGCTCTGGGACTAGTCTTGTTTCAAACCCTTTGCCTTTCTCTAGTTTCTTTACGGCTTTTGGTGGTGTGGGTTCCAAACTGGTGCCGCTACTCCAAAATGGGCCTAACTGCACGTGGGAAGGGCCCTGAAGATTCCCTTTTTAAAATTCGGAATGCCCTGAGGGTTTTCTAGGCCCCCATGCTGCAGCAGTTTTTTTGGTTATGTGTCTTTAGGAGATGTGCTGGTGTTATACCCCCCCCAAGTCTTTTTCCTTAAAATGAGGTTTGTATTCTCTGGCCCCTTGACTGTACTCGTTGCGGTCTTCTTTGCTCTTCCCCCAAACTTCAGACTTTGCACTTTATGGGGGTTTAACTCGGGCCAAATTTCTGGGCCAGGGCTGCGCCTGTCCAATCCCTTTGTGTTCTGTTGGTCTTCGATGAGTGAATTCTTCTCTCAACTTCACGTCTCTGCAAAAAAGGGGAAACCCCAGAGTTATTTTCCCTTCCCTCTGTCGTTCACAAATACCGAAAAACGCTTGGTTAGGACTGACCCTGTGGGACCCCGCTGGTCACGGTGCCCCTCTGACACCTCGCCCCGTACCAGACTCCTGCTGTCTTCCGAAAGTATTCCCGATCCATTGTTGCCTTTCCCGTTATCCGTTTGGGCCCCGTTTTTGCACCAATCCCTTTTTGTGGAACTGTGTCAAAAACCTTTCTTGCAGCCAAAATATGCAATCCACCCACCCCCCTCTTCTTGTCTTAGCTGTGTGTGGGGTGGGGTGTGTTGTGTTGTGTGTGTGTACCACTTAGTTGTGGTTGCGGGGGCGATTGCAGCTCACTTCGTGGGTGTGCTCCTTTGTTGTGGGTTTGGGGGGAGTCCCCCAGTCACGGTTGGGGGTTGTGTGGTGTGTGTGTGTTGTGTGTGTGTTGTGTGGTTGTTGTGTGTGTGGTGTGGTTGTTGTGTGTGTTGTGGGTGTTTTTTTGGTTGATTGGATAAATTTAACAAAAGTTTATCGACTACCGAGGGTCAAGAATGTCAAATACCCCCGACAAGGGTAAAGTAACTCTCAGTGTATCACATTAAAAGGAGAAACATTTTTGGGTGTGTGTATAACTTGTGTATTGTGGGTCTCTACCCTTTGATGCTGTTTTTTGTTTTTATTGTATTCCTGTATTTCCCGTGTTCGTACCTGATGTTGTGAATTGGGAGCGAGGGGAAAGGCTTAGTGTACTGGGAGTTACAGTACAGGGAGGGACTGGCAGAACTGTACTTGCTCTCCTCTCTCTCTTCTCTCTTCCTCTCTCTCTCTCTCTTCTCTCAATCGTAAAGGCTTCATTCTCCATTAGTCAGCCTCGATCACTCTTTTTAGGTCTTCAGAATAAAAGATAAAGAAGGTAAGACACGACCGGTGACGTGATCTGTCACTTCTCTGTCTCTGAGTGAGAGACTGAGGGCGTGGATGTGAGTGCTCACTCTTGTCTCTCAGTGAGATGACTGAGGTGACCGAAGTGCCACTCTTGTCTCTCAGTGAAGACTGAGGGGTGACTTGAAGAGTGTCACTCTTGTCTTCCCAGTGAGAGACTGAGGTGACTGGAGTTGTCACTCTTGTCTTCAGTGAGAGACTTAGGGATGACTGAGAGTGCCACTCTTGTCTCTCAGTGAGTAGACTGAGGGGGTGCTGAGAGTGGTCTCTCTTGTTCTCAGTGAGAGACTGAGGGGTCTGAGAGTGCCACTCTTGTCTCTCAGTGAGAGACTGAGGGGTGGACTGAGAGTGTCACTCTTGTCTCTCAGTGAGAGACTGAGGGGTGACTGAGAGTGTCACTTCTATGTCTCTCAGGTGAGAGACTGAGGGGTGACTGAGAGTGCCACTCTTGTCTCTCAGTGAGAGACTGAGGGGTGACTGAGAGTGTCACTCTTGTCTCTCAGTGAGAGACTGAGGGGTGACTGAGAGTGCCACTCTTGTCTCTCAGTGAAGACTGAGGGGTGACTGAGAGTTGTCACTCTTGTCTCCAGTGAGAGACTGAGGGGGTGACTGAGAGTGTCACTCTTGTCTCCAGTGAGAGACTGAGGGGTGCTGAGAGTGTCACTCTTGTCTCTCAGTGAGAGTTGAGGGGTGACTGAGAGTGTCACTCTTGTCTCTCAGTGAGAGACTGAGGGGTGACTGAGAGTGTCACTCTTGTCTCTCAGTGAGAGACTGAGGGGTGACTGAGAGTGTCACTCTTGTCTCTCAGTGAGAGACTGAGGGGTGACTGAGAGAGGGGTCACACGTCACTCTCAATATTTTCAAGGTTTTTACGAATGTGTTATTCATGATTTATCTCTGCCTTCTTACCTTTGTTCCTCGTTTCTCACTTTCTTCATCTTCTCTCTCTCTCTTTCTCTATATATGTGATGAAATCAGATCATAGATAAGAGCAAATTCTTTGCTCTCATTCCTTCATTCTTCCTTCTTTTTTTCAAACCTGATTTAACCTTTTTCGCTCTCTCCCTTCGTCCCTCACTTCTTTCTTCTCTCCTTCTCTTCCTCCCTCTCTCCCTTCCTCCCTCTCTTCTTCCATGCTTCAAAGATGTCATTGCTAGTATGTCATTGTCGGTCTGGGGCTGCTATTACCTTTCTTCCCAGACCCACTGCTAGCCATATGCAATTTGAGTGGTTCGTGGTGGTGGTAGTAGTTGGTGGTGGTGGTGGTTGGTGTTGGTAGGTGGTGGTAGTTGATGTTGTTGGTAGTAGTTCGTAGTGGTAGATGGTGGTGGGAGTTGGTGGTGATGGTGGTGATGGTTGTGATAGTTGGTGATGGTGGTAGTGGTTGTTGTTATGGTGGTAGTTGGTGGTGGTAGTTAGTGGTGGTGGTAGCTAATGGTAATTGTTGTTTTGCTGGTGGTAGTGATTATCACCATCCCTGGTGCGACCGACCATCGTATCACCTGTTAATAACACCAGCACCGACACTGCTAGTAATACCAGCGTCGACACTGCTAATAACACCAGCATCGACACTGCTAATAACACCAGCGTCGACACTTTTATAACACCAGCGTCGACACTGTTAATAACACCAGCGTCGACACTGTTAATAACACCAGCGTCGACACTGCTAATAACACCAGCGTCGACACTGTTAATAACACCAGCGTCGACACTGCTAATAACACCAGCGTCGACACTGCTAATAACACCAGCGTCGACACTGTTAATAACACCAGCGTCGACACTGCTAATAACACCAGCGTCGACACTGTTAATAACACCAGCGTCGACACTGTTAATAACACCAGCGTCGACATGTTAATAACACCAGCGTCGACACTGCTAATAACACCAGCGTCGACACTGCTAATAACACCAGCGTCGACACTGCCTTCATCATTACCTTAAACCAAAAGTCTGAGGGGACTGACCACCTCGTATCTACATCTCCACTACGTGTGACATCGCCTCCCGTGTTTCGACTGAAGAAGCCTGCTGAGCAGGCGAAACATCTGGTCAGTAAAGATACGTAATTGTTGTACATGTGTCTTATTCATCAATAAAGAGACCCAGGTGTTGTACATGTGTCTTATTCATCAATAAAGAGACCCAGGTGTTGTACATGTGTCTTATTCATCAATAAAGAGACCCAGGTGTTGTACATGTGTCTTATTCATCAATAAACATCCTTCCCCACCTCACTCCATCCTTTCCCCACCTCACCTTCTTCTTCCCCCACCTCCCCCACCTCACCCCATCCTTCCCAATTCTTCTCGCCTCTTCTTCCTTCATCGCCTCCCCTCCACCCACTCACCCTCTCCGTATCTTAGCTACTCTTCCCCTCTTTCCCCCCCCCTCTCTCACCCTCCCCTTCACCCCTTCCCCTCCCTTTCACCCCTTCCACTCCCCTTCACCCCTTCCCCTCCCCTTCACCCCTTCCCCTCCCATTCACCCCTTCCCCTCCCCTTCACCCCTTTCCCCTCCCTTGCCATCACCACAACACAGGTCTGACCACACTGAAGATAATTATTCTAATTAAGGAGACCATCAGCCTCCATGTTGGGTGAGGCCCTGACGACCCTCCAGCAGGTACACGGTGTCTGCAGGAGGAGGACAAGTAGGAGACAGATAAACGATGTGTGGAAGAAGAGGGAGGAGGAGGAGGAAGAGGACAAATAGGAGACAGATAAACGATGTCTGGAAGAAGAGGAGGAAGAGGAGGAGGAGGAAGAGGACAAGTAGGAGACAGATAAACGATGTCTGGAAGAAGAGGAGGAGGAGGAATAAGACAAGTAGGAGACAAATAAACGATGTCTGGAAGAGAGAGAGGAGAATTAGAAAGAGTAGGGAACACATAAACGGTGTAAGGGAGAGGAGGAGAAGGAGGAGGAGGAGAAGAAGAAGAAGAAGAAGAAGAAGAAGAAGGAGGAGGAGGAGGAGGAGGAGGAGGAGGAGGAGAAGGAGGAGGAGGAGAAGAAGAATGAGAAGGAGGAGGAGAAGGAGGAGGAGGAAATTCTTGATGATTTTCTCTCTAGACTTAACAACTGAATTCCCTCCATTAAAGTTACAACTGAACATGCAACAGATGGAGCCATCCACTCTGAACACTCATGCTCGTGCAAGAAGTCGAGTATTTAAGCTACTAATGTATAGGGAACCTATCAGAGTGTGCTCTTATATTCACTATTACTCGAACCACCCAACACATCACACGAATATAACCCGCACGTAGCAGACTGAAACCTAGTGAGACGTTCCGGTCCGACCTGGTATCGTAGCTCTTCGTTCCACTCGAAACATCGAAGAACGAGAGTGCTGTCCAACAGAGCTATGCCAGAGTTCACTTCAGTGTTTTTGCGTGCACTACGTGTGTGTGTGTGTGTGCGCGCAAAGAGTTTTATGGAAGTGAAGTCAATAAAACGCACGAAATTACAGACCAATACCGACATAGCTGGATGAAGAATGCTTTGGCTGAAGCCAGGAGAGCATTTTATTGAATATCTCCAAGAGCTGAGTGTAAACAGGGCACTGTGTTGACACTACCGTGTGATGGGAACTTTTTGCACCTCGCCATAGTCGTCGTTTTTGTTAAATATGTGAATACAGTCTAGCACCAATTAAAAAATATAAATTCTTGATGCTATGACTGGTATTACCGTCCTCCACTGAACTGCTGCTGGCCATATGCAATTTGAGTGGGTCGTGGTGGTGGTGGTAGTTGGTGGTAGTTAGTGGTGGTAGAGGTAGCTGGTTCCTTGTAAACAATGTGACACTGTTTACGTGGGCCAAACTGGGAAATCCTCGGATGTGCGCTTGAAACAATCATAAACATTAACCACGGTACTGGTGAGGTTAGAACAAGTGGCTTACACACTGGCCAGGAGTTTTACGACTCACTCGCCATGGGTTCTAACCCTACCCGTACCATAGTTTGTTACTAATCGTGCTATTACGGTTTCACGAATCAACATAAATATGTCCATATGATGGACATAGGTCATGTGGTTGACTGAGACCTCACAAGGGTATTAATTCCCTGCAGTTTATGTACTAGGCATAATATTTTTGAATCTTCTTGTTTCTTACATAACGCCCAGAATTTTTTGAAGGTTAGCCCCGGGTTATGTAAACTTGACAAGTATCTAATCAACAATATGGTTCATAGTTTAAAGATGAGAGACTTCATAATTGTATAGAGTTCATAGTTTTATTTCGCCATGTATTTTATTATGATGTTCTCGGCCCTTAGTGCCGCTGACGAAAGTGCAAATACTTCCATGGCACTCACACATATGACATGTCGTGGCTGTGTGCCTTGAGGTGGACACCACAGCTCTGTGTCTGGTTCCAGTCACTTAAGTGGCCAGAATGGCTTTCTAAGAAATATGTGGGCCTTTTTCACACACACACACACACACACACACACACACACACACACACACACACACACACACACACACACACACACACACACACACACACACACACACACACACACACACATACACACACAAACACACACACACACATATGCATATATATATATATATATATATATATATATATATATATATATATATATATATATATATATATATAATATATATATATATATATGTATGAATATTAAAATATATATATAATATATATATTAAAATTAATTATATATATATATATTTATTTATATTATATAATATATATATATTATTATATATATATTATATATGATAATATATATTATATATATATATATGTCGTGCCGAATATGTAAACTGATCATTAGCAAGAACATTTAAAATTAAGTCCTTTCTAAAATTTTCTCTTACACGTTTAAGATATATTTTTCATTAATGTTAATGCAAAAATTTTAATTTTGCACCAAAAGAATCTTAGAAAACTTATCTAACCTTATTATAACAAGAACAATTATTTTAATTGCGTACTCAACTAAATATATTTTAGATTTGTTTACAATAATTAAACTAAACAAACACAGTGAAATATATTTTTTTCGTTAGCTTCAGAATGATTTTGGCGAAATTATTGCATACACAAATTTTCACTTGTCCTATATGGCAAGATGACGTTGCTATTTAAGCCAAGATCGCAAGTTCTGCCTATTCGGCACGACATATATATATATATATATATATATATATATATATATATATATATATATATACATACATATGATGTATATATATATATATATATATATATAATATATATATATATATATATATATATATATATATATATATATATATATATATATATATATATATATATACATACATATGTATGCGGCTCTTGCGGTGTTTACCGGTAGGACCTTAGTCCATGATAAGAATGAGATCAGGAATATAAAAATGATGATGACGATGATGATGATAATAGTAATAATAATAATAATAATAATAATAATAATAATAATAATAATAATAATAATAATAATAATAATATTTATAATAATAACTGTAATAATTATTAATACAGTGCACGATGTCAACATACAATATTAAACAAGGTTGCAACAAATTTTCGTCTTATTTCTCGACAAACACCGTTTGTGTTTGTGTTTTTCTAACCCAGACTTCACAAGTGAACTTGTTAAGCTCTCGGGAACACAGCTTAGAGAAAGAAAGCTTATAAAACAGCTGATAACACAGATTATAAAACATTTTTTTTAAACCCAAAGTAAAATTAAATGTCGTAGCCCCCTTCCCCCCCTCTAACTCAAAAAAATATGTATAAATATCTTCTTAAGAAAGTTTTAGGTGTGTACCCAACCCGAAAAACAGCGTTGCCAGACACGACAAGCGGAAAGTCAACTGGGGGGAAGGGGAAGGGATGGGGGAGGCTAGGTAGGGGGATTTGTAATCCTTCTCTGGTACCACTGCAAGGGATTACAGGAGGCAGTGTGTGTGTGTGGTATTATAGAGAGCCAATCCTTTCATGGAGGCAGACAGACTCGTGAGTCATTCTCTCTCTCTCTCTCTCTCTCTCTCTCTCTCTCTCTCTCTCTCTCTCTCTCTCTCTCTCTCTCTCTCTATCTCTCTATCTATCTATCTATCTATCTATCTATCTATCTATCTATCTCTCTCTTTCTTTTCAGGTATTTAGCAATAAAAAGATTTGTTTTCTCGTATTCTTTGAAACCAGTCAGCACTGCGACACGTAAATGTTAGGAGGAGGAGGAGGAGGATGAAGTGGAGGAGAAGTAGGGGAAGGAGGAGGAAGGCGAGAAGGAGAAGGAGGAAGAGGAGAAGGAGGAAGTGGAGGAAGAGGAGGAAGAGGAGGAAGAGGAGGAAGAGGAGGAAGAGGAGGAGGAGGAGGAGGAGGTGGAGGAGGAGGAGGAGGAGGAGGAGGAGGAGGAGGGGGAGAATGAAAATGAGGAGGGAGGAGGGGGAGAATGAAAAAGAGGAGGAGGAGAAGGGCAGGAGGAAGAAAAGTGAGGGGCGAGGAAGAGGAGGAAGATCATGGTACCATAGATAATTCAGTGAACCATGGCTCCCATGGATTACGATTTCTGACGAAGAAAAAACATTATTCTTCAGGTCCGAACTTCGTACGAAGAAAGTAAAATAGAAAGCAAGTGAAAGGAGAATCGCCCTTAGCGTTTCTCCCCGCCCGGGATTAATCCCGGGTCCTCTCGGTTGTAAATCTGAGAGCTGCGTTGCCGTGGCTGGGTGGTGACATCCGCGGCTCCCATCTGTGAGGTCACCGATACAGTCCCCACTCATGGAAGCTCGAACCTCCGTCTCATTTAGTGCACATTTTTGCTTCACCACTCTGACTGTCTCCCACCAAGATGAACCAAAAGAGGAAACACTTGCACCATCATTTATACAATTGCTGTCTCTTTGCAATAATTAAAAATAACAAAATACTTTTGAATTACATGGATTTGTAACCTGGTTACGAGGACCTGTAACCTGGTTACGAGGACCTGTAACCTGGTTACAAGTACCTGTTAGCTGGTTACTATTAGAAGCCTGCTTAAAAGGTTTGTTACTTGCTTACAGGCACTTATAACCTGCTTCCCTGGAGTTGTAATCTAGGCTTGTAACCTGCTTACAGTGACCTGTGACCTGGTACTTACTTCTGGTCCATGGAGACAAGGGAGAGGTCAAGCTTATGTTTGGACTTGTACATGACCTCCTTCTGAGGTAACTCCAGGAGGGAGGGCGGACCGAACGGCGTACACACGGCGAAGAGCGCCAGAGGTGCCTCCTCTGTTTTTCTGTTCTGGCCGTGAAGGACCTTGATCTTCCCTCTCACGTCCAAAGGGGGGAAAAAAGGGTTAAAGGGTTCAAGATGAATAAAGAGGAAATTGAAATAATCATTGTGTTTTTGCAATTAATTTTAAACAATATTTTGAGATCCTTGGATTTTAACCTGGACGAGGGAGGGGTAAAATGGTAGAGGTTGAGAATGGTAAAGTATGAGTGGACTTTAGAAGCCTGTTTAAAATTTTTACGAAGGCCTTAAACCCTGCCCCCTGGGTTTAAATCAGGTTTAAACCCGGGTTTGTTCTGGATTAAACTTTTTCGGGCTCCAAAAGGGAAAAGGAGGAAGGAGGGATTGAAGACAATTGAGGAAAGGGGGGTGGGGAAAACCGAATGGAAATGGGAAAGTAAGGATTGGAGGAATAAGGAGGAAAGGGAAAGAAGGAAGGAGGAAGGAAAGGGGAAGGAAGGTGAAGGAAGGAGGAGGAAAGGAGGAGAAGGAGAAGAAGGGAAAAAGAAGGGGTAGAAGAAAAAGAAGAAGAAGAAGAAGGAAAGGGGGGAAGGAAAGAAGGAAAGATGAGGAAGGAAGGGAAAGGGGAGGGAAGAAGGGGAAGAAGGAAAGAGGAAGGAGGAAGGAAGGGAGAGAGAAAAAAAAGAAGGACATGGAAGGAAAAGGAGGAAGGAAAGGAGGAAAAGGAGGAGGGAATAAGGAAGGAAGGAAGGAGGGAAGGAGGAAAAGGAAGGAAGGGGGAAAAGGGAAAGGGAAAGGAGAAGGAAAGACAAATAGAAGGAAGGAGGAAAAGGAAGGATGAGGAAAGGAAGGATGGAAAAGGAAGGAAGGAAGATGGAAAGAAATGAAGGAAGGGAAGAGGAAGGAGGAGGAAGTAAGGAAAGAGAAGAAAAGGGAAGAAGGAAGGAAGAAGAGGAAGAGGAAGAGAAAAGAAGAAAGGTGGAAAGGAAAAGGAAGGAAGAAGGGAAGGAAGAAGGAAAGGGAAGGGAAAGGAAGGAAGGAAGGAAGGAAAGGGAAAGGAAGGAAGGAAGGAAGGGGGAAAGGAAGAAAGGAAGGAAGGAAGAGAAAGAAGGAAGGAAGGAAGGAAGAAGGAAAGGAAGAAGGAAGAAAGGGAAAAGGAAGAAAGAGGAAAGGGGAAGGAAGGAAAGGAAGGAAGGGAAGGAAAGAAAAGGAAGGAAGGGAAAGGGAGGAAAGGGAAAAGGAAGGAAGGAAAGGGAAAAGGAGGGAAGGAAGGAAGGAAGGAAGGAAGAAGGAAGGAAGGAGGGAAGGAAAGAAGGAGGGAAGGAAGGAGGAAGGGGGGAAGAAAAAAGAAAAGGAAGGAAGGAAGGAAGGAAGAGGAAGGAAAGGAGGAAGGGAAAGGGAAAGGGAAGGAAGAAGGGAAAGGGAAAGGGAAAGGGAAAGGGAAAAGGAAGGAGAAAGGAAGGAAGGAAAAGAGGGAAGGAAGGAAGGAAGGAAGGAAGGAAGGAAGGAAGGAAGGAAGGAAGGAAGGAAGGAAGGAAGGAAGGAAGGAAAGGAAGGAAGGAAAAAAGGGAAGGAGGAAGGAAGGGAAAGGGAAAGGGAAAGGAAGGAGGAAAAGGAATAAGGAAGGAAGGAAGGAGGAAGGAAGGAAGGAAGGAAGGAAGGGGGAAAAGGAAGGAGGAAAGAAGAAGGAAGGAGGAAAGGAAGGAGAAGGGAAAGGAAGGAAGGAGGAAGGAGGTGAGAGGAAGAGAATAAACCTGAGGTATCAATTAAAGAGAATAAACTTAACTAATTTATTCCAGCTATAATCACCACAGGAAGATAATTTAAAGTGAATTATTCTGATTGAAAAAAATATATTTAAAATTTTATTCAAGAAAGTCAGCAGCTGCGTTGTTTTATTTATGTGGAATATATTCTGTCAGGAATTATTATAATTGTAATAATTATGATGATAATAATGATGATGATTATGATGATTATGATGATGATAATGATGATGATTATGATGATAATGATGATGATGATGATGATGATGATAATGATGATGATGATGATGATAATGATGATGATTATGATAATGATGATGATGATGAAAAGAAAGATGATGATATGATGATGTGATAAAAGAGATAAATGATGATAATGATGATATGATGATGATGTAATGATGTGATGTGATAATGATGATGATGATGATATGATGATGATGATTATGATGATTATTATGATGATGATTATGATGATAATTGGGGTGATGATTATGTAGATGATGATGGATGAAAAGATGTGATTGATAATGAATGATAATGATGATTATGATGTGATAAGATGATAATGATGATGATATGATGTGTTGATGATGATTGATGATGATGATGATGTATGATGATATGATAGATGATGATGATGATAAAGATAATGATGATGATTGATAATGATGGGTGATGGATGATTATATAAAGATGATGATAATGATGTGTTGAAAAGATGATTATGATGTGATAAATGATAAAGTGATGATGATGATTTTTGATAAATTATATGATGATAATTAATTATGATATAATATAATGATGATTATGATAATGATGATGATTATGATGATTTGATGATAATGATGATGAAATTTATGATAATGATGATGATAATGATGATAATGATGATGATGAATATGATGATGATGATGATGATGATTATTGATGATAAAGATGATGATATTTATGATATGATGATGATAATGTATGATAATGATGATAATGTGATTATGATGAATGATGGAATATAAAGATGATGATGATGTAATGATGATGATATGATGATGATATGATGATGATAATGATGATGTATGATGATGATGTGATGATGATTATAATGATGATAATGATGATGATTAAAATGAATGATGATGATAATGATGATGATGATTATGAAAATGATAATGATGATGATTATGATAAAGATAATTAATAAAGATGATTTTATAATGATGATATAATATGATGATGATGTTATGATATGATAATTATGATGATGATGATTTATAAATGATGATGATGATAATGATGTTGATTATGATGATGTTAATGATAATGATGAGATGATAATGATGATAATGATGATGATAATGATAGATGATAATTTTGAATAATGATGATGATGATGATAATGTGATGATGAAAGATAATGATGATATGATTATGATATGATAATGATATGATGTAATGATGATTTTGATAAGATGATAATGAATGATGATAATGAAGATGATTTATGATAAATGATATATATGATGATATGATAAATTTTGATGATTGATGATAATGATGATAATAATGATGATATATGAATGATGATGATAAAGATGATAATGATGATGATTATGATGATATAATGAAAGTAAAGATGATTATAATATGATGATATATAATAATGTGATAAAAATATGATAATAATAATGATGTTATAATGATAAAAATAGATGATGATTTATAATGATGATAAATGATGAGTGATAATAATAATGATGATAATAATTTTGATAATATAATGATTTATAATGATAATAAATTAATAAAGTATGATGATGATTTAAAATTAATTGATGTAATTAAATTTTATAATAATAATTGATGATGATAATTATAAAAATATGATAATATATTAATGATGATGATTTATATATATAATAAAAATATAATAATATGATTGATGAATAATAAAGAATAATAAATGAATAATAAGATGATAATGAATGAGATATGTGATATGATATAATGATGATATAAATTTTGATATAATTTATTAATAATGTAATGATGAATTTTAAACGATAATAAATAAAAAATAATAATAAAAATAATAAAAAAAGCCAATAATAATAATAATAATAATAATAATAATAATAAAAAAAAAGAAAAAAAAAAAAAAAAAGAAGAGAAAAGCAAAAAAAAACAAAAAAAGTAATAAAAAAAAGATAAACCATAATAATAAATAATAATAAAAATAATAATAAGAAGAAGAAGAAGAGGAAGAAGAAAGAAGAAGAAGAAAGAAGAAGAAGAAGAAGAAGAAGAAGAAGAAGAAGAAAAAAAAAGAAAAAAATAATGATAAAAACCATAATAATAATAATAAATAATAATAATAATAATAATAATAATAATAATAAAAAAAAGAAGAAGAAGAAGAAGAAGAAAAAGAAGAAGAAGAAGAAGAAGAAGAAGAAAAAGATAATAAAATAATGATAAAAGACATAATAATAAAAATTAAAAATTAATAATAATAATATTAATAATAATAATTATAATAATAATAATAATAATAATAATAAAATTCATTAAAATTTTGTTAAGAATTAAACACACTTCAATAACTTCACTCATCAATAAATTCGTTATCCAGTTAAACTGATTCTCATGTTTCTCCCCCTCCCCTTCCCCCCCCCCACCTCTTTTCTCCCCCTCCCCTTCCCCCCCCCACCTCCTTTTCTCCCCCCCTCTCCCCCTCCCCTCCCTCTTTCAAAACCCTCCCCTTCCCCTTCCTTTCCCCTCCCCTTCCCCTCCCTTTCCCCTCCCCTTCCCCTACCCTTCCTTTCCCCTCTTTCCCCTCCTCTTTCCCTCTCCTCCCCCTCGCCTTCCTCAGAGAAAGAGAGAAAAGAGAGAGAGAGAAGAGAGAGAGGAGAGAGAGAGAGAGGGGGGGGGGGGAAAGAGACTAAAAGAGCTAAGAGTGGAGGAGGGGAAAAGAGAATGAGAAAAATGATATAGAATGAAAGCGAAGGGCATAGTTACTAGAGGGAGGGGGAGAGAGGTGTAGGGGGAGAGGGTGAAGGGGAAGGGGGAAGAAAGGAAGGGGGGACTCACGCGATCTATCGATAATGTGCTTGGGTCGACCCATAGTGGTGTGTGTGTGTGTGTGTGTGTGTGTGGTGTGTGTGGTGTGTGTGTGTGTGTGTGTGGTTGCCTGTCTGTCTATCTGCCTGTCTAGCTGTCTGTCTATCTGCCTGTCTATCTGCCTGTCTAGCTGTCTGTCTATCTGCCTGACTGACTATCTGCCTGTCTAGCTATCTGTCTGTCTGTGTGTCTATCTGCCTGTCTATCTGCCTGTCTAGCTGTCTATCTGCCCGTCTAACTGTTTGCCTGTCTGCCTGTCTGCTTGTCTGCCTGTCTGCCTTTCTGCCTGACTGACTATCTGCTTTTCTAGCTGTCTGTCTGGCTGACTATCTGCCTCTCTGTCTGCCTGTCTAGCTGTCTGTCTATCTGCCTGTCTAGCTGTCTGTCCCATCTGCCTGACTGACTATCTGCCTGTCTAGCTATCTGTCTGTCTGTGTGTCTATCTGCCTGTCTATCTGCCTGTCTAGCTGTCTATCTGCCTGTCTAACTGTTTGCCTGTCTGCCTGTCTGCTTGTCTGCCTGTCTGCCTTTCTGCCTGACTGACTACTGCTTTTTCTAGCTGTCTGTCTGGCTGTCTATCTGCCTCTCTGTCTGCCTGTCTAGCTGTCTGTCTATCTGCCTGTCTAGCTGTCTGTCTATCTGCCAGACTGACTATCTGCCTGTCTAGCTATCTGTCTGTCTGTGTGTCTATCTGCCTGTCTATCTGCCTGTCTAGCTGTCTATCTGCCTGTCTAACTGTTTGCCTGTCTGCCTGTCTGCTTGTCTGCCTGTCTGCCTTTCTGCCTGACTGACTATCTGCTTTTCTAGCTGTCTGTCTGGCTGTCTATCTGCCTCTCTGTCTGCCTGTCTAGCTGTCTGTCTATCTGCCTGTCTAGCTGTCTGTCTCTCTGCCTGACTGACTATCTGCCTGTCTAGCTATCTGTCTGTCTGTGTGTCTATCTGCCTGTCTATCTGCCTGTCTAGCTGTCTATCTGCCTGTCTAACTGTTTGCCTGTCTGCCTGTCTGCTTGTCTGCCTGTCTGCCTTTCTGCCTGACTGACTATCTGCTTTTCTAGCTG
>NC_069444.1:15935157-15940792 GCF_026875155.1 Cherax quadricarinatus
TCTTGGGCACTTTCCTGGCGTTTTTTATGTCTATTGTGATGTCCCTGTTGTCTGGTTTGTGAGTAAGCTTCTGTAGTGCTTTGAAGAGCAGTTGTGAAGTCACAGAAGACTGTTCTTCCTCCTGTGTTTTTAAAACATGTGTGTGATCAGCTTCAGTGCTGAAACTCACCACCCACATGTTTAGAAACTGTTATTGTCTGATGTTAATAGTCTATATACACTTTATACATTTATGTATTTAGCAGGCTGCTGCAGTTCAGCCTGTAGTCTGCTGAAATGAGCCATCAGTGTCAGCCTGGTACTCGCTAGGAAGCAAATACTTACTTGCACTGCTGTCTTAAGGAAGGGTAGATTCTCATTGTTCATAGCGAGAGTCGTGTGTGATAACCGTACAGTGGGTAGTGAGTAAGAAGAGACATCATGGTAAGGTGCAATGCATTTCATAAATATGACTCACGAAATCGTAATGACACGATTGCAAACAAACCATACCACTGGCGGGAATAGAACCCGCGATCAGAACGCGACGGTCTGGAGTTTTGAGACTCTCTGATCGCGGGTTCTATCCCTGCCCGTGGTATGTTTTTTTTCATAAATATGTTCAGTTTGACTAGATTACCATCGTTTATCTTAAGTCACTTGGTATAGAGACTATGAGCTGGTGTTGTCTAAACTCTGGCGTGTTATAGACAGGAAACAGCACATCCCTGAGGCGTGATAGAGACGTCAAATATTTAATGAAAAGTGTGCTTAAATATGTGCTATTCTTTCACATAGAGTACACAGCTCTATTACATCCCTCGTGTTTGTGATTCTGATGGATGAACATTAAAATGGTATAAAATACCGACAGGTTGTTAGGTAAGACACATATGCAACAGTTAGGTATCTTTATTTCGAAACGTTTCGCCTACACAGTAGGCTTCTTCAGTCGAGTACAGAAAAGTTGATAGAAGCAGAAGATACTTGAAGACGATGTAATCAGACCATCACCCTTGAACCTCAAAACCTCAAGGGTGATGGACTGATTACATCGTCTTCAAGTATCTTCTGCTTCTATCAACTTTTCTGTACTCGACTGAAGAAGCCTACTGTGTAGGCGAAACGTTTCGAAATAAAGATACCTAACTGTTGCATATGTGTCTTACCTAACATTCTGATGGATGTTGAAGCTCCAAGAACAAGCATCTTGTTCGTGTTGTGGATAACTCTGCAGTCTGTTTAAGTAAAGTGCGTGGAAAGTTAGTCAGGTATGAAAGACAAGTTTATAAAAGAGAGATGTGACGAACACAGGGAGAGGCGGAGTTACGAAGAATGCAAAACAGTACATAGTAACACACATGATAACTCAGTAGACAAGCTTAAGAACCCTCAATCACCACCTTCCCTTCCACTCTCCCTCCCACCTTCCTTCCCAACTTCCCTCCCATCTCCCTCCCACATCCCTCCCCTCCTCCTGCACCCGCTTCACCTCGTTACCAACTTCCTCCGACAAACCGGTTTCCCTCGCTAAATGCGCGAAAATCCATGTCAATCACGGCAGATTTGGTCGGCAATAACTACGAGAGAAGAGCCAAAATCCTTATCCTCCAGGTTATTATCCTTAATTAACCTGTAAGACTTCCGTTCATGCGTGTGTGTCTGCGTCTACACGCATGTGTGTGTGTGTGTGTGCGCGCCTCTCGTGTGCGTACGTGTACACACCTGCGTGAACACACCTGTGTGTACACACACCTGTGTGTGTACACGTGTGTTTTCAGGTTATTAACAGAGAGGGCGTGGTCGCTGGAGCAGAGTAATTACTCTCTTTATTTCACTTTTCTGTCTGTGTTCTTTATAAGTTCTGCGGAATGAACTCGTGGAAGAGTGAAGATAGTGATGACTGATCAAGGTCATTACAGGAGTAATAAGAAGAAAATAAATCCACTAGCAGTAGTAATGAAAGTTATAAATATAATAATAATAATAATAATAATAATAATAATAATAATTAATAATAATAATAATAAAAAATAATAAAATAAAATAATAAATTAATTATTATGATTATTATTTTTATTATTATTATTATTATTATTATTATTATTATTATTATTATAAGTAGTAGTAGTAGTAGTAGTAGTAGTATTTAATAGTAGCAGTAGTAGTAGTGGTGGTGGTAATACCATTATTATTTTATTATTTTTATTATTATTATTATTTTTAGATGTTTATGTTTTTTGTTGTTAACATTATTGTTATAATAATCTAATAAAATAATAATAAAAATTTAATAAAAATTTATATTAATAATAATAATAGTAATAATAGTAATAATATAATAATAATAATAATAATAACAATAATTATTATTATTATCATTATTATATTATTATTATTATTATTATTATTATTATTATTATTATTATTATTATTATATTATTATTATTATTATTTTAAAGGGGTAAACGACAAATATCAAATAAATTCGCAAGGTTAGCAAGAAGATAAATACCCAGACACAGGAACACCAGAGGAGACATGTTCATGTTTTACAAAATACTCAGAGGACTAGACATGAGCGGACAGTGAGGAGCTATTCAGTGAAAAGAGGAGCTAGGGAAGGAGGTGACTAGGAAGGAACTAAGAAGGAGTTAAGGATGCTGGGGACTAGAAAGGAACTAGGAACAGTGGGAGCTAGGAATTAACTAGGGAAGGAGGAGACAGGGAAGGAACTAGGAACTATGGGAACTAGGAAGGAACTAGGGACGGTGAGAGCTAGGAAGGTACTTGGGACGGGGGCTAGAATTGAGGGGGAGAAAGAGAGAGAAGAGAAATAGAGAGAGAGGAGAGAGAAGAAAAGAGAGAGAGAGAGAGAGAAAAGAAGAGAGAGAGAGAGAAGAGAGAGAGAGAGAGAGAGGAGAGAGAGATGAGAGAGAGGAGAGAAAAGAGAGAGAGAAAGAGGAGAGAGAGAGAGTTTTCCTTGACTTTTGCATTACCTGCCCCTCTACCTCCCCCACCACCCCCTCCTGCACCCCGCCTCCCTTCCCTCCCTCCTTCCTTCCTTCCCCCCCTTTACCCCTTCCCTTTCCCCCTGCTGTCCCCCCCAACCTCATCCTTCTCTTTTCCTGTTCTCCCACTTCTCCCCTCACTCCTTTCCCCACCCATCTCCCCCTCCTCCCCTTCCCCCCACCTGCGTGACCTGGGGTCATGTTCTCTGAGTTTCGCACACTCAGAGCAGCTGTGTTCTGAGTGTCGTCCAGTGTGATTGCCAGGCTGGTAATCCTGACATTCACGACCATCAGGAATTGTGGATATGGTGTGGAAGATGTCTGGAGAGGGCGTGCGAGCGTGCGGGCGTGCGGGCGTGCGGGCGTGCGGGTGTGCGGGCGTGCGACGCGTGCGGGCGTGTGTGTGTGTGGTGGGTGCGGGCGTTGTGTATGTTGAGTGGGTGTGAAAAGAGAGAGAGAGAGAGAGAGAGAGAGAGAGAGAGAGAGAGAGAGAGAGAGAGTTTTTGTGTTTGTGTGTGTGTGCGTGTTTTGTGTGTGTGTTGTGTTGTGTGTGTGTGGTTTTGTGTGGGGTTTTGTGTGTGTGGTGTGTGTGTGTGTGTGTGTGTGTGTGTGTGTGTGTGTGTGTGTGTGAAGTGGCTAACGTCTTACAAAGTGGCTGGAGCTTATAAGCAGTGGAGAACAGAACCGGCACGTTGTGCGCACGCTGTATCCTTAATCTCTCTCTCTCTCTCTCTCTCTCTCTCTCTCTCTCTCTCTCTCTCTGTCTCCACAATGTCTGAAGATCACGTATTCGAGCACCACAACAGTGCCATTATCGCAACTGTAAGGACAATGGTAGGTTGGATAACTAGAACTTTCAAAACAAGAGTCGTCAAGCCAGTGACGACACTCTTCAGGTCACTCGTTCTCGCTAAGCTGGAATATTACTGTATAATAACGACCCCCTCCAAGGCAGGAGGAATTTTATGAGTGGAAAACACTCGTATGAATTCACTCACTCCTCTGAACCACTGGAATCGCTTGAGGTCCCTCAAACTGTACTACCTGGAACGCAGGCGATAAAGACAAATTATAATCTATATCTGGAGGAGTTGTGTATTGTGTAATGTTCCAGTTGATGATTATGACACATGTGTAACAGTTGGTTATCTTTATTGTTGAAACGTTTCGCCTACACGGTAGGCTTCTTCAGCCAAATACAAAGGCAGCAGGTGTAGTAGTGAAGTGATAATGATATAATCAGTCTATGAACTTTGGAGATATAGTATTTGAGGTGATCAGTCCCTCAGTCTGGAGAAGAGTTCAGTTCCTTGTTCTGGAACCTTATTTCATACCACTTTCAACATTGTTCCAGTCAGGATATTGTTCCTTACTGTTCTTCAAGAATCTGCAATTAAGAACAAGGGAGTGATGAGTACACTGAGGGAGAGAGAGAACGAAGTAAGCTGTAAACGGACCAAGACTCTCCCTACGTGTGTGAAAGAAGAACTGGTAAGAAACCCATGGTTGATCAGCCGGGCTGTGGTGCCTATGTTGGACACCTTGGTACCAACAGCCTGGCTGATCAGGCCAACAACCGGGAGGTCTCGTCATACCTCGAGTATATCTGGAGAGTGTTCCGGGGGTCAACGCCCCCGCGGCCCGGTCTTTGACCAGGTCTTGTAGACCATAGAACTGCATAAAAGGGTAGGAAAGAATTTAAAGGAAAAATTGAAGATGGAAGATAGAGAATAAGAAAGGAAGGGGGAGAAAGAGAGAGAAGAGAGAGAGAGAGAGAAGAGAGAGAGAGAGAGAGAGAGAAGAGAAAAGAGAGGAGAGAGGGGAGAGAGAGAAGAGAGAGAGAGAAGAAGACGAACAGACAGACAGACAGAGAGATAAGGATGAAAGGGAGGGTGTTGGCACTGGAGAAGAAGTTGATATCCCTTGGGGGGAAATTTGACTCCAAACTAACCAAGAAGAACCCGTTTTAAAACTTTGCAAACAAGGCAGCCAGGGAAACTTACACATTCGCCGTATCTCCCCTCTGCTTGACGAGGGGGTTTCAAGATCCTGACAGGCACAAGTAAGCTCACACCTTTAGTAGCCCACTTTCTTGGTTTGCCTGCCCCCCCCTCTATCTGCGCTTTCCCCTTTACAGAGTAGAGAACAGAGCAAGGCGTCTCATCTCTCGCCGGACCCATCCGGGGAGATTGTCATTTCGCGGCCTTCACAAGAGGGATTGGGTGCCTTACTTGTTTGTAAAAAAGCCATATTGTCAAATACCACCTGGATCCACTTCGAGGACACGTGAAACAAGCTTTTAAACCACAAGACGGGGGAAAAGCAGCAACTTCACTCGGTGACCCTTCTCCAGAACATCATTTCCCTTGAATCAAAAAAAACCCGGGTGACTGGTATGGAACACATTCGTACAGATAATGATGTCAACAGATAAATCAGTTGATCAAATAAAATCTGGCCCCCAGATGGGGTCCAAATTCATTGTTCCCTATTGTATGTTTCCCTAACAAAAAAAATACTTTCAAAAAGAGCTGGTAGGTAAACAGCTTTACTTGCCAAAAAAGTTGGAATCCTTAACCGTAAATAGCGTAATAAAGCAGGGATCCTTTAACCTTTTCCAAAAACCCCGTGTAAAAAAAAAGAGA
>NC_069444.1:15946292-15948792 GCF_026875155.1 Cherax quadricarinatus
GAATTTGAAATATATCTTTCAAAGTCTACCTGTGGTATACCTGGAGTCTACCTGGAGTCTACCTAGAGTCTACCTGGAGTCTACCTGGTGTCTACCTGGTTACTATCTCGTGTCCACCTAGAGTCTATCTTGTGCCTACCTGGCGTTTACCTGGTGTCTACCTGGAGTCTACCTGGAGTCTACCTGGAGTCTACCAGGTGTTTACCTTGAGTTTACCTGGTGTCTACCAGAGGCCGGTCCACGATTCGGCCTCTGGGATGATCTTATGTCCCAGGTCACATAACAGTCTCTAGGATGATCCAGTTATCTTCCAAGTCACGTAACAGCTCCTGGGACGATCCGTTCATAGCCCAAGTCACATCATGGCTTCTGCAGCCCCTTCGTCTCTCACTTTCTCTCTCTCTCTCTCTCTCTCTCTCTCTCTCTCTCTCCTCTCTCTCTCTCTCTCTCTCTCTCTCTCTCTCTCTCTCCTCTCTCTCTCCTCTCTCTCTCTCTCTCTCTCTCTCTCTCTCTCTCTCTCTCTCTCTTTCTCTCTCTCTCTCTCTTCTGCCAGGGAAGATGCTCGCAGCATCCAGCGCTGCCATTCTTCTCCCACGCTATCGCCAGCGTTTCCAATCGCCAGAGCTGTCGAAGAAGATTACCGGGGAGGTGGAGACTGCAATTACTGGGACCTATTTGCTCTCTGCCATCCTCCTCCTCCTTCTCTGCTGTCGCTGAGAGTCAACCATGTTTCCAAAGTATGCACCCCGGAGGTTGGTCCACCTGTGTGTGTGTGTGTGTGTGTGTGTGTGTGTGTGTGTGTGTGTGTGTGTGTGTGTGTGTGTGTGTGTGTGTGTGTGTGTGTGTGTGTGTGTGTGTGTGTGTGTGTGTGTCGTGTATTGCCAATTTTTATTTTAGAGTTTTGTGCTCCTATGAACCCTAAACTACATATATATTATATATATATATATTATATATATATTTTATATATATATATATATATATATTATATATATATATATATATATATATATATATATATATGTCGCGCCGAATAGATAAAATTGGTCAATTTGTTACCTGGCCCGTGGCCTCTCGCTTCACACGGTGAGTGTCCGAGTTCGATTCCTGGCAAGGGTGGAAACACTAGGTACGTTTCCTTACACTGGTTGCCCATGTTCACCCATCAGTAAGATGGGTACTTGGGTGTTAGTCGACTGGTGTGGGTCGCATCCTGGGGACAAAATTGACCTAATTTGCTCGAAATGCTCTGCATAACAAGAGGCTTTAAAATTAAGTCTTTTCTAATATTTTCTCTTATACGTTAAAAGAAATATTTTTTTAATTTATGATAATATAAAAATTGATAATTTTATACCAAAAGAACCTTAGAAAACTTACCTAACCTTATTATAACAAGTGCAATTTAATTTGGTCTATTCCAACTAAATATATTTTAGATAAGTTTACAATAATTTAATAATAAACAAACACAATGAAATATATTTTTTTTTTCGTTAGGGTCAGAATAATTTTTGCGAAATTATTGCACACACAAATTTTTGTTTGCCTTATTCGGCAAGAAGTGAGTTGCTGTTCAAGCCAAAATCGCAAGTTTTACCTATTGGGCACGATATATACATGTACACATGCACACGATGTTTCGAAATGTATGCATATATGCATACGATGTTTCGCTCTGCTTAGAGCGAAATGTTGTCTATAAGTGTAGGTTTGCTTTGCACATTACTGTTGTTGTTTTTCTATTGGCCTTCGCATGGGCGAAGTTGCCGGATTCACCCGGATTTGTTTACGTTCGTAGAAGCCTTTTTATTCGCAAGAATTTCAAGGGGTCACAATTGGAAGTCGAAGACTCGGATGAGTCAAAGGGATGTTAGGAAGTATTTCTTCAGTCATAGAGTTGTCAGGAAGTGGAATAGTCTAGCAAGTGATGTGCTGGAGGCAGGAACCATACATAGCTTTAAGACGAAGTTTGATAAAGCTCATGGAGCAGGGAGAGAGAGGACCCAGTAGCAATCAGTGAAGAGGCGCGGCCAGGAACTATGAATCGACCCCTGCAACCACAAATAGGTGAGTACAACACACACACACACACACACACACACACACACACGCACACAGTACATAACTGTGGAAACAATTTCTGTGGGTGCTATTCTCTCTGAAGACGACTCTCTCTGGAAACAACTCTGGAAACGACTTTCTCTCTTCATACGACTCTCTGGAAACGACTCTCTCTGGAACTACTCTTTCTCTCTTTGGAAACGACTCTCTCTTTCTGGAAAAAAGACTTTCTCTGGAAGAGACTCTTTCTGTGGAAAAAGACAAATAGTGGCAGGAGTCAGGTGAAGTGTCGGGACGCTTCACCTGACACTTCACCTGACTCCTGCCACTATATTAGGACTGAAGAAGTCATTCGTGGGCGAAACGTTTCCTTTAATAAATGTCCTGAAGTGTACATAAGTGTCTTTTTCCACATCTTGTCGGTATCACCATACCA
>NC_069444.1:15953792-15958792 GCF_026875155.1 Cherax quadricarinatus
TGAGGAAATGGGTATTTTGAGGAAATGGGTATTTTGAGGAAATGGGTTTTTTGGGAAATGGGGGAATGCAAGGTTTTCTTATTTTTGAAAGGGATTGGTTTTTTTTTGGGAGGAATGATTTTGGAGGGAGGGATTTTGAGGGGGGAGGAAAAGGGAGGGAGGGAGGGAAGGAGGGAAGGGGGGGAGGAGGGAAAGGGAAGGGGGGAGGGAGGGAAAGGGGGAATAAAAGGGGGTATGGAGGAAGGGTTTTATTTTTTAGTGTATAAAATTGGATATGAGAATAAGTAAAAAAGTAAAAAAAAAAAAAAAAAAAAAAAAAAAAATAAAAATTATTGAAAAAAGGGGATTTAAAAGAAGGAAGAATTATTATTAGGAAAAGGTATTTTGGGAAATTGGAAAAATTGGGCAAAATCCGTGTGGGTTTGCCCGGTTTTTTTGGTAGGTCTGAGGGTGAGGCGAGGTGAGGCGGAAAGGAGGGAGGGAGGGAGGGATGGGAGGGAGGGAGGAGGGAGGGGGAGGGAGGGGAGGGAGGGAGGGGGCAGGGAGGTCTATGGGAGGCGAGGTACCTATGTGGGGCTATTGGGCCTAGGTGAGGCAGGTAGGTCAAAAACCCAAATTAGGCTGATTGGGGTTTAGGGGGGGTAGGGTAGGGAGGAGGTTAGGTAGTTATGGGAGGTCGATGGTAGGGCATTGGGGGCCCCTATGGTGAGGTTTTTGGGGGGTCGAGGTATCTGATGGTGAGGTCTGATGGTGAGGCTGATGGTGGGGCTGAGGTGGGGTTGATGGTGAGGCCTAGGTGAGGCTGATGGTAGGCTGAGGTGAGGTCTGTGGTGAGGTTGATGGTAGGCCTGATGGTGATTTGATGGTGAGGTCGATGGTGAGTCTGATGGTGAGGTTGATGGTGGGGGTCTGAGGGTGGCTGATGGTAGGCCTGTGGTGGGGCTGATGGTGAGGTCTGATGGTGAGGTTGAGGGTGAGGCCTGAGGTGAGGCCCTATGGTGAGGCTGTGGTGGGTCTGATGGTGAGGTCTGGGTGGTCTGATGGTGGGGGTCTGATGGGAGGTCTGAGGTGAAGTCGTGGTGGGTTGATGGTAGGTTATGGTGGGGTCTGGAAGTTGAGGGTGGGGCCTGTGGTAATTTTGATGGTGGGTCTGTGGTAAATTCTGATGGTGGGGTCTGATGGTGGGGCTGATGGTGAGGCCGATGGTGGGGGCTGATGGTGAGGTTGATGGGGGGAGGTCTGAGGGTTTGAGTCTGAGGGTGAGGTTGAGGGTAGGTCTGATGGTGAGGTCTGATGGTGAGTGATGGTGAGGCTGATGGTGAGGCTGATGGTAAAGCTGGGGTGAGGCTGATGGTGGGGTGATGGTGAGGTTGATGGTGAGGTCTGAGGTGGCCTGATGGTGGGCCTGTGGTGAGGTGAGGGTGAGGCTGAGGGTGAGGTTGATGGTGTTTTCTGATGGTGAGGCCTGATGGTGAGGTCTGAGGGTGAAGCTGATGGTGGGGCTGATGGTGGGGTTGAGGGGTGAGGCTGTGAGTCTGATGGTGGGGCCTAAAGTGAGGCCTGAGGTGAGGTTGAGGGAAAATTTGATGGTGGGGCTGATGGTGAGGTCTGAGGTGAGGCTGATGGTGGGGTTGATGGTGAGGTTGAGGTGAGGTCTGAGGGTGTGCTGATGGGAGGCTGATGGTGGGGTTGATGGTAGGTTGATGGTGAGTTGATGGGAGGCTGATGGTGAGGTTGATGGTGAGGCCCTGATTGGTGAGGTTGATGGTGGGGGCCAGGTGGGTTGATGGTGGGTTTGATGGTGATGTCTGAGGTGAGGTCTGATGTGAGGTTGATGGGAGGCCTGATGGTGAGGTTGATGGTGGGCTGATGGTGAGGTCTGTGGTGAGTCTGATGGTGAGGCTGATGGTGAGGTTGAGGTAAAGTTGATGGGGGGCTGATGGTGGGGTTTGAGGGTGGGGTTGTGGTAAGTCTGGGGTGAGGCTGTGGTGAGCTGATGGGAGGCTGATGGTAAATTGATGGTAGGAAGGGTGGGTTGGTGGGGCGTGCAGTATGGGAGGGTTGTAGCAGCGTGGGAGTGGGTCAGTAATGGTAGTGGGTATATGAGGGGGGGAGGTAGTGGGAGTGGGAATGGGGAGGGTGAAATGGAAGTGATGGGGGTTTCCTGAGAAATGTTATGAGTCGTCTATGGGTGAGTGGGTAGTTTGGGGGATGGTAGTTTGATAGTGTGGGAGGGAGGGGGAGTAAAAGGGAAGGGGGGGTAATCAGCTAGCCAGGAGGTGTGACTCGACCCCTGCAACCACAAATAGGTGAGTACGTATTTTTTAGATTCAATGTCTTAAATCTTCCTCTAGTTCTCTTGTGTGTGTATGTGTGTGTGTGTGTGTGTGTGTGTGTGTGTGTGTGTGTGTGTGTGTGTGTGTGTGTATGTGTGTGTGTGTTTGTATCTTCTATGCCATGACCATATCTCCCCAGCTTCCATCTTTCCTCTAGTGTCGTAAGATCAAAATTCTTGCAATTTACCCTAAGCACTTAGAGGAGTAGGTCATTGCCCGCAGGGAGTGGCCGTGAAGGCTCGATCCATCGTTCCCTGAACGCCTCACCTCCACACAGCCTACATTACACGATCCCTGGGTAAAGATTTTTAAGAGGTCAGTTTGGGAAAACTCTTTTGAGAGTACATTAGTAATCAGCCAATAGGAGGTCTGCTAACAGGGTCGTTAACAGGGCCATTACAACCCCTGGTGGCTCATTAGTGCTGCTGGCGTCTCCTCCCATGCAAATGCACGACTCCTGCAACACTGCACGGTTCCTGCAACACTGCACGACTCCTGAAACACTGCACACTCCTGCAACACTGCACGGCTCCTGCAACACTGCACGGCTCCTGCAACACTGCATGGATCCTGCAACACTGCACGGCTCATGCAACACTGCATGGTTCCTGCAACACTGCAAGACTCCTGCAACACTGCACAGCTCCTGCAACACTGCAAGACTCCTGAAACACCGCACGACTCCTGAAACACTGCAAGACTCCTGCAACACTGCACAGCTCCTGCAACACTGCACGACTCCTGCAACACCGTACGACTCCTGAAACACTGCACACTCCTGCAACACTGCACAGCTCCTGCAACACTGCAAGACTCCTGCAACATTGCATGGTTCCTGCAACACTGCAACGGCTCATGCAACACTGCGCACTGAAACTCCTGCAACACTGCACGACTCCTGAACACCGACGACTCCTGAAACACTAATACTCCTGCAACACTGCAAGACTCCTGCAACACTGCAAGACTCCTGAAACACCGCACGACTCCTGAAACACTGCAAGACTCCTGCAACACTGCACGACTCCTGCAACACTGCACGACTCCTGCAACACCGTACGACTCCTGAAACACTGCACACTCCTGCAACACTGCACAGCTCCTGCAACACTGCAAGACTCCTGCAACATTGCATGACTCCAGCAACACTGCAAGACTCCTGCAACCTGCAAGACTCCTGCAACATCTGCAAGACTCCTGCAACACTGCACGAGCTCCTGAAACATCGCAAGACTCCTGCAAAATGCAATGACTCCTGCAACACTGCAAGACTCCTGCAACACTGCACGACTCCTGCAAACACTGCAGACTCCTGCAACACTGCAAGACTCCTGCAACATGCACGACTCCTGCAACACCGCACGACTCCTGCAACACTGCAAGACTCCTGCAACACTGCAAGACTCCTGCAACACTGCAAGACTCCTGCAACACTGCACAGCTCCTGCAACACTGCAAGACTCCTGCAACACTGCAAGACTCCTGCAACACTGCAAGACTCCTGCAACACTGCAAGACTCCTGCAACACTGCAAGACTCCTGCAACACTGCAAGACTCCTGCAACACTGCACGACTCCTGCAACACTGCAAGACTCCTGCAACACTGCAAGACTCCTGCAACACTGCAAGACTCCAGCAACAATGCAAGACTCCTGCAACACTGCACGACTCCTGCAACACTGCAAGACTCCATGCAACACTGCAAGACTCCAGCAACACTGCAAGACTCCTGCAACACTGCACGACTCCTGCAACACTGCAAGACTCCAGCAACACTGCAAGACTCCAGCAACACTGCAAGACTCCAGCAACACTGCAAGACTCCAGCAACACTGCAAGACTCCAGCAACACTGCAAGACTCCTGCAAACACTGCACGACTCCTAGCAAACACTGCAAGACTCCAGCAACACTTGCAAGACTCAGCAACACTGCAAGACTCCAGCGAACACTTGCAAGACTTCCAGCAACACTGCAAGACTCAGCAAAATGCAAGACTCCGAAAACACTGAAGATAGGCAAACTTGCAAAATGACGTAGCAAAATGAAGATCAGCAACATGAAGACTCCATGCTAACACAGTGACAAAGACGGTAATTATGTCTTAGACAATGTTCAAGAACACAGAAAACACAGAAGAGGAAAAAAAGAAAATCGAGAACAGGTGAGAGAGACAGACTATGCTGCTTATCTGCTAAAGGGACTTAGAATACAGAAATTATAAATTCATGTCGTGTAGTATGCTTAGTGTTATAACCTCATGGATTGATCCAATGGAAGGTGAGAGGGAAGCTATGTTACTGTCATGTAAGGACTCTATCCAAATATATAAATATATATATAGTGTTTATAGTAGCTATATATATATTATATTTTTTTTTTTTTTTTTTTTTTTTCAAAAGTCAATACGAACAGAGCAGGTGACCAGAGGAAAAAAAGAAAGAAATTCCACAAAAAGAAAATACTTTCATCATCATTCAACACTTTCACCACACTCACACATTATCATGTTTTTGCAGAGGTGCTCAGAATACAACAGTTTAGAAGCATACACATATTAAGATACACAACATATCCCTCCAAACTGCCAATATCCCAAACCCCTCCTTTAAAGTGCAGGCATTGTACTTCCCATTTCCAGGACTCAAGTCCGACTATATGAAA
>NC_069444.1:15963792-15973792 GCF_026875155.1 Cherax quadricarinatus
AGGGGGGGGTGGAAGGGGTAAAGGGGTGGTGAGGGGTGGTGGGGGGGGTGAGGGTGACCAGGGGGACAAAAGGGGTGGTGGGGGTAGCCGGGGGTGGGGGGGGTGGTTGGGGTGAGGGGGGGTGGGGAAAAGGGGTTTGGGGGGTGGGAGGGGTGGTGGGGGTGGTAGGGGGGGTTTGGGGGTGGGGGGGGTGGTGGGGGGTGGTGAGGGATGACCGGGGTGCCCGGGGGGTTTTGACCAGGGGTGGTGAGGGAAAGCCGGGTGGGTGGGGGGGGGGAGGGGGGGGGGATGGTGAGGGGCGATGGGGGGGTGGTGGGGGGTGTTCAAGGGTGGTGAGAGGTGGTGAGGGGTGGGAGGGGTGGTGAGGGTGGTGAGGAGGGGGTGAGGGGTGTGAGGGTGGACACGGGGTTAAAGAAAAAAAATTTTAAACCCTTCCCTAACTTTTGGAATTGCCCCCCCCTCACTCGGGGATATTTCTCCCTCTAAACTAGATCCCCCTCCCTCACTCTGGATACCCTCCTAAATCTGGAAACCCCCCCTTTTCACTCTGGAAAAACCCTCCCTCAACCCCGGGAAACCCCCCCTAAATTCTGGATCCCTCCCTCACTTGGTACCCCCCCTCACTCTGGATCCCCTCCCTCAATCTGGATACTCTCCCCCCTTTCTGGTTTCCCCTCCCCCCCTCTGGTTTACCCCCCCTCAATCTGGATACTCTCCCTAAATTCTGGTTTCCCCTCTCCCCCCCCCAAACCAGGATACCCTCCCCACCCCGGGTTTCCCCTTTCCCTCATTCTGGAGGTTTGTTTATTTTCCTCAGGGGTAAAATTGGGGAAGGTATGTATCCTACAGTATATATATATATTTATATAAAATATATAAATATAAATATTTTATATATAATATATATTATATATATATAAAATATATATATATAATATATATATATATATATATATATATTTATTTTTTGTAATTTTAAGGGGCCCCTCATCCTCAAAAAAAGGAATAAATTTTGCTTAAAGGGGAAAATTTAAAGGTTCTCCCTGAAGCTGTTTGAGAATTTTCTCCTACCACCCCCTATATTTCAGGTATGTTTTATTTAAAGACAAAATACATTGGCCAAACATTCACAAAAATACATCAGAAAGTAAAACAACATAGGTAACTCAGAGCTACATCTCGAATACTTCGTCCAGCTCCCCGGCGGTGGGCCACGTGCCCAGAATGCTGCAGGCATTTACACTCTGGATCGCAACACTGAGTCTCTGAAAGAGGAAGCTGGTCGCCCTGTGGTCCTTGGTTTCTATGTTGAGCTTTTCACCCAGCTCTTTGAGGAACTTTAGAGCACACTTGCCCCATGCTCCAAGGGTCTCCGACCCTATTGGAATGAAAGGAAAGGTGTGTATATCTCTCAGTATATTTTAATTCCTCTTTTTTTTTTAAGTATTCTTGACTTGTGGTGAACAGGTGACATACTGCCTTAATGACCCTCGTGTAGTAGACAAGCTTCCAACCCAAACTAAGCAACAAATCAAACATTATCTTGCTTAATTGCTAACCCATCACCCAGATTGCCCAACTCACTGCCCTACCAGTAACACCCATTCACAAACGCAGAAAGTAACGCAAACTTCAAAAGCGATTATAATCGGGTTAGGTTAGGTTAAGTTAGGTTAGGTAAGGTTAGGTTACGTTACGTTACGTTAGGTTAAGTTAGGTTAGATTAGGTTAAGTTAGGTTAGGTTAGGTTAGGTTAAGTTAGGTTGGGTTAGGTTAGGTTAAGTTAGTTTAGGTTAGGTTAGGTTATGTTAGGTCAGATGACCCAAAGCTGGAGCTTTGAGTCATCTGACCGAGGCCTTCCACTGGCTTACCCCTCCACCCCCTTAAAAATTAAGGTTATAATTACAACCATCTGGTAATAACCACCCCTGGTAATCACCCCTAGCGATGAATCCCTGGGATTTAAACACAGGCGAGGGTCAATAGCCTTAGCAAACACAGCCGTGGTAGGTGATTCATCACAGCGTTAACAGCGACACTATTTGTCTCACTAAACCACGACGCTGGTGAATTATCCAGCAGGAATCCGATCAATCCGAGTGATGGATTTGCGTTCACGTTGGTCGTAGCTGACGAGCCAAACCGGATTTTCTGTCTTCCGCCTGTCTGTCTGTCTCTCTGTCTCTGTCTCTCTCTGTCGTTTTTACACAAGGTTCTTACAAGGTAATACCTGTTGTCTAAATCTCTCTCTCTCTCTCTCTCTCTCTCTCTCTCTCTCTCTCTCTCTCTCTTTCTCAAATTAAAGTTTGGAAGTAAAGTTCTGCTTTAACATGAGTATTGAGACCCACATTAGAGACAGCACCAACGTCGGAATATTGAGTTAGAAGTTTGAGTCAAAGAAAATCAAGTTGTATTATGTATGAGACTTGAAACTTTAATGTATGTTGAGAAGCCACGTTTGTGATTGTGGTGTGTGTGTGTGGTGTGTGTGTGTGTGTGTGTGTGTTGTGGGGTGTGTGTGTGTGTGTGTGTGTGTGTGTGTGTGTGTGTGTTGTGTGGTGTTTGTGTGTGTGTAGTGTGTGTGTACTCACCTAGTTGTACTCACCTAGTTGAGGTTGCGGGTCGAGTCCGAGCTCCTGGCCCCGCCTCTTCACTGATCGCTACTAGGTCACTCTCCCTGAGCCGTGAGCTTTATCATACCTCTGCTTAAAGCTATGTATGGATCCTGCCTCCACTACATCGCATCGTGTTTGTGTGTGTGTTTGTGTGTGTGTGTGTGTGTGTGTGTGTGTGTGTGTGAGTGTGTGTGTGTGTGAGTGTGTGTGTGTGTGTTTGTGTGTGTGTTTTGTGTGTGTGTATTGCTGTTCGCTAATGATCAGGAATTAATGACGCTAACAAAAACTCGACAAATAAAGGTCACAAATGATCCTGGACTCACTAAAACATTGGCCAAACAAGTGGCTGCTGGAATTCAACCCCGGCCAACGTAAAGTTACAATAACCGAGAACCAAAAACAAAGAGAAAAGAAGACACACACAGACACACACACACAGACACACACACACACACACACACACACAAACCTGAGAACAGCATTCCGATACCTTAGTAAGGAATCGTTCAAGACACTGTACACCGTGTATGTCAGGCCCATACTGGAGTATGCAGCACCTGTTCGGAACCCGCACATGATAAAGCACGTCAAGAAACTAGAGAAAGTACAAAGGTTTGCGACAAGGTTAGTTCCAGAGCTAAGGGGAATGTCCTATAAAGAAAGATTAAGGGAAATCGGCCTGACCACACTGGAGGACAGGAGGGTCAGGGGAGACATGATAACGACATATAAAATACTGCGTGGAATAGACAAGGTGGACAAGGACAGGATGTTCCAGGGAGGGGACACAGAAACAAGAGGCCACAATTGGAAGTTGAAGACACAAATGAGTCAGAGAGATAGTAGGAAGTATTTCTTCAGTCATAGAGTTGTAAGGCAGTGGAATAGCCTAGAAAATGACGTAGTGGAGGCAGGAACCATACACAGTTTTAAGACGAGGTTTGATAAAGCTCATGGAGCGGGGAGAGAGAGGGTCTAGTAGCAACCGGTGAAGAGGCGGGGCCAGGAGCTAGAACTCGACCCCTGCAACCACAAATAGGTGAGTACACACACATACAGTGAAGAGGCTGGGCCAGGAGCTGAGTCTCGACACACACATATCAACCACTTCATCTATAACAACAGTAAATCAACAACACTCCCAACAATATCTCAAAAAGTAATAACAAGAACAGAGTAGATATATTTCCCGAGTCTCCGAGCAATGGTTGTCAGAGGCAACAAGGTATCCACTCATTACGATGTTGCTCACTGCCCTAAGTCGAACTAACGATCCTAGTGCAATTCCATCAGTGCGTGATTACAGGGTGTCAGAAGTTATACGTGTATATGCAGTGTACATACGCAGGCGAGTGAGTGTTTTCACTGTATGTATATATATATAATATATATATATATATATATATATATAATATATATATATATATATAATATATATATATATATATATATATATATAATATATATATATATATATATGAGAATTAACGTGGTATGTTATTTTTGTATTATCAAAGCTAACTTAACCTAACCTTACCTAACCTAACCCAGTGTAACTCAGCTTAACCTAACCTAACCTAACCTAATGTAATCTATCGCAACCTACGCAAACCTAGTGTAATCTAACTTAATGTCACTTAGCCAAGACTCACTAACTTAGCCAAGGCGCTAACGCGTCGGTTTGGAGTTTTATGACTCACTAGCCGCGAGTTCCATCCTCACCCGTACCGTGGTTAACCTAGCCAAGTCTAACCTAACCTAACCTAACCTAACCCTACCTAACCTAACCTAACTTAACCTAACTTAACCTAAGCTAACTTAACCTAACCTAACCTAACCTAACCCAACCTAACCTAACCTAACTTAACCTAACTTAACCTAACCTAACTTAACCTAACCTATCCTAAACTAAGCTAAAAAAAATGGCCAAAAATTTACCTAAAATTACCATATAAACACTACAATAAACTGACTCAAGAAACACTCATGTGTGTGTGTGTGTGTGTGTGTGTGTGTGTGTATGCCAAAAAATCATAGTTAATTTCACTAACATGTTAAATTTACCAGTCGCAGACAAGTAATAACATTCACTGTAACAAGGAACAGGTGGTCGCCAGCGAGTTAAAAATAGAGCATTGGGTAATTTACGCAGATATACAAAGAAAGAGACAGTTGTAACAGCGTATAAATACGTCAAGCCGAGCATACAAGATACGTATAAATATTAAGGTAATGGTGTGTATACCATACTGGGACCTGGAGGAGTGACAGGATAAGAAATGTAATAATAATAATAATAATAATAATAATAATAATAATAATAAAATAATAATAATAATAATAATGATAATTTATTATTATTATTATTATTATTATTATTATTATTATTATTATTATTATTATTATTATTATTATTATTATTTTAAAGCAAAATAATAAATATAATCATAATGATACCAATCATAATAATAACGAATATTTTAAATTGATAATAAAATAATGATAATAACAGTTTAATAATAATGATGATAATGATACAGTAATAGCCATACGAAGAATGATAAAGAAAGTCAGTGATAACTGTGGTAACCCACTACCTGTAACCCATTACCTGTAACCCACTACCTGTATCCCACTGCCTGTATCCCACTGCCTGTATCCCACTACCTGTAACCCACTACCTGTATCCCACTACCTGTAACCCACTACCCGTGTCCCACTGCCTGTATCCCACTACCTGTATCCCACTGCCTGTATCCCACTGCCTGTATCCCACTACCTGTAACCCACTACCTGTATCCCACTACCTGTAACCCACTACCTGTGTCCCACTGCCTGTATCCCACTACCTGTATCCCACTGCCTGTATCCCACTACCTGTATCCCACTGCCTGTATCCCACTACCTGTATCCCACTGCCTGTATCCCACTGCCTGTAACCCACTACCTGTATCCCACTACCTGTATCCCACTACCTGTATCCCACTGCCTGTAACCCACTACCTGTATCCCACTACCTGTAACCCACTACCTGTGTCCCACTGCCTGTATCCCACTACCTGTATCCCACTGCCTGTATCCCACTGCCTGTATCCCACTACCTGTATCCCACTACCTGTATCCCACTACCTGTAACCCACTACCTGTATCCCACTGCCTGTATCCCACTACCTGTATCCCACTGCCTGTATCCCACTGCCTGTATCCCACTACCTGTATCCCACTACCTGTAACCCACTACCTGTAACCCACTGCCTGTATCCCACTACCTGTATCCCACTACCTGTATCCCACTGCCTGTATCCCACTACCTGTAACCCACTACCTGTGTCCCACTGCCTGTATCCCACTGCCTGTATCCCACTACCTGTAACCCACTACCTGTATCCTACTACCTGTAACCCACTACCTGTGTCCCACTGCCTGTATCCCACTACCTGTATCCCACTGCCTGTATCCCACTGCCTGTATCCCACTACCTGTAACCCACTACCTGTGTCCCACTGCCTGTATCCCACTACCTGTATCCCACTGCCTGTATCCCACTGCCTGTATCCCACTACCTGTAACCCACTACCTGTGTCCCACTGCCTGTATCCCACTACCTGTAACCCACTGCCTGTAATCCACTGCCTGTATCCCACTACCTGCAACCCACTACCTGTATCCCACTACCTGTAACCCACTACCTGTATCCCACTACCTGTGTCCCACTGCCTGTATCCCACTACCTGTAACCCACTGCCTGTATCCCACTACCTGTAACCCACTACCTGTATCCCACTATCTGTAACCCACTACCTGTAACCCACTACCTGTAACCCGCTGCCTGCATCCCACTACCTGTAATCCACTACCTGTAACCCACTACCTGTAACCCACTACCTGTAACCCACTACCTGTGTCCCTCTACCTGTAACCCACTACCTGTATCCCACTACCTGTAACCCACTGCCTGTATCCCACTACCTGTAACCCACTGCCTGTATCCCACTACCTCTAGCCCACTATCTGTAACCCACTACATGTAGCCCACTTCCTGTAACCCACTGTCTGTAGCCCACTACCTGTAACCCACTGCCTGTATCCCACTACCTGTAACCCACTGCCTGTATCCCACTACCTGTAACCAACTGCCTGTATCCCACTACCTGTAACCCACTACCTGTATCCCACTACCTGTAACCCACTGTCTGTATCCCACTACCTGTAGCCCACTGCCTGTATCCCACTACCTGTAACCCACTGCCTGTAACTACCTGCAGGAGGGAGAGATATATCATAATCTACACTTGGAAAATCTTGGAAGGAATGGTCCCAAATCTAAACACAGAAATCACTCCCTACGAAAGTAAAAGACTGGGCAGGCGATGCAAAATGCCCCCAATAAAAAGTAGGGGCGCCATTGGTACACTAAGAGAAAACACCATAAGTGTCCGGGGCCCAAAACTGTTCAACAGCCTCCCATCAAGCATTAGGGGAATTGCCAATAAACCCCTGGCTGCCTTCAAGAGAGAGCTGGACAGATACCTAAAGTCAGTGCCGGATCAGCCGGGCTGTGGCTCGTACGTTGGACTGCGTGCGGCCAGCAGTAACAGCCTAGTTGATCAGGCCCTGATCCATCGGGACGCCGGGTCATGGACCGGGCCGCGGGGGCGTTGATCCCCGGAATAACCTCCAGGTAACCTCCAGGTAACCTGTAACCCACTACCTATAACCCACTACCTGTAACTCACTACCTGTAGCCCACTACCTGTAATCCACTACCTGTAGTCCACTACCTGTAACCCACTACCTTTAACTCACTACCTGTAACCCACTACCTGTAACCCACTACCTTTAACTCACTACCTGTAACCCACTACCTGTAACCCACTACCTTTAACTCACTACCTGTAACCCACTACCTGTAACCCACTACCTTTAACTCACTACCTGTAGCCCACTACCTGTAATCCACTACCTGTAGCCCACTACCTGTAACCCACTACCTTTAACCCACTACCTGTAACCCACTACCTGTAACTCACTCCTGTAACCCTCTACCTGTAACCCACTACTTCATTCACTCATTTTTTATCATGAACTACCATGAACCACCATAAGTTACCATGGTTCATCATACCCCTACCATGAATCACCAGGAACCATCATACCCCCACCATGAACCACCATGAGACACCACAATAAACCACCAGGACCCACCATACCCCACCATGAACCGACATACCCCCACCACGAATCAACATACCCCAATCATGATCACCATGTTCCACCATACCTCCACAATGGACCATCGCTCCCACCATACCCTCACCATGAACCACCATGGCCCACAAGGAGCCACCATGAGCCACCAGGAACCACCATAAACTTCCATGAGCTACCATATACCATGAACTAACGCAATAAACCACCACCATCACCATGAGCTACCATACCCCCATCAGGAGCCACAGGAAACCACCATGACCCACTATGAGTCACCACGAACCACCATAAACTACCATGAACTAACGCAATACACCACCATACCATCACCATGAGCCACCATGAGCTGCTGGCACCAAGCGCTGCTTCTATCAATAGCCAGTCAGGACCAGAAGAACAATCAGTGTGGCACCATTATTATCCTGGCACTGCAGTGCAGACACCCTGAGAGTGGGGGTTGGGGGGTGGCTACCATCATGGCTCTCCCATGAATAGCCCCTTCACCCGTGGCAACAGCTGTGACAGTCGTGGGCTACAGTCAAGGGCTACTGTAGACTACTCAGTACAGTCCTTAGCAATCGTTCCTTTCCATTAACTACCATACCTTACCGTTAACTACCATACTTAACCGTTAACTACCATACTTCACCGTGGATCACCAGTAACTCCCATATGCAGCACCATAAACAGCCAGGAACTGCCATACATCACCATGAACTCCCTAAACGATGAGAGTTGATCCCCCTACATTTTATATTAATCTCATGTAGCCTGAACCAGCATACAGGGCTAGGAACTGTGACTCGACCCTCCCCCCAGTAAAATAGGTGAGGCCAAAATGATTATTATTATTCGGCACGATATATATATATATATATATATATATATATATATAATATATATATATATATATATATATAATATATATATATATATATATATATAATAATATATAATATATATAAATATATATATTATGTATCACTACATGTATGTACACTGATGCTTTCGGCGTATATACATCGAGAGCAATATACATCTTTAGAAGTATATACATCTGTTGTATGCCAAAAATCTGGTGCAATAGACTCTTAAGACCATCTATCGAGATTTACGCGGTACGTCTCCATGGAAACGCGGACGCCATGACGTCAGTGGTCACGTGACTCGTGTGTTTACAAACATTAGTCAGCTGGCAGAAAAAACACGTGGCGGCATGTTCTGAGTAAGCGCTAATCAGCCAGCAATTAGCGAGTGTTAATTTTCTTGCTCCCCCTTCCCCATCCCCATCCTCATCCCCATCCCCAGAAAAACGTACGGAGCGCTGAAAAAAAAAATAGGAAAAGAGCAGTGGGAAGAAAATCATGGGGGAGGAGGTTATTAGTGTCTTAATGAAGAGGATTACGAGGGAATGTTACGGTAATGAGAATGGCCATTGAGAGAATGATGCAACTGCAGTTACTGTTGTTGTTGCTGCTGCTACTGTTGTAGCTATTGCTACTGCTGCTCCTGCTGTTGTAGCTACTGCTACTGCTGTTCCTGCTGTTGTAGCTACTGCTACTGCTGCTACTGCTGCTTCTGCTGTTGTAGCTACTGCTACTGCTGCTCCTGCTGTTGTAGCTACTGCTACTGCTGCTACTGCTGTTGTAGATACTGCTACTGCTGCTACTGCTGCTGTAGCTACTGCTATTGCTGCTCCTGCTGTTGTAGCTACTGCTACTGCTGCTCCTGCTGTTGCAGCTATTGCTACTGCTGCTCCTGCTGTTGCAGCTACTGCTACTATTGCTGTTCAACTACTGCTGCGGTTACTGCTTAGCTCCTCCTCCTGCTGCTTTTGCTGTAGCTACTGCTGCTGTTGCTGTTCAACTACTGCTGCTGTTGCTGTTTGGTTACTGCTGCTGCTGCTGCTGTTTCTGCTGTTTCTGCTCCTGTTTTAACTACTAACCCCCGTTACCACTAATAATAATAATTAACATACGTACTGATAACAAAATTTAATTCCCCTCACCTACGTTAAACGTGAATTACTTTTTCTACGTCTTCCGACGTAGCCAATGGTTGCCATGGTGATTACGACGTAATAACATGGAGGAATACACACAGCCGTTAATCTTACGTTATATTACGGAAAACTGTAATTACTGAAAGGTAATTGCATACTGGGGCGAAAAAAA
>NC_069444.1:15978792-15986292 GCF_026875155.1 Cherax quadricarinatus
CACTGTCATATTCCATCAAAAGATGGATGGTGGTTCACTGTCATATTCCATCACATGGATGGTGGTTCACTGTCATATTCCATCACATGGATGGTGGTTCACTGTCATCATTCCATCACATGGATGGTGGTTCACTGTCATATTCCATCACATGGATGTGGTTCACTGTCACATTCCATCACATGGATGGTGGTTCACTGTCATATTCCATCACATTGGATGGTGGTTCACTGTCACATTCCATCACATGGATGGTGGTTCACTGTCATATTCCATCACATGGATGGTGGTTCACTGTCATATTCCATCACATGGATGGTGGTTCACTGTCATATTCCATCACATGGATGGTGGTTCACTGTCATATTCCATCACATGGATGGTGGTTCACTGTCATATTCCATCACATGGATGGTGGTTCACTGTCATATTCCATCACATGGATGGTGGTTCACTGTCATATTCCATCACATGGATGGTGGTTCACTGTCATATTCCATCACATGGATGGTGGTTCACTGTCATATTCCATCACATGGATGGTGGTTCACTGTCATATTCCATCACATGGATGGTGGTTCACTGTCATATTCCATCACATGGATGGTGGTTCACTGTCATATTCCATCACATGGATGGTGGTTCACTGTCATATTCCATCACATGGATGGTGGTTCACTGTCATATTCCATCACATGGATGGTGGTTCACTGTCATATTCCATCACATGGATGGTGGTTCACTGTCATATTCCATCACATGGATGGTGTTCACTGTCATATTCCATCACATGGATGGTGGTCACTGTCAATTCCATCACATGGATGGTGGTTCACTGTCATATTCTATCACATGGATGGTGGTTCACTGTCATATTCCATCACATGGATGGTGGTTCACTGTCATATTCCATCACATGGATGGTGGTTCACTGTCATATTCCATCACATGGATGGTGGTTCACTGTCATATTCCATCACATAGATGGTGGCTTCACATGTCATATTCCATCACATGGATGGTGGTTCACTGTCATATTCCATCACATGGATGGTGGTTCACTGTCATATTCCATCACATGGATGGTGGTTCACTGTCATATTCCATCACATGGATGGTGGTTCACTGTCACATTCCATCACATGGATGGTGGTTCACTGTCACATTCCATCACATGGATGGTGGTTTCACTGTCATATTCCATCACATGGATGGTGGTTCACTGTCATATTCCATCACATGGATGGTGTGTTCACTGTCATATTCCATCAATAGATGGTGTTCACTGTCATATTCCATCATCATGGATGGGGATCAACATAGGATGTTCACTAGAGCTGGGATGACTTCAGTAGTGTCAACCTGAGCTGGGAGACTTCAGTAGTGTCAACCTGAGCTGGGAGACTTCAGTAGTGTCAACCTGAGCTGGGAGACTTCAGTAGTGTCAACCTGAGCTGGGAGACTTCATAGTTCACCTGGTGGGTTCAGTAGTGTCAACCTGAGCTGGGAGACTTCAGTAGTGTCAGCCTGAGCTGGGAGACTTCAGTAGTGTCAACCTGAGCTGGGAGACTTCAGTAGTGTCAGCCTGAGCTGGGAGACTTCAGTAGTGTCAACCTGAGCTGGGAGACTTCAGTAGTGTCAACCTGAGCTGGGAGACTTCAGTAGTGTCAACCTGAGCTGGGAGACTTCAGTATGTCAACCTGAGCTGGGAGACTTCAGTAGTGTCACCTGAGCTGGGAGACTTCAGTAGTGTCACCCTAGCTGGGAGACTTCAGTAGTGTCAACCTGAGCTGGGAGACTTCAGTAGTGTCAACCTGAGCTGGGAGACTTCAGTAGTGTCAACCTGAGCTGGGAGACTTCAGTAGTGTCAACCTGAGCTGGGAGACTTCAGTAGTGTCAACCTGAGCTGGGAGACTTCAGTAGTGTCAACCTGAGCTGGGAGACTTCAGTAGTGTCAGCCTGAGCTGGGAGACTTCAGTAGTGGTCAACCTGAGCTGGGAGACTTCAGTAGTGTCAACCTGAGCTGGGAGACTTCAGTAGTGTCAACCTGAGCTGGGAGACTTCCAGTAGTGTCAACCTGAGCTGGGAGACTTCAGTAGTGTCAACCTGAGCTGGGGATTCAGTAGGTCAACCTGAGCTGGGAGACTTCAGTATGTCAACCTGAGCTGGGGACTTCAGTAGTGTCAACCTGAGCTGGAGACTTCAGTAGTGTCAACCTGAGCTGGGAGACTTCAGTAGTGTCAACCTGAGCTGGGAGACTTCAGTAGTGTCAGCCTGAGCTGGGAGACTTCAGTAGTGTCAACCTGAGCTGGGAGACTTCAGTAGTGTCAACCTGAGCTGGGAGACTTCAGTAGTGTCAACCTGAGCTGGGAGACTTCAGTAGTGTCAACCTGAGCTGGGAGACTTCAGTAGTGTCAACCTGAGCTGGGAGACTTCAGTAGTGTCAACCTGAGCTGGGAGACTTCAGTAGTGTCAACCTGAGCTGGGAGACTTCAGTAGTGTCAACCTGAGCTGGGAGACTTCAGTAGTGTCAACCTGAGCTGGGAGACTTCAGTAGTGTCAGCCTGAGCTGGGAGACTTCAGTAGTGTCAACCTGAGCTGGGAGACTTCAGTAGTGTCAACCTGAGCTGGGTTCATCAGCTACGACAGCTTCAAAGGTTTCCTTCCAGCAGAGCTGCAGTTACTATCACTTGGGACTGACCATCTTCCAGCAGAGCTGCAGTTACTATCACTTGGGACTGACCATCTTCCAGCAGAGCTGTAGTTACTATCACTTGGGACTGACCATCTTCCAGCAGAGCTGCAGTTACTATCACTTGGGACTGACCATCTTCCAGCAGAGCTGCAGTTACTAATCACTTGGGACTGACCATCTTCCAGCAGAGCTGCAGTTACTATCACTTGGGACTGACCATCTTCCAGCAGAGCTGCAGTTACTATCACTTGGGACTGACCATCTTCCAGCAGAGCTGCAGTTACTATCACTTGGGACTGACCATCTTCCAGCAGAGCTGCAGTTACTATCACTTGGGACTGACCATCTTCCAGCAGAGCTGTAGTTACTATCACTTGGACTGACCATCTTCCAGCAGAGCTGCAGTTACTATCACTTGGGACTGACCATCTTCCAGCAGAGCTGCAGTTACTATCACTTGGGACTGACCATCTTCCAGCAGAGCTGCAGTTACTATCACTTGGACTGACCATCTTCCAGCAGAGCTGCAGTTACTATCACTTGGGACTGACCATCTTCCAGCAGAGCTGCAGTTACTATCACTTGGGACTGACCATCTTCCAGCAGAGCTGCAGTTACTATCACTTGGGACTGACCATTCTTCCAGCAGAGCTGTAGTTACTATCACTTGGGACTGACCATCTTCCAGCAGAGCTGCAGTTACTATCACTTGGGACTGACCATCTTCCAGCAGAGCTGCAGTTACTATCACTTGGGACTGACCATCTTCCAGCAGAGCTGCAGTTACTATCACTTGGGACTGGCCATCTTCCAGCAGAGCTGCAGTTACTATCACTTGGGACTGACCATCTTCCAGCAGAGCTGCAGTTACTATCACTTGGGACTGACCATCTTCCAGCAGAGCTGCAGTTACTATCACTTGGGACTGACCATCTTCCAGCAGAGCTGCAGTTACTATCACTTGGGACTGACCATCTTCCAGCAGAGCTGCAGTTACTATCACTTGGGACTGAACATCTTCCAGCAGAGCTGCAGTTACTATCACTTGGGACTGACCATCTTCCAGCAGAGCTGCAGTTACTATCACTTGGGACTGACCATCTTCCAGCAGAGCTGCAGTTACTACCACTGGGAATTACCACTTGGAAAAGGGGGGTGAAGAAGGAAGAGAAACCACTGCCTCACTTATCTTTTCTCATTTTTCCCATTTTCTTATTCATTCTTCTATTTTCCTCTTCCTCCCTCCCTCTTCCTCTTCCCTCTCTCCTTTCCCTCCCTCCCTCCATCCCTCCCTTCTCATGGTGAACGCCAATCGATGTGTTGAGTCAACCTTCACCTCCTGGAATAATTAACCTACCTCCTGACCTGCCAGAGAGGGATGTTTAGAGGGAGGGATGTAGAGAGGGAGGGAGGTAGAGAGGGAGGGAAATAGAGAGGGAGGGAGGTAGAGAGGGAGGGATGTAGAGGGGAAGGGTGGTAGAGAGGGAGGGGATTACTGGAATCGTGGGGGGTCAGAAGGGTCATGAGGGAGTGGTCAAGGGGCGTAATGGTAAGGGGAGGTGTGAGCGAGAGAGGAGGAAAGGGAGAGAGGATAGATGGAAGGGAGAGATAAGCAATGAAATATGCTGTCGGGACTATTGCTGATAGATAAACTATTGCAATGGGAAAAGGGAAATAGGCCCCAGACTATCCTGCTATCAAGATGACACATCCGTCACATCCAGCCACTCAATGTAATCATCATAACAGACTGGGTAATTGTTTATACCAGACTTCCTGTCTGGAGAACACGAAATTAACTGAGAAACAGCATGATGATACCGAGGAAACGTTTCGTCACGAGCGATTTCTTCAGTACTAATGCAGGAATAACTAAGAGATGAGTATATATAGTGGCAGGAATCAGGTGGAAAGCCGCTTGGGTGGTGGTTGTAGTTGTGGTAGTAGTGGTAGTAGTAGTAGTAGTAGTAGTAGCAGTAACAGTAGCAGTAGTGGTAGTAGAAGTAGTAGTAGTGGTGGTGGTAGTAGTAGTAGTAACAGTAACAGTAGTAGTAGTGGCAGTGGAAGTAGTAGTAGTAGTAGTAGTAGTAGTAGTAGTAGTAGTAGTAGTAGTAGTAGTAGTAGTAGTAGTAGTAGTAGTAGTAGTAGTAGTAGTAGTAGTAGTAGCAGTAATACAATTTAGAAGGACTTGTCAACATATTGACAAGCCCTTGTCAAATCCAAACCATCTAACTACTACTACTACTACTACTACTACTACTAATACTACTACTACAACTACTACTACTACTACCCTCAGAGCTTTCCACCTGACTCCTGCCACTACTCATATGAAGATGTGTAGAAGGGTGATTTTCCCTTGTCCCTTGTCCCTCTTCCTTTCTGCCAGGTTAGTAAGATCATGTAAGAGCCTCTGGTTCTTGCACGATTTTACAAGAGCCTCTGGCTCTTACAAGATGTCACTCTAGCTGGCACTGCAGAACCTGAGAGACATCAGGGAAAATGAAAGATAGCGGTAAGAATCTATAACTGTCGTTAAATCCTGCTGAAAAGTGAGTTAATATTTCTTGCCAGGAGAAGAATGCATTAATCTAGCCAGCAGTGTTCTCCTTGGTGCTCCTCTCGGTACTCCTCGGTACTTCTTGGTACTCCTCTCGGTACTCCTCGGTACTTCTTGGTACTCCTCTCGGCACTCCTCGGTACTTCTTGGTACTCCTCTCGGTACAATGCTGGGTAGCATTGAAAATGGATTGGGCAAATATTTTTGTCAGTGGGTTTGAAAAAGAGTTGCACAGCTTTCAGACCTGCACAGCTAAGACCTACACAGCTAAGACCTACACAGCTAAGACCTACACAGCTAAGACCTACACAGCTAAGACCTACACAGCTAAGACCTGCACTGCTAAGACCGAACCCTGATTCCTATATATAGCCTATATATTCTTATATATGGCCTATATATTCTTGTACGTGGCCTCAATATTCTTACATGTGGCCTATATTACTATATATGGCCTATATATTCATATATATTACTATACATATCGTATACATTCCTATATATCGCCTACATATTCCTATATATGACTTGTATATTCATCAATGTGTATGTATCGTTTGCCATTTATATTATTGAGACTATAAATACGTGGTCCATGGCCCTCCTCCAGAACCAGGTTTGAGGGCCCTGGGCCACGGAGAGGTCCATAATATGGCCCCGTATATACTGTGCTGAGTACAGCTTTCCAAAGGTGTTTTTTTCTCTCCCCTCAGTGCTATACCCCTCTACGAGGGGACCCTTACAACTGTGTGTTTACCGTCTGAGTTAGAAAACAACCTGGGTTCCCCTCTGCCACCCACGATTTACTGACTCTCTTCCCCTTACTCTCTTCCTCTTCTGCTCCTTTCTCTTCTCCTCCCCTTTCCTTCTTCCTTCCCTTCCCTCTTCTTCCAATTCTTTTAAGTCTTGTCCCCTTTTCTGTACTTCCCTTTACTCCTCTCTTCTCCCCTTGTCTCTTCTTTCACTCCCCTTTCCTCCTCTCCTACTCCTTTCTCTTGTCCTTCCTTTTCTTTCTTTCTTCCCCCTCCCCCTTCTTTCCCCCTCTTTACCCCTTTCTGTCTTCCCCGTCACTTCCCTCTCCTCCCTTCTCTCTCCCCCCTCATTCCCCTCTCCTCCCCTTCTCTCTCTCCCCTCCCCCAGTGGCTCGTCAGGTGTAATTAGCAAAGGAAATGACTTAGATTAGATAAAAAAGTGTGATAGTGATAATGAGGGAAGCAAGGAAGGGAGGAGAACAAACAGGCGATAATTGAGCTGTTAGAAGGAAGACTGATGAAGCAAGGGAGAGAGAGAGAGAGAGACAGAGAGACTGAGAGAGAGAGAAGAGAGAGAGAGAAGAGAGGAGAGAGAGAGAAGAGAGAGAGAGAGAGAGAGAGAGAGAGAGAGAGAGAGAGAGAGAGAGAGAGTAGAGAGGGAGAGAGAGAGAGAGAGACAGACAGACAGACAGAAGAGAATAGAGAGAAGAAGCAGAGAGAGAAAGAGAGAAGAATAGAGAAATGGAGAGAAAAGCATAGAAGAGTAAAAGGGAGAGAAAGACGCAGAAACAAACAAGAATACAGGAACAGGACAAACATAAACAGAAACACAACAAAATAGAGGAGGAACAACACACAATCAACACTATGTATCCCATGATCCTCCTATGTATCCTTTCTTATGTACCTCTCTATGTAACCTTCTTCTATGTATCCTCTCTCTATGTATCCTTCTCTCTATGTATCTTTCTATGTAGCCCCCTCCCTATGTATCTCTTTCTCTATGTATCCCCATAAATCTTTCTGTGTGTCACCCAATATCTTCTATGTATCCCCCATGTATCTTTCTCTTATGTATCTTCTATGTACCCCCCTCCCTATGTATCTCTTTCTCTATGTATCCCCATAATCTTTCTGTGTATCACCATGTATCTTCTATGTATCCCCCTGTATCTTTCTCTCTATGTATCTTTCTATGTAGCCCCCTCCCTATGTATCTCTTTCTCTATGTATCCCCATATATCTTTCTGTGTATCACCCATGTATCTTTCTATGTATCCCCCATGTATCTTTCTCTCTATGTATCTTTCTATGTAGCCCCTCCCCATGTATCTCTTTCTCTATGTATCCCCATATATCTTTCTGTGTATCACCCATGTATCTTTCTATGTATCCCCCATGTATCTTTCTCTCTATGTATCTTTCTATGTAGCCCCCTCCCTATGTATCTCTTTCTCTATGTATCCCCATATATCTTTCTGTGTATCACCCAT
>NC_069444.1:15988792-16023792 GCF_026875155.1 Cherax quadricarinatus
CGTAGCTCAGTGGTGGAGCACTCGTCTCACACCTGGAGTGAAGTGGGTTCGATCACCTGCATTGGGACGAGGTATTACCCTTGAAGTAGTAAATAGGTACCTGGGTGTTAGTTACCTTACGCCTACTGCCCCTGTTCACCTAGCAGTAAATAGGTACCTGAGTGTTAGTCACCTTACACCTGTTTCAGGCATCTTGGTTGTTCCACTAAAGTTTTAGTTCACAACTCGAGAATGCCTCATCCGATCGGCTTCAACTTTTCAACGCCGGTGCACTGCAACTAGGGGAACATTCTTGCAACAAGTGACATGTGAAGGTTGCATTGCAATCAGTATTAAGAACGCTTCTTCAGATAGGTTTCAAACCTTAAACGCTGGCGTATCTTACTAATAGATATTTTTTGGGAAGGCCAATTTGCCATTTTTTCAATACATTTGTAAAAAAAAATTGAATTTTTGAGAATATGATAATTTGTAAATGCTTCAGCAGACAGATTTCAAACCTTTAACGCTAATAATTTGAGAATGCAGCGTCAGAAGAGCTTCAAACCTGAAGTACAGGTGTGTTTCTGAATGGTGGTTTCTGAGTGGCAACTAGAGAATGCATCTTCCGTTCGAAATTAAACTTCCCAGGGCGATAAATCTCAATGGGAAGTCTGAGTTGAGCTTAGGCAGTGTCAGGAAGAATCTGGCCAGTGCCAGGAACAACTCACAGTGCCAGGAAGAACCTGCTCAGTGCCAGGAAGAACCTGCTCAGTGCCAGGAAGAACCCACAGTGCCAGGAAAACCTGGCCAGTGCCAGGAATAACTCACAGTGCCAGGAAGAACCCACAGTGCCAGGGAAAACCCACAGTGCCAGGAAGAACCTAGCCAGTGCCAGGAAGAGCTCACAATGTGAGGAAGAACCTGGTCAGTGCCAGGAAGAACTTGACCAGTGCCAAGAAGAACCCACAGCGCCAGGAAGAACCTGGCACTGTGGGTACTGTGGGTAGAGTGTCAAGGACTGGGGTTTGTGTGGCGTCATAGGTAAGGTATCTCAAGCCTGAACTAGCCAAGTCCTTGGTACTGAAGAGAGGTATGCTAACTCCGGGTCACCTTCCAGGAACACTGCCCCTGAGTCTTTCTCTCTCTCTCTCTCTCTCTCTCTCTCTTCTCTTCCCCTCTCTCTCTCTCTCTCTCTCTCTCTCTCTCTCTCTCTCTCTCTCTCTTAGGGTTTTACAAGGTTAGGTCAAGGATTCCTAAATTTATTTACAAGCTTAGAGCTGTTACCTACATCATCTCTCTCTCTCTCTCTCTCTCTCTCTCTCTCTCTCTCTCCAAGACAATTGTTGTTACAAGAAAAAAATGTCGTTTTAAGTGACAATAAAAGTAAAAACATGGAAGGTGAAGATTGCTACACTTCTTTCTCTCGTTTTATGGTCGGTCACCTGAAAGAGAGAGAGAGAGGGGGGGAGAGAGAGAGAGACAGAGAGACAGAGAGAGAAACAGAGAGAGAGAGACAGAGAGATTATGACCCCAGATATAATAGCTGGCGGTAGTTAAGGCGCGAGGTAACGACCTTGTTACGTCTCATTGTTAATTGGAGATGGAGGAATTATGCTCCGAGGTCACCAGACGCTGTGTCCCACGCCGGTGACCTTTGACCTCTGCTGACCTGAGAGAGAGAGAGAGAGAGAGAGAGAGAGAGACACTTTGAATTTCCACTATGACTCTTTGCTGGGAAGAACTATTTGTATCTGAGGTGATTAGTGGACTATCTGCTACAATTTTGATAATGTTGTCGAAGATAGTAAAGCGGAAGGCTCTCTCTCCCCACTCTCCACTCCCTCCATCTTTACAGTTCACATCCCTGCTATTACTACTAGTACTACTACCACTACCTATGCTGCTACTGCTATATATATATGTATGTATATATATATATATATTATTATATATTATATATTATAATAATATATATATATATATATATATATATATATATATTATCACACTGGCCGATTCCCACCAAGGCAGGGTGGCCCGAAAAAGGAAAACTTTCACCATCATTCACTCCATCACTGTCTTGCCAGAAGGGTGCTTTACACTACAGTTTTTAAACTGCAACATTAACACCCCTCCTTCAGAAGGTGCAGGCACTGTACTTCCCATCTCCAGGACTCAAGTCCGGCCTGCGGTTTCCCTGAACCCCTTCATAAATGTTACTTTGCTCACACTCCAACAGCACGTCAAGTATTAAAAACAATTCGTCTCCATTCACTCCTATCAAACACGCTCACGCACACCTGCTGGAAGTCAAGCCCCTCGCACACCAAACCTCCTTTACCCCCACCCCCCAAACCTTCCCCTAGGCCCCCCCTACCCCCCCCTTTCCCTTCCACTACGAGATAAAACCTTGAATTCATTATTTGCCCCAAATCTTTTCTAAAGGTCCAAACCCACCTCAAAAACCCCTTTTCCTCACCCCTCTGGACAACATTTTTGGTAAACCGCACCTCCTCCTAATTTAAAAAAACTAGAATTCTCTGCTTTATATTAAAACCCCACACACCCCCTCAGACTGACATCCCCCACTGCCCCCACCCTTTTCCCCTCGCAACAACTTTTCATCCCCCCATGTTTCACATCCAATAAGAGGGGTTGGAAAAAACTAAAACTTCATACATTCCCCCTTTCCCTCCGGGGACAAATTTCCTTTTTTCCCCCAAAAACCCTCCAAAAGGCACCACTCACCTTTTCCCCTCATCAATTTATGATCCCCAAAAACCTTCAAAACCCCCTCCGCGGGACACGTCCATCCCAAATATCTGAATACTTTTAAACCCCCTCCAAACTCTCTCCCCCCCCAAATCTGTACCAATCTTTCATCCCCTAATTTTTTTGGGTTTCCCTTTCAAAAACCTTCCCTTTTTCTGTTTTCCCATTTTTAAAATTTTTTTTCTTTTGCCCACCCAAACCCCAATTCCATCCCCCAATTTCTCTGCAACTTCTTTTCAGAATCTCCCAAGAGCACAGGGGAAACCCCAGCAAAGGAAACTGGGGACAACCCCCCTTTTTGTGTTATTCTTTACTTTTAAATCCACGCCTTTGTCAAACCCTCGTTTTTACTTCTCTTACAACCCCATCTATAAATATATTAAACAACCACGGGGGGCCCTCACACCCCTTTTTCAAAGGCCTATTTTTTCTGGGAAATAATTTCCCTCTTTCCTACATACTCTAACTTGACCCACAACCTCGAAAAAAAACTCTTCACTGTTTTTCATAATACCCCCTACCCCAAACACTTGCAACACCCTGCCACTTTTGCCCCCTATCCACCCTGTATACCCCTTTTCCAAACCCAAATAAATGCCACAAAGACCTTTTACCTTATCTAAAAAACTTTTCCTTATATGTTTTCACTGTAAAAAACCCTGGTCCAAAACCCCCCCTCCCTTTTCCCTAAGGCCCCCCGTTCATCTGCTATCCTATTCTCCGCCTTACCTTAATTCTTTCAATAATAACTCTACCATACATTTTTGCCAGGTATACTCAAAAAAATTTATCCCCTAAAAATTTTTGCACTCTTTTTATCCCTTTCCCTTTATAAAGGAACTATGCATCCCCTTCCCCAAACCCCTAGGTCCCTTAAACCCCTTCTTCCAACTTTTTTAAAATTTAATTGCCCCCAAACCACCCCAAAACAATCCCCACCTGTTTAAAAACCCTTTTCTATCTTTACCCCATCAACCCGGGCCCCTTTAAAACCCCCTTTCTTTTTAAACCTACTGCCTCACGAATTTTCCCCCCCCACTAAAAAACGGGCTCTTCCTCACCCCTACAAGTTTTAATTCCTCCTTGTCTTTTCACAAAATTCACGGGTTCCCTATCTTCATCAATTTTTTAAAAATTTTCCTCAAAATTTTCCCCTCCATCCCCAAAATACCTTAATTTTCTCCTTTTAAAAACTCTCCTTCCTTTTTTTAACGGGAACAAATCCATTTGTTCTCTACCCTTCCTTAAACTTTTTAACCCAAAACCCCAAAAACCCTTTTTTATTTTAAAAAAAATTTGTTGATAACATAACCCCACCTCTCATTTGCTCCTTTTTAATTGCTTCCCCACTCTTTTAAAAACCTCTCTCTTTTCTCCATATACCTTCCCTCCTTGCATCACTTCAAATTTGTAAAAACTTTCATTGCTAACTTTTTTCTCCCTTACTACTCTTTTTTTATATCTTTCCCCCACCAATCGCTCCTTTCCCCCCGGGACCCACTTTCCTGTCCCCACAAACTTCTGCTGAACACTTAACACTACTTTTTTTAAAACCTTACCCATATCTCTGGGGGCCCCATTGCCTATACTCCCCTTAGCCCATCTATCCCCCAAATAGCTGTTTATATCTTTCCCAACTGCCCCCTTTCTTTTATTTTAAAAACCTTCCCCCTCTCTTCTTTGATGCTTCAAATTCCCCTTGTTTCCCCTCTTTTTTTTACTCTCATGTAGCTAAAAACGGGGAAGTGATCGTATTTTCTGGGGCCCCCTCTTAGACATGTACATCCTGAAGCCCTACTCAACTTCTTTTTTATTTTATATATATATATATATATAATAAATAATTAAAATATATATTATATATATATATAAATATAAATTTATATATAATATATATATATTTTAAATTTTATAAATATGTTTTATATATATATATATATATATATATATATAAAATATATATTTTATATATATAAGAGAGAGAGAGAGAGAATATGAATGTGAAAAATTCAAGAATTATGTGGTTTAAAAGGGTAAAGGTTGGATGGAGAAGTGGGTCAAAAATTAAGCGTGTATGCCCGGGAGAAGAGAGGAATGCAGAGGAGAAGAGAGATTTTGGGAGATGTTAAGTAATGTAAAGGACCCTTTTTGAACCAAGTAAAGAGAGAAAATTTTTTAGTAGGGACCTAAAAGGCTAAAGTAGGAGAAACTTTTAGAGAGGGTGTGGTGGGTTTAATTTTGGGGGGTGCCAGGTGTAAATGAAAAGGGGGGCCCCTTTGAGGAAATTATGTATAAAAAGGGGGTTTAGTTATGGGTAAAAAATTTTTTTAGGAAAAAGGGGGTAAAAAGTATAAACGATATGATGTGGGGCCCGGAAATGCAGTAGTTTGTTGGTTTAAATGTAGGGGTAGAAAAAACTGTTGAGTAGATTTTCGGGATGTCCCATGTTTAAGGGGGGCCACGATATATCGCCCCACTTTCTTTTGTAGTACACTGAAGTAAAAGGTAGATGGGTTTAAAAGGAGAATAAAAGCATCGGGAAGAGAGGGGTTTAAGGGTTTTAATAAACAAAAAGAGGAGGCATTTGGGTAAGATATAAAAGCTATTGGGGGAAATGGGATGGGCTAATGAAAACCCATAGGAAGGGGGTAAAAAGGGGTTTTGGGGGTGGGTTTTTTAAAAATGTAGTGTTAAGTGTTCAGCAAATTTTGGGGTTTTACGGGAAAGGGGGTGCGGGAGGGAAGGGGAGGAAGCGATTGGGGAAATAAATAAAGTAAAAAAGGAGTAGAAAGGGGAAAAAAGTTAGCATATGAGAATTTTTTTACAAAGTAGAAGTTTTGAAAAGGAGGGAAGGGGAATTTTGGAAAAAAAGGGAAGAGGGTTAAGAGAGGGGTGAAGCAATGTAAAAAAGAGCAAATGGAGAGTGGGTGAAATGTTATAAAAAAAATTTTTTTTGAAAAAAAGGGAAAAAGTTTTGGGGGGGGGGGAATTAACAATTTAAGAAAGCCTAGAGAAACAAATGGATTTGTCATTTAAAAAATGGGAGGGGAAAGATTTTTATTAAAGGGAGGTTAGAGGTTTGGGAAATGGGGGGAATATTTTGGGGAAATTTGGGTTAAATGTTGTGAAGATGGGGAAAGCTGTGATTTTCTTTTAAAAAAGGGAAAGGGAGGAATAACATCTTGAAAGGATTTGGAAAGACCCCTTTTGTGGGGTTTTGGGGGAAGTTCGTGAGGAGTAGGTAAAATAAAGGGGGGGAAAGGGGAGCCGGGATTGATGGGTTAAAGAAGAAATTTTTAAAAGCAGGGGGGGTTTTTATTTTTGGGAGTTTTTGGGTGAAATTTTATTTAATAAATGTATGGAAGAGGGAAAAGGTACCTAGGGTTTGGCAGAGAGATGCTTTAGTTTTCCTTTGAAATAAAGGAAAAGGGGGGGAATAAAAGAGAGTGAAAAAATTTTATAGGGGGATAAGTCTTTTGGAGTACCGGGGTTAAAGTGAAATGGTAGATTTTAAAAATTGAAAAATTAAGAGTAAAGGAAATGGGGAAAGCAGATGAACAAGGGCTTTGGGAAAAGGTAGGGGGGGGTGTGGCCCGGGGTTTACGGGTAAAACATAAAAGTGAACAGTTTTTAGAAAAGGTTTAAAAGGGGTCTTTGGGATTTATGGATTTGGAAAAGGCTTATGACAGGGGGGAAAAGGGGGGGGCAATGTGGAAGATGTTGCAAAGTGTAGGGTTTGAAAAGAGTGGGTTATTTGAAAGCATAAAAGATTTTTTTAAAACGGGACAGTGAGGCTCAAGTTAGAGTTGTAGGAAAGAAAAAATTTTTTTCCCAGTAAAAAGAAACCCTTTTAGACAAGGGTGTGATGTCCCGTGGTTGTTTAATATATTTATAGTGGGGTTTAAGAGAAGAAATGCGGGGGGTCTTTGGAAAGAGCGGGGATTTTAAAAGAAAAAAAGAACACACACAAAGGGGGAGTTGTAAAAGGGGGGGTGCTCTTTGCTGAGGGCACGGTCTTGGGGGTTTCTGAAGAAACTGCAGAGTTGGGGGGGTTTAAATTTTGGGTTTAGGGGTGCAAAAGAAAAAAAATTAAAGGTGAAAAACAGGAAAGGGTAAGGTTATGAGGAAAAAACCAAAAAGATTGGGTATGAAAGATTGAATATCAGTTTGGGGGGGAGGGGAGTATGGGGGAGGGGGAACGTATTCAGATTTTTGGGATTTGGACGTGCCCGCGGGGGGGTTCTATGAAAGATGAGGTGAATATAGAATTGATGAGGGAAAAAGAGTGAGTGTGCACTTAGGAGTCTGTGGGGGGACAAAGAATTTTGCCCTTGGGAGGCAAAGGGGGGGAATTTTAAGAAAATTTAATTTTTTTACCAACGGGTTTTATTTGGGGGTTTTAAGCGTGGGTTTATGAAAGTTGCCCGCGAGGAGAAGGCTGGGGGCAGTGGAGAGCATGTCCCGAGGGGAAAGTTTTTGGGGGGGAATATAAGCAGAGAATTCGTTGGGTTTGGGAAATTAGGAGGAGGGCGGGATTACCAAACCCGTTTCCCGAGGGGTGAGGAAGGGTTGTTGAGGGGGGTTCGGGCATGTAGAGAGGGAGCGAAACAAAAATGACTTTTAAGAGTGTAAACAGTCTTTAGTGGAAGGAAAAGGGGGGGAAAGGGGGCGGCCTGGAAGGGGTTTGGGGGGGAGGGGGGGAAAGGGGTTTTGTGTGCGAGGGGGTTGGACTTCCGGGGAGGGAAAGGGGCGGGGTTGAAAAGTGAAAAGGGGGACAAAAAGGGTTTTTTAAAACTTTAGTGCGTTGGAGTGTGAGCAAAGTAAAATTTATAAGGGGTTCAGGGAAACCGGGAGGGGGGACTTGAGTCCTGGAGATGGGGAAATACGTGCCGCACTCTGAAAGGGGGGAGGGGGTTTAAGGGGGGCATTTAAAAAAATGAAGTGTAAAGCACCCTTTTGGCAAGACGGATGGGGTGAAATTTATGGTGAAAGTTTTTTTTTTTTCGGGGGGGACCCCCGGGCCCTTTGGGGGGAAAACGGGCCCGGGGTGATAATAAAAAAAAAAATAAAAAAAAATATATAATATATATTTTTTTTAAAAAAAAAAAATTAATTTTAAAAAAAATATATATATATATATAAATATATATATATATTATATATATAAAATATATAAAATTTTGTATTTTATATATTAATATATGTAACAATCATTAAATTAAAATTTTGAAATACTGAAAGTTGTGTACAATTTTATTTCTGACCTTTTTGACCTGTATTCAAGGGGAAAGGGCTTAGGGGTGTTTTTTCACCCAACGTGAATTCCCACCAGTTGGTTTGGTAAGAAATACCAGAAAAATCCCTTTTGCAAATTAAGCTACCCGGGGGAAAAGGGGAAAAAGTCTTGGGGGGTGTCGTCCCGAGTGTAAGAAGGGGAAGAAACAAAAAATTGAGTGGATTACGCCCAAATTTTCGTCCCTTTGTGTATAACCCTTTTATCTTGGGGAGGGCATTCCCGGTTTACTGGAGAGAAACGGGGGGGAATAGGGCGGGGGGGCGAGGGGAAAGGGGGGGGAATTTCAGGATATGGGGTGAATTCAGGTTTTTGGGGGGGGGGTATGGTGAGGGGTGAAAATGAGGGGTTTGGGGGCCCGTTTATCAGGGTGATAAATTCCATCTTCCCCAAAACCCCCCCTTCCCTTTCCCCTTTCCCCCCTACTTTACAAATTCCTTTTCCCCCCTCCCTCATCCTACACTCCTCAACAACCCTTTCTTTTTCCCTTTCCCCCCCTCCCCCACCCTTTCCCCCCTCCCCCAATTTCCCCCTTACCTAGTGCCCTTTTCCCCCCCCTTCCCTTTTTGTCCTCTTCCCCCCTTCCCCCCCCACCTCCCCAAACCTAACAAAATTGCCCCCAGTCCCCCGAGGTCTTTCGGGAATTTAATAAATTTTTGGGGTTTTTATACCCGGAGGATAACCCCCTTAGTGTTATACTGTAGAGAAGTGCTGGGACCCTGGAGGGAAAAATCCTTATTTCAGGGGTTACTGTTTAATTTGTATATTCCCTTGTTTGTTTTGTGGTTGTGTGTGTGTGTATGTGTGTGTGTGTGTGTGTTTGTGTGTGTGTGAGGTTAGGAACCCCCCCCTAAACACCATATCCCGGTCAAGGCACCCCAGACCAGACGAAAAAAAAGATAGCCATCTCCCCCAGCCGTTTTTTATTGCTCCCTGTCGTTTTTCTTTCAAACGCTATCTTTCTCTTCTCTCTCTCTCTCTCCCCTCTCTCTTCTCTTTCTCTTTTTCTCTCTTCCCCCCTCCTTTTCTCTCCTCTCTCTCTCTCTTATTTAAATAATTTCCCTTTTCCCATACCAAATTTACCCCCATTCAGTCAGTTAATTTTTCGATAACCTAAAAAATTTTCCCCAAAATTTCCTTAACACGTATAAAATTTTGATTATTTTATTTAATAGGTAATCTGGGTTTCTGTTGGGCGCCGGGTTAACTAATAATTCACTCGATTATCTTGTTTGGAAAATTGATTATTTCGAAAGGGCGATGGTTGTTTTGATTTGTTTAAAAGTGTTATCTTAAGTAGGGGTAAAAGGGAGCAGTTGCGGAACGTAACAGGAAACAACAATGGTAGCAGCATATCGGTTTAAAAGCAGCCAAAAGGGAAGTAACAGTAAGAGCAGCATTTCAGTAACTGCCAAAAAACCCCCGGGACAGCAAAACACAACGGGGAGCGCAGTACCCAAAAAACAGCAGTAAAGGGGCAACAGTAGCCCGCGTAAGAAACCCAAAAGCAGCAGCAAACAGCAGCACAGCAGCAATAACATAAAACAGTAGGAAACGGTTTTGAGCAGGGGGAGCGCAGTAAAAGAGAAGAGAACAGCCCGCAGCAAAAAGTTAAAACACCCGTAACAAAACAGTAACAAAAGCAACCCAAAAAATACCTCTTAAATCATGAATAAATGGGGGAGGTAATGGAAAGGGGAGGGGGGGGGGGGGGGAGGGGGGGGAGGAGGGAAAAAAGGGGGAGGGGAAAATGGGGGGAAGGGGGGGGTAGGGGTCAGTGAAAAAGGGGTAAGGGGAAGGGGGGTTTTAAAATAATAAAATTTAAAAATAATAATAATAATAATTAAAAAATAATAATAAAAAAATAAAAATTATAATAATTATAATAAATAACAGGGTATGTTAAAATTTTTAAAATTTTTAATGACAATAATGATAAAAAATTTAAAAAAAAAAGAGCAATAAAAATTTTAATTAAAAAAGCAATAAAAACAGTAATAAAAATAATAATAATAATAATAATAAAAATAATAATAATTTTAATAAAAAATAATAATAAAATTTTTAAAAAATAATAAAATTATTAATAAAAACATCAAAAATCATTTCAAAAATAAAAACAAACAAGTATACATGAACACGTACTGTGTGTATACATAACATGCTTTGTATGTTTTTCGTAAAAATTATGAAATTTTTTGATTTTAAAACTAACGAAATACTCCCTAGGGTATTTTCCTATTACTCATTTGCCTATTTTATTATCTATCTAAATTATCTTTTAAATTTTTAAACAGCTTTGGTAAGGATTAAACTGACCCTCCTTTTCCTCAAAATAAATCCCAAATTTAAATTTTTGAACCGTCCCTTTTATCTATCCACTTAAATTCCCTTTTATTATTTTTTCCACTATTTTTTTCATCTTTTAACCCTCCCCTCTACTACCAAATCAAATGTTTTTTTATCCCCCCCCCATCCCCCCCTTTCCACTCAAAAGCTACTTCCATTGTTTTCCAAACCCCCTAATTCCTCCTTTTACCCCTCCACTCACATTTATAAACCCCCCAATCCATCCATCAATTAAACCAAATCAATATTTTCCCCAACCAAACCACTCACTTAACCCCTCCATTCACCACTAACGTATCAGCCCCCCTCACCATCAAACCACAAATCATCCCAAAAGAAAAGTCTATCCACCTGGAATATATTTCCTGCGTCTTGCAAACAAACAAACAAAACAAAAAAGCCTAAAACACCGAATGTTTGCGGGAAAGGGGAAAAAACCCTTGGGGAAAAATCTGAATCTTTTCAACAATCGTTATTGCAAAAAAATGTTCTTGCAACAATCATTCTTTCAATTAAACTTGCAATTTAAACGTTGGCAAACCCCTTTTTCAAAAGTTTTTGCAATATTTATTTAGCAACTGATTTAAACACCCCTGCAACCCTCACCCCTTGTAACAATCACTCTTGCAAAACTCAAATACTCTTACAAAAAATCAGCTCTTTCAGCATTGCCCCTTTCCCAAAAATTATTCCTTTTTAAAAAATCTTCAACAAACCCCCTTTTCACCTTTTCTTGCAAAACGCCAAAACAAACACTTTTTGCAGCAGACAAATCTTGCAAAAATTTACTCTTGGGAGCAGAACCCCTTACAACGCTCTCCCCTTTCAACTTTTTATGCAACAATCCCGATTCTTGGGAACAATCACTCCCACAACAAAAAGAAATTCTTTTCAACAATGGCTTTTCAAAGTAGGTGTAAAAATTTGTTAAAGGGGGACAAAGGGACTCAACCCCACTCCTTTAGTGCCAGTGGTTTAGTGCCCCCAATGACACACTTCAACCCCTTTGAGGGAGGGGAAAAAGGTTTGGGTTTGGGGGGGAGATGTTGAGGTCACTGGGGTGTTTTGGGTACAAATGGGGGCCATGAAAGGGATCGTAAGTGCCTGTGGGTGTCCAAAAAAGGTATGTAAAAAGCACCAAATGGGGGCCCACCCGGTATGGTAAATGCTACGGGGTTTCCACCCAGGTATGGTAAATGCTACAGTGGGTGTTACACAGGTATGGAAAAGCACAGGGGTGTCCAAAACAGTAGCAATATGGTTTGGATTGGTGGCACCTTTTATGTAGTGAAAACGGGCACAGTTTAGGGAGTACTTCACCCGGGACCCTTTTAGAGAGTTGTTTGTCGCCCTTGAGTTTACGGGTGCCGGTTCAAATTTTGTTTTGGGCAGGAACCCCGGGCATGTTGGCATCACGAGCGCCCGGCTGGGACTGTAATTGGGACTTCGGGCCCCGGTATCGTTACCAACTCGGGAAAAACACACACAACACACACAACACACACAAAAACCCCACACACACACACAAAACACACACACAAACACACACACACACACCACACACACACACACACACACACACAAACACACAACACACATATATAATATTTTTATATATATATATAAAATTTTTATTATATAATATTATATATTATATATATATATATATATATATATAAAAAATATATATTTTTATTATATATATTTCTGGCACTTAAAAAATCCCCTCGGAAACCCGGGGTTCAAAGGGACGCTGGCACTGTATTTTTTACCACGGGAGCTACGCAAGTTCAATATTAGCACTCTTTGTAACGCCCGTGGGAAACCCGGTATCAAACCCCCCCAAAACCAAATTGCCAAAAAAAAAAATTCATAGATATGCTTTGTTTTATACGTTGAATATATACACACAATTTAAAAATTTCCTTTTACATGAATTTATAGAGCGGATTTAAAACTAAAATCAGTGAAAAATTACAGTGGGGGGAACAAGTTAGATCTAGAAATAGGATAAAATACAACTGAGAGGTGAAAATCTCTCAGTGTATATACACTGAAAGGTGAATGTTTTTTTAGGTATATATACTGAGGGGGGTTAAAGTCTTCAGTATTTATACACTGAAATGTGTATGTCTAAAAAAAAAAAAATAAAAAAACAAAAAAACCAAAAAAACCCCCCCAAAAAAAAAAAAAACCCCAAAAAAACAGTTAGAGCGGGCCGAAACGTTCGTTATAAGTCATTCTCGTGTGTTCCCAGTCATGGTCACAGACGGGCCAGGGGGCGTTAATCCAAAAACCTTTCCAAGAAATACTCCAGTTATACTCTAGGTATATCCAGGGTTACGGTACTGTATCCTTTTTTTCCTTATACATGTAAGATTTAGCAATTCGCAGACTTTGAAAATGTGATGAAAGGTGGATGGATAAAACTAGGGATGTGATGTTTGAAAGCCGCTGCTAGGTGAGACTAAGTATTATTTAGGGGAAGGGTTTAGAGTGAGCGTTGGAGGTGCAGAGAGAATGACGTCAATGGATTAGAAAGAAGGGAAGTGAATGATGTCAAGAGGGAAAGTATTTGGTAGTATGTTGCAAAGGTTACTTTAAAAACTGTGGCTTCGGAAATGCTTTCTCTGTTAATTTGGGTTTTTCCGATAAAATTTTTTTTTGGGGTTAATTACTACATTAATTTAAAATTTAAAAAATTTTTCAAAAAATTTTATTTTCTGTAAAAATAACAACACAAACTTTCCAAAATACAAAAAACAAAAACCCAAACTAAATAAACAAAATTTAAAAAAACAAAAAATAAAAACCAAAAAACCAAAAAAAAAACCCAATAAAAAAAACCCAAAAAAAAAAAAAAAAATAAATACCCAACCCCCACCAACATAACCCAAACAAAAACACAAAAAAATTTTTTTTAAAAACCCCCCCAAAAAAAAACCTAAAACCAAACCAACCCCAAAAAAAAAAAAAAAACCTTTAAAAAACAAACAAAAAATAACAAACCCAAACCAAAACACCACAAACAAAACAAAAAACAAAAAACAACACACACATCCCCACAAAAAATAAACCCCACACACCACCCACAACACACAAACCCCAACCCCACAAACACACAAAAACCACAACCACAACACCCCACACACACACACACACCAAACCCCAACCAAAATACCCCAACCCCACACCACAACCCCACAACCCCAAAACCCCTCCAAAACCCAAAAAAACCCAATAACCCCACAACCAAAATACAACCCAACAAAAAAACACACAAACCCCAAACCCCAACAAAAAAACAAAAACCATAAAAAAACATACCAAAAAAAAAAACAACAAACTACCAACCCCAAAAACCAAAAAAACACAAAAACCCATCCCAAACAAAAACCACCAAAAACACAACAACAACAAAAACACATAACCACACATACACACCCCAAAACCCCAAAACACCCACAACACAAAACACACACACACAACACCACAAACCACACAACACCCACCCCACCCATACCCAACAACACACACACACACAAAACACACACACACACACACACACCAAACAAACACCACACAAAAACCCACACACACACACACACACAAACACACACACACACACACACAAAAACACACACACACAAACACAACACCACACACCACAACACACACAACACACACACACCCCCCAAAATACCACCCACCCACAACACAAACACCACAACACAACACACACACAACACACACCACACAACAAACACAACAAACCCACACCCCACACACACCCCAAAACCCCACACACACACCACACACCACACCCCACCCAACACACACAAAACACACAACACAAACACACACACAACAACACACAACACACATCCCCACACACACACACACAACACAACACACACCCAAACACAAACAACACACACACATACCCACAACACACAAAACCACAACACACACACAAACACACACAAAACACACAACACCCCACACAAAAAACCCAACACCAAAACACAACACACACAAACAACCACACAACACACATACACAACACACCCCAAAACACAAACACACAACCACACACACACAACAACACAACACAACACATCCCCCAAAACACACACACAAACACACCACACACACACACAAAACACACCCACACACACACACACACACACACACCCCCACCACCCCACACACACAACCAACACACACACCACCCACACACCACACAACACACACACACACAACACACACACACCACACCAACACCCCACACACCCACACCAACCACACACACACCACCCCACACCAAAACACACACACACACACCACACAACACACCACACCACACACACACACAACACACACACACCCCACACACACCACACACACCCCAACACAAGAATCACGGGGATGTTATGAAAGATTTTTTCCCACAGAGTTGTCGGGAATGAAAACAGTCGGGAAGTGATATAGGGAGGCAGGACCCATACATGTTTAAAGAAGAGGTACTTTTAAAGCTATGGACAGGAAGGTAACCAGAGCGCCCAGTGAAAGGGGTGCCAGGACTGTGAATCGAACCCGAAAACCGCAAAGGGAACATCCCCATACAAAAAGGCAGCCCCTGCTGAACAAAAGGGACCGGGACAGGAATAGAAGACAGCACAAGGGCTGCACAATAACAGAAGAAAAGGGGAGTGCCTTAGTCCCAAACCCAACCCGCCAAAAAAGAATGATTTCAACTCTAAAAAACAGAGAACGGGGGCCCAAAAAGTGGAAGTTAAGTTGATGGGTTTTGGGGGGGAAAAAGGGGGGGAATTTTTATGTCGCATGTCAAGGGCACAACAAAAAGAGGGGGGGAGATGAGCCAGAAAGACTAATCTAGTGTTTAAACGAATGTTGCTTAGGCGACACAGAATTGAAACCCCCACTTGGGTGCTGCGCGATACAGAAAGGGATTTTAAGCATTTGAGGGCAAGGGGATTTGACAGGAGGGGGAAAGGGAGAGAGCTCACGAAAAAGACAGGAGGTCTGGAATGTTGAAAAAACTTTAAAAAAATATCTTTTCAGAGAAAAAAAGGGACAATACCAAAAATCTAAGAGGGAAAAAAAACCATGGATTTTTCGAGAGGGAGCAGCGACAGCCCGGGCCCTTTAACCCCGCAAAGGGAAAAAATTTTAAGTGTTCCTTATTTAAAAAGAAACAGCAGGAAGCGTTGAACTACAGACCAAATAATTGGGAGCATACCCAGCAAAGTAAAGGGGGGGGGGAAACAAAAAGTATGCACTTATTTATAAAATTGTGTCCCCCAAAAAAGGGGGGGAACGGAGTGGGAGAGCACTTGGAGAGAAGAACTTCCAAAAACAAAAACCAGCAACAGGGTCAAAGGAGGTAAATCTTCTTTTGCCAACCTGTTGGAATTCAGTGAGAAAGTAACAATAGTAAGACAGGAGAGAGGAGGGAGTAGCGAGGTGCTTTTTCTTAAAGTGAAAGAAGGAATTAGATATCTTACCCCACAAGAGACTAGATTAGAAAAGAAAAAAAACGTATTTCCCTAAGAAGTACCTTAAGGGGCACATTACTTTCCCTGTTTTCTAATATGTTATTTTTTCCCTATAATCTATTTTGGCCATAATTACTATCGCATTTGCCTTGTCTACTATCGTAAGGTGAAGTCTAGGAACTTTCCTTAATTCATGGCATAACTCAAGAAATCTTTGAGGTGCGTGAGTTTCCCCGTTCATGATATTAGGAGATACTGATATTGTGTTGTAGAAGTCTGAGGTCTCCTAATATAATGAACACATGATATTAGTAGACAGGGAAACTCACGAGCCTCTTAAGGGAAGGAGGCACATCGTGGTTTTCCGGGAAGAGTTGTCGGAATGGGAGAGGAGTAACTAGCGGGATTCCGCAAGGATCAGTGTTAGGACCAATACTGTTTCTTGTTTACGTGAATGAAATGCCAAATTGGATTGAATCAGTTGTATCTCTGTTAACTGATGATGTTAAATTAATGAGGAGAATAAGCACAGATAACGATAGGGAAAGACCGCCCATGGATCTGGACAAACTCCAAGATTAGTCAGATAAGTGGATGCTTGAATTCAACCCCAGCAAATGAAAGGTTATGAAGATTGGATAAGGGGCCAGAAGACCGGACACGGAGTATGGACTCGAGGAACAGAGGCTGCAGACTTGACCCATGGATAAAGACCTAGAGGAGAGCATAGTGCCTGGCATACTTCCCATGGCTCCTGTCTGGTATACCTCCTGGTATACCTAAGAGTAAGAACAGCTTTCACCAATCTGAGCACAGAACCCCATTCTGTGTCCTTCATACAACACATACCAGGACGATCTTGGAGTACGCAGCACCGGCATGGAACCCAATCTTGAAGAAGCATGCTAAGAAAGTGTATAAATGAAAAAGTGTGAAACAAGACTTGTTTCTGAGCTACAAGTATGAGCTGTGAGAAGAGTCTCACAAAACTGAATCCAAGAAGAACCAGGAAGACATGGAAGCATACGAAACAGTCGGTGATACTCTGTTTGAGAGGCCAGGTAATCGGGGGCACCGCTGGAATTTAAAGAAGCATATGAGCCACAGGGATGTCAGAAAGTATTTCTTCAGCCTCAGGATGGTCGGAAAGTGCAATGACCTTTATAAAGAAATGGTAGAGGTATACTTCATACATTGTCTAAGTGCAGGAACGATATAAATCACAGTGTTGGCTGGTAGCGGAGCTGACAAGAGGCAAGTTAAAAGGTCGGGTCAGGAGCTAGGACTCGACCCCTGTAACCCCATATTGGTGAGTATACACACACACACACACACACACACACACACAGTTAATGCAAATGGTTACAATGTCAAAACTTACCGATTTCGTTCGTTGGTTCCTCGATAAAAGGTATTTGGTCAATTATCACACCGAGCGAAGCACGAACCACCCACCTCTCTCTCTCTCTCTCTCTCTCTCTCTCTCTCTCTCTCTCTCTCTCTCTCTCTCTCTCTCTCTCTCTCTCTCTCTCTCTCTCTCTCTCCTCTCTCTCTCTCTCTCTCTTTCTTTCTTTCTCTCCGTTGCAAATCCTTGGCACTCCCTTTTGAAATCCATTCCCACTCTTTATTCAAACATTCCTTTTCCATCCCTTAGGCACCTCTTTTTGACACCGCTCTAGAACCCCCTTTGCCATGTCTTTAGCGGTCCAACGGCATCATGGAATAGCAGATTTTGGCACCCCTTTGGCACTCCTACAGCGCCCCCTTTGCCCCAAGATCTCTGGCTCTTTCCTCTTCCCTCCCCCACCCAGAAGAGTGGACAAGAATAGCCTGTGAGTCCTGGAAAGTTATTTTTAATTACATCTTCCTGAGGAACTGAAAGAGAGAGAGAGCGAGAGAGAGAGAGAGAGAGAGAGAGAGAGAGAGAGAGAGAGAGAAGAGAGAGAGAGAGAGAGAGAGAGAGAGAGAGAGAGTGAGAGAGAGGAAGGGGGCAAGATGGAGGAATGCGGTGGGTGGTGGGGGTGGTGGTAACCACTGGAATAGGGCAGGGTGAGGTGGGAAGAAGGGAGGGGAGGGAGGGGGAGGAGGGGATTCTGGAATGCTGGAATGAAGGCTGGGAATGAAGATGGAAACGGCAGAGAATGAAGAGAATACAATCTCTGTAATTCCGGCTGCCTTCCATCTGGTTACCTCTCCCACTCTCTCTCTCTCTCTCTCTCTCTCTCTCTCTCTCTCTCTCTCTCTCTCTCTCTCTCTCTCTCTCTCTCTCTCTCTCTCTCTCTCTCTCTTTCTCTTCCCCCTCTCCTCTCCATGAGACGAGGGAGATAGAATGAAGGGTTACTAAGATGAACGGTAGCGTCCAGGTAGTGTCCAGGTAACGTCCAGCTAGCGTCCCAGGTAGCCTCCAGGTAGTGTCCAGGTAGCGTCCAGGTAGCGTCTATGTAACATCCAGGTAGCGTCCAGGTAGTGTCCAGGTAGCGTCCAGTTAGCGTCTAAGAAGCGTCCAGGTAGCATCCAGCCAGCGTCCCAGGTAACCTCCAGGGAGCGTCCAGGTAGTGTCCAGGTAGCGTGAAACTAGCGTCCAGGTAGCGTCTAAGTAGCGTTCAGGTAGCGTCCAGGTAGCGTCCAGATAGCGTCGAGGTAGCGTCCAGGTAGCGTTCAGGTAGCGTCCAGGTAGTGTCCAGGCAGCGTCCAGGTAGCGTCCAGGTAGTGTCCAGGTAGCGTCCAGGTAGCGTCCAGGTAGCGTCCAGGTAGCGTCCAGGTAGTGTCCAGGTAGCGTCCAAGTAGTGTCCAGGTAGCGTCCAGGTAGTGTCCAGGCAGCGTCCAGGTAGCGTCCAGGTAGTGTCCAGGTAGCGTCCAGGTAGCGTCCAGGTAGCGCCCAGGTAGTGTCCAGGTAGCGTCCAGGTAGCGTCCAGGTAGCGTCTAAGTAGCGTCCACGTAGTGTCCAGGTAGCGTCCAGGTAGCGTCCAAGTAGCGTCTAAGTAGCGTCCAGGTAGTGTCCAGGTAACGTCCAGGTAGCGTCCAGGTAGCGTCTAAGTAGCGTCCATGTAGTGTCCAGGTAGCGTCCAGGTAGCGTCCAGGTAGCGTCTAAGTAGCGTCCAGGTAGTGTCCAGGTAGCGTCCAGGTAGCGTCCAGGTAGCGTCTAAGTAGCGTCCAGGTGTGTGGACGAGAGCGATCAATATTACCGCAGCTTTGGCCCTCCCTCCCTCCCTCTATCCTTCCCTCCATCCCTCCCTCCCTCCCTCCATCCCTCCCTCTATCCTTCCCTCCATCCCTCCATCCCTCTTTCCCTCCCTCCATCCCTCCCTCTATCCTTCCCTCCATCCCTCCATCCCTCTTTCCCTCCCTCCTTCCCTCCTTCTCCCCCTCCCTCCCTCCCTCTCTCTTTTCCTCCCTCCTTCCTTCCCTCCCTTCCTCATTCCTTTCCTTCTTCTTTCCCTCCTCCCTATTCCCCTCCTTCCCTCCCTCCCTCCATCTTCCTTTCTCTCCCTCTCCCTTTTCCCCCTTACCTTTTCATCCCTCCCTCTTTCCTCCCTTTTACCTCTTATTCTCTTATGATACTCCTACTTCCCATTCTTGCTCTCTCTCTCTCTCTCTCTCTCTCTCTCTCTCTCTCTCTCTCTCTCTCTCTCTCTCTCTCTCTCTCTCTCTCTCTCTCTCTTCTCTCTCTCTCGTCAGCTCCCTGCAGTGCTCGACGTTGTCTGTCCTATTTTTAAAATACTCTCCTGACACTAGGAGCCAAACCAGTAAATATAGATTTACTCCCTTACTGCCATGCTATTGTGTTCTTTTCCCAGTATGCTCGGGGATATTATCTTCTGTTTTCTTGTTCTCCTTCGTAACTTTTTTTATTATTTATCTTCTTCTTCTTCTTCGTCTTGTAATTATTATTATTATTATTATTATTATTATATTATTAATTATTATTATTATTATTATTATTATTATTATTATTATTGTGTCTCTTTTATGTTATTCTCTTCTTCTTCATTTTCTTCTTCTTGTTACTCCATTTCTCTTTTTCTTTATCTTCTTACTCTACTTTCTTCTTATTTGCTCTTGCCAAAGATATAACCAACTCATTTTCTCAAGAGAGAGAGAGAGAGAGAAGAGAGAGAGAGAGAGAGAGAGAGAAGAGAGAGAGAGAGAGAGAGAGAGAGAGAGAGAGAGAGAGAGAGAGAGAGAGAGGGGGGGGCAGACTGCTTTCAGAGGATATTGAAGCCATTTTTAATTTCATTCTCTGTGTCTGTCTGTCTGTCTCTCTCTCTGTCTGTCTCTCTCTCTGTCTCAGGTGCTGGAGAGTGCTGAGATAGCACTGAGGTGTGTGCGCTGGCTGCTGAGATGTTTCATGCTGAGAGGCAGTAACATTAGCCAAGTAATTCCAGTTGCTTCCAGACTGAGCAATGTGGGACTGAGGCAAGCTAACATATGGTAATGAAACCACGGTGTGTGTGTGTGTGTGGTGTGTGTGTTGTGTGATGTGTGTGTGTGTGTGTGTAGTGTGTGTGTGTGTGTGTGTGTGTGTGTGTGTGTGTGTGTATGTGTGTGTGTGTTGTGTGTGTGTGTGTTGTGTGTGTGTGTGTGTGTGTGTGTGTGTGTGTGTATGTGTGTGTGTGTGTGTGTGTGTGTGTGTGTGTGTGTGTGTGTGTGTGTGTGTGTGTATGTGTGTGTGTGTGTGTGTGTGTGTGTGTGTGTGTGTTGACCCGACCAGAATAACCGTTTGTATTACACACTCACATACAACACACACACTGCCACACCATCACACACACACATACACACACATAACCACACACACAACACACACACACACAACACACACACACACACACACACACACACACACACACACACACACACACACACCAACTCCTGCAGCATACGGACGCCTGGCAAGCCTAAGAATAGCATTCCGATATCTCAGTAAGGAATCGTTCAAGACTGTCAACCGTGCACGTCAGGCCTATACTGGAGAATGCAGCACCAGTATGGAACCCACACCTGGTCAAGAACGCCATGAAATTAGATAAAGTGCAATAGTTTGCAATGAGCTAGGAGTCATGTCCTACGAGGAGAGGTTAAGGGACATGAACCTGACGACACTGGAGGATAGAAGGGATATGGGGGACATGATAATAACATATGAAATACTGAGAGGAACTGACAAGGTAGATAGGGACAGAATGTTTGAGAGATGGGACACACAAACAAGGGGTCACAATTGGAAGTTGAAGACTCAAATGAGTCAGAGGGATGTTACGAAGTATTTCTTCAGTCATAGAGTTGTCAGGAAGTGGAAAAGTTTAGCAAGTGATGTAGTGGAGGCAGGATCCACACACAGCTTTAGGACGAGGTATGATAAAGCTCAGGGAGCAGGGAGAGACAGTATAGTCCTAATAGCCACCAGCAAAGAGGCGGGGCCAGGAGCTGTGAATCGACCCCTGCAACCCCAATTAGGTGAGTACACACAAAACAAACACAGTCATTCTCTTCTCTTTTTCTTTCTTTCTCTCTCTCCTCCCCATTTCCTCCCATGCATCAGGGTACCAGTAGTTCCTCTTCCTCTTCTTCCTCTTCTTCCTCCTCCTCTTCCTCTTCCCCTAAAGTCTTAAGACTTGCAGCCGTAAAGAGCAAGTGAGCGTTGTCTTGCGTGAGAGAGAGTCTTAAGTCAAGGAGCAGGAGGAGGTGCTCCTGGTGTCATGAAGTAACAGTGGTGGTGCTCCTGGTGTCATGAAGTAACAGTGGTGGTGCTCCTGGTGTCATGAAGTAACAGTGGTGGTGCTCCTGGTGTCATGAAGTAACGGTGGTGGTGCTCCTGGTGTCATGAAGTAACAGTGGTGGTGCTCCTGGTGTCACGAAGTAACAGTGGTGGTGCTGCTGGTGTCATGAAGTAACAGTGGTGGTGCTGCTGGTGTCATGAAGTAACAGTGGTGGTGCTCCTGGTGTCATGAAGTAACGGTGGTGGTGCTCCTGGTGTCATGAAGTAACAGTGGTGGTGCTGCTGGTGTCACGAAAAGTAACAGTGGTGGTGCTGCTGGTGTCACGAAGTAACAGTGGTGGTGCTGCTGGTGTCATGAAGTAACAGTGGTGGTGCTCCTGGTGTCATGAAGTAACGGTGGTGGTGCTCCTGGTGTCATGAAGTAACAGTGGTAGTGCTGCTGGTGTCACGAAGTAACAGTGGTGGTGCTGCTGGTGTCACGAAGTAACAGTGGTGGTGCTGCTGGTGTCATGAAGTAACAGTGGTGGTGCTCCTGGTGTCACGAAGTAACAGTGGTGGTGCTGCTGGTGTCATGAAGTAACAGTGGTGGTGCTGCTGGTGTCATGAAGTAACAGTGGTGGTGCTCCTGGTGTCATGAAGTAACGGTGGTGGTGCTCCTGGTGTCATGAAGTAACAGTGGTGGTGCTGCTGGTGTCATGAAGTAACAGTGGTGGTGCTCCTGGTGTCATGAAGTAAGAGTGGTGGTGCTGCTGGTGTCATGAAGTAACAGTGGTGGTGCTCCTGGTGTCACGAAGTAACAGTGGTGGTGCTCCTGGTGTCATGAAGTAACAGTGGTGGTGCTCCTGGTGTCATGAATTAACGGTGGTGGTGCTCCTGGTGTCACGAAGTAACAGTGGTGGTGCTGCTGGTGTCATGAAGTAACAGTGGTGGTGCTCCTGGTGTCATGAAGTAACAGTCGTGGTGCTCCTGGTGTCATGAAGTAACAGTGGTGGTGCTCCTGGTGTCATGAAGTAACAGTGGTGGTGCTCCTGGTGTCATGAAGTAACAGTGGTGGTGCTCCTGGTGTCATGAAGTAACGGTGGTGGTGCTCCTGGTGTCATGAAGTAACAGTGGTGGTGCTCCTGGTGTCATGAAGTAACAGTGGTGGTGCTCCTGGTGTCATGAAGTAACGGTGGTGGTGCTCCTGGTGTCATGAAGTAACAGTGGTGGTGCTCCTGGTGTCACGAAGTAACAGTGGTGGTGCTGCTGGTGTCATGAAGTAACAGTGGTGGTGCTCCTGGTGTCATGAAGTAACGGTGGTGGTGCTCCTGGTGTCACGAAGTAACAGTGGTGGTGCTCCTGGTGTCATGAAGTAACGGTGGTGGTGCTCCTGGTGTCATGAAGTAACAGTGGTGGTGCTCCTGGTGTCATGAAGTAACAGTGGTGGTGCTCCTGGTGTCATGAAGTAACAGTGGTGGTGCTCCTGGTGTCACGAAGTAACAGTGGTGGTGCTCCTGGTGTCATGAAGTAACAGTGGTGGTGCTCCTGGTGTCATGAAGTAACAGTGGTGGTGCTCCTGGTGTCATGAAGTAACAGTGGTGGTGCTCCTGGTGTCACGAAGTAACAGTGGTGGTGCTGCTGGTGTCATGAAGTAACAGTGGTGGTGCTCCTGGTGTCATGAAGTAACAGTGGTGGTGCTCCTGGTGTCATGAAGTAACAGTGGTGGTGCTCCTGGTGTCATGAAGTAACAGTGGTGGTGCTCCTGGTGTCACGAAGTAACAGTGGTGGTGCTCCTGGTGTCATTAAGTAACGGTGGTGGTGCTCCAGGTGTCATGAAGTAACAGTGGTGGTGCTCCTGGTGTCATAAAGTAACAGTGGTGGTGCTCCTGGTGTCATGAAGTAACAGTGGTGGTGCTCCTGGTGTCATGAAGTAACAGTGTTGGTGCTCCTGGTGTCACGAAGTAACAGTGGTGGTGCTCCTGGTGTCATGAAGTAACGGTGGTGGTGCTTCTGGTGTCATGAAGTAACAGTGGTGGTGCTCCTTGTGTCATAAAGTAACAGTGGTGGTGCTCCTGGTGTCATGAAGTAACAGTGGTGGTGCTCCTGGTGTCATGAAGTAACAGTGGTGGAGCTCCTGGTGTCATGAAGTGACAGTGGTGGTGCTCCTGGTGTCATGAAGTAACAGTGGTGGTGCTCCTGGTGTCATGAAGTAACAGTGGTGGTGCTCCTGGTGTCATGAAGTAACAGTGGTGGTGCTCCTGGTGTCATGAAGTAACGGTGGTGGTGCTCCTGGTGTCATGAAGTAACAGTGGTGGTGCTCCTGGTGTCATGAAGTAACAGTGGTGGTGCTCCTGGTGTCATGAAGTAACAGTGGTGGTGCTCCTGGTGTCATGAAGTAACGGTGGTGGTGCTCCTGGTGTCATGAAGTAACAGTGGTGGTGCTCCTGGTGTCATGAAGTAACAGTGGTGGTGCTCCTGGTGTCATGAAGTAACAGTGGTGGTGCTCCTGGTGTCATGAAGTAACAGTGGTGGTGCTCCTGGTGTCATGAAGTAACAGTGGTGGTGCTGCTGGTGTCATAAAGTAACAGTGGTGGTGCTGCTGGTGTCATAAAGTAACAGTGGTGGTGCTGCTGGTGTCACGAAGTAACAGTGGTGGTGCTGCTGGTGTCATGAAGTAACAGTGGTGGTGCTCCTGGTGTCATGAAGTAACAGTGGTGGTGCTCCTGGTGTCATGAAGTAACAGTGGTGGTGCTCCTGGTGTCATGAAGTAACAGTGGTGGTGCTCCTGGTGTCACGAAGTAACAGTGGTGGTGCTCCTGGTGTCATTAAGTAACGGTGGTGGTGCTCCAGGTGTCATGAAGTAACAGTGGTGGTGCTCCTGGTGTCATGAAGTAACAGTGGTGGTGCTCCTGGTGTCATGAAGTAACAGTGGTGGTGCTCCTGGTGTCATGAAGTAACAGTGGTGGTGCTCCTGGTGTCATGAAGTAACAGTGGTGGTGCTCCTGGTGTCATGAAGTAACGGTGGTGGTGCTCCTGGTGTCATGAAGTAACAGTAGTGGTGTTGCTGCTTGTGTCATAAAGTAACAGTGGTGGTGCTCCTGGTGTCATGAAGTAACAGTGGTGGTGCTGCTGGTGTCATAAAGTAACAGTGGTGGTGCTGCTGGTGTCATAAAGTAACAGTGGTGGTGCTGCTGGTGTCACGAAGTAACAGTGTTGGTGCTCCTGGTGTCACGAAGTAACAGTGGTGGTGCTCCTGGTGTCATGAAGTAACAGTGGTGGTGCTCCTGGTGTCACGAACAGTGGTGGTGCTCCTGGTGTCACGAAGTAACAGTGTTGGTGCTCCTGGTGTCACGAAGTAACAGTGGTGGTGCTCCTGGTGTCATGAAGTAACAGTGGTGGTGCTCCTGGTGTCACGAAGTAACAGTGTTGGTGCTCCTGGTGTCACGAAGTAACAGTGGTGGTGCTCCTGGTGTCATGAAGTAACAGTGGTGGTGCTCCTGGTGTCACGAAGTAACAGTGGAGGTGCTCCTGGTGTCATGAAGTAACAGTGGTGGTGCTCCTGGTGTCACGAAGTAACAGTGGTGGTGCTCCTGGTGTCATGAAGTAACAGTGGTGGTGCTCCTGGTGTCATGAAGTAACAGTGGTGGTGCTCCTGGTGTCATGAAGTAACAGTGGTGGTGCTCCTGGTGTCATGAAGTAACAGTGGTGGTGCTCCTGGTGTCATGAAGTAACAGTGGTGGTGCTCCTGGTGTCATGAAGTAACAGTGGTGGTGCTCCTGGTGTCATGAAGTAACAGTGGTGGTGCTCCTGGTGTCATGAAGTAACAGTGGTGGTGCTCCTGGTGTCATGAAGTAACAGTGGTGGTGCTCCTGGTGTCACGAAGTAACAGTGGTGGTGCTCCTGGTGTCACGAAGTAACAGTGGTGGTGCTCCTGGTGTCATGAAGTAACAGTGGTGGTGCTCCTGGTGTCACGAAGTAACAGTGGTGGTGCTGCTGGTGTCACGAAGTAACAGTGGTGGTGCTGCTGGTGTCACGAAGTAACAGTGGTGGTGCTCCTGGTGTCATGAAGTAACAGTGGTGGTGCTGCTGGTGTCACGAAGTAACAGTGGTGGTGCTCCTGGTGTCATGAAGTAACAGTGGTGGTGCTGCTGGTGTCACGAAGTAACAGTGGTGGTGCTCCTGGTGTCATGAAGTAACAGTGGTGGTGCTCCTGGTGTCACGAAGTAACAGTGGTGGTGCTGCTGGTGTCATGAAGTAACAGTGGTGGTGCTCCTGGTGTCACGAAGTAACAGTGGTGGTGCTGCTGGTGTCACGAAGTAACAGTGGTGGTGCTTCTGGTGTCATGAAGTAACAATCTTGGACATAAAGAAGGGAGCAAAGAATCGAATAAAGAAGGGAGCACTTAAAGACTTTTAATCCTCCTCCCCCCCCCCTCTTTACTACTTCCCTTCCCTCTTCCCTCGCCCGTTTACTCCCCTTTTTTGCCCCTTCTTCCTACTTCTGTCTCACCCACCTACATCAAGGTGTCCTTTGTTTTAATTAAGGAAGAAGGATCGATGGAAGATGTTAGGAATGCATTTCTTGCCTCTTTATATGCTTGCTTGCTTGTATTTTTGTGTAGGTGCTTGCTTGCTTATTTTTCATGCTTGCTTAATTGATTTGCTTTTTCCCCTCCTTGCTTAACTTTTTTCCCCTCGTTTCCTTCCTTACTTTCTCATTGGTTCGTTTCCTGTTTTTCTTCTTTATATACGTTGTTGCTCGTTTTGTTTGTTGCTTGCTTTCTCTGTTGTTTGCTCTCCGTGTGTACGTGTTTTTTTATTTTCTTTGTTGTTTAATTTCTCTATGTACGTGTTTATTTCCATGCTTCGTTTCTTGTTTGCTGCATTTGCTTGCTTTATTGCTCGCTCCTGTTTTTGCTTCCTTGAATACTTGCTTTGTTGTTTGCTTCCCTGCTTGCTTGCTTGATGACTTGCATGAGCAGACATGAATTACTGGCCAGTTCAGATGTTTTTGTTCTGGTTTTGAAGGTGCATGCTGAAGGAGCATGCTAGAAGGAGCATGCTAGAAGGAGCATGCTAGAAGGAGCATGTTAGAAGGAGAGATGCTAGAAGGAGCATGCTAGAAGGAGCATGCTAGAAGGAGCATGCTAGAAGGAGCATGCTAGAAGGAGCATGTTAGAAGGAGCATGCTAGAAGGAGCATGCTAGAAGGAGCATGTTAGAAGGAGCATGCTAGAAGGAGCATGCTAGAAGGAGCATGTTAGAAGGAGCATGCTAGAAGGAGCATGCTAGAAGGAGCATGCTAGAAGGAGCATGTTAGAAGGAGCATGCTAGAAGGAGCATGCTAGAAGGAGCATGTTAGAAGGAGCATGCTAGAAGGAGCATGCTAGAAGGAGCATGCTAGAAGGAGCATGCTAGAAGGAGCATGCTAGAAGGAGCATGTTAGAAGGAGCATGCTAGAAGGAGCATGCTAGAATGAGCAATGCTGAAGCATGCTAGAAGGAGCATGCTAGAAGGAGCATGCTAGAAGGAGCATGTTAGAAGGAGCATGCTAGAAGGAGCATGTTAGAAGGAGCATGCTAGAAGGAGCATGCTGAAGGAGCATGCTAGAAGGAGCATGCTAGAAGGAGCATGCTAGAAGGAGCATGCTAGAAGGAGCATGTTAGAAGGAGCATGCTAGAAGGAGCATGTTAGAAGGAGCATGCTAGAAGGAGCATGCTAGAAGGAGCATGTTAGATGGAGCATGCTAGAAGGAGCATGTTAGAAGGAGCATGCTAGAAGGAGCATGTTAGAAGGAGCATGCTAGAAGGAGCATGCTAGAAGGAGCATGCTAGAAGGAGCATGCTAGAAGGAGCATGCTAGAAGGAGCATGTTAGAAGGAGCATGCTAGAAGGAGCATGTTAGAAGGAGCATGTTAGAATGAGCATGCTAGAAGGAGCATGCTAGAAGGAGCATGTTAGAAGGAGCATGCTAGAAGGAGCATGTTAGAAGGAACATGCTAGAAGGAGCATGCTAGAAGGAGCATGCTAGAAGGAGCATGTTAGAAGGAGCATGCTAGAAGGAGCATGTTAGAAGGAGCATGCTAGAAGGAGCATGCTAGAAGGAGCATGTTAGAAGGAGCATGCTAGAAGGAGCATGTTAGAAGGAGCATGCTAGACGGAGCATGCTAGAAGGAGCATGTTAGAAGGAGCATGTTAGAAGGAGCATGCTAGAAGGAGCGTGCTAGAAGGAGCATGTTAGAAGGAGCATGTTAGAAGGAGCATGCTAGAAGGAGCATGGTAGAAGGAGCATGCTAGAAGGAGCATGCTAGAAGGAGCATGTTAGAAGGAGCATGTTAGAAGGAGCATGCTAGAAGGAGCATGCTAGAAGGAGCATGTTAGAAGGAGCATGCTAGAAGGAGCATGTTAGAAGGAGCATGTTAGAAGGAGCATGCTAGAAGGAACATGTTAGAAGGAGCATGCTAGACGGAGCATGCTAGAAGGAGCATGTTAGAAGGAGCATGTTAGAAGGAGCATGCTAGAAGGAGCGTGCTAGAAGGAGCATGTTAGAAGGAGCATGTTAGAAGGAGCATGCTAGAAGGAGCATGGTAGAAGGAGCATGCTAGAAGGAGCATGCTAGAAGGAGCATGTTAGAAGGAGCATGTTAGAAGGAGCATGCTAGAAGGAGCATGCTAGAAGGAGCATGTTAGAAGGAGCATGCTAGAAGGAGCATGTTAGAAGGAGCATGTTAGAAGGAGCATGTTAGAAGGAGCATGTATTCTGCACAACCTTGTAGTAGAGCAAGGCACACAGCTCGGTTCTAAGCTCTATTACAGGCTATGTGTTGCTCTGGGTAGAGCTTTATCAAGTCACACAAGGGTTAATGCGACCAGACGTTAAAGTTTACATCAGGTGAATGGTGAGGTGATGAGATAGGTGAGGGGTCAGGTGACAAGTGGCACCCGTGTGAACAGGCACATGTGCTACCTGTTGGGCTCCCCTGTGTGAGATGATTTTGTGCATGGGAGAACATGGACAAGACAGATAGGAGAGGCATGGGAGGGCCTTACCCAGGCCATCTAATGAGACAAACTCTTCTTCTTCCTAGATTAAGAAGTATGGCATCTTGTCCAGCTGTGTGAGTGGTGGATATCCGGCAGGTTTCTTTTTATAGTTTTGGTGATGTGACTGCCGCTTCCAAACAACACCTTCAAGTTCTGCTGTCTTCCTTTGCGATGACTTATGGTCTGCGCATCTCCAGTCCATAAGGATCGCGTGTTTGTCTCCATGTCAACAACACAGGCATTGTTATGACTCTGAGTTTGCCATGTACCTTTATGTTCGAGGCTTCCGGCGTATAGGTAGCATGCTGTTTCACCAGAATAATATATGTCACACGCTCTGCATGGGATCTTGCACGCCCGCTTCTGTATTGTGGCGGTGGATGGCGTTTGGTCTGGTCATTTGGCGTGTGGGTTTTTAGATGTTATGACTGCCATGATGGTGTCGCCTTGTTTATTAGCGTGTGTTATGTCATCAGCTATGCTGCCACTAGTAAAAATGTTGCGCTGGTTGTCGTCAGTGGTCCGCCTAGGGTTGTTGAGAATCTGTGGGTCTGTGGGCTACATATTCTTTTAGCCCTCAGAAAGAAACCACAGAGGACACAACGTTCGCTAATCTTATAGTGGTGGGACAAGGAAGAGGATGAGATGATCCTACTATATTATTACATTTGATTTTGGCTCTTCGAGATGATGAACAACTGGGAGGGGGAAAAAAGTGACATCCTTCTTCATCTAGAGAGTGAATTAAACGGAGGGTCCCACTGTGAGGTGATTACGGACGAGTGTCAGAAGGACACACTAGGTGAGGAAAGATAAACCTAGGAGTAACTGGAAGAACGACATCTGGGTATCACAGCCAGGTACCAGTGAAAGATATTATTATCTCCCAAAAAAACTTTCTATCGATTCTGTATGAAAGGTGGTGAGGACGTCACTGGTGGGAGGCCCATCGCCATACCGAACTTTTGTTTGTAAAAGATGGAGTTGAAAGGGACAAAAATGAGAATCAAAAGGAGGCTTTTACTAGCGCGACGTTTCGCCTACATTAGACTTCATCGAGTGAATCAGGTTTGACGAAATCTCAACTAAGCGAAACATGGTAACAAAAATCTCCTTTTTACTATTTAAATCTTTGTTTTTACTGATGAAACAACTGACAAAACTCCTGGAGAGCGAAACGTTGCCAAAATAAAATGTCAGATTAGTTACATCTGTATTCAATTACCCAACAAAATAATTACTGTGGAGTAAGGCAAGCAGGTGAGTTCTGGCGACAAAGTGTATCATGTACGTCAAAAACCCAAATATTCTCAACATTCCTTCAATCACGAATTGGAAATTAAATATCCAGTGGAGAACACTGCTAGCAACCTGCAATTCACTGAAACACACACACACACACACACACACACACACACACACACACACACACACACACACAACACACACACACACACACACACACACACACACGCACACACACACGACCTTCACTCTCTAACGAAAAACATACGACACGAATTCTAACTTGTCAGAATATATATATATATATATATATATATATATATATATATATATATATATATATATATATATATATATATATATATATATATATATATATATATATATATATATATGTCGTGCCGAATATGTAAAACTGGTCAATTAGCAAGAACTCATTTAAAATTAAGTCCTTGCTAAAATTTTCTCTTATACTTTTAAAGACATATTTTTTTCATTAATGTTAATGTAAAAAAATTTAATTTTGCACCAGAAGAATCTTAAAAAACTTACCTAACCTTATTATAACAAGAACAATTTATTTTAGCCTAACCCAACTAAATATATTTTAGATTTGTTTAGAATAATTTAATACTAAACAAACACAGTGAAATATATTTTTTTCGTTAGGTTCAGAATGATTTTAGCGAAATTATTGCATACACAAATTTTTGCTTGTCCTATATGGCAAGATGAGTGTTGCTGTTTAAGCCAAGATCGCAAGCTCTGCCTATTCGGCACGACATATATATATATATATATATATATATATATATATATATATATATATATATATATATATATATATATATATATATATATATATATATATATATATATATATATATATATATAATATATATATATAATATAATACATTATATGTGTGTTTGTTTGTGTGTGTGTGTGTGTGTGTGTGTGTGTGTGTGTGTGTGTGTGTGTGTGTGTGTGTGTGTGTGTGTGTGTGTGTGTGTGTGGCGTGTGTGTGTGTATAATCGTTTTTAAACCAGTGATACTAGTTGTATGTGTATATAAACCAGAGGTTAATCCATTGGTTTAACCAAGGGCTTGTTAATTCAGGGAGGACGCAGGTCCACATACTAGTACCACCATCAACATTATCACAACCATCGCAACCACCACCACCACCACAACTACCACCATTGCTACTGACGTAGCCCCGTGATTATACCTGCCTGGAGAGTTCATTGACGCGCAAAAGTATACTCTTGTATACTTTTATGCGTCGCCAATTATACGAAGAGAAAATACAGAATTTCCTTTCGGGCAAACACGCAAGCATAGTGTCTTGCGTTTGGCTTCCGACTCCCTTGTTTTTATCCATCTTTATGAGGAATGGACGGTGGTAATAAGCTTGCTTAAACAACTAAACACAGGAGTGTTTGTGTGTGTATGTGTGTGTGTGTGCGTGTGTGTGTGTGTGTGTGTGTGTGTGTGTGTGTGTGTGTGTGTGTGTGTGTGTGTGTGTGTGTGTGTGTGTGTGTGTGTGTGTGTGTGTGTGTGTACTTACCTATTTGTGAATGAGGTACACACAAGACAACGATCAAACATGACCGCACGCACTCAACACTACGAGTAACAACCAAACGCGAGCAACCATAACCAGTCACAACCATAACACAGTCAAACACGACGAAGCACGACTAAACACGACCAAACACACCCAAAAATGCAACCAAAAACACGACCAAACACGACGAAACGTAACCAAACACGATCAAACAGCCCTGACCACTCCCTGGCAGCTACTGCCAGATCACCGCTTCATTCCCTGCTGATTGGTGCCTGTTAATGGTGATTAATGAGTTCTGTCAATAGATTACCAGCCCTTGTAGGTGAATAGTGACAGTAGTAAGACTGATGGGTAGTAGCAGTGATGGTGATGGTGAAGGTGGTAGTAGTAGTAGTGATAGTGTTATTAGGGGTTGTGTTGGTAGTAGTAGTAGTAGTAGTAATATAAGTAGCAGTAGTAGTAGTAGTATTTGCAATATGCCTAGTACTAACAGTATTACTAGTAGTACTAGTAGCAGTAATGGTAGCTGTATAAGTAATACTGCTAAAAGCAGCAGTGATAGTAACCACAACAGCTGTAGTTATTACTCTCTCTCTCTCTCATATACACACATACACAGGGCCAGGAGCTGTGAACCGACCCCTGCAACCCAATTTAGGTAAGTACAGACGACAGAAAAATTAGGAATCATGGTAGGCTACCTTACCATAGTGTCCCTGTCTCCCCCAACACTGCTACACAACAAACACAATCCAACCCCTTACCCCTCTCCTTCCTTCACCTCCCTCCCTCTTCCACAATACCACCCCCTTCCCCCTCTTCCACAATACTTCCCCTCCCCCTCCTCTTCCACAATACCACCAAGGTCACTTCTTTGTCTATCCGACAATAGACAATGTCCTCTTCATTGTATGTGACGTAGGTAGCCAGGAGAAAATAGGCAAGAGATGACATAGTGAAATATAGAGATAATAGAATCTAACAAAAGGATTTAGACCAAAGAAATTGGTAAAGAAAAAAAGAAGGAATTAGAGAAAAATAGGTAAAAAAAATATTTAGACCAAAAAAAATAGGTAAAAAATAGGATTTTCAGAAAATTAGGTAAGAAATATTTAGAAAAAATAGGTAAAAAATAGGATTTTGATAAAATTAGAAAAAAATTGTTAAGAAGAAAATAGTTAAAAAAATGAGGATTTAGAGAAAAATAGGTAAAAAAATATTTAGGCAAAAAAATAGGTAAAATTGAGTAATTTGGACAAAAATGGGTCAAAAAAAAAGAGGATTTACACAAAAATAGGTAGAAAAAAATTTTGAACAAAAATTGGTAAAAAAAAAAAATTTAGACAAAAAAAAATACGTAAAGAAGAATTTAGACAAAAGAGAGAGAGAAAAAAATATTTCGCTAAAGTATTTAGAGAGAAATTTAGATAAAGACACCTAACATAAATATTGAAAGAGGAAAGGCTGATGGAAGGAGGATTTAGACACAGAACAATAAGACAGGAACAAAAATTAGACAGAAAATGAAATCTGTCGTACCCCTGTATCGTCCCCTCTATCGTCCCCTGTATCGTCCCCTGTATCGTCCCCTGTATCGTCCCCTGTATCGTCCCCTGTATCGTCCCCTCTATCGTCCCCTCTATCGTCCCCTGTAATCGTCCCCTTATCGTCCCTCTACGTCCTGTATCGTCCCGCTCTATCGTAAGACCCCATATCTCCCCTGTATCGTCCCGTATCGCCCCTCTATCGCCCTGAATCGTCACCTGTATCGTCCCCTGTATCGGTCCCCTGTATCGTCCCCTGTATCGTCCCCTCTATCGTCCCCTGTATCGTCCCTGTATCTCCCCTCTATCGTCCCCTGTATCGTCCCTCTATCGTCCCCCTCTATCGTCCCCTGTATCGTCCCCTCTATCGTCCCCTGTATCGTCCCCTGTATCGTCCCCTCTATCGTCCTCTGTATCTCGTCCCCTGTATCGTCCCCTTATCGTCCCCTTATCGATCCCCTCTATCGTCCCCTCTATCGTCCCCTTCTATCGTCCCCTCTCTCTCGTCCCCTCTATCATCCCATCTATCGTCTCATCTATCGTCTCTTCTATCGTCCCCTTCTTCGTCCTCCCCCTCCTCCCCCATCCTCCCCTCCTCCCCCTCCCCTCCCCTCCTCCCCCCTCCTCCCGGGCCGGATAACGTAACGACGGAAATTTCGAACGGCCTGACTCGGATAATAATCGATCACGAAGACGAAGTCGTAAATCAATGATTGCCTAATTAAAAATCAATAATTATCTAATTTGCCGCGTATGTGTTTGCTGGGCTTGCGTAGAGATAGATAGAGTGAGAGAGAGAGAGAGAGAGAGAGAGGAGAGAGAGGAGAGAGAGAGAGAGAGGGGGAGAGGAGAGAGAGGAGAGAGAGAGTCAGAGAGAGAAAGAGAGAGTGAGTTACCTGACTACAAAGTCAGGCTGTGCATGTACCAGGACGCTATATAGACTACTGACACACAAGCTCTTCTTTGCATGAGACGCGTACGTGCGTGTGGGCCGTCATGCGTGAGCTTGTGCCTCTCATTCGTGCATGCGTGTGGTTGACTATGCATGTTTGTGTGTGTGTGTGTGTTGTGTGTGTGTGTTGTGTGTGTGTTGTTGTGTGTGTGTGTGGGTGTGTGTGTGTTTTCCTATTTGTAACTACAGGCAGGACTATGCTTCGTTCATCATGTATTTCTTATTTCTTTAGTTTTTTTGTAAGAATCATTACTGGTTGTAGCACTGACTACCTCCTCTGAAATCATAAATATTATTTGTAAAGGGGTGGAGAGGGTAAGCCAGCGGAAGGCTTCGGTCACATGACCAGAAGCTCCAGTGGCGGGTCATTATATGTCTAAGACCCGCGTCAAGAAACACTTGTCCTGTTTCCTGACCAATCTTACCTAATCTAACCAAACCTAACCTAACATAAATTTAACCTAACCTAATTTAACCTAGCCTAACTTTACCTAATCTAACCTAAACCTAACCTTATCTAACCTAACCTAACCTAACCTAACCTAACCTAACCTAAACCTTACCTAAACCTAACCTAACCTAACTTTACCTAATCTAACCTAAACCTAACATTACCTAACCTAACCTAACCTAACCTAACCTAACCTAACCTAACCTAACCTAACCTTACCTAAACCTAACCTAACCTAACCTAACTTTACCTAATCTAACCTAAACCTAACATTACCTAACCTAAACTAACCTAACTTTACCTAATCTAACCTAAACCTAACATTACCTAACCTAACCTAACCTAACTTGTTAATGTCCTCCATTGGTCAACTACGCTGTCCAAGTAGAACGAAAATGCTGTCATCCCTTCGATGCTGTTATTTGCTAACCTGTGTTTTTTGCAGCTGTGAGCAGCACACAGCCGCTCGCTGCATATTTTTAACCTAATATACAGTATTTTCCGGCATATAAGGCGCACCATTTTTCTCCACTAAAGGTCTTGGAAAATCTGTCTGCGCCTTATATGCTCGATATCAAGTTA
>NC_069444.1:16028792-16053792 GCF_026875155.1 Cherax quadricarinatus
ATAATAACAGTAATAAAAATGATAATAATAACAATAATAATAATAATAATAATAATAATAATTATAATAAAAGTGATTATATTAGGGACTTATTGATCTTGGTCAACACAAGATATCCTGACGCACTGCAGCTGTACACTGCTGACACTTTACCTGGTGTACACTGCTGACACTTTACCTGGTGTACACTGCTGACACTTTACCTGGTGTACACTGCTGACACTTTACCTGGTGTACACTGCTGACACTTTACCTGGTGTACACTGCTGACACTTTACCTGGTGTACACTGCTGACACTTCACCTGGTGTACACTGTTGACACTTTACCTGGTGTACACTGTTGACACTTTACCTGGTGTACACTGTTGACACTTTACCTGGTGTACACTGTTGACACTTTACCTGGTGTACACTGCTGACACTTCACCTGGTGTACACTGATGACACTTTACCTGGTGTACACTGCTGACACTTCACCTGGTGTACACTGTTGACACTTTACCTGGTGTACACTGCTGACACTTCACCTGGTGTACACTGCTGACACTTCACCTGGTGTACACTGTTGACACTTTACCTGGTGTACACTGCTGACACTTCACCTGGTGTACACTGCTGACACTTCACCTGGTGTACACTGCTGACACTTCACCTGGTGTACACTGCTGACACTTCACCTGGTGTACACTGCTGACACTTTACCTGGTGTACACTGCTGACACTTCACCTGGTGTACACTGCTGACACTTCAACTGGTGTACACTGCTGACACTTTACCTGGTGTACACTGCTGACACTTCACCTGGTGTACACTGCTGACACTTTCAACTGGTGAAACACTGCTGACACTTCACCTGGTGTACACTGCTGACACTTCACCTGGTGTACACTGCTGACACTTCAACTGGTGTACACTGCTTACACTTTACCTGGTGTACACTGCTAACACTTCACCTGGTGTACACTGCTGACACTTCACCTGGTGTACACTGCTGACACTTCAATTGGTGTACACTGCTGACACTTCACCCGGTGTACACTGCTGACACTTCACCTGGTGTACACTGCTGACACTTAAAACTGGTGTACACTGATGAAAACTTCACCCGGTGTACACTGCTGACACTTCACCTGGTGTACACTGCTGACACTTCACCTGGTGTACACTGCTGACACTTCAACTGGTGTACACTGCTGACACTTCACCCGGTGTACACTGCTGACACTTAACCTGGTGTACACTGCTGACACTTCAACTGGTGTACACTGCTGACACTTCGCCCGGTGTACACTGCTGACACTTCACCTGGTGTACACTGCTGACACTTCAACTGGTGTACACTGCTGACACTTCACCCGGTGTACACTGCTGACACTTCACCTGGTGTACACTGCTGATACTTCACCTGGTGTACACTGCTGACACTTCACCTGGTGTACACTGCTGACACTTCAACTGGTGTACACTGCTGACACTTCACCTGGTGTACACTGCTGACACTTCACCTGGTGTACACTGCTGACACTTCACCTGGTGTACACTGCTGACACTTCAACTGGTGTACACTGCTGACACTTCACCTGGTGTACACTGCTGACACTTAAAACTGGTGTACACTGCTGACACTTCACCTGGTGTACACTGCTGACACTTCACCTGGTGTACACTGCTGACACTTCAACTGGTGTACACTGCTGACACTTCGCCCGGTGTACACTGCTGATACTTCACCTGGTGTACACTGCTGACACTTCGCCCGGTGTACACTGCTGACACTTCACCTGGTGGGCACTGCTGATACTTCAACTGGTGTACATCGCTGACACTTCACCTGGTGTACACTGCTGACACTTCACCTGGTGTACATCGCTGACACTTCACCTGGTGTACACTGCTGACACTTCACCTGGTGTACACTGCTGACACTTCACCTGGTGTACACTGCTGACACTTCAATTGGTGTACACTGCTGACACTTCACCTGGTGTACACTGCTGACATTTTCACCTGGTGTACACTGCTGACACTTCAATTGGTGTACACTGCTGACACTTCAACTGGTGTACACTGCTGACACTTCGCCCGGTGTACACTGCTGACACTTCAACTGGTGTACACTGCTGACACTTCGCCCGGTGTACACTGCTGACACTTCACCTAGTGTACACTGCTGACACTTCAACTGGTGTACACTGCTGACACTTCACCCGGTGTACACTGCTGACACTTCACCTGGTGTACACTGCTGACACTTCACCTGGTGTACACTGCTGACACTTCAACTGGTGTACACTGCTGACACTTCACCCGGTGTACACTGCTGACACTTCACCTGGTGCACACTGCTGACACTTCACCTGGTGTACACTGCTGACACTTCACCTGGTGTACACTGCTGACACTTCACCCGGTGTACACTGCTGACACTTCACCTGGTGTACACTGCTGACACTTCACCTGGTGTACACTGCTGACATTTGAACTCACCTATGTCCTAGGGCAAGTGAATACCTCTCTCTCTTCTCTCCTCATCTCTTCTCTCTCTCACTCTCTCTCTCTCTCTCTCTCTCTCTCTCTCTCTCTCTCTCTCTCTCTCTCTCTCTCTCTCTCTCTCTCTCTCTCTCTCTTTCTCTCCCTTAAAAAACTCACTTATGTGTGTATGTGTTCCCACCGTCCTGCTTGGTGTCCTTCTGCCCATTTGGGCGGCGGGGTCGGCGGTGATCGGCGGTGGTCGGCGGTGGGCGGCGGTGGTCGGCGGTGGGCGGCGGTGGTCGGCGGTGGTCGGCGGTGATCGGCGGTGGTCGGCGGTGGGCGGCGTGGTCGGCGGTGGGCGGCGGTGGTCTGGCGGTGGGCGGCGGTGGGCGGCGGTGGTCGGCGGTGGTCGGCGGTGGTCGGCGGTGTCGGCGGTGGGCGGCGGTGGTCGGCGGTGATCGGCGGTGGGCGGCGGTGGGCGGCGGTGGGCGGCGGTAGGGTCAGACACCTGCCTGTCACTCCCCCCACCCCTCCCTCCCCCTCCCCCTCCTCCTTCCCCTCCCTCGTCACCTCAATTAACCTCAGTCATTATCTTAAGACGTTTTTCTTCCCACTAATACTTATAAGGAACTCCCAGTAATTGTTACAACCACCAATAATAATAATAATAATAATAATAATAATAATAATAATAATATAATAATAATAATGAGTATTAATAATAGCAACAAGAACAGCATTAATAATAATAATAATAATAAATAATAATAATAATAATAATAATAATAATAATAATAATAATAATAATAATAATAATAATAATCAATATAAAATTATATTTCTGCTAGAACGAAAAAAATATTTAAAACAGAAATCTAAAATAATCGATCACCAATTAAGTGATATAATTTATATAATTGGTATAATTACTTATCCATGAATAATTATTATACATGAGGAAAATAATTAAGTACTTTATCATCACTGGCAATTATATCAATTATTATAGTTAAAGTAACAGTTATAGGCAGATAAATTATAGCAATTATTAAAATTATTATAGCAGTTATACACACAGAGATTATACTGGTTCTGACATGCGATTATTTGCTGAGAAATTATAGGTCCAACATGCGATTATACACAGGAATATTATAGGCGGTATTATTGTGGGTTGTGAATTGTTCATTCAGGGTATTGTGGGCTGTGAATTGTTCCTTTCAGGGTATTGTGGGCTGTGAATTGTTCCTTTCAGGGTATTGTGGGCTGTGAATTGTTCCTTTCAGGGTATTGTGGGCTGTGAATTGTTCCATCCAGGGTATTGTGGGCTGTGAATTGTTCCTTTCAGGGTATTGTGGGCTGTGAATTGTTCCTTTCAGGGTATTGTGGGCTGTGAATTGTTCCATCCAGGGTATTGTGGGCTGTGAATTGTTCCATCCAGGTATTGTGGGTGTGAATTGTTCCTTTCAGGGTATTGTGGGCTTGTGAATTGTTCCATCCAGGGTATTGTGGGCTGTGAATTGTTCCATCCAGGGTATTGTGGGCTGTGAATTGTTCCATCCAGGGTATTGTGGGCTGTGAATTGTTCCTTTCAGGGTATTGTGGGCTGTGAATTGTTCCATCCAGGGTATTGTGGGTTGTGAATTGTTCCTTTCAGGGTATTGTGGGTTGTGAATTGTTCCTTTCAGGTATTGTGGGCTGTGAATTGTTCCTTTCAGGGTATTGTGGGCTGTGAATTGTTCCTTTCAGGGTATTGTGGGTTGTGAATTGTTCCTTTCAGGGTATTGTGGGTTGTGATTTGTTCCTTTCAGGGTATTGTGGGTTGTGAATTTTTCCCAGCCAGGGTATTGTGGTTGTGAATTGTTCCTTTCAGGGTATTGTGGGCTGTGATTTGTTCCTTTCAGGGTATTGTGGGTTGTGAATTGTTCCAGCCAGGGTATTGTGGGTTGTGAATTGTTCCATCCAGGTATTGTGGGCTGTGAATTGTTCCTTTCAGGGTATTGTGGGTTGTGAATTGTTCCTTTCAGGGTATTGTGGGTTGTGAATTGTTCCTTTCAGGGTATTGTGGGCTGTGAATTGTTCCTTTCAGGGTATTGTGGGCTGTGAATTGTTCCTTTCAGGGTATTGTGGGTTGTGAATTGTTCCTTTCAGGGTATTGTGGGTTGTGATTTGTTCCTTTCAGGGTATTGTGGGTTGTGAATTGTTCCAGCCAGGGTATTGTGGGTTGTGAATTGTTCCTTTCAGGGTATTGTGGGCTGTGATTTGTTCCTTTCAGGGTATTGTGGGTTGTGAATTGTTCCAGCCAGGGTATTGTGGGTTGTGAATTGTTCCATCCAGGGTATTGTGGGTTGTGAATTGTTCCTTTCAGGGTATTGTGGGCTGTGATTTGTTCCTTTCAGGGTATTGTGGGTTGTGAATTGTTCCAGCCAGGGTATTGTGGGTTGTGAATTGTTCCATCCAGGGTATTGTGGGTTGTGAATTGTTCCATCCAGGGTATTGTGGGTTGTGAATTGTCCCATCCAGGGTATTGTGGGTTGTGAATTGTTCAATCCAGGGTATTGTGGGTTGTGAATTGTTCCATCCAGGGTATTGTGGGTTGTGAATTGTTCCATCCAGGGTATTGTGGGTTGTGAATTGTTCCTTTTAGGGTATTGTTGGTTGTGAATTGTTCCATCCAGGGTATTGTGGGTTGTTAAATGATTAGGTAAACATTGCTGTCTAAGGAAGATATGAATGAAGTCAGTGTGTGTGGGTGTGTGTGTGTGTGTGTGTGTGTGTGTGTGTGTGTGTGTGTGTGTGTGTGTGTACGTGTGTGCAATCGTGAATCATTTGTTGACTCCAGGAGGTAGGAAGGGGTAAGGGGTCTTAAATCATGACTTAATGGATGGATAGAGAGGCTGTCATGAAGAGCAAGGTGTGCTCTCTCTCTCTCTCTCACTCCCCTCTGTGCCCTCTCACACTCCCCTTCCCCCTTACCCTTCCTCCGCCAGCGTGACACAAGCCATTACGCAGTATCGGCGTGTGTGCTTTCTAGGTCCCTTTCAGAGTGCCCCGGGGGGGAGAGGTGGTGAATGAAGATGTTTGTGTGCGTGGGTGTAGCTTGTGGTTATTAATGTGTTGTGTGTGTGTGTGTGTGTGTGTGTGTGTGTGTGTGTGTGTGTGTGTGTACAGTAGACGTGCCAGGAATGATGGTCACACAGTCAAAATAGTCAACCATTCTTCATTACTCCGAAGACAACTTCTGACATTCCCTGAGTTAAACTTACTATCCAAGGCCTATACACGGCCCTTACCAACTTAACGCTCCAACTCCCACCTAAATACATACGAAAAATATAAAAATTAGTCTAATTTACAGCAACAGAAGGATGCCAGTTTTGTGTTGTGGGGAGCTGCGCCCCCCGCGCTTGTGATAATTTACATAATAACCAGGAAATCAATGTTTACATCTTTGGCTTCGCTGAGAAAGTCCTGGACGAGAGTGTTGCTAAGATTAGCAAGGTGAGTTTTGTAGCAAATTGCTGAGCACTGCCTGTTTGTTGACTCTTAGAACCTTGTTTGAACCTCAGTGATCTCCCCCCACGTTCAGTGATCTCCTCCACACGTTCAGTGATCTCCTCCACACGTTCAGTGATCTCCGCCCACTTTCAGTAAACTCCCTCACTTTCAGTAATCACCCCCACGTTCAGTAATCTCTCCACGTTGCCTTCGACTGGTTACCTGCCTTGTATGCGACTCTTGGCTATGTCTCTCAGCTACAGTGGCTCCCGGAAAAGAGACTGACGTCTAACTGTGTAGACATAGATTTAGACCAGGCTATACACATCACCCGGCTCTTGTAACCAGGTCTGTCACCATACAGTTAACTCTTCTATAAGATCCGTCTATATAGTACGACTTCTTTAAGTAAATTACATAAAAAAAGGCTTCCAAAATTAAATAGCCCTTGAAAAGGCCTTCTTATTACTTGCTATTCAATTTTGGATGCCTCCTTTCACGTTATTTAGAAATAATAGCATTATACAGAATAGTACAGAGAACTCAGGTAAAGGGTAATAATTAATACTCACGTTTAACGAGATATACACCTGAGGTATACACGTTAGGGAGAATTATACTTGATTACTTTGATTAGATGCAACGTAATTTACTTTATTGACATTATGAGTAAAATGACATTAATGGCACGCAATTAGGTAATTGATTATTTGAGTAATGGTGCGCTGCTGTTGATGCTGTGAGGGATGCGCCCGTGGTGACAGTCTGTCATTGAGATGTAACCATGGTAACATTCTTCCCTTGTACCCGCACCCTCGCGTCTTAGTGCGACTTGTAAATGGTCCAAGTTGGACCGAAACGTCGTTATAAGCTTCTCTCTCTCCTATGTGCGGGTTATTTGTGAATTGTTCCACTCACGGTATTGTGCTGTTTTGTTCCTGTTGGAGAGATGCTGCTGCAACAGAGCCATTGCCAAAGTTAAAGACTCAGCCAAATGGTACCTTGAGATGCATTTACACCTGGAACGCATGTACTTGTTGGGAATCAAGAACACTTACGAGGAGTGAACAAAAGATTAGATGAAACACAGCCTTGTTATGATTATAACCATAATTTGTAAAGGGGTGGAGGGGTAAGCCAGCAGAAGGCCTCGGTCATATGAACTAAAAACTCCAGCTGCGGTTCATCATATGACTAAGGCCCGCGTCAAGAAACACACATCCTGTTTCCTGACAAATCTTACCTAACAGGACCTAATTGCCTTTTAAATAACGAAATGTAAATCCCACTGAAAGATTCCGTCAAGGGATTTACTGAGCCACACTGTCCCGTGTGTCTGCGAGGCCATGAGACGTGTCTGCGAGGCCATGAGACGTGTTTGCGAGGCCATGAGACGTGTGTGCTCTAGAGGCGCCCAGGTGTTCCCACTGTGATGTCAGCATCCTTCTGGCATGATAGTGATTGAATGAGTGACAGTGTAAGTGTTTTCTACTTTTGGGTCATCCCACCTCTGTGAAAGGTGGTCGGTGGATTAATTTTCTTTTAATATTGTCTCGATTATTTTGATCGCCTTTGAAAATATGTTACCACTTCATTTACTGAAGAGATGAACATTATGCATGAGCGTGTTTGATAGGAGTGAATGGAGACAAATGGTTTTTAATACTTGACGTGCTGTTGGAGTGTGAGCAAAGTAACATTTATGAAGGGGTTCAGGGAAACCGGCAGGCTGGACTTGAGTCCTGGAGATGGGAAGTACAGTGCCTGCACTCTGAAGGAGGGGTGTTAATGTTGCAGTTTAAAAACTGTAGTGTAAAGCACCCTTCTGGCAAGACAGTGATGGAGTGAATGATGGTGAAAGTTTTTCTTTTTCGGGCCACCCTGCCTTGGTGGGAATCGGCCAGTGTGATAATAATAATAATAATAATGAACATTATCAACTGAAGATACTATGATAACAGAACCTCCACATTCCTCTCAAGATCTTCACGTCACGTCACCAACAATCCTAACATAGAATTCAGCTTTCTCTGGTAGATCTTTTATGTACATTAACACTAAAAATGTATCTATTGTTGGTCAGTGGAGAATCCTAACATTACTCCTATCTATCTATTCTACTATTTCTTCCCTAATCATCACTCACTGTCTTCTCTTCGTTTAATACTCATTCATCTTTGTGCGTTTTTCTTAACGCCTCAGGTTGCTATTTCAGTTTGTTAATTGGTCTCTGGTGAACCTGGTTCATCCACGTCTTTCCTCGCCAAAAGAGGAATTTTATGACGACTTTTCCTGAAAGGACAATAGTCCTGAAATGTCACAATGGTCCTGAAATGTCACAATGGTCCTGAAATGTCACAATGGTCCTGAAAGGTCACGTATTTTTCGTTTTATTGGTGTCTGATGTTCCTTCGTAGAACCCAAGTGTCATCGTGGGCAGGACTTGCCTTCCTTATATCTAAGGTAGTTATCCGGAAGAAAGTGTCTCCTCTCTGCGTGCTCCACCCGCTTCATTATAATCTTTCATCGATAACTGGGGAGAGTAAATATGTTAGTGATACTGGACTGTAGTTCAGGGCACGTCGACTCCAGGCTGAGGGATTGATTACCTCAAACTCCTCCTCTTCTTCTTCCATCGTTCTTCTCTGTATTGGACTGAAGAAGCCATCCTGGCTAGCTACACGTTCCCTCAATAAATATTCCTAAATGATACACAAACAGCTCAGTCTTCCACTTGCCCTTGAGTCTACCACACGTTTCCTTCTCTCGTTGATAAAGGTTCCTCCATGTGTATTACTCGTGGCTTCATGGTTTTCGTCTTTCTTGTGTGGACTAATTTCCGTTCAGATTTGTCCTTCAACGTCACGTCATGCTTGCAGTGTAGTTTTCTGCTTCACTTCTTTCCCGTGCATTCTCATTGCTAGCTCTTCTGCTTACTTCCGTTCTCAGCGTGCATTTGGTGTGTGTGTGTGTGTGTGTGTGTGTGTAATAACGTGTTTGCGCTGTCTTAGTGTGACACATAAGCCCATGTCCTTGCAGACCATGTCCTTGAAGTCTTTGAAGACCATGTTCTTCAAGACCATGTCCTTGAAGACATTGTTCTTGAAGACCCTGTCCTTGAAGACCATGTTCTTCAAGACCATGTCCTTGAAGACATTGTTCTTGAAGACCATGTCATTGAAGAACATATCCTTGAAGTCCACGTCCTTGATGACCGTGTCCTTGCAGCTGCAAGGGCAATGATAGGTCGGATAACTAGAACTTTTAAAACATGAGATTCCAAATCAGTGACGATGCTGTCTAGACACTCGATCTCTCTAGGTCACTCGTTCTCTCTAGGTCACTCGTTCTCTCTAGGTCACTCGTTCTCTCTAGGTCACTCGTTCTCTCTAGGTCGCTCGTTCTCTCTCTAGATCATTTGTTCTCTCTAGGACAGAGTTATAACACCTTCAGGTATGAATCATCTTCGATCGGTCTATATGTAAAATTCAGTTACGTAATCGCTAGATTTGCAGTAGCAACAGCAGTAACAGCAGCAGCAATGACAGCAGCAGCAGCAATAACAGTAACAGCAGCAGCAATGACAGCAGCAGCAGCAACAACAGTAACAGCAGCACCAACAGCAGAAGTGACAGCATTAACAGCAGCAGCAATAACAAATGGACCAGCAGCTACAACAACAATAACAACAACAACAACAAACGAGCAAACAAACAAACAACAACAACAACAATCAACAATAATGACAAACAACAACAAAGAACAACAACAACAACTAAGTACAACCACGACAACAACAATAAACACTCAGACAAGCACCGTCAGAGCTGGACCAGCCCACAGCGGTCCAGGTCCACCCACACCACCCACCCGGACGGCCACCAAATACCCGCCTACGAACGGTCCACCCACCCAACCCCCCGCTCACCCATCTACCCTGTCCACCACTCAACCACCCAAATCTTCCACCCCACTAGAGTGCTCTCCCCTCTACACATCCCAGGGGTGCCAGGGGTGCCAGGGGTGCCAGGGGTGCCAGGGGTGCCAGGGGTGCCAGGGGTGCCAGGGGTGCCAGGGGTGCCAGGGGACTGGAAGAGCCAGTGGGGTGTTCTTAGCTGAGTCCAGCCACAGTCACCTGTCTGTTTTATGAAGATAATTTAGAGTCGCTTTCTCGTTAGGAGGGGAGGGAAGAATCTCCTTGTCTTGAGAAGAGAAATGGAGGGGTGTGAAAGGGGTGAGAAAGTGGTGTGGAAAGGATGTATGAAAAGGGAGGGAGAAAGTGGTGTGGAAGGGGTGAGGGAATTGTGTGGAAAAGGGGGTGAGGAAGGATGTTGGAAGGAGGAGGAGATGGGATGGAAAAGGACGTGAAGATTAGCAGGAAAGTGGAACGGAAAGGAAGGAGATGTAGCAGCAACTGGTCAAGAGTATCTCCAGCAGTAGCACCACCACAAGCAACCGCTCAAGCAACAGCAGCAGCAGCAGCACCACCACCACCATCACCACCAGCACACCAGCACCAGCAGCAGCATCCCCACATAGGCAGCAACGGGACTCCAAACAGCACAGAACCCTCTCTACGCCCCTCGCGTGCTGCTGCACTCGCATGGCAACCCTGATAAACTGCTTGACGATAGTCTCCACGCTACCCCCTGAATATTCACACGACATGATTGGTCTTATCACGGCCGACTGCTGGACGCTAATTACAGAACTGCCTTTACGAGTAACTTGCACGCCCCCCTCCCCCATTCCTCTGGTTCATCCCGTGCTGGCTGCCCTTGTTGCATCTCAGGCAGAACGTCCTGTCGCATCCAGAGACATTTTGTTGCATCGAGCGGCACTCTCTCGCATCGACAGGCATTCTCTCGCATTGAGAGGCGTTCTATCGCAAGCTATGGTGTTTCTGATGGGTTCCAAGGTATTCTGTCGAGATTTAAGGTGTCTCTTTCGCATTTCTGACTCATGTCTCATTTCTAAGCGTTGTCTCATTCTAAGGTGTCACGTCGCATTTCAAAACCCTGTCGCATCTCGATGCGTCTTGTCGCATGCTAAGGCGTCCCGTTGCATTCTAAGGCGCACTTTAAGGATCCCGGGGCCCTATGTTGCAACCTTAAGCACTGTGTTGTTTAACGAGGCCTGGTACGAGATATGGAAAACCAGGCCGATAGGGAGCGTGGGATAAATTACAATGGGGGACAGCTAAATTATTCCTTTATACATTGTAAGGGAATGCACTTTTCTGGAAGCGTGAGTGACTCTAGACAAGCGTGATTGACTCTAGAGAAGCGTGAGTGAATACGGGTGCGTAAAGGAGACAGTGAAGAACTCACACATATACACACCATACACTGACTAGTTTCCTCCCTGCTATGTTGATCGGTTTCAGCGCCTGCCGTAGACTTGATCCCCCGTCTATTGAAGCGCAGGGCTAGCACGCTACCTGGCTACTCTCCCCCAGCTGTAAATAGCGCAACACTCTGGCGAAGAGAAGCGCAGATAACTCAGGCGTTGAGCGATCAAGCCAGACAACGTAAATGGGCTCAATTAACGTAAGAAGCAGAGAGTGCGCTTGCCAGAGAGGATCGCTCACGTGTTTTTTCATTATAAAACACCCGCATTTGCTTTAATTAGTCTTGCCTGTTTACCACACATCGTAAACTCGGCAAATTTCCATATTAAAATTTAAAGCAAATGTGGTGCTTTATTTTTATGCATATAATTATCCTTTACCGTGTGTCATAAAACAAGCGAGCGAGGGGGAAGGGAAGGATCCTGCGGCAGGACCTCGCTAGCTGCGATTTTTAACTTCGTAAACACAGGACAATGCGGGGAAACAGCTGCGCTAGTGGTGTGTCTGTGAGTGACACTCTCTCTCTCTCTCTCTCCTCTCTCTCTCTCTCTCTCTCTCTCTCTCTCTCTCTCTCTGTTCCAGTCACAATACGGTAACTGGAACAATACACAAATAACCCACGCTTAGGAGACAAAAAAGAGTTTGCAACGACATTTCGGTCCGACTTGGACCGCTTTATAAAGTCACGCCGGTTCAAGTCGGAGCGAAACGTAGTCGAAAGTTCCTCTCTCCTGTGAAACTAATGAAACTTAAGTTTCTGGGCCCCTAAACCCTGAGGGGGGGGGGGCCCTGAAGCGACTTTATTCCACATTGTTTAAAAATTTTGGGTTTACTGTATGAGAAGCGTTTTTTTTTTAAATAATATTAATAATATAGTATAACTCCAAACAAAATAATTGTTAAATAAAAATTAAAAGGTAATTAAAGTGTGATATAGAGCAGTTGAAGGTGACCCTTAACAGTTCAAGCTTCAGGGCCCCAAAAATGTAGGTCCACCAGTGCCTATGTGAGGGGTTGTGTTTCTCTCTCTCTCTCTCTCTCTCTCTCTCTCTCTCTCTCTCTCTCTCTCATCCACAATCCCTAACGCAGACACTTCATTAGGAACCACAATGGTCGTGTGCATGGGAGGGATTTAATAATTTCTTGTAATATTTTTCTCGTTATTTTCAGCGCTCGTGTCACTGCAGTCCGACGTCAGAGCGTAATTTGTGGCGTTTTCTACAAGGCAGAGTCTTCGGTTTTTTTTTTGGGGGGGTGAACGTAATCTCCCCTTTCCCCTCCCCCCTCCTTTCCGTCTCCAGAACGTAAGTTGAGGCGTTCCAGGTGACAGATTATTCGTTTCTTGAGGAACGTGAGAGATTTTTCCCTACAGAACGTAACTTCAGAAGTTCCAGCTAACGAAGTCTTCGTTTTTTTCGGTAAACGTAGCCTTAGTCTTCCCCCCCCCCCCAGAGCGTAAGTTGAGATGTTCCAGATAACAGATTCTTCGTTTCCCAGGAGAAAGTAACCTTTCCTACCTCCAAGAACGTAAGCTGAGGCGTTCCAGATAACAGATTCTTCGTTTCTCTGGAGATCGTAACCCCTCGTACCCCCCAAGAACGTAAGCTGAAGCGTTCCAGATAACAGATTCTTCGTTTCTCTGGAGATCGTAACCCCTCCTACCCCCCAAGAACGTAAGCTGAGGCGTTCCAGATAACAGATTCTTAGTTTCTCTGGAGAACGTAACCTCTCCTACCCCCCCCCCCTCTCAGCTGTCTTCAAGAGGCAATCTGCGACACCAGGAAGTAACTTGCGTGTGTATATCCCTGATGTGGAGCCTACACGCACCTACCGCGGTGGGCAGGGGATGATGGAGGAGGGGGAGGGGGCTGGGGTATAAGGGGTAGTAAGGGGTAGGTAGGTAGGTCGGTAGGAAGTAGGGTTAGGTTGCATGCGGCGGCGGGTGCGTGTGCTGCCTTGCTCCAGACGGGAGATGTGGACCATTCATGGACTAGTGACGTACCGTGTTGCAGCCAGCCTCACACGACACGCTAAACCCTTTGGGGCAGCAGCTGATGACTCCTGCTCACACCACCACCATTGCCCCCCTACGTCACCACCGACACACACACACACGAACTCTCTCTCTCTCTTCTCTCTCTCTCTCTCTCTCTCACGGAAGCTTTGTACCGTGTAATTAAAGTTATCTTGTGCTGCTAAATACCGCATTCTCACGCAGAGAGAGAGAGAGAGAGAGAGAGAGAGAGAGAGAGAGAGAGAGAGAGAGAGAGAGAGAGAGAGAGAGACAGACAGACAGACAGACAGACAGACAGACAGACAGACAGACAGACAGACAGACAGACAGACAGAAAGAGAGAGAGTTTTATAGTGTTTACGTCACTGCTCCTTCCCTAGGGACTCTTTCCCTAGGTACTCCTTCCCCAGGTACTCCTTCCCAAAGTACTCCTTTCTCTGGTACTCCTTCCCTAGGTATCCCTTCCCCAGATATTCCTTCCCTAGGCACTCCCTCCCATGTATTCTTTCCCTAGATACTCCTTCCCCAGGTACTCCTTCCCCAGGAACTTCTTCGGGAACCTAAATTCTCCCATTAGACATTACCTTGCTCACACTCCAACAGCACGTCAAATACTAGCAATACTCCTCCACTCACTCGGTCTGCACATCAAAAACATAGTTTCAAATTTCCATTATATATTTTTCTGAAATGATACGGACGTTTCAATCACTTTCTGCGTTCCTAGTGACTGGGAAAGGGTCATCCTCTATGTAATTCGATCACTTTCTGCGTTCCATAGTGACTGGCGAAGGGTAGATCCTCTATCGGTTAATCGATCCTTTCTGCGTCCATAGTGAACTGGGAACGGTTAGAATCCTCTAGTACGTTAATTTCGTCACTTTCGCGTTCCATAGGACTGGAAAAGGGTTAGAATCCTCTATCGTTAATTTCGATCACTTTGTGCGTTCCATAGTGACTGGGAAAGGGTTAGAATCCTCTATCGTTAATTTCGATCACTTTCTGCGTTCCATAGTGACTGGAAAAGGGTTAGAATCCTCTATCGTTAATTTCGATCACTTTCTGCGTTCCATAGTGACTGGGAAAGGGTTAGAATCCTCTATCGTTAATTTCGATCACTTTCTGCGTTCCATAGTGACTGGGAAAAGGGTTAGAATCCTCTATCGTTAATTTCGATCACTTTCTGCGTTCCATAGTGACTGGGAAAGGGTTAGAATCCTCTATCGTTAATTTCGATCACTTTCTGCGTTCCATAGTGACTGGAAAAGGGTTAGAATCCTCTATCGTTAATTTCGATCACTTTCTGCGTTCCATGGTGACTTGGAAAGGATTCCAATCCTCTATCCTTACTGGGATTTCAAAATAAACAAAAGAAGAATGACTAACATTCTCGCCAGAGGGAAAAATATTAACAGGCTTCATTTTTAAATGGTATGGTTGGAGTGTAGCTGTTTGTGTGTGTGTGGTGTGTGGTTGTGGGGGTGGTGTGTGTGTGTGTGTGTTTTTGGTGTGTGATGTGTGTGTGTGTGTGTAGTCACTTAGTTGCCCTCACCTAGTTGTGGTTGCAGGGGTTGAGCAATAGCTCCTGGCCCCGCCTCTTCACTGCCCGCTACTAGGTCACTCTTCCTGCTCCATGAGCTTTATCATACCTCTTCTTAAAGCTAGGTATGGATCCTGCCTCCACTAAATCACTTCCCAGACTATTCCACTTCCTGGTAACTGTTACTGAAGAAATACTTCCTAACATCCCTGTGATTCATCTGATTCTCCAACTTCCAACTGTGACCCCTTGTTGATGTGTCTCATCTCTGGAACATCCTGTCTCTGTTCACCTTGTCGATTCCTCTCAGTATTTTATGTCATTATCATATCATCTCCTATCTCTCCTATCCTCCAGTGTCATCTGGTCGATTTCCCTTAATCTCTCCTCGTAGGACATACCTCTTAGCTCTGGGACTAGTCTTATTGCAAACCTTTGCACTTTCTCGAGTTTCTTTACGTGCTTGGCTAGGTGTGGGTTCCAAACTGGTGCCGCATACTCCAATATGGGCCTAACATACACGGTGTACAGGGTCCTGAATGATTCCTTATTAAGATGTCGGAATGCTGTTCTGAGGTTTGCTAGGCGCCCATATGCTGCAGCAGTTATTTGGTTGATGTGCGCTTCAGGAGATGTGCCTGGTGTTATACTCACCCCAAGATCTTTTTCCTTGAGTGAGGTTTGTAGTCTCTGGCCCCTAGACTGTGTGTGTGTGTGTGTGTGTGTGTGTGTGTGTGTGTGTGTGTGTGTGTGTGTGTGTGTTGTATGTGGTGTTGTGTGTGTGCCGTTTGTGTGTCGTGTGTGTGTGTGTGTGTGTGGTGTGTGTGTGTGTACTCACCTAATTGTACTCACCTAATTGTGGTTGCAGGGGTCGAGACTCAGCTCCTGGCCCCGCCTCTTCACTGATCGCTACTGGGTCCTCTGTGTGTGTGTATTGTGTGTGTGTGTGCGTGTGTCACTCTTATCTCTCTCAATTCTCGCTTCCAGCATCCATCTCCCCCCTCCTCCTCCTCTCCCTTTTCATGTCCTCATCCCCTTCCCTCCCCCCCTCCACTACTACTACTACTGCTACTACTCCTCCTCCCCTCTCCCCCTTCCCTCTCCCCCTCCCCCCTGACGTCAGGAGGCACGCCACCTCCACACGCCATCTTCCATGTGTTTCAGTTGTTTGCCCGGAGGTGACCACCTCCAACGACCCTTCGACACGACCACCACCACGTCAAGGCTGCGTCACCGCTGCGTCACCGTGGCGTGACGCAGCGGTGTCGGAGGATCGCAACGACCCTCCGACAGGACCTTTATAGGCACCACAGCCAGTACCATCAGCGATCACCCCAACCACCATCACCCCAACCCAGTCCAACCACCATCACCCCAACCACCACCAACACTACCACAACAGTCTTCATACGGGCTTCAGCAGCACCATAGGTGCTGATGAGCAGGTGATGAGCACCTCTCTCTCTCTCTCTCTCTCTCCCACATGATGCTTCCACCTGTTGCTGCTAGCTTCATGTCCAAAATGTGTGTGTGTGTGTGTGTGTGTGTGTGTGTGTGTGTGTGTGTGTGTGTGTGTGTGTGTGGTGTGTGGTGTTGTGTGTGTGTGTGGTGTGTGTGTGTGTGTGTGTGTGTGTGTGTGTGTGCTCCACCCACGCATCATTACACGCCAGTAACGAATATGATAATAACAAGGGAAGTGAAATTGAAACACTAGAAATGAATGGAGATGAGGAATGCCGCACGTGGCACTGGTGTCATGGATGCCACCACGTGGCATGGTGTCGTGGGTGCAAACACTTAGCATGCTCTCACCCATAGAGTCACCAGAATCCCCACTCCCTCCCTCCCCCCTCCCTCCCTCCCTCCCTCTCCCCCCCTCCGTTGACAGATTAAAACAGGCACGCGACACCAGGAAGAAGGAAGAGGAGAAGGAGGTAAAGTTTCTTGATAACGTCTCTGATTATCATATTTTTGTCTGTTGCATCTTGCAGTTATATCCACCTTTTTCAACATCATTAATAATAATAATAATAATAATATATATAATAATATATATTTTATTATATTATATATATATATATATATATATATATATATATATAATATGTGTGTGTGGTGTGTGTTTGTGTGTGTGTGTGTGTGTGTGTGTGTGTGTGTGTGTGTGTGTGTGTGTGTGTGTGTTCAGAACAACCACTGTGAAAAAATAGTGAAATTCCAGGCACTTTCGTGACTTTTCACATGATCAAGGAGCTATAAAAAACAAAACATGAACAGGAAGGCATATAAAGAGCAAGACTACACCTCACAGTCGTGTCACTACAACAAGACTAACTACACCCACAGTCCCGTGGTCACTACAACAAGACTACACCTCACAGTCGTGTCACTACAACATTCTACACCTCACAGTCGTGTCACTGCAACATTCTACACCTCATAGTCGTGTCACTACAACAAGACTACACCTCAAAGTCGTGTCACTACAACAAGACTACACCTCACAGTCGTGTCACTACAACAAGACTACACCTCACAGTCGTGTCACTACAACATTCTTCACCTCACAGTCGTGTCACTACAAGACTACACCTCACAGTCGTGTCACTACAACAAGACTACACCTCACAGTCGTGTCACTACAACAAGACTACACCTCACAGTCGTGTCACTACAACAAGACTACACCTCACAGTCGTGTCACTACAACAAGACTGCACCTCACAGTCGTGTCACTACAACAAGACTACACCTCACAGTCATGTCACTACAACAAGACTACACCTCACAGTCGTGTCACTACAACATTCTACACCTCACAGTCGTGTCACTACAACAAGACTACACCTCACAGTCGTGTCACTACAACAAGACTACACCTCAAAGTCGTGTCACTACAACAAGACTACACCTCACAGTCGTGTCACTACAACAAAACTACACCTCACAGTCGTGTCACTACAACAAGACTACACCTCACAGTCGTGTCACTACAACAAGACTACACCTCACAGTCGTGTCACTACAACAAGACTACACCTCACAGTCGTGTCACTACAACATTCTGCACCTCACAGTCGTGTCACTACAACAAGACTACACCTCACAGTTGTGTCACTACAACAAGACTACACCTCACAGTCGCGTGACAACACCCGACTCTATGAAACACCTGATACTCTACCCAAGCATTAAGATATTTTACTTGTCTGATGCATCATTAAATTCATCCCAAATTTGTTTAATTATAAAAGAGTCCAGTTTATATATACCAAAATAAATATTCATATTATTTTCAAAACTGCTTTTTATATGAACATAAGAAAGAAGGAACACTGCAGCAGACTTACTGTCCCATGCGAGGCAGGTCCAGTTCTTCTACCGGCTTAAACCAACGCCATAACCTAGTCAGGTCAGGTAATATTCACTTAAGGAAGGCGCACGGCGTCTGACCTAGTAGCACCAGCTAGTCAGGTCCAACTCACTCCCACCCACCAACACCCACCAACACCCACCCACCCACACCCACCCACACCCACCCACCCACACCCTACCCACTTTGTCATCCTCCTCTGTACGTTTTCCAGAACATTTATATCCATTCTGTAATACGGAGACCAGAACTGAGCAGAATAACCTAAATGAGGCCTAACCAAGGATATATAGAGTTGAAGAACAACCTGAGGACTCCTATTATTTATACTTCTTGATATGAAGCCAAGGATTCTGTTAGCTTTATTGCGAACAATTATGCACTGTTATTATGGTTTCAGATTACTGCTAACCAGAACTCCTAAATCCTTTTCGCAATCAGTAATATTAAGATCTATATTATTTAGTTTATATGTGGCATGGTTATTTTCCTGTCCAACATTTAGAACTTTGCATTTGTCTATATTAAACTGCATCTGCCACTTTTCCAACCACTGCATCAGTCTATTCAAATCATCCTGGAGTGCTCTAATGTCCTCATTAGAATGAATTGAATGACCTATTTTGGTGTCATCAGCAAATTTGCTTATGTCGCTATTTATTCCCTCATCAATGTCGTTTAAGTAAATTGTGAACAACAAAGGACCCAACACCGACCCCTGCGGAACACCGCTTGTGACGTGCTCCCATTCTGATTTCTCCCCATTTATACATACTCTCTGCTGCCTATTTGTCAACCATGCCTTTACCCAGGAAAAAATTTCTCCTATTCCGTGTGCCTTAAGTTTCCTCAATAGCCTCTGATGTGGAACTCTGTCGAAAGCCTTACTGAAGTCCATATACACAATATCATATTCAATACCATGATCTACCTCTTCAAATACCATAGTAAAAAAAATGTTAGTAAATTCGTAAGACAGGAACGCTCCTTTGTAAAACCGTGTTGAGATTCATTAATCAATCTGTGCCTATCAAGATGGCTACGAATTGCCTCGGCAATTATTGATTCCATAAGTTTTCCCAATATGGAGGTATGGCTTATTGGTCTACAGTTCGAAGCTAAGGACCTGTCACCTGCCTTGTAAAGAGGTATTACATTTGCTGTTTTCCATTTATCAGGCACTATGCCAGTTTGTAGTGATATGATGAAAAGCTTAGCCAAAGATTTGCTAAGTTCATCTTTACATTCCTTTAACACCCTTGCAAACAGTTCATCAGGACCTGGGGATTTGTTAGGTTTTAATTTCTCTATTTGTCTGAGGATCATATTACTAGTTACCCTAACAGTGCATAGTTTATTATCGTCCTGTTCTACATAATTAATTATTTCTGGAATTTCGCTAGTATCTTCCTGAGTAAAAACTGAGAGGAAGTAAGTGTTAAAAACTTCACACATTTCTTCATCACTGTCAGTGATCTGATCTGAGATACCCGTAAGTGGACAGTCTTGTCCCTAATCTTACTTCTGTATACCTGAAAGAATTCTTTTGGGTTAGTCCTATAATCCCATGTGACTTTAGCCTCATAATCCCTTTTTGATTTTTGCTTTTATGAAACATGATTCTATTATATTCCTATCGACTATCGGGCCAAAACGACATGGGTTCGAATCCTCGGCTAGTCGCAGTGTTATTATTGATTCAATAACACTCGTTCGTAGTTACAATTATATATATAATCTATCTATTAATATATATATATATATATATATATATATATATATATATATATATATATATATATATATATATATATATATATATTATATATCTTATATAATATTTTAAATATATCATCAAAAAATATTATAAAAGTGTACTTTTTTTTAGCCATTCGCTCTAATACATACTTTTATATACCCTCGTTTATATCTTCTAATTTATTTTTCGGTGTTAAAACTCCCGGGGGGAATTTATTCTGATAGAGTTCGTGAGAATTCTGTCATTAAGGTCGAGCCGGGAATCCGGATTTAGAATATCTTGAGATGAGTTACAGGGAAAGTTTTGGCTCTCCCTGACCTGTATACTCCCTGCTGCTACAACAACAACAACGACAACAACAACAACAACAACAACAACAAAATAATAATAATAATAATAATAATAATAATAATAACAATAATAATAAATTAATATACAATAATAAGTAATAATAATGTTATTATTGTTATGTCATAGTAGTAGTAATAATAATAATAATAATAATAATAGCAAAATCTAATAATAATATGCTTGTTAATGTCTAGATTTTCTTTTAGCCACAGAGATCCTGCTAGGCAGTGGGTTTGTCGCCCCCCTGCCTTAATAGGTTACTAACTGCATCCTTTCTTTTAAGGAGTCGAAGTTATATTTTACCCTATTTCTTTCCTATTCTTACTACCACCACCACTACTACCACCACCACTACTACCACTACTACCACCCACCACTACTAACACTATACCACCACATACCACCACTACTACCACCACTACCACCACTACTACCACCACTACCATCATCGCCGTCTACCACAATCGTTGAACAGGTGTCACGTGATATTTTAAATATTAATTCCCACATTATCTACTTTTTAAACGATGGTTGAACAGTTCGTGAGAGTTGAACCAGTGTTCAATCTCTGTTTTCCCCGTCTATTCTCTCCCCCACCTCCTTTCTCTCCCCCCCCTCTCCTCCTCTCCCTATTTCCTCGTCCCACATTCTCTCTTCCTATCTCCCTTCTCTGCCTGCCTAGGTACCTTCTCCCTCTTCTTTTCCGTCTATTGCTCTTTCTCTCTCTCTTCTCGCTCTCCTCTCTCTCTCTCTGTCTCTCTGTCCTCTCTCTCTCTCTCTTATTTTATTGTAAACATCAACAGCATCGTGTTTAAGAATCTTTAACTTTAGCAACGTTTCGCTCAACACTCGTTACGTCCTCAGAATCTCTACAGCAGGGACGACACAAGACGACAAGGGATAAGTCTCTCGCTGCTGGTATTAAAGAGATTTTTACCTTTAAGAAGGTCTGTCTGTCTCTGTCTGACTTTATAATAGAAAGAGAGAGACATCTCTCTGTCTACCTCTCTTTTATTGTATGATAAAAAAATCTCTCTCTCTCTCTCTCTCTCTCTCTCTCTCTCTCTCTCTCTCTCTCTCTCTCTCATAAAAAATCTCTCTCTCTCTCTCTCTCTCTCTCTCTCTCTCTCTCTCTCTCTCTCTCTCTCTCTCCTGCTTTAAAAAAGAAAGACGTGTCTTTTCTCTCTCCCTATCTTCTCTCTCCCTCTGTTCTACTTTCAAATACTACAGCATCTCTCTCTGTGTCCCTCTCTTCTACTTTAAACTAGAGACTTTACCTGCAGGAACATCTCTCCGTCGAGGACTTGGTGGTCGTACGTGACGAGATCTCTATGTCTCGTGGGATGGATCACTTCACTGTCTTGTTTGTCTCCTCCGCCACCACCGTGCATCATAACTGTGAATACCATACAAGTGGAAGGTTAGTTGTGGTGGTTGCGATGGTGGTAGTGGTGATTGTAGTGACGGTGTGTGATGGTGATTAGTACAATATAATAATAATAATAATAATAATAATAATAATAATAATAATAATAATAATAATAATAATAATAATTTGTGGGTTGTATACTCATATAGTGAGTTGTTTGCCTGCTTTCTTGTTTGTTTGTTAATTGTTTGTTTCTCTTCCTTTCTTTCATCTTTTTTTATTTCCTTGTTTGCTTTTGTCTTTTGTGGTAATTTGTTTGCTTTCGCAATCGCCTGTTTATTCTTTCTTCTTGTTTGCTCTCCCTGGTATTGTTTGGTCGGGAGGATCCTCAGTTCTGGCCTCTGTGTGTGTGTGTGTTGTGTGTGTGTGTGTGTGTGTGTGTGTGTGTGTGTGTGTGTGTGTGTGTGTGTGTATGTGTGTGTGTGTGTGTGTGTGTGTGTGTGGGTAGGTAAGTGGGGGAGGGGGGTGCCCCTCACTGCTGTTGCTGCTACTGTTTGCTGCTTCCGTTGCTCGCGTGTCGCCCGTTGTTGTATCCGACACAGGCTACTAATTGCCAGTAATGGACTTCCCCCTCTCCCCCTCTCCTTCTTCCCCCCTCTCCCACTCCCCTCCTTGCTGTTGAGGAGGGGGGAGGGGATAGTGTGGTGAACGGTGAGCTTGATGACAACAACAGTAATTATAATAATAATAATAATAATAATAATAATATAATAATAATAATAATAATAATAATAATAATAATATAATAATAAAATAATAATAATAATAATAATAATATAATAATAATAATAATAATAATAATAATAATAAAATGATAATAATAATAATAATAATAAAAAATAATAATAATAATAATAATAATAATAATAATAATAATAATAATAATAATAATAATAATAATAATGGAAAAATAAACAAAATGCAGTATAATGTGATCCTTTATTGACAACGTTTCGCCACACAGTGGGCTTTTTCAAGTCACACACAGATCTGTGTGTGACTTGAAAAAGCCCACTGTGTGGGCGAAACGTTGTCAATAAAGGATCACATTATACTGCATATGTGTTTATATTTCCACTGTGTCGGTATTTGATACCATTTATTTCCAATAATAATAATAATTACATTTGAAAGCACTATTCCCTCTCAAAAATTTATTTTTAAGAGCTTTATACCCATCAAAAGTTCCCCTTTGAAAGCTCTATTCCCCTTCAAAACTGCACCTTTGAAAGCTCTATTCCCCTTCAAAACTGCACCTTTGAAAGCTCTATTCCCCTTCAAAAACTGCACCTTTGAAAGCTCTATTCCCCTTCAAAACTGCACCTTTGAAAGCTCTATTCCCCTTCAAAACTGCACCTTTGAAAGCTCTATTCCCCTTCAAAACTGCACCTTTGAAAGCTCTATTCCCCTTCAAAACTGCACCTTTGAAAGCTCTATTCCCCCTTCAAACTGCACCTTTGAAAGCTCTATTCCCCTTCAAAACTGCACCTTTGAAAGCTCTATTCCCCTTCAAAACTGCACTTTTGAAAGCTCTATTCCCCTTCAAAACTGCACCTTTGAGAGCTCTGCAGAATTTCACTCGCGCACCATTTGAAAGCTCCTTCAACCTTCAATAATGCACCTTTAGAAAGGTCTAATGTACAGCTTTAAAACCTATTCCGCGTCAAAACTACGCCTTTGTATGAACTCAGTTCAGGGCTTGAGAAGTAAGCTGTTAGGAATTCAGGACTTCAGAATTCTGAGTCAGCCACGAGAACATTTGCAAAATCTTGAACACAAGGCACAAGTAAAGTGTATTTGTTTGTTTTTGTCGAGAGAGAGAGAGAGAGAGAGAGAGAGAGAGAGAGAGAGAGAGAGAGAGGAGAGAGAGAGAGAGAGAGAGAGAGAAGAGGAGAGAGAGAGAGAGAGACAGAGGGGACAGAGAGAGAGAGAGAGAGAGAGAGAGAGAGAGAGAGAGAGAGTGCATCGGTCATTACAGTCTTGTTACAGCCTGTCTGTAATACACAAGCCTATGCCAAATAACTTTCTCTCTCTCTCTCTCTCTCTCTCTCTCTCTCTCTCTCTCCCCTCTCTCTTCTCTCTCTCTCTCTCCTCTCTCCTCTCTCTCTCTCATCTCTCTCTCTTCCTCCCCTCAGCGACAAAGAGAATTTTTACAGGTCGTACCGCAGCCCGTAAAACATTGTACTAAACATGTCGTGGAGTCGGCCACCTCATTAGTCGTGGGTCGGCTGGTCGGCTGGTCAATTAGTCGGGTGTTCGATAGATTATCTTTTTTTGTTTACAAATTGAAGCTTCACCAAGGACACTCACAGTGCAGGTACCAGTCAAGGACACTCACAGTGCGGGTACCAGTCAAGGACACTCACAGTGCAGGGACCAAAGTAAAAAAGGGACACTCACAGTGGGGTACCAGTCAAGGACACTCACAGTGCGGGTACCAGTAAAGGACACTCACAGTGCGGGTACAAGTCAAGGACACTCACAGTGCGGGTACCAGTCAAGGACACTCACAGTGTAGGTACCAGTCAAGGACATTCACAGTGCAGGTACCAGTCAAGGACACTCACAGTGCGGGTACCAGTCAAGGATACTCACAGTGCGGGTACCAGTCAAGGACACTCACAGTGTAGGTACCAGTCAAGGACACTCACAGTGCAGGTACCAGTCAAGGACACTCACAATGCGGGTACCAGTCAAGGACACTCCCAGTGCAGGTACCAGTCAAGGACGCTCACAGTGCAGGTACCAGTCAAGGACACTCACAGTGCGGGTATCAGTCAAGGACACTCACAGTGCAGGTACCAGTCAAGGACATTCACAGTGCAGGTACCAGTCAAGGACACTCACAGTGCGGGTACCAGTCAAGGACACTCACAGTGCGGGTACCAGTCAAGGACACTCACAGTGCGGGTACCAGTCAAGTACTCTCACAGTGCGGGTACCAGTCAAGGATACTCACAGTGCGGGTACCAGTCAAGGACACTCACAGTGTAGGTACCAGTCAAGGACATTCACAGTGCAGGTACCAGTCAAGGACACCCCACAGTGCGGTACCAGTCAAGGATACTCACAGTGCGGGTACCAGTCAAGGACACTCACAGTGTAGGTACCAGTCAAGGACACTCACAGTGCAGGTACCAGTCAAGGACACTCACAGTGCGGGTACCAGTCAAGGACACTTAAAAGTGCGGGACAGTCAGGATTCTCACAGTGCG
>NC_069444.1:16056292-16061292 GCF_026875155.1 Cherax quadricarinatus
AAATGTGCGTGGATGTAGTGCGGATGTCAAGAAACAGATGTTGTGATGTTATGAATGAAAAGAAGTTGGATGTCTGGCCCTAAGCGAAACAAAGCTGAAGGGGGTAGGAGAGTTTCAGTGGGGGGAAAAAAATGGTGATTAAATCTGGAGTAATCTGAGAGAGTTAGAGCAAAGGAAGGGTAAGCAGTTAATGTTAAATGAATCAGTATGGAAGGGAGAAAAGAGAATATGAATGTGTTAAATTCAAGAATTTATGTGAAATTAAAGTAAGGTTGGATGCGGAAGTGGGTCTTAATAAGATTGTATGCACCTGGGAAGAGTTTGTTAAGTTGATTGATAGGAGCCTTTGAACCAAGTGAGAGAGTAATTGTGGTAGGGGTCCTGAATGCTAAAGTAGGAGAAAACTTTTAGAGAGGGTGTGGTAGGTAAGTTTGGAGGTGCAGGTGTAAATGTAATGGGAGCCCTTTGAATTGAACTTTGTATAGAAAGGGGTTTAGATAACAGGTAATACATATTTTAGAAAATGAGGATAAATAATATACAAGATATGATGTAGGGCGAAATGACAGTAGTTTGTTGGATTATGTATTGGTAGATAAAGGACTGTTGAGTTAGACTTCAGGATGTACATGTTTATTGAGGGGACACAGATATATCAGATCACTTTCTAGTTGTAGCTACACTGAGAGTAAAAGGTAGATGGGATACACGGAGAATAGAAGCATCAGAGAAGAGAGAGGTGAAGGTTTATTAACTAAAAAGAAGGAGGCGTTAGGGTAAGATATAAAACAGCTATTGGAGGATAGATGGGCTAATGAGGAATAGGCAATGGGGTCCGAAGGGAGATATTGGGTAGGTTTTGAAATGTAGTGTTAGAGTGGTTCAGCAGAAGTTTGTGGTTACAGGAACAGTGGGTGCAGGAGGGAAGAGAGCTATTGGTGGAATGATGATGTATAGAGAGTAGTAAGGGAGAAAAAGTTTGCATATGAGAAGTTTTTACAAAGTAGATGTTGATGAAGGAGGGAAGAGTATATGGAGAAAAAAGGAGAGCGGGTTAAGAGAGTGGTGAAGCAATGTTAAAATGAGAGCAAATGTGAGAGTGAGTGAGATTGTCTTCAAACAAATTTTGTTGAAAATAAGAAAAAGTTTTGGAGTGAGATAACAAGTTAAGAAAGCCTAGAGAACCATGGATACTCTTGTCAGTTAAAAATAGGCGAGGAGAGTTATTAAATGGAGAAGTGGGGGGGGCTAGAGGTATTGGGAAGATGGAGGGCATATTTAGAGGAATTGTTTAAATGTTGATGAGAGAGGGAAGCTGTGATTTCGTGTAATAGGGCAAGGAGGAATAACATCTTGTAGGAGTGATTGGACGAGGCCAGTTGTGTGAGTGTGGGGAATTTCGTGAGGCCAGTAGGGTAAAATGAAAGGGGGTAGGGCAGCCGGGATTGATGGGATAAAGATAGAAATGTTAAGGCAGGTGGGCGATATAGTTTGGAGTGGTTGGTGCAATTATTTAATAAATGTATGGAAGAGGGTAAGGTACCTAGGGATTGGCAGAGAGCATGCATAGTTCCTTTGTTTAACAGTAAGGGGGATAATAGAGAGTGCAAAAATGTATTTTTTTTTTTTTTTCAGGGGGATAAGTCTTGTTGAGTATACATGGTAAGTGTATGGTAGAGTATAATGAAAGAATTAAGATAAGACGGAGAATAGGATAGCAGTGAACAAGGAGGGCTTTAGGAAAGGTAGGGGGAGTGTGGACAGGTGTTTACAGTGAACATATAAGTGAACAAGTATTTAGATAAGGCTAAAGAGGTTCTTTGTGGCATTTATGGATTTGTGAAAAAGGCGTGTTTGGACAGGGAGGATAGGGGGGCAATGTGGAAGGATGTTGCAAGTGTTATGGTGTAGGAGGGTAGGTTTACTGAAAGCAGTGAAGAGTTTTTACGAGGATAGTGAGGCTCAAGTTAGAGTATGTAGGAAAGAGGGAAATTTTTTTCCCAGTAAAAGTAGGCCTTTGGACAAAGATGTGGATGTCACCGCCGTGGTTGTTAATATATTTATAGTTGGGGTTGTAGAGAAGTAAATGCGAGGGTCTTGGCAAGAGCGTGGAGTTAAAAGATAAAAAATCACACATCAAGTGGGAGTTGTACAGTTGCTCTTTGTGATGACACTGTTGATCTTGGGAGTTCTGAAGAGAAGTGCAGAGGATTGGTGAGTGAATTTGGTAGGGTGTGCAAAAGAAGGAAAATTCAAAGGTTGAATACAGGAAAGAATAAGTTATGAAGGATAGAAAAAGATTAGGTGATGAAGATTGGTTATCAGATTGGGAGGGAGAGAGTTGGAGGAGGTGAACGTATTCAGATATTTGGAGTGGACGGGTCAGCGGATGGGTCTATGAAAGATGAGGTGAATTCATAGGAATTGATGAGGGGGAAAAAGAGTGAGTGGTGCACTTAAGAGTTGTGGAGACAAAGAACTTTGTCCTTGGAGGCAAAGAGGGGAATGTAGGGAGAGTTGTTTTTACCAACGCTCTTATATGGGTGTGGAAGCGTGGGGTGATGAATGTTGCAGCGAGAGAGAAGGCTGGAGGCAGTGGTGGTGTCATGTTCAGGAGGGGCAATGTGTGGTGTGAATATAAATGCAGAGAATTCATAGTTGGAAGTTAGGAGGAAGGTGCGGGATTACCAAAACTGTTGTCCAGAGGGCTGAGGAAGGGTTGTTGAGGTGGTTCGGACAGAAAGAGAATGGACGAAACAGAAGATCAAGAGTGTATCAGTCTGTAGGGGAAGGGAAGGCGGGAGGGTGGGCCTAGAAAGGGTTGGAGGGGGGGGGAAAAGGGAGGTTTTTTGTGCAGGGGCTTGGACTTCCAGCAGGCATGCATGACGGTTTGATAGGAGTGAATGGAAAAATGGTTTTTAATATTGAGTGCGTTGGGGTGGCAAAAGTAACATTTATAAAGGGGATTCGGAAAAACCGGGGCGGACTGACCCCGGGAGGGGGGAAGTACAGTGCCTGCACTCTAAAGGAGGGGTGTTAATGTTGGAGTTTAAAAATGTAAGTGTAAAGCCCCCTTCGGGCAAAGTGAGGAGTGAATGGGGTGAAAGTTTTTCTTTTTTCGGGGCCCCCCGCCTTTGGGAATCGGGCCAGTGTAAAAAAAAATAAAATATATAAATATATAATATAAAAAATATAATTATAATATAAATAATATATATTTTAATATATATATATATATAATATTTATTATAATATATAAAATATATATATTTTTTCTATTTTTTTTTTTTTCCCCCCTTTTTTCTTTTTTTCCCCTCCCTTTTTTTCCTCTCTCTCTCCTCCTCCTCTCTCTCCTCTCCCCCCTCTTTTTTTCTCTCTTCTCCCCCCTCCCCTTCCCCCCCCCCTTTTTTTTCCCCCCTTCTCTCTCTCTCTCTCTCTCTCTCTCTCTCTCTCTCTCTCTCTCTCTCTCTCTCTCTCTCTCTCTCTCTCTCTCATCTCTCTCTCTCTCTCTCTCTCTCTCTCTCTCTCTCTCTCTCTCTCTGTCTCTCTCTGTCTCTCTCTGTCTCTCTCTCTCTCTCTCTCTCTCTCTCTCTCTCTCTCTCTCTCTCTTCCACACCCGTCCCGGCGCCATTAACACCAACCGAAAAAAAAAGAGAAAAGTGAATAAAAACAGAACGAAGCATTTGCATGGCGCCCTCATGTCTAGGCAGATCGATCGGCTCTCGGTCGGTCGGTTGGTCGGTCGGTCGGTCGGTCGGTCGGTTGGTCGGCCGGTCGAGCCAGCGGGAGAGTGGCCAGGAGGTCACTGACGTAGATAAGTCTCTGGCTCCGGTGGTCAGACCTTTTTAAGACCAAGTTTTCTGTTTATGACAGGCTTGTGTTGTTATTTTTTTTTATTTTTTTAAGTATTTTGATAGCACTGGTGGTCGTTTCTTGACGCTGTTATGTATATTACTTTTTTTTGGGGGGGAAGGGGGAATTTGTTTTTTGGGGTTTGCAGATGATGCGCTTTTGTTGGTGGGTAACCGTGATGATGGTTGTAAAAATAACTTGCTGGAGGGAATAGTGTGGACAAGACAACGTTTAGAGCTCTACACGGAGCGAAATGTTGTTCCGATAGATCCCTGATCAGCGAAATGTTCTCTCCAACTCTCCCTTCCCACCCACTATCCCCTCATTCGACATAACCCTACTCTGTGAATATTACTGATGTGTTCTTGGTACTAATGCTCTGTGTGTGTCTTCAAACTCCAAGTAACAATCTGGGGAAGTGTTCCTTTTTTCAGGAACTTCAGTGCACGTGAGGGGGTCGGATTTGAGTGGTACCTGCACATGAGCTAACAGGGCTTGGGTAGCATTGAAAATGGGCTGGGAAAATGTGTGTGTTAGTGGGCTTGAGTTTGAGAAGGAGTTGCCTAGTATGGGCCAGTAGGCCTGCTGCAGTGTTCTTCCTTTCTTATGAGGAATTGAGACACTTATGCAACACATGGGAATCTTTATTGAAGAAACGTTTCGCCACACACTTCCTTTCTTATGTTCAATGAACTGCTCTAACCACGTTCAGGTAGATTATTAACTACACTTGTTAGAACGATGTTTAGTATGTAGTTAAATGTCTCATAGAACCGACAAGTTAATAAATTAGACATATGTATTGCACATATGTCTAAATTATCGACTTTTAGTGTGTTCATATATTAATTACATCTGTTTTTAGAACCTCTGTAAATGTATTTTATGAATGTCAATATTTCAGTCATCAGTGGAGCGAAGTGGAGAGGGAGGGGGGGGGGCTCCTGGACATTTCACCTAAGGACATTTGACCGAGTAGTCATATGGCCGAACTGGCTTTCATCACAGCATTTTCCCCGACATTGAAAAGAAGAAATAAAAATAACGAAATTAAAAAGTCCATAAAATAACAAGCCTAACCTAGCCTAATTATCCGTTCGGTTTATTGTCGGTTCGGCCAAATGGTTGTCGGCCAAATGTCCGTCAGT
>NC_069444.1:16066292-16068792 GCF_026875155.1 Cherax quadricarinatus
CAGGAGTGGTACACAGCTTTAGAAACAGGTATTGTAGGATCTCATGAGGACAGGAGTGATCCCAGTAGTGGGATCACTCCAGGTGTTGACATACACACACACACACACACTACACACACACACACACACACACACACACACACACACACACACACACACACACACACACACACACACACACACACACACACACACACACACACACACACACGCACGCACACAATCATACAAGTAACAAGCAAATACTCTATCAATCACTATATGTGTGTATGTGTGTGTGTGTGTGTGTGTGTGTGTGTGTGTGTGTGTGTGTGTGTGTGTGTGTGTGTGTAGTAGCTGTGACATTGAACATTATAATACGTGTGTAAACTCTGCCAGTACACCAAGAAAGTGACAGTGACATCCTATCACGTCTCAAGATTGAGGTGACAGCGTCTTCAAGACGCTCTGTATGCCTTAATTGATCGGTGATGAAGACAAATGCGTTTTATTGGTGAAACGTTTCGCCTGCACAGCTGGTGTCTTCAGTCTAATACCGGAGATTATAATAGTGAGGGTAGAACAAGTGGAGAAGCAATCTTGAGGTGATCAGTCCCCTTGAACATAAGAACATAAGAAAGGAGGAACACTGCAGGAGGCCTGTTGGCCCATACTAGGCAGGTCCTTTACAATTCATCCCACTAACAAAACATTTGCCCAATATTGAACCTTGATAAAGGAAGTCAGGCGTCTTCAGTCGAATACGGAAGAATATAACAGTGAAAGCCGTAGAAAAGGACAAGTAATTTTTGAGGTGGTCAGTCCCTCAGTCTTGATAGAAGAGGGTTAGTCCCTTTGTTATGAGAAAGGAACACATTCCTTCACTTTCTCATTACTAAGGGACTGACCCCCTACTCTTTCTCTAATCTTTGTGAGGTATATTATTAGTAGTAGTATCACGGGAACGCTAAACCCGTAGGGGTTACAAAGCGCCTGTGGAGGGGGGATGGAAGACCTTCAGGCTTAATTCAGGGAACTGGAGCATAGATCCAATTCCCTGGATCAAGAGTCTCACCTTCAAGGGGGTTTTATGAATTACAACCATTATCATATCGTCGTTATGTTGACGATGCCTAGTTAATATTTAAATTAGTTCGTCGCGTGCCATCGATTTTGATACAAAAAAGAGTAATGAAAGTTCTGTAATATTGACGTGACTTCTGAAACAGAGACACACGGAACACTGTATCTGAGGGAACACTTTCTGTATCTGAGGAACACTGTTTGTATCTGAGGGAACACTGTCTGTATCTGAGGGAACACTGTCTGTATCTGAGGGAACACTGTCTGTATCTGAGGGAACACTGTTTGTATCTGAGGAACACTGTTTGTATCTGAGGGAACACTGTCTGTATCTGAGGGAACACTGACTGTATCTGAGGGAACACTGTCTGTATCTGAGGGAACACTGTCTGTATCTGAGGAACACTGTTTGTATCTGAAGGAACACTGTCTATATCTGAGGGAACACTGACTGTATCTGAGGGAACATTTTCTGTATCTGAGGGAACACTGTCTGTATCTGAGGGAACACTGTCCGTATCTGAGGGAACATTTTCTATATCTGAGGGAACACTGTCTGTATCTGAGGGAACACTGTTTGTATCTGAGGGAACACTGTCTGTATCTGAGGGAACACTGTATCTGAGGGAACACTGTCTGTATCTGAGGGAACACTGTCTGTATCTGAGGGAACACTGTCTGTATCTGAAGGAACACTGTCTGTATCTGAGGAACACTGTTTGTATCTGAGGGAACACTGTCTGTATCTGAGAGAACACTGTCTGTATCTGAGGGAACATTTTCTGTATCTGAGGGAACACTGTCTGTATCTGAGGGAACACTGTCTGTATCTGAGGGAACATTTTCTATATCTGAGGGAACACTGTCTGTATCTGAGGGAACACTGTTTGTATCTGAGGGAACACTGTCTGTATCTGAGGGAACACTGTCTGTATCTGAGGGAACACTGTCTGTATCTGAGGGAACACTGTCTGTATCTGAGGAACACTGTCTGTATCTGAGGGAACACTGTCTGTATCTGAGGGAACACTGTCTGTATCTGAGGGAACACTGTCTGTATCTGAGGGAATACTGACTGTATCTGAGGGAACACTGTCTGTATCTGAGGGAACACTGTCTGTATCTGAGGGAACACTGACTGTATCTGAGGGAATACTGACTGTATCTGAGGGAACACTGTCTGTATCTGAGGGAACACTGACTGTATCTGAGGGAATACTGACTGTATCTGAGGGAACACTGTCTGTATCTGAGGGAACACTGTCTGTATCTGAAGGAACACTGTGTGTATCTGAGGGAACACTGTCTGTATCTGAGGGAACACGTCTGTATCGAGGGAACACTGACTGTATCTGAGGGAATACTGACTGTATCTGAGGGAACACTGACTGTACCTGAGGGAACACTGTCTGTATCTGAGGGAACACTGACTGTATCT
>NC_069444.1:16076292-16081292 GCF_026875155.1 Cherax quadricarinatus
AGAAAACAAACAGTTGAAATTAAATTAACACAGGTTTACCAAAATAAGAGAATAAATTACCTCTAATGAGTATGCAGTAGTGTTTTAATACGAGCAGATTAAATACGGGTTCAGCGTCCAGTTTGTTTAGTGTTGGTTGTGTGAGTTAGTTAAGTCAGCCAGAGGGAGTCCACACCAGTCTTATTGTGGTCCAGCCAGACGGGTCAGCCTGTATGTATTGATCCTGGGCTACCTATGTTATAATTATGTACCTGTGTGTGTGTGTGTGTGTGGTGTGTGTGTGTGGGTGGTGTGTGTGGTGTGTGTGTGTGTGGTGTTTTGCCTGATTCTATGTCATAGCTTTCTACTCTCTCTCTTTCTCTCTCTCTCTCCCTCTTTTCCTTATCATTCTAATTCAGTTCTCCTCCCTATTTTGTCACCTCTCCTTCCCCTTCTCCTCCTCCTCCTCCTCCTCGTATCACCACACCACAAACAGACAATTACCCTCCATACAAACGGGTTATTTTACCACCTTCCCTTCAACAGTACTGTTTACATTTCGAGTTTGCGGACTAACGGCAGAGCAACAGAACCTTTGGTCTGCTCTGTGGTGTGGTAACGCACTACGCTCGTTACCGCTACTATAACACCCTCGTTACGCAAGTGGGAACGGGGGGAGGAGTAGGAGGGAGTGGATGGGAGGGGGAGAGAGAGGAGGGGATTATATGTTGCCCATTTAAATATTACAGATTAATTTGTATCATGCTTAGGGAAAATAGAACTAGAGGTTGAATTTCTTTCTTTCTCTCTCTCTCTCTCTCTCTCTCTCTCTCTCTCTCTCTCTCTCTCTCTCTCTCTCTCTCTCTCTCTCTTCTCCTCTCCTCTCTCTCTCTCTCTCCTCTCTCTCTCTCTCTCTCTCTCTCTCTCTCGCTTCTCTCTCTCTCTCTCTAACGGCCACCAACTAATGGGTATTTAATGACCCCTTACCTCTTTCCCCTAATTCTTCCCACCCCTCCCCTCTATTGCCTCCTCCTCCTCCTCATCCCCTCCCTAACTATTTCCCTCCCTACCTCTTCCCCTCCCCACTCTTCTCCCCTTTTTCCCCCCCCTCTCTCTTCCTCCTAATGACCTCTCCTTTCCCTACCCCATTTCCCTTTATCTTTCACTACCCTACCTATCCCCCATTTCTCTTTTCCTTCTCCTTCACCTACCCCTCTTTTTTCCCCTTCCCTATCCCTCCCCTCTCCCCTTTCTCCCTCCCCTTCCCCTCCCTTCTCCCCTTCCTCTCCCCCTCCCCTCAAAACCTGGCCCGTGTGAACCACAGTTTACATCAAGTCAGTCTTCTCGTGTATTTGTCCCATTAACAAACACAAACAAATAAAAAAAAATCTATAGACAAGTGAGAATGAAAAAATCTTTTATTATTTTCGATTCCATTCCATTGTTCGCCTTTTTTTTTATCAAAAATATATTTTTTATTTTCAGAATAAATAAGAGTCTTATTACCCCATTTTTTTCAATAATTTTAGAATACGAGAATAAAATACAAAGAAAAAAATAGAAAATGGAAATATTTCAGTTAAAAAATTAATATATATATATATATATATATATATATATATATATATATATATATATATATATATATATATATATATATATAGTTCCTTGATAATGTGAGTAGTCACGAAAGCGCTTGGAATTTCTCTATTCTTTCAGAGTGGTTGTTTTGCATTATAATATATATATATATATATATATATATAATATATATATATATATATATATATATATATAATATATATATATATATAATATATATATATATATATATATATATATATATATATATATATATCGAGAGAGAGAGAGAGAGAGAAAGAGAGAGAGAGTTTCAGGAATTAGGGTGGAAAGGAAATGGGTGAGGATGTTGCAGGGTGGAAATAGGATGGGGAATAGGGTGGAAATAGGGGTGGGGAAGAGGAGTTAGGGTCGGGAAAAATTGGGTGGGTAGGGCTATGAGGATTGGGATTTGGAGGAAAGAGAGGTAGGGGGTAGAGGATGGAGGGAGGGAGGGAGGGATGATAACTTCCTAATTTCTCTGATCCTCCTGATTAGCTTACGAACACCTAAGATGGACTAGCGAATCACAGGTGTGAACGCCCGTACCTCACACCTCCCCTGCCTCACCCCTGCCTACCCCTGCCTCACCCCCTCCTCACCCCGGCCCCACCTCCCCTGCCCACCTTCTGCCCCCCCTGCCTCACCCCCTGCCTCACCCCCTGCTACCCCCTGCCTCACTCCTCCTCACCCTCTGCCTCACCCCCTGCCTTACCCCCTGCCTCACCCCCTGCCTCACCCTCTGCCTTACCCCCTGCCTCCCCCCCTGGCCTCACCTCCCCTGCCTCACCCCCGGGCCTCAACCCCGGGCTCACCTCCCTGCCTCACCTCCCTGCCTCACCCCTGGCCTCACCCCCTGCCTCACCCCCTGCCTTACCCCGCCTCACCCCCGCCTCACCCCCTGCCTCACTTCTGCTCACCCCTGCCTCACCTCCCCTCCTCACCCCTACCTTACCCCTGCCTCACCTCCTGCCTCACCCCCCTGCCTCACCCCCTGCCTTCCCCCTGCCTCACCCCCCTGCCTCACCCTCCTGCTTACCCCCTGCCTCACCTCCTGCCTCACCCCCCTGCCTCACCCCTGTACCCCCTGCCTCACCCCCTGCCTCACCTCTGCCTTACCCCCTGCCTCACCCCCTGCCTCACCTCCCCTGCCTCACCCCCTGCCTCACCCCCTGCCTCACCCCCTGCCTCACCTCCCCTGCCTCACCCCCTGCCTCACCCCCTGCCTCACCCCCTGCCTCACCCCCCTGCCTCACCCCCTGCCTCACCCCCTGCCTCACCCCTGCCTCACCCCCTGCCTCACCCCCTGCCTACCCCCCCTGCCTCACCCCCACCCCCTGCCTCACTCTTCCCCTTGCCTCCCCAAACCCAGGATATGCCCGGAGAATGCATTTATCCCCTGAAGGATAGTCATAGCAAAGGATAGGTGAGCTTCTGGTGGGATTGAACTTAGAGATGGTTAGTTTGAGCTGAAAGAAGCTAGTCTGAACTTTGAGATGGCTAGCTTGAACCTAAAGACGGATAGTCTGAACTTAGAGACGGTTTGTATGAACTTAGAGACGGCTAGTCTGAACTTAGAGACGGCTATTAGATTTTAGAGACAGCTAGTTTGAATTATAGACAGCTAGTTTGAACTTGAAGACGGCTATTTGAACTTAGAAATGACTATTAGAGCTTTGAGACACCTAGTTTGAACTAGGTACTGGCTAGTTGGAACTAGGTACTGGCTAGTTGGAACGAGGTACTGGCTAATTGGAACTAGATACTTCCTAGTTGACCACTTACTCTAATCTATTACGAATCTCTCCTTCTCTCTCTCTCTCTCTCTCCCTCCTCATCTCTCCTCTCTCTCTCTCTCTCTCTCTCTCTCGTCAAAGAGACGTATTGATACTGTTGAATAAAACTTCTAATCGATGCTGAAGTTCCAATGGTCTCTGAATTCCCCCTCAGAATTATGGCCCTTACAGCCCTCAGTTTGTGTGAAGAAGGCCCTAATGGCCCTAAGTTTGTCTGGAGAGGGCTCTCAGGGCCCCTAAAGTTGGGTGGAAAGCCTCTCTCTCATCTCTCCTTCTGCTCTCTCATCTCTCTCTCATCTCTCTCTCTCTCTCCTCTCTCTCTCTCTCTCTCTCTCGTCTCTCTCTCTCTCCTCTCTCCTCTCTCTCTCTCTCTCTCCTCTCCTCTCTCTCTCTCTCTCTCTCTCTCTCTCTCTCTCTCTCTCTCTCTCTCTCAACCCCTTCCCTCTACAACTCCCTTCCCCCCACCAACCCCCTTCCCTCTAAACCTACTTCCCCACCACCAACCCCTACCTTCATACCCCTCCTACCTCTCCTCAGACTCCTCCCCTCTTCTCCCTCCCCCTCCTCTTCCCTCCCCTAAAGACTTGAATAATGAGGGTCCGGCTAGGACATGAAGTTTGAGACATTCTGGCTCCTCCCCCTTCCCCTCCTCTTCCCCTTCCTCTCCCCCTCTCCCTCCCCTTCCTTCACCTCCCTTCCCCTCACCTCCCCTTCAATTTTTCCTTCTCCCCTCCCCCTCATCTCCATAAATGGGAGGTTATCACCGGAGAGCTGCAACTACTGTTGCTTTTGTTGCTGCTGTTGCTTCTGTTGCTTCTGTAGTTGCTGCTGCTGTATCTGATGCTGCTGTTGCTTCTTTTGCTGTCTCTGTTGCTACTGCTGCCTTCTGTTATTGTTGCTGTTTCCTCTGCTGCTACTGCTACTGTTGCTATTGTTGTAGCTTTTGTTGCTGCTGATTCTACCGTTGCTGCTGCGGTTTCAGTTGATGCTGGTTCTGTTGTTACTAATTTTGCTGCCGCTGCTTCTGTTTTTGCTGCTGCTGTTCCTTCTTTTGCTGTCTCTGTTGCTACTGCTGCCTTCTGTTATTGTTGTTGCGTCTATTGCTGCTACTGATACTGTTGCTGTTTCTGTTGCTGCTGATTCTACCGTTCCTGCTGCGGCTTCTGTTGTTACTATACCTTTTGATGCTGCTGTTTGTGTTGTTGTTACTAATTTTGCTGCTGCTGCTACTGCTGCTGCTACTCTGCTGCTGTTTGCTGCTGCTGCTACTGCTGCTGCCACTGCTGCTGCTGCTGCTGCTGCTGCTGCTACTGCTGCTGCTGCTGTTGCTGCTGCTGCTACTGGGGGGGCCCAGGGTGCCCCACTGCTGCTGTCTGGGTGCTCGCTGCTGCTACTGCTTGCTGCTGCTGCTGCTGCTGCTTAGGGGGTGTTGGCTTTCCATGTTCTCTCGGTGACTGTGGTGATGATAGTGATAATAGTAGCTGTAGCAGCAGTACTAATAGTGATGGTAGTGGTAGTGATGGTGTTACTACTGTTGCTGCTGTTACTGTTGTTTTTGCTGTTGCTGTTACTGTTGTTGCTGTTACTGTTACCGTTGCTGCTACT
>NC_069444.1:16086292-16088792 GCF_026875155.1 Cherax quadricarinatus
ACAAAGTGGCAGTAATAAGACACATCCTGGCTGCTCGTCTCCTCCCACAAATATAACATTGAAGATTTTTTTAATTTTTGTTTATAGACAATTCTTATAGTCTTTGTTTAAATAGGATTAATATAATTGATGCAATTAAATATAATTAATATAATCATCAGTGATTTTCAGTGGCTATGTATATATATATATATATATATATATATATATATATATATATATATATATATATATATATATATATATATATATATATATATATATATATATATATATATATATATATATATATGTTATCTCTCAGTCCACAACAGGATTCGAACCTACACATTCTGCATCAAATTACGTAGTACCTTTCTGGCCAGATCCCAGATGCATCCATGTATGAATATATGTATGTATGTATGTATACATGTATGCATACATGTATACACACTCACCCACGACAAACAATTACACAGTTTTACAGTCCTCTGTAATGAAGACAAAATAATCTAACTTTGTCTATAAAACTTGTAATAAGAACCCATAAATTAACCCAAAAACACATAAAAGTCCCCAATTCTGCCTTATATATATATATATATATATATATATATATATATATATATATATATTATATATATATATATATATATATATATATATATATATTATAATATATATATATATATATATATATATATAATTATAAGATATATTATAAAGAAATCAATTAGGTTGTGTGTAATGACCCCGGTTAATGACCTTAGTAATGACCGAGGTATAAAGAAAAGGAAAAAAACGGGAGAAAAAATAGAGGGTATTTAAATATTGATGTTTTTGTGTCTGCGTGTAACGAGCTGTTTTTGTGAGTTTGGCTTGTGTGTTTGTTTCTTGTTTGTGAGTTTTGTTGTTGTGATTGTGTTTGTTTCTTGTTTGTGAGTTTGATTTGTGTATGTTTGTTTCTTGTTTGTGAGTTTGATTTGTGTGTGTTTGTTTCTTGTTTGTGAGTTTGACTTGTGTGTTTGTTTTTTGTTTGTGAGTTTGATTTGTGTGTGTTTGTTTCTTGTTTGTGAGTTTAACTTGTGCGTTTGTTTCTTGTTTTGTTGATTTGTTGTGTCTGCTTTGTTCGTCTGGTGTTTTTTTTCTTGTATACTGTTTGAGAAATACACACCTCTCAGTGTATATACACTGAGAGATATACACACTTCTCAGCGTGTATACACTGAGTTAATACACACCTCCCAATGTATATACACTGAGACAATACACACCTCCCAATGTATATACACTGAGACAATACACACCTCCCAATGTATATACACAAAGACAATACACATCTCCCAATGTATATATACAAAGACAATACACACTTCCCAATGAATATACACAAAGACAATACACACCTCCCAATGTAAATACACTGAGACAATACACACCTCCCAATGTATATACACAAAGACAATACACACCTCCCAATGTATATATACAAAGACAATACACACATCCCAATGTATATACACAAAGACAATACGTACCTCCCAACTATATACACTGAGACAATACACACCTCCCAATGTATATACACTGAGACAATACACACCTCCCAATGTATATACACTGAGACAATACACACCTCCGAATGTATATACACTGAGACAATACACATCTCCGAATGTATATACACAAAGACAATACACACCTCCCAATGTATATACACTGAGACAATACACACCTCCCAATGTATATACACTGAGACAATACACACCTCCCAATGTATATACACTGAGACAATACACACCTCCGAATGTATATACACTGAGACAATACACATCTCCGAATGTATATACACTGAGACAATACACATCTCCGAATGTATATACACAAAGACAATACACACCTCCCAATGTATATACACTGAGACAATACACACCTCCCAATGTATATACACTGAGACAATACACACCTCCCAATGTATATACACAAAGACAATACACACCTCCCAATGTATATATATATACAAAGACAATACACATCTCCCACTGTATAAATCAGCTTCTGTTACAGGTGACGAAGAACAGAATCATCTCGTCAATTTTGACACAAAATACGAACGTTCGTAAGTGTCCACTAAGCAACTCTATAAAGAGTCTTTAGAAATGGCGGAAGAAACTCTCTAAAAAGAGAGCATTTGGAAGAACCTGTGTTCAACTTAAGAGTGAATAATGAGGCCCTTTTTTTGACTATGTCAGCTGCTGGCCAACTGAAAAAAAGGGAAAGAAGAAAGAAAAAGGATTCGGGGGTTTGCATGGAGGAGGTTGCAGACTTTTGGAGAGGCTGGAAGAAAGTCTTGAGATAAGCGTTTGGAAAATCTGGGAAAAAGTCTGAAAGCCAGAGATTATGGGAGATTAAAATGTGTGGAAAAAGGCTTAAGACAGAGTTAAGACACTGTGAGGGGGGAGAGGAGAGAGAGAGAGAGAGAGAGAGAGAGAAGAGAGAGAGAGAGAGAGAGAGAGAG
>NC_069444.1:16098792-16101292 GCF_026875155.1 Cherax quadricarinatus
GTTACATCTGACAGTCTGACAGAGACACAGATTGACTGATGTTGTAGTAGCCAGACTTAGGCATAGTTACATCTGACAGTCTGACACCCACACAGATTGACTGATGTTGCAGTAGCCAGACTTAGGCTTAGTTACATCTGACAGTCTGACAGACACACAGACTGATGTTGTAGTAGCCAGACTTAGGCTTAGTTACATCTGACAGTCTGACAGAGACACAGATTGACTGATGTTGTAGTAGCCAGACTTAGGCTTGGTTACAAGAACTCGTGAGAGTCTGACAGTTCCTCCAGAATATACTGCCTCAATATTATGGAGGAATATAGAGACGGTATAATAAACTATATGAGATATCGAGTTATATTATTAATGAATATAAAAACCCAGACATATTAAACAAATATACTAAATTAGATGCGCAGAATAGGCCTAGTTTCTAGGCCTATTCTGCATCCATATGTTCTTGCACTACCATCCACAGGATGGGTAGAGGTGTAGTTCTATAATTCAGAGGACAATTATCATGAGCTTTTCAGGCGATTATTATAGGTTTCTGAAGATTATAATTTTTTTTTTTGGGGGGGGAGATTATCGTTGGTTTCTTAAAGCGATTATCATGGGTATCTTGAAGGGATTATTATAGTTATGACGACTAGTTTTCAGGAATTATTGAAGAGGAATTATTGCCTATTATTAAATGACCTTACAATTATATAATAGGGGGAATAATCATGAATTATCACAGCAATCTTAAAGAGTAACCAGACCTGGGTTTCAGGGAGGCAAAATTATTGTGGATTATCTTAGGATTATCGCGAGTTTCAATAGAGAAATTAGCGTAAAAACTAATTATACATCCCAGAGGAAAATAATTATAGACCAGGTTAAACCTGTTGAACATGGCAATGAGATTATATTATAATTTCAGAAGGGCGGAGGGAATTATTCTATGTTTTTCAGCAAGTAAATGAAAGAATCTGAAGTGAATTATCATGTATTGGGAGAGGAATTATCTTATGAATTGTGGTGGACGGTGTAGGTGGGATTATCATGGGGATTATCATAGGGGATTTAAAGATAGTAATTATTGCTGTTTTTAGGGATTATTCTTTAGTTTGTTGTTGTTGCTGCTAGGTCTCTCTCTCTCTCTCTCTCTCTCTCTCTCTCTCTCTCTCTCTCTCTCTCTCTCTCTCTCTCTCTCTCTCTCTCTCTCTCTCTCTCTCTCTCTCTCTTTCTGACGCAAAATAAGTTATAACTGACGCAATATTTGACGCAGTATAGGAAATCTTGACTCACAGAGTGATTCACCTCACATGGGTAGGGGAGAGGCGCCCCCCTTCCCGGAAGATGATGAGTAATGGGGAGGGGAGGGAGAGGGGAAGATAGGAGGGGAGGAGGAGGGGGCAGCGAGAGCAATATCTAAGAGGATAAGTAGGTTATGGGTAGGGAATGGGTGGAATATTTGTAAGAAATGGGTAGGAAATATGCAAGGAATGGGGCCGGGGGAGGGGGGAGGGGGGAGTGGGGGAGGGATTTACTAAATATGGCTTAGATGGGATTTGAATCTAATTGAATTAAGGGAAATGGGTTGAATTCCCCCTTTCCCTTTGGGAGGAAAAATGGGGGAGGGGGGATGAGGATGAGGAAGACAAGGAAGAAGAGGAGGTAGAGGTGGAAGAGAAGGAAGAGGAGAAGAAGAGAGGAGGATGAAGGATGAAGTGTCCCGAGGCTGTGATTGGCTACTCCACGAAGTAGTGAGACTGTGATTGGCTACACCACAAAGTAGTGAGGCTGTGATTGGCTACTCCACGAAGTAGTGAGGCTGTGATTGGCTACTCCACGAAGTAGTGAGGCTGTGATTGGCTACTCCACGAAGCAGCGAGGCTATGATTGGCTACTCCACGAAGTAGCGAGGCTGTGATTGATCGAACCCGATGTCTGATTCACTAATAAAATCTGAGCTTGACTAGGATTGGGCCGATGATTGGTTCCTTATAATATGTAGTGGGCGCTGATAGGCTGTTCAGACCTCGTGAAGGATGACGACTGGCTGATTAGAATTTAATCCAAGACGGTGATTGGCTGCTCTTAAAACAGCCAATCATTAGTAGATTGTCCTAATCTACCAATTATGGTCATAATCTACCATAATATACAAGGAGATACTGGTAATCTACCCCTGGATGGTGGTAATCTACCCCTGGATGGAGGTAATCTACCCCTGGATGGTGGTAATCTACCCCTGGATGGTGGTAATCTACCCCTGGATGGTGGTAATCTACCCCTGGATGGTGGTAATCTACCCCTGGATGGTGGTAATCTACCCCTGGATGGTGGTAATCTACCCCTGGATGGTGGTGGTAATCTACCCCTGGATGGAGGTAATCTACCCCTGGATGGTGGTAATCTACCCCTGGATGGTGGTAATCTACCCCTGGATGGTGGTAATTTACCCCTGGATGGTGGTAATCTACCCCTGGATGGAGGTAATCTACCCCTG
>NC_069444.1:16108792-16126292 GCF_026875155.1 Cherax quadricarinatus
GTTTATATGAACGTTTATAAGAACGTTTATAAGAACGTTTATAAGAACGTTTATAAGAACGTTTATATGAACGTTTATAAGAACGTTTGTATGAACGTTTATATGAACGTTTATATGAACGTTTATAAGAAACGTTTATATGAACGTTTATAAGAGCGTTTATATGAACGTTTATAAGAACGTTTGTATGAACGTTTATATGAACGTTTATAAGAACGTTTATAAGAACGTTTATATGAACGTTTATAAGAACGTTTGTATGAACGTTTATATGAATGTTTATAAGAACGTTTATATGAACGTTTATATGAACGTTTATAAGAACGTTTGTATGAACGTTTTATGAACGTTTATAAGAACGTTTGTATGAACGTTTATATGAACGTTTATAAGAACGTTTGTATGAACGTTTATATGAACGTTTATAAGAACGTTTAGATGAACGTTTATAAGAACGTTTGTATGAACGTTTATATGAACGTTTATAAGAACGTTTAGATGAACGTTTATAAGAACGTTTGTATGAACGTTTATATGAACGTTTATAAGAACGTTTATATTAACGTTTATAAGAACATTTATATGAACGTTTATATTAACGTTTATATTAACGTTTATATTAACGTATATAAGAACGTTTGAGGATCATTCCAAAGACGACTAAGGAATTTTTAACGTTTAAGAAACGTTTAAGAAAAGTTTAAGAAAATTTAAGGCATGTTTAATGGCGTTTAGAAAAATTAAAGGACGCTTAAGAACGTTTAGGAACTTTTAAAGGACGTTCAGGAAAATTTAAGGAACGTTTAAGACACGTGGTTTTTAGGGAAGATTTTCAGAGCGTGTAGTGACGTTTTAAGGTGAAATAGAAGCGTTTAAGGAGCGTTTAAGCAACATTTGAAGAAGCATTTACCTATTTCAGTAAACTTTAAGGGAACTTTCAGAGAGCCTTTAAAGAGCATTTAAAGAGCAATTAAAGAGCAATTAAAGAGCAATTAAAGAGCAATTAAAGAGCAATTAAAGAGCATTTAAAGAACATTTAAAGAACATTTAAAGAGCATTTAAAGAACATTTAAAGAGCATTTAAAGAGCATTTAAAGAGCATTTAAAGAGCATTTAAAGAGCATTTAAAGAACATTTAAAGAGCATTTAAAGAACATTTAAAGAGCATTTAAAGAGCATTTAAAGAGCATTTAAAGAACATTTAAAGAGCATTTAAAGAGCATTTAAAGAGCATTTAAAGGAGCATTTAAAGAGCATTTAAAGAGCATTTAAAGGAGCATTCAAATAGCATTTAAAGGAGCATTTAAAAAGCATTTAAAAGCATTTAAAAGCATTTAAAGAGCATTTAAAGGAGCATTTAAAGAGTATTTAAAGGAGCATTTAAGGATCATTTAAAAATAATTTAAAGAGCATTTAAAGGAGCATTTAAAGAGCATTTAAAGGAGCGTTTACAGAGCATTTATAGGAGCATTTAAAGAACATTTAAAGGAGCACTTATAAAGCATTTAAAGGAGCATTTACGGCAATGTAACCAAGACTTCAGGGACTTGAAACTTAAAAGGGCATTTAGGGCAATTTTTAAGCAGAGTCGAAGGAGCATTTTAGGATTTTTTTTTTTCACTGGCATTTCTAGTATTTAATTTCTTCGATTTTTTTTTTAAATCAGACGTAATTCATTATATTAAAACGTAGTTTTTTTCGACGAAACAGAAGGTCGAATTTTTTTTCTCTGTTGAGCTACGTCAACAGACGACGATAAATCCGTTGACGTTTTGAGTTACCGTACGTCGCTGATCCTAAATTGCTCTGAATTGTAGGATTTAATCCTAAATTTGCTCTGAATTGTAGGATTTAATCCTAAATTTGCCCTGATTTGTAGGATTTAATCCTTAATTTGCCTTGAACTGTAGGATTTAATCCTAAATTTGCCTGAATTCTAGGATTTAATCCTAAATTTGCTCTGAATGTTAGGATTAAATCCTAAACTTGCTCTGAACTATAGGATTTAATCCTTAATTTGCCTTGAATTGTAGGATTTAATCCTAAATTTACTCTGAATTGTAGGATTTAATCCTAAACTTGCCGTGAATAATAGGATTTAATCCTAAACTTGCCCTGAATTGTAGGATGTAATCCTAAACTTGGCCTGAATTGTAGGATTTAATCCTAAACTTGCCCTGAATTGTAGGATTTAATTTTAAATTGCCCTGAATTGTATGTCAAAACCGTAAGTGTCACCGATGTTATTATTATTAATATTATTATAGTTATTATTATTGTTACTACTATTATTATCATTATTATTACCATTGTTATTGTTATTATTATTATTATTATTATTATTATTATTATTATTATTATTATTATTATTATTATTATTATCTGAACAGGGACTGATCGAATCCCTGATGTTTACGTACGCCACTAGACTTTTCCTGACTACAATGGCCGTTCCCTGATCATCCCTAACTATCCTGTCAGCTCCCTGACCATCCCTAACTATCCTGTCAGCTCCCTGACCACCCCTAACTATCCTGTCAGCTCCCTGACCATCCCTAACTATCCTGTCAGCTCCCTGACCATCCCTAACTATCCTGTCAGCTCCCTGACCATCCCTAACTATCCTGTCAGTTCCCTGACCATCCCTAACTATCCTTTCAGCTCCCTGACCATCCCTAAGTATCCTGTCAGCTCCCTGACCATCCCTAACTATCCTGTCAGCTCCCTGACCATCCCTAACTATCCTGTCAGTTCCCTGACCATCCCTAAGTATCCTGTCAGCTCCCTGACCATCCCTAACTATCCTGTCAGCTCCCTGACCACCCCTAACTATCCTGTCAGCTCCCTGACCATCTCTAACTATCCTGTCAGCTCCCTGACCATCCCTAACTATCCTGTCAGTTCCCTGACCATCCCTAACTATCCTTTCAGCTCTTTGACCATCCCTAACTATCCTGTCAGTTCCCTGACCATCCCTAACTATCCTGTCAGCTCCCTGACCATCCCTAACTATCCTGTCAGTTCCCTGACCATCCCTAACTATCCTTTCAGCTCCCTGACCATCCCTAAGTATCCTGTCAGCTCCCTGACCATCCCTAACTATCCTGTCAGCTCCCTGACCATCCCTAACTATCCTGTCAGTTCCCTGACCATCCCTAAGTATCCTGTCAGCTCCCTGACCATCCCTAACTATCCTGTCAGCTCCCTGACCACCCCTAACTATCCTGTCAGCTCCCTGACCATCCCTAACTATCCTGTCAGCTCCCTGACCATCCCTAACTATCCTGTCAGTTCCCTGACCATCCCTAACTATCCTTTCAGCTCTTTGACCATCCCTAACTATCCTGTCAGTTCCCTGACCATCCCTAACTATCCTGTCAGCTCCCTGACCATCCTTAACTATCCTGTCAGCTCCCTGACCATCCCTAACTATCCTGTCAGCTCCCTGACCATCCCTAACTATCCTGTCAGTTCCCTGACCATCCCTAAGTATCCTGTCAGCTCCCTGACCATCCCTAACTATCCTGTCAGCTCTCAGATCATTCCTAACTATCCTGTCAGCTCCCTGACCATGCCTAACTATCCTGTCAGCTCTCAGATCATCCCTAACCATCCTGTCAGCTCCCTAACCATCCCTAAATATCCTGTCAGTTCTCAGATCATCCCTAACTATCCTGTCAGCTCCCTGACCATCCCTAACTATCCTGTCAGCTCTCAGACCATCCCAAATTATCCTGTCAGCTCTCAGATCATCCCTAACTATCCTGTCAGCTTCCTGACCATCCCTAACTATCCTGTCAGCTCTCAGATCATCCCTAACTATCCTGTCAGCTTCCTGACCATCCCTAACTATCCTGTCAGCTTCCTGACCATCCCTAACTATCCTGTCAGCTCTCAGATCATCCCTAACTATCCTTTAAGTTTCCTGACTATCCCTAACTATCTTGTCACATAACTAGTATCCCTGCCTTGTCGGCTCTCAAGCCTGTTCCTAGACCATTTTTAGCTATCCTGACCATTTTCTAGTATCTAACCCATCATCTTCGTCTCTCTCTCTCTCTCTCTCTCTCTCTCTCTCTCTCTCTCTCTCTCTCTCTCTCTCTCTCTCTTCTCTCTCTCTCTCTCTCTCTCTCTCTCTCTCTCTCATCCTGCTGGGAGGCTCTAAATACGTAGGGATAAGGAAACGTACAAGTGGGGGGGGAGAAGAAAGTAATCACGATTAATCTGTAGAAAAAGAGAAGGGTAGAAAGGAAGAGAGAAAAGGAGTGAAGAAGGAGTAAGAGAGGAAAAGTAGGAGAATGATGAAGAGAAGGGAGTACATGGGAGAGACAGAGACCAGAGGAACTGATAGTCCACACCAAGACTATCTGCTGAGAGTAATTATTTCATCAACTGTACTGTATTTAAGTGTGTGATATAAGGATAGTGAACCAGGATAAGGAAGGACGAGGAGGAGAAGGAAGAGAGAGGAGGAGGAGGAGGAGGAGGAGGAAGGAGAAGAGAACTATTTACTGAGAAGGACCATTTACTAACTGGATTAATAACTATCGTGTATTATCAAGATGTGCGAGGCAGGAATAGTAGAGGAGAAAGAGGAGGAGAAGAAGAAGAAGGAAGAGGAGGATGAGGAGGAGAAAGAAGAGGAGTCAAGAAATATGGTAGTATATATCACAGGGAGGTACAAACCCGAGTGGGCATGACATAATTTATCACCTTCATCAATCTTGGCTGGGGTTAGAACCCAGGGCTCAACTTGTAATTGGGTTGGTAATGATTGCTGGGATAGAAGGGATAGATAGGAGGGATAGACGAGGGGCATATAGATGGGAGAGGGATAGACAAGGGATAGATAAGAGGGATAGTTTAGTGTTTACTTTTTAACAAAGGATAAGTTTCCCACCCTTTTTCTTTACCACACACACATATATATTATATATATATATATAAATATTATTATATATATATTATTATATATAATATATATATATATATATATTATTGTATTTATTATTATTGTACACAGCGGGAACCGAAACCGTAAAGCACTTGGAACTGGATGAATCAAGTTGATCGAGGAAAGGAGCTATCTTCACTTGTGAGCTTGAGCTATTAAAGAGGGGACGAGAGAAGGAGAGTGGTTTAAACTTAATTGCGGGATAGACGGGTCTTACATATGGAGAAGCTAGGGCAATAATCCAGACGTAGATACAGGGATTAAGTCCCTTTAGTGTTTCTTTAACATGTAGTTCCACCCTTTTTCTACCCCTACACTTTATATCTATAATATATTACCTATTACTCTATCTATATCTTTTTATATCTCTTCTCTATGTAATCCCCTTTATCCGATTGCTGTGATTATAGGTGATTTTTTTTACCTCAACTCGTAGGTAAAGGCTTAATCCCTTAAGGTTGAAGCGAGTGTGGATACTGGAATGTAGATATTTGTCCGTGATGGGAGCAATATCCTGTGGCTGATATTAGATGGTGGGATGCAAGGTAAGTTCCTATACTTATTTAACCTGTGGCTTCATATGTGGGATATATGTATGTTTGTATATATGATTGTTGTGGTTGTTTGTATGCTGTGTTATTTTTGGTTGTTGTATCTTTGGTTTTTTGTTTGTTTTTGTATTCTGTTTTTGTTGTTGGGTTTTGTATGCTGTGTGGTTGTTTGTTGTGTTTTGTGATCCTGGGTGGTGTTGTTGTGGTTGTTTGATGCTGGTGTGGTTGTGTTTTCTTTTGTGGTTTTTGTGTATCCTGTGGTTTTGTTGTGGTATGTTGTGGATTAGGTGTGGATTGTTGTTCGTTTATTAATCTGGTGGTGGTTGTTTGTTTAGGGTTAATTCTGGTGGTATTTTTTTGGTTGTTTTGATGCTGGTGTGGTTGTTGTTTCGGTTTTGGGAGCTGTGTGGTTGTTGTTGTGGTTCTGTGTTGTTGTATGCTGTGTGGTTGTTGTTGTGGTTGTTTGATGCTGGTTGGTTGTTGTTGTGGTTGTTGTGATGCTGGTGTGGTTGTTGTTGTGGTGTTGTGTGGATGCTGGTGTGGTTGTTGTTGTGGTTTTGTGGATGCTGGTGTGTGGTTGTTTGTTGCTGGTGTTTGTGGATGCTGTTGTGGTTGTTGTTTGGTTGTTGTGGTTGTTGTGGATGCTGGTGTGGTTGTTGTTGTGGTTGTTGTGTATGCTGGTGTGGTGTTGTTGTTGGTTGTTGTGGATGCTGGTGTGGTTGTTGTTGTGGTTGTTGTGATGCTGGTTTGTGGTTGTTGTTGGGTTTGTTGTGGATGCTGGTGTGGTTGTTGTTGTGGTTGTTGTGGATGCTGGTGTGGTTGTTGTTGTGGTTGTTGTGGATGCTGGTGTGGTTGTTGTTGTGGTTGTTGTGTATGCTGGTGTGGTTGTTGTTGTGGTTGTTGTGGATGCTGGTGTGGTTGTTGTTGTGGTTGTTGTGGATGCTGGTGTGGTTGTTGTTGTGGTTGTTGTGGATGCTGGTGTGGTTGTTGTTGTGGTTGTTGTGGATGCTGGTGTGGTTGTTGTTGTGGTTGTTGTGATGCTGGTGGTGGTTGTTGTGTGATGCTGGTGGGTTGTTGTGGTTGATGCTGGTGTGGTTGTTGTTGCGGTTGTTGTGGATGCTGGTGTGGTTGTTGTTGCGGTTGTTGTGGATGCTGGTGTGGTTTTGTGGTTGTGGTTGTTGTGGATGCTGGTGTGGTTGTTGTTGTGGTTGTTGTGTATGCTGGTTGTGGTTGTTGTTGTGGTTGTTGTGGATGCTGGTTGTGGTTGTTGTTGGCGGTTGTTGTGGGATGCTGGTGTGGTTGTTGTTGCGGTTGTTGTGGATGCTGGTGTGGTTGTTGTTGTGGTTGTTGTGGTTGTTGTGGATGCTGTGTGGTTGTTGTTGTGGTTGTTGTGGATGCTGGTGTGGTTGTTGTTGTGGTTGTTGTGGATGCTGTGTGGTTGTTGTTGTGGTTGTTGTGGATGCTGGTGTGGTTGTTGTTGTGGTTGTTGTGGATGCTGGTGTGGTTGTTGTTGTGGTTGTTGTGGATGCTGGTGTGGTTGTTGTTGCGGTTGTTTGTGGTGTTGCTGGTGTGGTTGGTGTTGTGGTGTTGTGGATGCTGTTGTGGGTTGTTGTTGTGGTTGTTGTGGATGCTGGTGGTGGTTGTTGTTGTTGTGTTGTTGTGGATGCTGGTGTGGTTGTTGTTGCGGTTGTTGTGGATGCTGGTGTGGTTGTTGTTGTGGTTGTTGTGGATGCTGGTGTGGTTGTTGTTGTGGTTGTTGTGGATCTGTTTGTGGTTGTGTTGGCGGTTTGTTGTGGTGTTGTTGCTGGTTTGTTGCGGTGGTTGTGGGTTGTTGTGATGCTGGTGTGGTTGTTGTTGCGTTGTTGTGGATGCTGGTGTGGTTTTTTGTTTGGGTTGTTGTGGATGCTGGGGGGTGGTTGTTTGTTGTGTTGTTGTGGTGTGTGTGGTTGTGTGTGGGTTTGGTGTTTGTGGATGCTGGTGTGTTGTGTTGTGGTTGTTGTGATGCTGGTGTGGTTGTTGTTGTGGTTGTTGTGGATGCTGGTGGTTGTTGTTGTGGTTGTTGTTGTGGTTGTGGTGTGGTTGTGGTTGTTGTGTGGTTGTTGTGGTTATTGTGGGTTGTTGTGTGTGGTTGTTGTTGTGGTGTGGTGTGGTTTTGTTGGTTGTTGGTGTGTTGTGGTTGTTGTGGATGTGTTGTGGATGTGGTTTTGGGTTGTTTGGTGATTGTTGTGTTGTTGTTGGTTGTGGGTTGTTGTTATGGTTGGTTGTTGTGGTTGTTGTGGTTGGTGTGTAGTTGTGTGTGGTTGTTGTTGTGGTTGTTGTGGTTGTTGGTGTTGTGTTGGGGTTTGTTTTTTGTGTTTTGGGTTGTTGATGCTGGTTTGGTTGTTGTTGTGATTGTTGTGGTTATTGTTGCTGTTTTTTTGTTGTTGTGGTTGTTATTCAGTTGTTGATGTGGTGGTTGTTTTGTTGTTGTTATTGTGGTTGTTTTGTTGTGGTTGTTGTTGTGGTTGTTATTGTGGTTGTTGTTGTTGTGGTTGTTGTTGTGGTTGTTATTGTGGTTGTTGGTGTGGTGGTTGTTATTGTGGTTGTTGTTGTTGTTGTTGTTGTGATTATTGTGGTTGTTGTTGTGGTTATGGTAATGATTGTTGTTGTTGTTGATGTAGTTATTGTTGTTGTTATTGCTATTAATAATAAAACCTGATTTCCAGCTTTAAACACTCAAGTATTCCGCTGCTGGACGTCACTTAACAAGCGCCGGTGTCTCTGAGTGCTGGTCCCTGAGTGCTAACTTGAGAATGCGTCTTCCGACTGGCTTTAAACCTTAAACTTTGGGAGGAGGCGCCAGTTTACCGTTGTTATTGAAACAAAATAGGAGAATACTACTTATTATCTTTTGATGACCTGTGAAATGCTTTCTTCTGATTCCTCCTTTGAATCTTTAAACCGCACTCTGCACTATTCCTTTCGCCTCGTATTAACGTTGGCCCACCAAACAGGCGTTCATTTCTGCCTCTGTTACCGCTTCTGTTAACGCTTGAAACTGACTTTTCTCCCTTTCCGTTAATGACTGTTGCTGTTCTCCGTTTTTCGTAATTCACGAATTATCAACAGATTATCAGAATTAAAGCAAATTACCACAATTGTCGGGAATACAAAAGAGGATTGGCATTTAAATGCATTTACAGCCAACCTTCGTCTTCTGTAATTTTACTAATGTAGTCAGAGATTATTTAACATATCTAGGAATAATTATAATATATATATATATATATATATATATATATATATATATATATATATTATATATATATATATATAATATATATATAAATATATATATATATATATATATATATATATATATTATATATATATATATATATATATATATATATATATATATATATATATATATATATATATATATATATAATGGGAAGGCAGTGCTAATCCCATTTCATTTCGTTGTTTTACGGCTTCCGGCTTTCATTTAGCGGTCGACTTTGTGGTGGGTGAACGCAGGCGGCGGGTAACGTCGGTTTTAATAACGAAGGTATAACTGGGTCTAGGGTACGAGATTGATATAAACCTGGTGGCTGGGTTTATTCTCGGGCTAGGACGCCCTCGTTGTGTTTTGTCAGTGTTTTAAATCTGTGGCTGGTCTCTCTGTGTTGTTGTTCTCTGTGTGTTGTTGTTCTCTGTGTGTTGTTGTTCTCTGTGTGTTGCTGTACTCTGTGTGTTGCTGTACTCTGTGTGTTGCTGGTCTCTGTGTGTTGTTGTTCTCTATGTGTGTTGGTGTTCTCTGTGTGTTGCTGTACTCTGTGTGTTGCTGTTCTCTGTGTGTTGTTGTTCTCTATGTGTGTTGGTGTTCTCTGTATGTTGCTGTACTCTGTGTGTTGCTGTACTCTGTGTGTTGTTCTCTATGTGTGTTGGTGTTCTCTGTGTGTTGCTGTACTCTGTGTGTTGCTGTACTCTGTGTGTTGCTGTTCTCTGTGTGTTGCTCTTCTCTATGTGTGTTGGTGTTCTCTGTGTGTTGCTGTGCTCTGTGTGTTGCTGTTCTCTGTGTGTTGTTGTTCTCTATGTGTGTTGGTGTTTTCTGTGTGTGCTGGTGTTCTCTGTATGTGTTGCTGTTCTCTCTGTGTTGTTGTTCTCTATGTGTGTTGGTGTTCTCTGTGTGTTGCTGTACTCTGTGTGTTGCTGTTCTCTGTGTGTGGCTGTACTCTGTGTGTTGCTGTACTCTGTGTGTTGCTGCACTCTGTGTGTTGCTGTACTCTGTGTGTTGCTGTACTCTGTGTGTTGCTGTTCTCTGTGTGTTGTTGTTCTCTATGTGTGTTGGTGTTCTCTGTGTGTTGCTGTACTCTGTGCGTTTCTGTTCTCTGGTGTTTTGTTGTTCTCTATGTGTGTTGGTGTTCTCTGTGTGTGCTGGTGTTCTCTGTATGTGTTGCTGTTCTCTCTGTGTTGTTGTTCTCTATGTGTGTTGGTTTTTCTCTGTGTGTTGCTGTAATCTGTGTGTTGCTGTTCTCTGTGTGTGGCTGTACTCTGTGTGTTGCTGTACTCTGTGTGTTGCTGTACTCTGTGTGTTGCTGTACTCTGTGTGTTGCTGTTCTCTGTGTGTTGTTGTTCTCTATGTGTGTTGATGTTCTCTGTGTGTTGCTGTACTCTGTGTGTTGCTGTTCTCTGTGTGTTGGTGTTCTCTGTGTGTTGCTGTACTCTGTGTGTTGCTGTACTCTGTGTGTGGCTGTACTCTGTGTGTTGCTGTACTCTGTGTGTTGCTGTACTCTGTGTGTTGCTGTACTCTGTGTGTTGCTGTACTCTGTGTGTTGCTGTTCTCTGTGTGTTGTTGTACTCTGTGTGTTGCTGTTCTCTGTGTGTTGTTGTTCTCTATGTGTGTTGGTGTTCTCTGTGCGTTGCTGTTCTCTGTGTGTTGTTGTTCTCTATGTGTGTTGGTGTTCTCTGTGTGTGCTGGTGTTCTCTGTATGTGTTGCTGTTCTCTCTGCGTTGCTGCTCTCCGTGTTATTGTTCTCTCTGTGTTCCTGTTCTTTGTGTGTTATTGTTCTCTGTGTGTTACTGTTCTTTGTGTGTTACTGTTATCTATGTGTCTGTCATTTGTGTGTGTTTGTCCTCTGTGTGTGTTTGTTCTCTGTGTGCGTTTGTCCTCTGTGTATGTTTGTTCTCTGTGTGCGTTTGTCCTCTGTGTGCGTTTGTCCTCTGTGTGTGTTTGTCCTCTGTGTGTGTTTGTCCTCTGTGTGTGTTTGTCCTCTGTGTGTGTTTGTCCTCTGTGTGTGTTTGTCCTCTGTGTGTGTTTGTCCTCTGTGTGTGTTTGTCCTCTGTGTGTGTTTGTCCTCTGTGTGTGTTTGTCCTCTGTGTGTGTATCTGTCATTGTCTTGCTTGGAAACCCTATTTGTTTGTTTCATATCAATAACGTCTAATTATGTGAGCTGAGGCTGTCTGATGCGCTGAGGTACCAGCTCTCAGCATGTACAGAAAGCAAGTAAATATTGACCTACCGCCTGTAAAAATCTTGTGTTAGAGAGAGAGAGAGAGAGAGAGAGAGAGAGAGAGAGAAGGAGAGAGTTCTTTCGATTATATCTCGCACACTGTCACAAAAAATTTTCTCATTCTCTCTCTCTCTCTCTCTCTCTCTCTCTCTCTCTCTCTCTCTCTCTCTCTCTCTCTCTCTCTCTCTTCTCTCTCTCTCTCTCTCTCTCTCTCTCCTCTCTCTCCTCTCTCTATAATGGTTCATATTTATCGACCTCACGCCTCATTACCCGCGTGGTTTAGTGTAGATCACACCAGTAAATAACATTGCTAGCCCTGAGCACACAGCAGACCGCAAACATCGCAAATCACAGCACTGAGGTATCGCTAGGTAAAAAATGCGATAGCCTCATCATCTGCTGGGCTAAGGTGATGTTTTGCTCCTCGGGAGAAATGGATAAAGAAGACGTCTTCATGATGTTATGGCATATATAGGGCCACCGACTGCTCAGCACCGTATCGAACCCTTGGTGAGTAGCCCGGTGACCGTCTCTCTGGTGGTCAGTTGAACCAGCGGCGTCAGTAGGGCCAGTACCCCATCCATGTCAGGGGGATGGGCATGGCTGGGTAGGGGCACGAGCTCACCACCTGGGCACTGCTAACACTGCCCAGCTTGTGTGGAATTAATACACCGTGTCAGCACAGCGGGAGGAGAGACAGGCGGTACCACCAAAGCCTTGAAACATTCTGTCTTATTTAACCTTCCGGGACGTGCTTGTCTTCAAGTCACGGGGGGCAGAGGGTAAGTACGTAAGTAAGTAAGTTTATTCAGGTATACACAAATACAGTTACATAGAATTATCATACATAGCAGCATATGTGTAGAGAACCTAGGATAACCCGAAGGGCCCCCTGAGGCTGATATCAAACACCAGGGGCCGAAAGAAGTGAGTCAAGGGCCCCAAGGAATGAGTTCAGAGGCTGCAAAGAATGAGTGGAATGTCCTTAACTGCATAGAATGAGTGGAATGTCCTTAACTGCACAGAATAAGTGGAATGTCCTTAACTGCATAGAATCAGTGGAATGTCCTTAACTAATTGCAACAAAAGTTGCAATTAGTTAAGGAGTCTTAGCATGTGTACCAGCAGCTGAAAGAGGAGCTTAGGGTTGCTAAGCTTGAGATACGGCGACTGACAGCGGAAAACAAGAGGATTCGAAGTAATTCTCCTGTTGTGAGTCCTCAGGTCAAGAGAGGAACTTGGTCAGTGGCCGGCCTATATGGAACAAAGCTGAAAATCAAGAAGTCTGTTGGAGTGGCGGAAACAACGAAGATCCAGAAGATTGCTGCGGAGACTTCCAACCCATTTTCGGTGTTACCAGACGAATGTGGATTGTCTGCTGGGAACGCCACATATAAATAAGGTCTTGAGGATATCTCTCCAAGAGAGAACCCACAGTAATGGATTTAAATTAGATAAGTTTAGATTTAGAAAGGACATAGGAAAGTATTGGTTTGGAAATAGGGTAGTTGATGAGTGGAACAGTCTACCTAGTTGGGTTATTGAGGCTGGGACTTTGGGTAATTACAAATTTAGGTTGGATAAGTACATGAGTGGGAGGGGTTGGATTTGAGTGGGACTTGCACATCAGAGCTTATTTCTTGGGTGGCATTGAAAGTTGGGTTGGGCAAATGTTTTGTCAGTGGGATGAATTGTAAAGGACCTGCCTAGTATGGGCCAACAGGCCTGCTGCAGTGTTCCTCCTTTCTTATGTTATTATAAGGACCTGCCTCGCATGGGCCAGTAGGCCTTCTACAGTGTTCCTCCATTCTTATGTGTATAAACATTCCAGTTAAGAAATTCCCCAGAATGAGTTGCACTTCCCCAGAGAATGAGTTAGATGTTTCCAAAGAGTAAGATAAGGGGCCCAAACGATTGTAAATATCAGCCGAATTAACGAAAGAATTAGGGGGCCCCATGGAATGAGTTAGTGGCCCCCTAGAATGAAGTTCAGACTTCAATGAGTTATAGACCCAGGGGGATTAGTTATACCCCCGGGGAAATGAGTTAGGGGGCCCCCGACGAATAAATTAGGGGGCCCCCGACGAATAAATTAGGGTCACCGACGAGTGTAGACACAGCTCGGGGCCCGATAATGCCATCGGCGTGACGCAAGGGGCCTCGCTACACCCGTCAACCTATTTTAATAACGCAGTGAAACGAATAATAAGTTGCCAGGCGAACACTTCAGTAATGAAGCGTGTGGGAGTGAAGTGTGGGAGTGAAGTGTGGGAGTGAAGTGTGGGAGTGAAGTGTGGGAGTGAAGTGTGTGTGTGTGTGTGTGTGTGTGTGTGTGTGTGTGTGTGTGTGTGTGTGTGTGTGTGTGTGTGTGTGTGTGTGTGTGTGTGTTTGTGTGTGTGTGTGTGTGTTTGGACGTCCTCATTCTATTAGACGCACCCCTAGCGCGTCCCAGCGTGAGTCCTGTCGTGGATGTCCGACGTCCCGTAGCGATTCACAATGCCTGCTGACACGGCCGCACCACCACCACCCCCAGAACCCACCACCACCCCAGCACCACCACCACCCCCAGAACCACCACCACCCCCAGCACCACCACCACACCAAGCACCACCACCATCCCCAGCACCACCACCACCCCCAGCACCACCACCACCCCCAGAACTACCACCACCCCCAGCACCACCACCACACCAAGCACCACCACCATCCCCAGCACCACCACCACCCCCAGAACCACCACCACCCCCCAGAACCACCATCACCCCCAGCATCACCACAACCCCCAGCCCCACCACAACCAACCCCAGCACCACCAGCACCTCAGGACCACCACCACCCCAGCACCACCATCACCCACAGCACCACCACCACCCCTCTTAGGTCATAAGACTAGACAACCCCCCTCCCTCCCCAATCCCACCAATCCCCCTACCGTCCCCAGCTACCTTAACACACACACACACACACACACACACACACACACACACACACACACACACACACACACACGAGGAGAGGTTAAGGGAAATCAACCTGACGACACTGGAGGACAGGAGAGATAGGGGGGACAAGATAACGACATACAAAATACTGAGAGGAATTGACAAGGTGGACAAAGACAGGATGTTCCAGAGATTGGACACAGTAACAAGGGGACACAGTTGGAAGTTGAAGACACAGATGAATCACAGGGATGTTAGGAAGTATTTCTTCAGCCACAGAGTAGTCAGTAAGTGGAATAGTTTGGGAAGCGATGTAGTGGAGGCAGGATCCATACAAAGCTTTAAGCAGAGGTATGATAAAGCTCACGGCTCAGGGAGAGTGACCTAGTAGCGATCAGTGAAGAGGCGGGGCCAGGAGCTCGGACTCGACCCCCGCAACCTCAACTAGGTGAGTACAACTAGGTGAGTACACTCACACACACACACACACACACACACACACACACACACACACACACACACACACACACACACACACACACACACACACACACACACACACACACACACACACACAAAGGAACAGCAGGAAGAAAATCATCTTGGAAACAGTGGTGTTATATTGACACTGAAAGTAATACATAAACACTCTCTCTCTCTCTCTCTCTCTCTCTCTCTCTCTCTCTCTCTCTCTCTCTCTCTCTCTCTCTCTCTCTCTCTCTCTCTCTCCTCTCTGTCTCTCTCTCCTCTTCAAAATAAATTTGAAATACGCTCTATAATTTACCCTGGAGTAGGTTCTGGGAGCAGGATTGTTACCACCGTGTGATTGCCTTGTTCCTCCTATCACCACCATCAGCAACTACCGCAAACTACCACAAACTATTGCTAACTATCGCACTCGTTTATTTAAAACAACGTCCGTTAAATTCCAGAATCTCTTTCCTATTCACCACCATCGTTACTACCACTGTCACCTGTCACCACCATCGTTACTACCACTATCACGTATCACCACCATCACCTATCACCACCATCATTACTACCACCATTGATAAATTAGACACATGTGGAACACGTGGATATCTTTAATGAGGAAACGTTTCGCCACACAGTGACTTCATCAGTCCATACGAAGGAGAACGGTGAAAAACAGGAAGAGTTGGAGGTAATCAGTCCCTCAGCCTTGAGTCGATGTGGTCAGTCCATCAATCTCGAAAAGAATATAGCATATCTGCGAAGAAGTAGCTTATATACTGTAGGCAGGAGAGGTGCTGCAGTCGTAGGTGGTGTCACATTTGTCCAGTGTGGAAGTAGGTCGTACCCAAGGGTTAGGCAAGTGAATAATTCCCTGTATTAAGATCCCAAGATGTTGCTGTGTCAGACAGGAATGTAGATGAATGGCTCAGAGAACCGACAAGTTGATAAATACAGGGAATTCTTCGCTTGCCTAACCCTTGGGTACGACCTACTTCCACACTGGACAAATGTGACACCACCTACGACTGCTGCACCTCTCCTGCCTACAGTATATAAGCTACTTCTTCGCAGATATGCTATATTCTTTTCGAGATTGATGGACTGACCACATCGACTCAAGGCTGAGGGACTGATTACCTCCTACTCTTCCTGTTTTTCACCATTCTCCTTCGTATGGACTGATGAAGTCACTGTGTGGCGAAACGTTTCCTCATTTAAGATATCCACGTATTCCACATGTGTCTAATATATCAACTTGTCGGTTCAATGAACCATTAATCTGCACTACCACCATTACCTATCACCACCATCGTTACTACCACCATTACCTATCACCACCATCGTTACTACCACCATTACCTATCACCACCATCGTTTCTACCACCATTACCTATCACCACCATCGTTACTACCACCATTACCTATCACCACCATCGTTACTAACCACCATTACCTTATCACCACATCGTTACTACCACCAATACCTATCACCACCATCGTTACTACCACCAATACCTATCACCACCATCGTTACTACCACCATTACCTATTACCACCATCGTTACTACCACCATTACCTATCACCACCATCGTTACTACCACCATTACTATCACCACCATCGTTACTACCACCATTACCTATCACCACCATCGTTACTACCACCATTACCTATCGCCACCATCGTTACTACCACCATTACCTATCACCACCATTGTTGCTACCACCATTACCTATCACTACCATCGTTACTACCACCATTACCTATCACCAACCATCGTTACTACCACCATTACCTATCACCACCATCGTTACTACCACCATTACCTATCAACCACCATTACCTATCACCACCATTACCTATCACCACCATTACCTATCACCACCATCGTTACTACCACTATTACCTATCACCACCATCGTTACTACCACCAGTACCTATCACCACCATCGTTACTACCACCATTACCTATCAACACAATCGTTACTACCACCATTGCCTATCACCACCATCGTTACTACCACCATTACCTATCACCACCATCGTTACTACCACCATTACCTATCACCACCATCGTTTACTAACCACATTACCTATCACCACCATCGTTACTACCACCATTACCTATCACCACCATTACCTATCACCACCATTACCTATCACCACCATCGTTACTACCACCATTACCTATCGCCACCATCGTTACTACCACCATTACCTATCACCACCATTGTTGCTACCACCATTACCTATCACTACCATCGTTACTACCACCATTACCTATCACCACCATCGTTACTACCACCATTACCTATCACCACCATCGTTACTACCACCATTACCTATCACCACCATTACCTATCACCACCATTACCTATCACCACCATTACCTATCACCACCATCGTTACTACCACTATTACCTATCACCACCATCGTTACTACCACCAGTACCTATATCACCACCATCGTTACTAACCACCATTACCTATCAACACAATCGTTACTACACCATTGCCTATCACCACCATCGTTACTACCCACCATTACCTATCACCACCATCGTTACTACACCATTACCTATCACCACCATCGTTACTACCACCATTACCTATCACCACCATCGTTACTACACCATTACCTATCACAACCATCGTTACTACCACCATTACCTATCACCACCATCGTTACTACCACCATTACCTATCACCACCATCGTTACTACCACCAATAACCTATCACCACCATCGTTACTACCACCATTACCTATCGCCACCATCGTTACTACCACCATTACCTATCACCACCATTTTTTGCTACCACCATTACCTATCACTACCATCGTTACTACCACCATTACCTATCACCACCATCGTTACTACCACCATTACCTATCACCACCATCGTTACTACCACCATTACCTATCACCACCATTACCTATCACCACCATTACCTATCACCACCATTACCTATCACCACCATTACCTATCACCACCATTACCTATCACCACCATCGCTACTAGCACTATTACCTATCACCACCATCGTTACTACCACCAGTACCTATCACCACCATCGTTACT
>NC_069444.1:16136292-16151292 GCF_026875155.1 Cherax quadricarinatus
ACTACAAAGGGATCTGGACAGGCTGCGCCCTGGTCCAGCAATTGGCTCCTGGGGAGTTCAATCCCACCAAGTGCAAAGTCATGAAGATTGGGGAAGGGCAAGAAGGCCCGCAGACGGAGTACAGTCTAGGGGGTCAGAGACTAAAAACCTCACTCAAGGAAAAAGATCTTGGGGTGAGTATAACACCAGCACATTCCTGAAGCGCACATCAACCAAATAACGGCTGCAGCATATGGGCCCCTAGCAAACCTCAGAACAGCATTCCGACTCTTAATAAGGAATCGTTCAGGACCCTGTAAAACCGTATTACGTTGGGCCCTTTATTGGAGTATGGGGCACCATTTTGGAACCCACCTAGCCAAGCACGAAAAGAAACTAGAGAAAGTGCAAAGGTTTGCAACAAGACTATTTCCAGAGCTAAGAGGTATGTCCTACGGGAGAGGTTAAGGGAAATCAACCTGACGACACTGGAGGACAGGAGAGATAGGGGGGACATGATAACGACATACAAAATACTGAGAGGAATTGACAAGGTGGACAAAGACAGGATGTTCCAGAGATTGGACACGTAACAAGGGGACACAGTTGGAAGCTAAAGACACAGATGAATAACAGGGATGTTAGGAAGTATTTCTTCAGCCACAGAGAGTCAGTAAGTGGAATAGTTTGGGAAGCGATGTAGTGGGGGCAGGATCCATACATAGCTTTAAGCGAGGTATGATAAAGCTCACGGCTCGGGGAGAGTGACCTAGTAGCGATCAGTGAAGAGGCGGGGCCAGGAGCTCGGACTCGACCCCGCAACCTCAACTAGGTGAGTACAACTAGGTGAGTACACACAAAACACACACACAAACGCTCCCCACAAACACACACCAAAACACACACACACACACACACAACACACACACACACACACACCACACACCACACACACACATACACACACACACACACACACACACACACACCACACACACACACACACACACACACACACAACACACACACACACACACACATACACACACACACACACACACACACACACCACACACACACACACACACACACACACACACACCACACACACACACACACACACACACACAAGTGCCTCGAGAAACAGCAGTTGTGGAGGAATGTCAGTTAACTCTCATCATAGAGGCATTATTTAATCAGCAGAACTGTGTCTGCTGACAGCAGCAGTGGACGCTTACATTCCTATCTGCTGTACACTGCTGCTGTTGTTGCTACTACTGTTACTGTTGCTCTTGTTGCTACTGTTGCTGCTACTGCTGTTGTTACTGTTGATGCTGTTGTTGCTGTTGTTGATCTCTCCTCCTCACTTCCTTCACCCCTCGTTCAGTAATTCATTTTCCCCTATTCCCCGTCTTTCTTGTCTCCATTTAACCATTCTATGTTTCATACCCTAATTCTTCTTCCTCTCTCTCTGTCTTGAATCTCTTCTCTTTCCCATATATGTATGTATGTATTTATATTAATATATAAAATTTTATATATATATATATATAATTTTTTTTTTTAATTATCACACCGGCCCATTCCCACCAAGGCAGGGTGGCCCGAAAAAAAAAAACTTTCACCATCATTCACTCCATCACTGTCTTGCCGGGAAAGGGGGCTTTACACTACAGTTTTTAAACTGCAACATTAACACCCCTCCTTCAGAGTGCAGGCACTGTACTTCCATCTCCCGGACTCAAGTCCGGCCTGCCGGTTTCCTGAATCCTTCATAAATGTTTCTATATAAATGTTACTATATATATATAATATTATATTATATATTATATATATATATATATATATATATATATATATATATATATATATATGAATATATATGTGTGTGTGTGAAGCAAACTCACACGGAGACAAAAGCAGAGTGTGAAAAAAATAAGTAAATAAAGATAGATAGATTAGATAGATAGATAGATAGATAGAGAGAGAGAGAGAGAGAGAGAGAGAGAGAGAGAGAGAGAGAGGATTGTACATTTCAATGATGGTCTGAGACCTTTATCAGTGGGAGAAAGAGTTTTTAAAGTCTTGGTTTATGTAGGCAGAGCGAAACCACGCACCAGAACGTTTAGCCCCTCATAGTTTCCACCTATCATTATCTTAATAGATAATAGTTTCTCAAAATAGATAATAGTTTCTCATAACTGGCAGTAGTGTCTCATAATAGACAATAGACGGTAGACAGAGGGTAGACAGATGGTAGGAAAGCTTTGTAATACTGACAGGAGAGCTCTGCTTTCTTCCATCCCATCAAAAGCTCACCAACAGAAGATAGACTGCGCCAGAGACGAAATACTACACTCAAAACAGTCACAAAGCAAGAAAAAGCAACTGAAGATGGCTCCCTAATCGAAGCGAAACCCGGTTTCACCACCTCGGAAGGGCAATGGATCTCCAGATGCGGTTTCGAAATCTGCCATGGAGAAACACCTCTGTAACTCCAGTACGCAAGATCCCCAAGACCTGGTCACACACTAGTGACTGTCAGCCGCTGTCAGTTCCTCTCTCCACACAAGAAAGAACTAAGAACATGCAAGAATATGCTAAAAATTAATTATTGTAGTAGGTTGGTAGACAGCAACCGCCCAAAGAGGTACTACCGTCCTGTGGAAGTAGGATGGTAGACATCAACCACCCAGGGAGGTACTACCGTCCTGTGGTAGTAGGATGGTAGACATCAACCACCCAGGGAGGTACCACCGTCCTGTGGTAGTAGGATGGTAGACAGCAACCACCCAGGGAGGTACTACCGTCCTGTGGAAGTAGGATGGTAGACATCAACCACCCAGGGAGGTACTACCGTCCTGTGGTAGTAGGATGTAGACAGCAACCACCCAGGGAGGTACTACCGTCCTGTGGAAGTAGGATGGTAGACATCAACCACCCAGGGAGGTACTACCGTCCTGTGGTAGTAGGATGGTAGACATCAACCACCCAGGGAGGTACCACCGTCCTGTGGTAGTAGGATGGTAGACAGCAACCACCCAGGGAGGTACTACCGTCCTGTGGTAGTAGGATGGAAGACAGCAACCACCCAGGGAGGTACTACCGTCCTGTGGTAGTAGGATGGTAGACATCAACCACCCAGGGAGGTACTACCGTCCTGTGGTAGTAGGATGGTAGACAGCAACTACCCAGGGAGGTACTACCGTCCTGTGGTAGTAGGCTGGTCTATCGGGGAGGGGGGTGGAAAGGGGAGAAATCCCTTCCCTCTCTCTTCTTCTTTTTCCCCCTCCCCCTCTACCTAGTGTGATACCAGTGAGCAGAGAAGGAAGCTCAGTCAGCAGTGAAAGAATCGAAGCTGTGAATGTAGGTTACAGTGACACGAGAATCAACGTAAAGACAGCTTTAAAAGTACAGTGCAATGACAGTGCGATCGGGAATGAATATGGAAAGAGGAGGAGGAGGAGTAGGAGAAAGAGGAGAAGGATGAGGAGGAGGAAGAAGAGGGGGGAGACGGAGTGGGTTCACGGATGATTCAGTGAGAAACGCTGACAGTGCAGCTTCCATCTGGAGACTGACCAAACGTCATCTCAGTTATTTCAGTCATCTTAGTCATCTCCGTCATCTTAGTCATCTCAGTCTACAAGTAGAGTCCTGTGACTCTACTACTAACGCAGTGGGGGGACCAAATGGTCTTTGTGGTCCTCGGTCATATTTCTTGCCTAGATGGTCCCGATCGAGTGGTCCAGGGAAGAATGGCAGTAGTCATGTTAGGCAAGGGTGGTCTCAAATAGGGTTGGTCCCAAATAGGGGTGGTCCCAAGCAGAGGCTGGGGAGTATGACAGGAATAATATGAGATGTCTTAACGAGAGAGAGAGAGAGAGAGAGAGAGAGAGAGAGAGAGAGAGAGAGAAGAGAGAGAGAGAGAGAGAGAGAGAGAGAGAGAGAGAGATTACTTTCATGGTAGATCTCTAAGGGTAGTTCTCAATGGAACAGAATCAGCAAGGCATCCTTTTGGGGCAAGTGTTCCACAAGGAAGTGTGCTGGGACCATTGTTATGGAATGTCTACTTCAATGACCTTCTTAATCTCATCCCAGAATCCCATGCATATGCAGACGACTGTACACTGACATTTACTTATCCATGAGAAGAAATGCCAGCTGCTCTAAGCTACATCAATCACCAGCTTGGGGAAACCGATGGCAGGTAACATTTGCACCTGGGAAAACACAAATAATGATGGTCTCAAGGCACCATAATGCTAATGCCGGAGCAGTATTAAGTATGAATGGGAGAGTGTTAGTACCTGGGGAAGCAGTTGATATCCTTGGGGTGAAATTTGACTCCAAACTGACCATGAAGAACCACTCTGTAAACCTTGCAAACAAGGCAGCCAGGAAGCTTACCGCACTTCGACGTATCTCGCATCTGCTTGACAGTAAGGGTTGCAAGATTCTGTATGAGGCATAAGTACGCTCACACCTTGAGTATGCTCCACTTTCTTGGTTTGCCTGCCCCCCCTCTCATCTGCGACTGCTTGACAGAGTAGAGAACAGAGCAAGACGTCTCATCTCTCGCCTGAACCCATCCTGGATAGATCTGTCATTTCAGTAGAACCTGCAACACATCGTCAAAGTACCACACTTGGTTCCACTTCCAGGACAGCGAGAAGCAAGCTCCTATACCACAAGACGGGCAGAAAGCAGTAACTTCACTCTGGCTGTACCCTTCTCCAGAACATCACTTCATCTGAGATCATTTATCCCCAGGATGACTCGAGTATGGAACACATTAGTACAGCATTATGATGTCAACGAGATAAAGTCAGTTGATCAAATGAAAATGCTGACCCACAGATGGCTCCAACTTCATCCTGTTCCCTGCTTGTATGTCTCATAACAATAAAAATGCTTTCAAATGACCTGATGTACGTTACAGCTCTTAGCTTGTCAGTAAGGTTAGAAATCTGTAACTTGTCAATAGCTTGTCAAATAAGTTAAGGATCCTTAACCTAACCTTGTGTAAAGAGAGAGAGAGAGAGAGAGAGAGAGAGAGAGGAGAGAGGAGAGAAAAGAGAAGAGAGAGAAGAGAGAGAGAGAGAGAGATAATTGTCTCTCTCAAGTGATGTCAAGTCACTGTGAGACCTCTTACCTCGCTCTCCTCCCAGGGTGAGAGAGAGAGGAGTAGGAGGAGGAGGAGGAGGAGGAAAAGGAAGTGGAACAAATGGAGAAGTAATGAGACAACGCCCGAAGAAAGTGTAGAAAGAAGGAAGAGGAGGAAAAAGGAGGAGGAAGAGAAAAGAGAGAGAGGACAAGGAGAGGAAGAGGAAGGGAGTAAAAAGAGGTGGGGTAAGAAGAAGGAGGTGAAGGAGAAGGAGAAGGAGAATGACATAGAATCACCAATTATAACAGAGTCAAGCTCAGTGTGATAAGTTAACTTTAGCGTCATTATTATGACCAACAATTCAGTTCGCAGTGTAGACTCCCAGTTGTTAATTCTTATTCCAAACTCAACATGGTTGTTACAGTTGTTAACTAGGAAGTTAACAACAAGAGCAGTTGCAGCCCTGCCAGTACACTCCTGCTTCCATCCATCACTGTATATAACTTGTCATATGTTATTACTAACAGTTAAGCCAGAAATTTCGTCTTGAGCAGTTGCTTTTACAGGTGATTTAAGGAAGGGATTACTGGTGAGGAGGTTCATGAAAGGGGCTTACAGGTTTACCAGGAGGTTACCTGGAGAAGGTTTCGGGGGTCAATGCCTCCGAGGCCCGGTCTGAGACCAGGCCTCATTGTGGATCAGGGTCTGATCAACCAGGTTATTACTGTTGGTATGATATTAAATGTCCATAATGTCCATGGAGGGTGAAATGTAACGATCTATAGAATGTAAGCAAATTGTTGATGCCCTGAAGGAGACTACAGTGTATCCCGGGACACATTGCTTCTGTGTTCTGAATTAAGGAAGATCATTGGTCCATGGTCCATTGGTCTATGGTCCATGGTTCATTTGTGGAGCGGAATGCACCAATGGGCCAACTGTAGTGGTACTTTGTCTTATGTTCTGCGCTTTGTGACTCTGATTTATTTTTCAATATGAAGACGACCTCCTTTCTACTGTATCACTTGCCTGAAGAAGGTTTCTGGCGTGATCGAAAATATACACGATACATCCAGCTTTGTATTGTGGGTTGTTCTACACACACACACACACACACACACACACACACACACACACACACACACGTGAGAAATCATGAATCACAAAGGTGCTTAGAAATTCACTGTTTTTCAAAGTGGTTCAATACACAAATAACCCGCACATAAAAGACAGAAGCTTACGACGACGTTTCGGTCCGACTTGGACCATTGACAAAGTCACACTAACAGAGGAGGAGCAGGACGGCTATATATAGGCAGGAAGAGGTGGAGGTAGTAGTAGTGGTAGTAGTAGTAGTAGTAGTAGTAGTACAAGAATTGTATATAATACCGACAGGATGAAATGACACATGCACAAGTCGGACCGAAACGTCGTCGTAAGCTTCTGTCTTTTATGTGCGGGTTATTTGTGTATCGTTCCAGTCACGGTATTGTGCCTTTTTGTTATTTCAAAGTGGTTATTTTGCATATTTTGATATCACCTGTGAAAGAATAGTGAAATTCCAAGCGCTTTCGTGACTACTCACATTATCAAGGAACAAATATAGTTCCTATATATTATAAATATATATATATATATAAAAATATATATTTATATATATATAAAATATATATTATATATAATATAAAATATATATTATATATATATATATTTTAAAATAAAATAATTCTGGTAACTTTAGATAATATTACTAGTTACTTGATTTTACAACACCTGTAAAAAACAACACCTCCCCCATCACACCTGTTCTCCCCCTTCCTGCCGTTACCCTTCCACTTTACCCTTCTCTCTCCTTCCTTCCCCCCATCCCATCCACACACACCAACCCCTCCTCCCTCACACCTGCCCACCAGATATCTCCCTCACTCCCTCCCACCCAGCCTCCCTCCCACCCAGCCTCCCTCCCACCATATCTCACCTCCCTCGACATTAACATGTTCCGCCTCACAGAACTGTCGTCCGACGCGGCCAATTGTTCCCGGTAATTACGCTTCGACGATCGTTACCTTCGCTCGTTCCGGCGCTGCTTGGCGGCCCACCGAACACTTCATTATCTACAGGACTGTGAATTCGTTCGATGCTTTGCGTCGATTTCAAACGCTTTTAGAATATACATGATGGGAGAACTTTGGCAAAGTTCCGCCACGGTCAGCAGTTCTCTGTCAGCATGGGAGCTTTTTTTTGCGGATATATCCGCTAGTTAGTGTAGGTAATCGATGGTTTGGAGACGGTGGTTTTGACCCTGCGATAGGGGGGAAAATTTGGGCTTTATTACCGCTTAATTGATGGTAATTCTTTCATTCTTGCAAAAATTTATTCTTTTTTAGTACTGGGAGTGTTGGAGTTGGTGGTAGTATTGTGGTGGGTGGTAGGGGGTTTTGGGGGTGTTTTTGGTAGATGGGGTGATAATGGTGGAGATGGCAGGTTAGGGGTGGTGGGGGTGAGGTGGGGGTATTAATAGTTATGTAGTGATACCGTGATGACGGAACTTGATGAAAATTTGCATGTGAAGGAACAGAAGTCATGAGAAAGGGGATGGGGAAAAGGGTGAACTTTTTTCCCCATTATCGTGTGAGAGAAGTCATGACGTATGAGTACCGTGTGTGTGGGGGTGTGTGGTGTGTTGTGTGTGTGTGTGTGTGTTGTGTGTGGTGTGGTGTTTGGTTGTTGTGTGTTTGTGTGTGGTGTGTGTGTTGTGTGGTTTTGTATTTTGTGTGTGGTGTGGGGTTGTGTTGTGTGTATGTGTGTGTGTGGTGTGTGTGGTGTTGTGTGTGTGTGTGTGTGTGGTGTGTGTGTGTGGGGTTGTGTGGTGTTTGTTGTGTGTGTGTGTGTGGGTGTGTGTGTGGTTTACTCTTCCTTTCCCCCTTTTTCTGTCAATTGCAATTGTTTTAAACAACCATTCCAGATTTCCCCTTTTATGCAATAAATTTAGAATAATAACTGTAAAAGCTTCTCTCTCTCTCTCTCTCTCTCTCTCTCCTCTTCTCTCTCTCTCTCTCTCTCTCTATCTCCTCTTTCCGTCAAAGCAGATTTAAGCTAACTCGTTGAGTTATTCGGAGCCTTGAGTTTGTCTAGCAAATATTTCTTAAGTTCTGTCATCTTGCTCAAGACAAGTGCTTATGACAGCTGTGTGAGCACACACACACACACACACACACACACACACACACACACACACACACACACATTAAACTCTTTCTTTATATGTAATAAATTCAGCAACTGAAGTCGTGATAATTCTAACGAAGAGGCTGTTTGTAAACACAATTAGATAAGCAAGGCAACGCGACAAGAAACACACTCACGCTTTAGTGAGAGGGTAAACAACGAAAAGAGAAAAGAGCATCGGCGCAGCTGGGCTATAAGTGGAGGAAGCTGCAACACCCCAGACAAAAGCAGCGCGGAACTAGGGATGCAAATCCCTCGAGAAACATTCCCGGAGTTTGTGAATGGCCCTGGAGAGCGTCGGGGATCCTCTTGTGTCAATTACCAGCACCGTTTATGCAGTTGAGAAGCCAAGGGTAGCTGAGGTCTTTCTTCTGATGAAGTTTCAACTCTTTATTTTCTCTCTCTCTCTCTCTCTCTCTCTCTCTCCTCCTCTCCTCTCATCTCTCTCTTCACTCCTCTCTCCCTCTCCTCTCCTCTCTCCTCATCTCTCTCACTCCTCTCTCTCTCTCCTCTCTCTCTCACTCCTCTCTCTGCTCTCTTCTCTACTCTCTCTCTCGTCTCTCTCTCTCTCTCTCTCTCTCTCTCTCCCTCTCTTCTCTTCTGTGCTATTAGGTACTGTGATTATGTTAATTTATTTGTCTTCGCTGGGTAGTGTTTGAAGGGAAAGGAGAGAGAGAGAGAGAGAGGAAGAGAGGTAGGAAAAGGGGTATTAATAGGGAGATTGTTGGCAGTAAATGTGTTGGTTGAGTTGCTATGTTGGTGCTGTCACGTCTACAGTATTTATATTACAACAACACAACTCTGTATGTATTAATGAATGTATATATATATATATAATATATATATATATATATATATATAATATATATATATATATATATATATATAATATATATATATAATATATATATATATATATATATATACATATATATATATATATATATAAATATATATATATTATATATATATATAAATATATATATATATATATATATATATATATATATATATATTATCTCCTTTAATCACTCCCTCTCCTCCACACCTCCCTTTCCTCCACACCTCCCTCTCCTCCACACCTCCCTCTCCTCCACACCTCCCTCTCCTCCACACCTCCCTCTCCTCCACACCTCCCTCTCCTCCACACCTCCCTCTCCTCCACACCTCCCTCTCCTCCAACGCCTCCCCTCTCCTTCACACCTCCCTCCCTCCACACCTCCCCTCCTCCACACCTCCCTCTCCTCCACACCTCCCTCTCCTCCACACCTCCCTCTCCTCCACGCCTCCCTCTCCTTCACACCTCCCTCTCCTCCACGCCTCCCTCTCCTTCACACCTCCCTCTCTCCACGCTCCCTCTCCTTCACACCTCCCTCTCCTCACACCTCCCCTCCTCCACACCTCCCTCTCCTCACACCTCCCTCTCCTCCACAATCCCTCTCCTCACGCCTCCCTCCCTCACACCTCCCTTCCTCCACAACTCCCTCTCCTCCAGCGTCCCTTCCACTCCACAAACCTCCCTCTCACCACACCCATCCCTCTCCTGCCAGCCCCAAAAATCCCTCTCCCACACAACTACCCTCTCCGTCAACACCTCCCTCTTCGCTCGACACCTCCTCATCAACCTCCTCTCCTCACACCATACTCCTCCACACCGCCCTCTCCTCCACACAACCCTTCACTCCACAACATCCCTCTCCCACACCTCCCTCTCCTCAACACCACTCTCGCTTCACAAACTCACTCTCCTCCACACCTCCCTCTCCTCAACACCGCTCTCCACACCTCCACTCTCCTCACACCTCCCTCTCACTCACACCCCCTTCACACCTCACTCTCCTTCAACCTCCCCTCCTCCACACCACCCTCACACAACCTCCCTCCACACCGCCCTCTCCTCCACAACCTCCCTCTCTCACACCTCCCTCCCTCACACCACCCTCTCCTCACACCTCCGCTCTCTCCAACCTCCCTCTCCTCCAACACTACGCACTCTCCTCCAACACCTCCCTCTCCTCAAGAACTCCCGATCTCCTCAACAACCTCCCTCATCGCTCACACCTCCCCTCCTCCAACCTCCCTTCGCTCCACACTCCCCTCCTCCACACCCTCTCCTGACAGCTCTCCTTCACAACAACTCCCAATCCTCCACACCTCCTCTCCTCACACCTCCCTCTCCATCCACACCATCCCTCCACTCACACACTCACCTCTCCTCCACACTCGCCTCTCTTCACAACCTCCCTCTCCTTCACAACCTCCCCTCCTCAAAAGCCTCCCTCCTAAGCAACGACCTCACCTCCACACCTCCCGCTCCTCCACACCTCCCTCTCCTCCACACCTCCTCTCCTTCACAACATCACTCTCCTCACACCTCCTCTCCTCACAACCTCCTCTCCCAAACCGTCCCCCTCATCACACCTCACCTCCTCACTCCCCTCGCCTCACACCTCCCTCTCCTTCACACCTCACTCACCTCCACACACTCCCTCTACAAGACCTCCTCACATTACACACCTCCCTCTCCTCACAAACCTCATACTCCCACACACCTCCCTCGTCCCTCCACAACTCCCTCTACCATCCACACCTCCTCTCCTCACATCTCCCTCCTCCCACACCCCTCTCCTCCACACTCCCTTCCTCCACACCTCCCCTCCTCCACACCCGCGTCTCCCAATCTCCCTCTCCTCCACACCTCCCTCTCCTCCACATCTCCCTCTCCTCCCACACTCCCTCTCCTCCACACTCCTCTCCTCCACACTCCCTCTCCTCACAACCTCCTCTCCTCCACACTCCCTCTCCTCCACACTCCCTCTCCTCCACACCTCCCTCTCCTCACACTCCTTCTCCCTACCTCCTTCCATCTCCCTCCCTCCTCCTCACACTTCCCTCTCCTCCACACCTCCCTCTCCTCACATCTCCCTCTCCTTCACATCTCCCTCTCCTTCACACCTCCCTCTCCTCCACACCTCCCTCTCCTCCACACCTCCCTCTCCTTCACGCCTCCCTCTCCTTCACACCTCCCTCTCCTCCACACCTCCCTCTCCTCCACACTCCTCTCTCACACCTCCTCTCCTTCACCTCCCTCTCCTCCACACCTCCCTCTCCTCCACACCTCCCTCTCCTCCACACCTCCTCTCCTCCACACCTCCCTCTCCTTCACACCTCCCTCTCCTCCACACCTCCCTCTCCTCCACACCTCCCTCTCCTTCACACCTCCCTCTCCTCCACACCTCCCTCTCCTTCACACCTCCCTCCTCCACACCTCCTCTCCTCCACACCTCCTCTCCTTCACACCTCCCTCTCCTCACCCTCCCTCTCCTTCACACCTCCCTCCTCTACCACCTCCCTCTCTTCACGCCTCCCTCTCCTTCACACCTCTCTCTCCTCCACACTCCTCTCTTTCACGCTCCCTCTCCTTCACACCTCCCTCTCCTCTCCACCTCCCTCTCCTTCACTCCTCTCACAACCTCCCCTCTCAACTCACACACACCTCCCCCCTTCACACCTCCCTCTCCTCCCCCACCTCCCATCTCCTTTCACGCTCCCTCTCCTTCACACCTCCCTCTCCTCCACACCTCCCTCTCCTTCACACCTCCCTCTCCTCTACACCTCCCCTCCTCTACACCTCCCTCTCCTTCACACCTCCCTCTCCTCCACACCTCCCTCTCTTTCACGCCTCCCTCTCCTTCACACTCCCTCTCCTCCACACCTCCCTCTCCTCCACACCTCCCTCTCCTTCACACCTCCCTCTCCTCCACACCTCCCTCTCCTCCACACCTCCCTCTCCTTCACACCTCCCTCTCCTCCACACCTCCTCTCCTTCACACCTCCCTCTCCTCTACACCTCCTCTCCTTCACACCTCCCTCTCCTCCACACCTTCCTCTCCTCCACACCTCCCTCTCTCCACACCTCCCTCTCCTTCACACCTCCCTCTCCTCCACACCTCCCTCTCCTCCACACCTCCCTCTCCTTCATGCCTCCCTCTCCTTCACATCTCCCTCTCCTCCACACCTCCTCTCCTCCACACCTCCCTCTCCTCCACACCTCCCTCTCCTTCACGCCTCCCTCTCCTTCACACCTCCCTCTCTCCACACCTTCCTCTCCTCCACACTCCCTCTCCTTCACGCCTCCCTCTCCTTCACACCTCCCTCTCCTCCACACCTCCCTCTCCTCCACACCTCCCTCTCCTTCACACCTCCCTCTCCTTCACACCTCCCTCTCCTTCACACCTCCCTCTCCTTCACACCTCCCTCTCCTCCACACCTCCCTCTCCTCCACACCTCCCTCTCCTTCACACCTCCCTCTCCTTCACACCTCCCTCTCCTTCACGCCCCCTCTCCTCCACACCTCCCTCTCCTCCATCACCTCCCTCTCCTTCACACCTCCCTCTCCTCCACACCTCCCTCTCCTTCACACCTCCCTCTCCTTCACACCTCCCTCTCCTTCACACCTCCCTCTCCTCCACACCTCCCTCTCCTCCACACCTCCCTCTCCTTCACACCTCCCTCTCCTCCACACCTCCCTCTCCTTCACACCTCCCTCTCCTCCACACCTCCCTCTCCTTCACACCTCCCTCTCCTTCACACCTCCCTCTCCTTCACACCTCCCTCTCCTCCACACCTCCTCTCCTTCACACCTCCCTCTCCTCCACACCTCCCTCTCCTTCACACCTCCCTCTCCTTCACACCTCCCTCTCCTCCACACCTCCCTCTCCTCCACACCTCCCTCTCCTTCACACCTCCCTCTCCTCCACACCTCCCTCTCCTTCACCACCTCCCTCTCCTCCACACCTCCCTCTCCTTCACCACCTCCCTCTCCTTCACACCCCCTCTCCTTCACACCTCCCTCTCCTCCACACCTCCCTCTCCTCCACACCTCCCTCTCCTCCACACCTCCACCTTCGGTCACCATATCTCAAGCAGGACACATGTCTTAAGACATGTCTTGACACATGTCTTGAAACATGTGTTGACATGTGCCCCATGCTAACAAAGACACATAACACAACGTAGCCACATGTGTAGCCAAGCCTGTCTCTGTACACCTGCTGGGAGGGAGAAAGGGAGGGTAGGAGGGAGAGAGGGAGAAGGAAGGGGGTGAGGACGAAACGGTTGGAGGAAGAGAAGGAAAGGAGAAAGAAATAAGTGGGAAGGAAGAAGAGAAAGAGGAGAAATAGAGGAAGAAGAGGAGGAGGAGGAAAAGGGAGGAAGAGGAAGAGGAGGAGGAGGAGGAGGAAGAGTAGGAGGAGGAGGAGAAGGAGGCGGAAGAGAAGGAGGAGGAGGAGGAAGAGAAGGGAGGGGGAGGAAAGGAAGGAGGAGGAGGAGGAGGCTGAAAAGAAGGAGGAGGAGGAAGAAGAGGAGGAGGAGGAGGTCCTCCTCAGACGATGGTCGAGTTAAAGGTGTTGTACCAACAGCGGCAACAACAACAACAACAACAACCACTAACACCAGTTTATCAACCACCACCACCACCACGACCACTAACACCACCACCACCACCACCATTAACCCCACCACCACCGCCACCACCACTACCAGCACCACCACCACCACCTCCACCAGCATCACCACTAACACCACCACCACCGGCACTAGTAGTGGTAGTAGAGGTGTTGATAGTGGTAGTAGTAGTGGTGATAGCAGTAGTAGTAGTGGTGGTAGAGGTGTTGATAGTGGTAGTAGTAGTGGTGATAGCAGTAGTAGTAGTGGTGGTAGAGGTTTTTGATAGTGGTAGTAGTATGGTGATAGCAGTAGTAGTAGTGGTGGTAGAGGTGTTGATAGTGGTAGTAGTAGTGGTGATAGCAGTAGTAGTAGTGGTGGTAGAGGTGTTGATAGTGGTAGTAGTAGTGGTGATAGCAGTAGTAGTAGTGGTGGTAGAGGTGTTGATAGTGGTAGTAGTAGTGGGGGATAGCAGTAGTAGTAGTTGGGTAGAGGTGTTGATAGTGTAGTAGTAGTGGTGATAGCAGTAGTAGTAGTGGTGGTAGAGGTGTTGATAGTGGTAGTAGTAGTGGTGATAGCAGTAGTAGTAGTGGTGGTAGAGGTGTTGATAGTGGTAGTAGTAGTGGTGATAGCAGTAGTAGTAGTGGTGGTAGAGGTGTTGATAGTGGTAGTAGTAGTGGTGATAGCAGTAGTAGTAGTGGTGGTAGGGGTGTTGATAGTGGTAGTAGTGTGGTGATAGCAGTAGTAGTAGTGGTGGTAGAGGTGTTGATAGTGGTAGTAGTAGTGGTGATAGTGGTAGCAGTAGTAGTAGTGTTGACAGCAGTGGTAGTAATGATGGTAGTGGTGGTGGTTAAGAACACACAACCCAGGAAGCTGGCCGTGTTGAGCCGGTAATTTTCAAGGCTACAACTCACCACACTAAATGGCCGGTAAGCAACCATCGATCTCCTTATTAAGCGTGATTGACTTCATCATCTGGTGGGGGGGAAGATAGTGGGGGAAGGAGGAGGGAAAGAGGGAGGAAGTGGGGAAGAGGGGCAGGAAGCGGAGAGAAAGAGAGAGAGAGAGAGAGAGAGAGAGAGAGAGAGAGAGAGAGAGAGAGAGAGAGAGAGAGAGAGAGAGAGAGAGAGAAAAGAGAGAAATGTAAGACAGCCAGAAAATATATCTAATGTTAGACGGTCTATAAACCTTACAGGGTGCTTCAAAATAATGAACCCAATTTTAAGGCATTCTGCGTTGCAATT
>NC_069444.1:16156292-16191292 GCF_026875155.1 Cherax quadricarinatus
CTGGATGAGGGAGAGGGGGGAAAAGGGGGGAGGAGAAAGGGGGAGAGGAGACTGGGGAAGACAAAGTACCCCCAGGAGACAACAGATACAAACAAAAGAGATTGTTGACATTGTGGAAATGATGGACGGGGCGGCCATTGTTGATCAGTGGTTGAATATTAGAGGGAGAGGAGAGAGAGAGAGAGAGAGAGAGAGAGAGAGAGAGAGAGAAGACGAGAGAGAGAGAGAGAGAGAGAGAGAGAGAGAGAGAGAGAGAGAGACAGACAGACAGACAAGAGACAGGGAAAGTGAATAAAAGAGAGAAGACAGGTAGAGATAGGAAAGTGAATTAGAGAAGAGAGAGAGAGAGAGAGATAGAAAGAGAGAGAGAGAAAGAGAGAGAGAAAGGGGGGGTAAGGGAGTTAGGGATACAAGTAGCGGTAATCAATAGACGCGGAAACCAGGTTGATGAAGCAGTGGCATCGGACCCCGTTACAGGAGACTCGATTCTCCTCCTCCGCTGCGTCTTGATCCTCCTCCTCCGCTGCATCTTGATCCTCCTCCTCCGCTGCATCTTGATCCTCCTCCGCTGCATCTTGATCCTCCTCCTCCGCTGCATCTTGATCCTCCTCCTCCGCTGCATCTTGATCCTCCTCCTCCACTGTATCTTGATCCTCCTCCTCCGCTGCATCTTGATCCTCCTCCTCCGCTGCATCTTGATCCTCCTTCTCCTGCATCTTGATCCTCCTCCTCCGCTGCATCTTGATCCTCCTTCTCCACTGCGTCTTGATCCTCCTCCTCCGCTGCATCTTGATCCTCCTCCTCCACTGTATCTTGATCCTCCTCCTCCACTGTATCTTGATCCTCCTCCTCCGCTGCATCTTGATCCTCCTCCTCCGCTGCATCTTGATCCTCCTTCTCCACTGCGTCTTGATCCTCCTCCTCTGCTGCATCTTGATCCTCCTTCTCCACTGCGTCTTGATCCTCCTCCTCTGCTGCATCTTGATCCTCCTCCGCTGCATCTTGATCCTCCTCCTCTGCTGCATCTTGATCCTCCTCCTCCCGCTCTTGATTCCTCCATGTATCTATCCTCCTCCTCCACTGTATCTTGATCCTCCTCCTCCACTGTATCTTGATCCTCCTCCTCCGCTGCATCTTGATCCTCCTCCTCCGCTGCATCTTGATCCTCCTCTTCCACTGCATCTTGATCCTCCTCCTCCGCTGCATCTTGATCCTCCTCCTCCGCTGCATCTTGATCCTCCTCCTCCGCTGCATCTTGATCCTCCTCCTCCACTGCATCTTGATCCTCCTCCTCCACTGCATCTTGATCCTCCTCCTCCACTGCATCTTGATCCTCCTCCTCCGCTGCATCTTGATCCTCCTCCTCCGCTGCATCTTGATCCTCCTCCTCCGCTGCATCTTGATCCTCCTCCTCCACTGCATCTTGATCCTCCTCCTCCGCTGCATCTTGATCCTCCTCCTCCACTGCATCTTGATCCTCCTCCTCCACTGCATCTTGATCCTCCTCCTCCGCTGCATCTTGATCCTCCTCCTCTGCTGCATCTTGATCCTCCTCCTCCGCTGCGTCTTGATCCTCCTCCTCCACTGCATCTTGATCCTCCTCCTCCGCTGCATCTTGATCCTCCTCCTCCGCTGCATCTTGATCCTCCTCCTCCGCTGCATCTTGATCCTCCTCCTCCACTGCATCTTGATCCTCCTCCTCCGCTGCATCTTGATCCTCCTCCTCCGCTGCATCTTGATCCTCCTCCTCCGCTGCTATTTGATCCTCCTCCTCCACTGCATCTTGATCCTCCTCCTCCACTGCATCTTGATCCTCCTCCTCCACTGCATCTTGATCCTCCTCCTCCGCTGCGTCTTAATCCTCCTCCTCCGCTGCATCTTGATCCTCCTCCTCCGCTGCATCTTGATCCTCCTCCTCCACTGCGTCTTGATCCTCCTCCTCATATATATCTAAATAAATTCAATCTACTCATCCATTTTTTTCTCAATTTTCGTAATATATATATATCTGATAGATAGGAATTTCCAGACTTAAAGGCGAGTTATTTACCAGTCATTTATACAGAACTTTCGACCACCGTTTCCTACAGTTTAAAAGGTCTTTTCCTTGTCACCTATTTTATATGCTGGTACAGTGGCTGCCATTTTCCATCTGTCTGCCTTTTTCACCTCTCCCTCTGGTGGTGGTTTCCTAAAATAAAAGAGTAATGTCAGATTGGGTAGGTCATGTCTCCTACACACGCTTCTACGACCCAAGGTGTTGTCTCGCCTTGTTCCGTAACTTGAAGTCTGGTCATTGTGAGGTAATAATGGCTTTGGTGCCTCTCTTTGTGAATAAATAATTTAGAAAACGGATAAGTTGATAAATAAGACATTTGTCCAGCACACAGTGCACAACCCGCACCGAAATGTCGTGGTAATAATAATAATAATAATAATAATAATAATAATAATAATAATAATAATAATAATAATAATAATAATAATAATAATAACAATAATAATAATAATAAAAATAATAATAATAATAATAATAATAATAATAATAATAATAATAATAATAATAATAATAATAATAATAATAATAATAATAAGGTATACAGGCCTAGCTGACACCAATGACATACTACTATATAGAAAGCCCCTTGTTATGCAAAGCATTTCGGGCAAATCAGGTCAGTTTTGTCCCAGGATGCGACCCACACCAGTCGACCAACACCCAGGTACCAATTTTAAACTGATGGGTGAACAGGGACAGCAGGTGTCTTATGAAAACACGTCCCTAATGTTTTCCAGCCGTACCGCAGGAGCTTCGCATTCCGGACCTCGATCGTGCTACGGGACACCACAGCTTCTCTCTCCCATGTGCGGGTTATTGGTGTACTGTTCCAGTCACGGTATTGTAAGTTTTTGCTTTCCATTTGTGCAGCATTTAACTATCTTGATAAAGATACCCGAACATTGCACAAGTGTCTCATTTATCGAGTGTCTCTTTAGTTATCTTGATATCCTCTGATTCACTTATCAATTTGAGTTATAAATCTCTGATTTATGTGGAATGTCTACGTTAGTAAACACGCTTTAGAAGACTGTCTACCTAGTACATGGGTTCTTAACGGGACGAGGGTATCCATACCCCCCAGTTTCTTGGGTATCTATACTCCTTGGGAGCATCTATACCCCCTTGGGAGTATCTATATCCCTTTGGGGTATAGGTACCCAATGATGGGGTATGAGAACCAAATAATGGGGTATGGGAACCGAATAATGGGGTTTGGGAACCGAATAATGGGGTATGGGAACCAAATAATGCGGTATGGGAACCAAATAATGGGGTATGGGAACCAAATAATGCGGTATGGGAACCAAATAATGCGGTATGGGAACCAAATAATGGGGTATGGGAACCAAATAATGGGGTATGGGAACCAAATAATGCGGTATGGGAACCAAATAATGGGGTATGGGAACCAAATAATGCGGTATGGGAACCAAATAATGGGGTATGGAACCAAATAATGCGGTATGGGAACCAAATAATGGGGTATGGGAACCAAATAATGGGGTATGGGAACCAAATAATGGGTATGGGAACCAAATAATGGGGTATGGGAACCAAATAATGCGGTATGGGAACCAAATAATGCGGTATGGGAACCAAATAATGGGGTATGGGAACCAAATAATGGGGTATGGAACCAAATAATGCGGTATGGAACCAAATAATGGGGTATGGGAACCAAATAATGCGGTATGGGAACCAAATAATGCGGAATGGGAACCAAATAATGGGGTATGGTACTCCATCTCTGAACAATTAAGAAAAAAATTCTGTTATTAGATTACAATGATATGTCCCCGGTTCTGCTCCATGGTATCCAAATGTGAAATAAAATCAGTACACTGATCCATTCCTCAGAGTTTCTTCCTTTTAAGCCTATTTTTAGAATAAACAGTTTAATGTTTGTGTGTGCTCACCTAATTGTTGGTTGCAGGGATCGATTCATAGCTCCTGGCCCCTCCTCTTCACTGGTCGCTACTAGGTCCTCTCCATACTCCGTGTGTATGTGTGTGTGTGTGTGTGTGTGTGTGTACTCACCTAATTGTACTCACCTAATTGTGGTTGCAGGGGTCGAGACTCAGCTCCTGGCCCCGCCTCTTCACTGGTCTCTACTAGGTCCTCTCTCTGTGTGTGTTTGTATGTGTGTGTGTGTGTGTGTGTGTGTGTGTGTGTGTGTGTGTGTGTGTGTGTGTGTGTGTGTGTGTGTGTCACCTACACTCAGCAGCGTCACTGTCTTACCATAAATCTTTAAGATAATACACACGGTCAGATTTTTTTTTTCCACGGCCCATGATTTCCATTAAGTATATATATGCGCCACTGGAGAGAGAAAAAATCTCTCCTCCATGAGTGTGTACCAAAAAAAATAATAATGTTACTGTCTGTCGACGTTTCGCCCTGTGTAGACCCTGTTTTATCCAGGTCTACACATGGCTGGATAAAAACAAAATAATGGCTCGGCACAACTCTTTGCATAATTATCCCTGAAATGGTAATTTATGTAAAGCCACCATAATTACCCTTCCATGGGAGTCTTCAAGAATAATTGAGAATGGTAATTACGTTCACTTCCAGCAAATACAATTTGACTTCAATCGAAACTTTGTTTGGTCAGACTCTCATGGTTGGCAAAAAGCCATTGTATAATTAATATAAATATTCATATGATATATATATTATATATATATATATATATATATATATATATATATATATATATAATATATATATATATATATTATATATATATATATATATATATATATATATATTATATATAATAACAAGATATATATCTTGTTAACCTGTATATGTCAGAAGTGATCAGAATAGTAGCTGTAGGCCTTTCGTATTGCAATCAACACATCATCAGGAGCTTGCAATGTTGCAGAGGAGGAAGTCCAGCAAATACGATCACACTGTAAGTCCCCATTAGTGGGGACTCAAAATAGGTCACAGATACCTTCTCCTAGGTAAGGAGACTCCATGAATGGGTCGTGGCGGATGAGTGAAGCCGCTGGCGGGCGGTGAGGATGGGGGGGGGTGATGATGGGGGTGCGGTGGGGTAGGGGGGGATGTTTGCGCTCTGTCACGGCAAATTTGACACGTGAGAAAGTGTCACATGTCACGTGACACCGTGTCATGGCGTGTCACTGGCGTGGGTACGATGGCTTGTCACGTGAGTGGCTTTCACCTCTCTCTCTCTCTCTCTCTCTCTCTCTCTCTCTCTCTCTCTCTCTCTCTCTCATTAATGACACGCTAGACAAATACTTTTAGAAGCTGGTCAAACAAATACAATTAAAATAATAATAATAATAATAATAATAATAATAATAATAATAATAATAATAATAATAATAATAATAATAATAATAATAATAATAAAAATAATAATAAAATAATAATAATAATAATAATAATAATAATAATAATAATAATAATAATAATAATAGTAGTAATAATAATAATAATAATAATATAATAATAATAATAATAATAATAAATAATAATAATAATAATAATAATAATAATAATAATAATAATAATAATAATAATAATAATAATAATAATAATAATAATAATAATAATAATAATAAATAATAATAATAAAAATAATAATAAAAAATAATAATAATAAAAATAATAATAATAATAATAATATAAAATAATAATAATAATAAAAAATAATAATAATAATAATAATAATAATAATAATAATAATAATAATAATAATAATAATAATAATAATAATAATAATAATACCCTCCATAAAATGTTAGACATTAACATTCGTTTTTTTCCAACATGTTTTTGACAAGTTATGATTATTATTTTTTTGTCAAATTCTGGTCTTGCTGTGGTCGCCTCTTGCGTAAATCTTCCAGGGAAGAGAAACAACCTTCGTTGTGCACTCGCCTGCTGTTGTTTGAATTCCTCTCTCTCTTGTTTGAATTCCTCTCACTGTTGTTTAATATCCCTGTCTGTTGTTCAAATTCCTTGTTGCTGCTGTTGTTTGAATTCCCCCCCCTCTCTCTCTCTCTCTCTCTCCTCTCTCTCTCTCTCTCTCTCTCTCTCTCTCTCTCTCTCTCTCTCTCTCTCTCTCTCTCTCTCTCTCTCTCTCTTGTTTGAATTTCTCTCTGTTTGACTTCATCTCTGTTGTTTCAATTCCTTTCTCTGTTGTTTGAATTCATATCTGTTTGAATTTCTCTCTCTGTTGTTTGAATTCATATCTGTTTGAATTCCTCTCTCTGTTGTTTGAATTCATATCTGTTTGAATTCCTCTCTCTGTTGTTTGAATTCATATCTGTTTGAATTCCTATCTTCGTTGTTTGAATTCCTCTCTGTTTGACTTCCTCTCTGTTGTTTGAATTCCTCTCTGTTGTATTAATTCCCCTGCTGCTGCTGTTGTTTGAATGCCTCTCTCTGCTGTATTAATTCCCCTGTTGCTGCTATTGTTTGAATTCCTCTTTTCGTTGCATTAATTCCCTGTTGATGCTGTTGTTTGAAGTTCTCTCTGTTGTATTAATTCCCCGTTGCTGCTGTTGTTTGAATTTCTCTCTCTGTTGTATTAAAACCACAAAGAATTAATGCCACAAATAATTCACGATATTCTCTGCCCTGGAGCACATTAAATCACCGGAAAATATCCATTACTCTCTCTGACAGAAAACGCAAACATTATTCCTTTTAAATTTCGGAGAGTGAGACACACACTGGACTCACAAGACTTGCTGGCAGGAGCCAAGTGGTACCTGGCTGCAAGCAACTGAAGAAGGCATTGATCTGTCGGTATTCTATTTGAAAGTACCAGAAATTGTCAAGTATTTGCTGTTAGCTTCCTCAGAGGTACCGGGAAGTATGGTGTATCACCTGTTATCTTCCTCAGAGTACCGGGAAGTGCCTTGTATCACCTGTTATCTTCCTCAGAGTACCGGGAAGTATGGTGTATCACCTGTTATCTTCCTCAGAGGTACCGGGAAGCACGTTGTATCAGCTGTTATTTTCCTCAGAGTACCGGGAAGTACGTTGTATCAGCTGTTATCTTCCTCAGAGTATCGGGAAGTGCCTTGTATCAGCTGTTATTTTCCTCAGAGTACCGGGAAGTACGTTGTATCAGCTGTTATCTTCCTCAGAGTATCGGGAAGTACGTTGTATCAGCTGTTATCTTCCTCAGAGTATCGGGAAGTACGTTGTATCAGCTGTTATCTTCCTCAGAGTACCGGGAAGTACGCTGTATCAGCTGTTATCTTCATGAAAGAACCAGGAAGCACCATAACACAGCTGTACTCGCCTGAAATAACTGTGCTTATCTAAAAACAGTTGTATTCACCCTAAACAGCTGTACTTATCCTTAAAAGGCTACAACACAGCAGAACTCGCCTTAAATGCCTTCATCGAACACCTGTTCCAGATTAAAAAGTACATTAAAAACAGAATTGATATACAAAAAAAATATTTACGTTCACCATAAAAAGGCCACTAAAATTCCACTTAGCCATTAAATGGCTGAAAATTCCAGACAGCCAAGACCAATAACACTCTACTTACCAATTAATGACCTAAAGATTCCAAAAAAAGGCTTGAAAAACGTTTATACTCACCCTGAAAATAGCTCTTGGTCCGCAGGTAGGAGACAGCCAGTCTAAGGATAGACAGTCTATCCAGCTTGGAGAGGATATTCTGTTCAAAGGGTAGGAGACCAGCCAAGTTATCCAGCTCGGCGTTAAGACGCTCCCGGTGACGCTTGGACGGATTACTCTTTGTCTGACCCTCCTTCGGTTGTGGCTTTATACTGTAGGAAGAGAGAAAGGTGTTAGTTGTAGCTGACTTTATGGATGATGTCGTTGTTGGGAAGGTGAGAGAGGGAGAGAGAGAGAGCGAGAGAGAGAGAGAAAGAGAGAGAGAGAGAGAGAGAGAGAGAGAGAGAGAGAGAGAGAGAGAGAGAGAGAGAGAGAGAGAGAGAGAGAGAGAGAGAGAGAGAGAGAGAGAGAGAGAGAGAGGTGTTAGTTGTAGCTTGTTTTATGGATGATGTTGTTGTTGGGAAGCTGAGAGCGAGAGAGAGAGAGAGATCCTAGCTTGTAAATCAAGTCAGGAATTCTTAACCTAACCTTGTAAAACATTATTTAAAAAGAGAGAGAGAGAGATAGTACATGGGGATGTCAGCCCTCTTTCTTCCGCCCTGTATTCACCCCTCAATATCTCCATGACTCTCTGACACACTATGCCTCCCTCCTACCATTTTTCTCTCCCTTACTTCCTCCCTCCTTTTAATCCCCTCCCACCATCTCTTCTACCCTCTCTCCATCTCCCCTTCCCCATCCACGTTTCGTGACATCACGAGATTACTCACAGAAGAGACAGGCGGCAGCATCCAGATGTGAGGGGAATAAGAGTGGGAGAGAGAGGGGGAGACTGGGGGAGGGGAGACAGAAGGGGGATGGGGTGGACTAGTGACTGCACGCAAGAGAGGAAATCTATGACAATGTAATGGACAGATATTTGCATGACACAGATCTCTATTTTCACCAGAAGCTGCTGTCACCCTCTCTGTTTTTTGTCTCTCCATTCTCGTGGTGTTCCATCACACTCTGACAAGCAGCGGAGGGACTGTCTTCGTAGGTATATCTTCTTGTCTACAAAAAGAAAGAAGAGAGCTCCTTTAAGAAGGCCATCTTCTCGTCTTTAAAAAGATGGAAAAATCTTTTTTTTTTTAATTAATTAAGATTTCTTCCCCCGAGAATATATTATTTCTGTAATATTTCTTTTGCAAAATCGACTTATATATTTGTTTTTAATATACTTACAAACTAAAACTTTTAAAAAGTATTTTTTAAATGTAAGTTTTATATAGGAGGTGGATTTTTAAAATTCAGCTTTAAAATAGGCAATGTCATTTTTTTTTAATTACGTGCTAATCACCGATTAAAAAGAATAATCTCTCTCTCTCTCTCTCTCTCTCTCTCTCTCTCTCTCTCTCTCTCTCTCTCTCTCTCTCTCTCTCTCTCTCTCTCTCTCTCCTCCTCTCTCTCTCTCTTCTCTCTCTCTCTCTCACACACACACACACACAAAATAGCCATTGTGAAAATATAGTGAATTTCCAAACAGCTTCTGTTGATGGTGATGCTGCCGCTACTACTACTACTTATACTGCTGCTCCTGCAGCTGCTGCTGCTGCTGCTCCTACTACCCCTCCTTCTCCTCCTCCTCTAAACTGTGCTCACCAGTATCATTCACCTCTGATACAGTTAACCACAAAACTGCCCTCCACTATCACTCTGGCTTTCATTTGGGGTGAGAGTTAGAGGCCGTACACATCCCGTGTGGTCAGCCCACTTTGTCAGTAGGGTGGATCCCCTGGTGTGATATACGGTGTGGTTCTGATGGTTAGTGGGCTAGCTAGTACACTGTGTGCACCAGTGTGTGATTCCTAGCTTGTTTTTTTTTTTTTCAGCAGTGTTGGATACACTGACAGTGTTGGTATACTATGTGATGGTTACACAGTGGGAGCAAAACCTAGTAGTGTTGTGTCTCTATCTCGTATACCATTTCACTGGATTGTGTTTCATTGTCAAATTCCATCACACAGGATGGTGTTTCACTGTCATATTCCATCACACAGGATGGTGTTTCACTGTCATATTCCATCACACAGGATGGTGTTTCACTGTCATAGTCCATCACACAGGATGGTGTTTCACTGTCATATTCCATCACACAGGATGGTGTTTCACTGTCATATTCCATCACACAGGATGGTGTTTCACTGTCATATTCCATCACACAGGATGGTGTTTCACTGTCATATTCCATCACATAGGATGGTGTTTCACTGTCATATTCCATCACACAGGATGGTGTTTCACTGTCATATTCCATCACACAGGATGGTGTTCACTGTCATATTCCATCACACAGGATGGTGTTTCACTGTCATATTCCATCACACAGGATGGTGCTTCACTGTCATATTCCATCACACAGGATGGTGTTTCAGTCATATTCCATCACACAGGATGGTGTTTCACTGTCATATTCCATCACACAGGATGGTGTTTCACTGTCATATTCCATCACACAGGATGGTGTTTCACTGTCATATTCCATCACACAGGATGGTGCTTCACTGTCATATTCCATCACACAGGATGGTGTTTCAGTCATATTCCATCACACAGGATGGTGTTTCACTGTCATATTCCATCACACAGGATGGTGTTTCACTGTCATATTCCATCACACAGGATGGTGTTTCGCTGTCATATTCCATCACACAGGATGGTGTTTCACTGTCATATTCCATCACATAGGATGGTGTTTCACTGTCATATTCCATCACACAGGATGGTGTTTCACTGTCATATTACATCACATAGGATGGTGTTTCACTGTCATATTCCATCACACAGGATGGTGTTTCACTGTCATATTCCATCACACAGGATGGTGTTTCACTGTCATATTCCATCACACAGGATGGTGTTTCACTGTCATATTCCATCACACAGGATGGTGTGTCACTGTCATATTCCTTTATACAGGTTGGGTTACGTTCATAGTCTGATGCATTAATGGTGTTGGGTTGAAGGGAGATAATGACAATTAGACACACATACAACATCTGGGTATCTTTATTGTAGACGTTTCGCCATCCAGTGGCTTTATCAATACATATTCAAGGACATGAATGGAAGACAGAAGAACTATGTACAAAAGATTAGGTAATCAGTCCCTCAGTCTTGGAGTTGGTGTGAAGAGCACCGTAGTCGTGAAGACTCTGGGGCACAGGCAAGAAGGCTGGTGCTTATATACTATCGTGAGGTGGAAAGGGACGGCATATTCACTGGTAAACAGGATTTCCTAGTGGAAGTAGGTCATACCCAAGGGATGGGTTGGTGGTAGTGGTAGTAGTCGTAGTAACCGTGAAGAAGGTTATGTAGATGTCCTGTGAACCAAGATTCCATGATGTTGCAGTGTCTGACAAGTTGTACATGAATGGTATACAATACCGACAAGATGAAGATTAGACATGTGCAACATCTGGGAGTGACTGTGGTTGAGTGGGTTGACTGTGGTTGAGTTGAGGTTGTTTTGGGTGATGATGTTGTTGTTATTGTTCTTCCTGTAGTTATTGTTGTTGCTGTTCCTGTTGCTGTTCCTGTTGCTGTTATTATTGCATGTATTGTGTTGTTGTAGCTGCTGCCTCCTGTCGCAGCTGTTATTTTTGTAGGTACTCTTGTGTTGTTGTTGTTATTGTGTGGTAGTGGTGGTGATAGTGGTGGTATTGGTGGTAGTGGTGGTGGTTGGGGTGGGAGTGATGGTGGTGGTACTAGGGATGGTAGCGGCATTCTCTGTGGAAAATTTCTTGCTGTCTAACCAGCTATCTATGTGACTGACTCAATGTCTGGCTGACTGGCTAGATCAGTGGCTGGCAGAACTGGCTGGTTGAACACATGGCTGGCCGGAAGACTTGCTGAGTAACTGGCTCACTCAGTGAGTGTGTCGCTGGCTGCCTGCTGATAACTAATGTGCGATAGCTGGCTTCATATATATATATATAATATATAAAATTATATATAACTATATATATCATATATATAATATATATATATATATATATATATATAATATATAATATATATATTATATATTGCAAGGATTTCGCAGATCATGTTTATATATATATATATATAATATATATATATATATATATATAAAAAATATATATATATATATATATATATATATAGAAGCCTTGAGGGGTGGTTCGGAATCTAAGTTGTGGTAGTTGTTGTAACTGTGAGGGTTGTGATGGATGCTGTATGTGGTAGGGTGGTGGTGATGGTGGTAGAGATGTGTGGTGGTGGTGGTGGTGGTGGTGTGGTGGGTGGTGATGGTGGTGTATGGTGGTGGTGGTGATGGTGGTAGTGGTGGGGTGGTGTGGGGGTGGTGGGGTAGTGGTGATGGTGGGGGTAGTGGTGATGGTGGTGGTAGTGGTGGTGGTGGTGGATGGTGGTGGGAGTGGTGGTAGTGGTAGACGGTAACTGTTGGTGATGGTTCGGCTGTTTAGCGATTAGGATGCAAGGGGCCAAGCTAATTACTCAGTCTTAGTTCACGGTCTTGAAGAAGTACCTTTCCCAGGGTTCCTAGTCCGGTGGGTAGTACCTATCCAGGGGGGTAGGTACCTAGTCCGGGTGGGTAGGTACCTAGTCCAGGTGGGGTAGGTTCCTACTCAGGTGAGTAGGTTCCTAGTCCAGGTGGGAGTTTAAGGTACCTAGTCCGGTGGGTAGGTACCTAGCCAGGTGAGTAGTTCCTAGTCAGGGGGTGGGTAGATACCTAGTCCAGGTGGGTATGTACCTAGTCCATGAGGATAGGTACCTAGCCCAGGTGGGTAGGTACCTAGTCCAGGTGGGTAGGTATCTAGTACAGGTGGGTAGGTACCTAGTCCAGGTTGGTAGGTACCTAGTCCAGATGGGTAGGTTCCTTGTCCAGGTGGGTAGATACCTAGTCCAGATGGGTAGGTACCTAGTCCAGGTGCATAGATACCTAGTCCAGATGGGTAGGTACCTAGTCCAGGTGGGTAGGTGCCTAGTCCAGGTGAATTGATACCTAGTCCTGGTGAGTAGGTACCTAGTCCAGAAGGGTAGGTACCTAGTCCAAATGGGTAGATACCTAATTCATGTGAGAAGATATCTAATCCAGGTGGGTAGATACCTAGTCTAGGTGGGTAGGTGCCTAGTCCAGGTGGGTAGGTTCCAAGTCCAGGAGGGTAGGCACCTAGTCCAGGTGGGTAGCTACCTGGTCTAGAAGGGTAGCTACCTAGTCCAGGTGGGTTGATATCTAGTCCAGGTGGGTAGATACCTAGTCCAGAAGGGTAGGTACCTAGCCCAGATGGGTAGATACCTAGTCCATGTGAGTAGATACCTAATCCAGGTGGGGAGATATCTAGTCCAGGTGGGTAGGTACCTAGTCCAGGTGGGTAGGCACCTAGTCCAGGAAGGTAGGCACCTAGTCCAGGTGGGTAGGTGCCTTGTCCAGAAGGGTAAGTTCCTAGTTCAAGAGGGTAGGTTCCTAGTCCAGGTGGGTAGGTACCTAGTCCAGAAGTATAGCTCCCTATTCCAGATGAGTAGGTACCTTGTCCAGAAGGGTAAGTACCTTGTCCAGGTAGGTAGGTACCTAGTTCTTGGGTGAAGATGCTTATCACAGGAGAGGCACCTAGTTCAGACGGGAAGGGACCTAGCGAAGCGGGACTAGGAGATGATGATAGGAGACACACTGGAGGCTAGGAGATGACCAGGCAAGGCTAGGAGACAATGACAAGGCTAAAAGACGAGGACGATCCTAGAAGACGAGGCTAGATGAGGCTAGGAGACGAGGCTAGGAGACCAGACCAGTCTCCAGGGCAGGGACACTACCCACGCCAAGACCCAAATTACTCCGTCATTATTTCTTGGTCCGCTATTACCACGTCAGACACACACACACACACACACACACACACACACACACACACACACACACACACACACACACACACACACACACACACACACACACACACATACACTCACAACCACAGGTGACACAACCACCACAGGTGACACTCTCACAACCACAGGTGATGCACCCCTGCCAGGGTTTGCGTATTGACATGACAGCTACCCGGGTAGCGCTGACAGATGCGTGGACGACGCGCTACATGTGTTTTGCAAATGTGACTGACAAGCCAGGGAGGTGACAGATGTGCTGGGGGAAGAGGGTGGGCAGGGGGGGGCAGTACTTAGCTGGGATGGGCAAGTTTTGAGAACTGGACAGGGTATGGCAGGGACAGTTTCTAGCTGGGATGGGCGAGAGAATGGCCAATTAAATGGCCTTCTCTTGACCTTTTAAATGCCTTAACTGGCCTGTTAATGGCCTTCCCTGACCTGTTAAATTCTCTTTAACTGACCCTTTCAGCGGTTTTCTATTGACCTGCTCAATGGCCTTTCCCGACCTGTTAAATATATTTGCCTGACATATTAACTGGCCTCCCCTTACCTGTTAGATGTCCTTCCTATGACCTAATAAATTGTTTTCCCTGGCCTGTTAAATGGCCTTCCTTGACATGCTAAATGGCCTTAACTGACCTGTTAAATGGTCTTCCCTGACCTGTTTTATTACCTTCGATTACCTGTTAAATGGCCTTAACTAACCTGTTACATAGTCTTACCTGACTTGTTAAATGGTCTTCCTTGACATGTTGAATGGCCTTAGCTTACATGCTAAATGACTTTCCCAATTAAATGCTCTTCCCTTACCTGTTAAATGTCCTGATCTGATCTGTTAAATGGCCTTCCCTGACCTGTTAAATGGCCTTCCCTGACCTGTTAAATGGCCTTCCCTGACCTGTTAAATGGCCTTCCCTGACATGTTAAATGGCCTTTCGTTACCGAAATGGTTTTTAAGTGAGACTGAAAGTCTCGTGGCAGGGTGAAAAGGCCAGGTACCTTTTCACTTTAACGAAGCTTCGGGTCGAGCGAAGAGTCGTTACGATGAAAGCTCTACAGAGGGCGAAACATCGAGATGTTGAAGCGTCTCCGCTTCCACCTCAGGAAACAGCTTGAATTCAAGCTCTACCCTGGAGTCTAGTCATCACCCTGAGTTCCACCAGCTCAAGCTCTACCCCGGAGTCTAGTCATCACCCTGAGTTCCACCAGCTCAAGCTCTACCCTGGAGTCTAGTCATCACCCTGAGTTCCACCAGCTCAAGCTCTACCCTGGAGTTTAGTCATCACCCTGAGTTCCACCAGCTCAAGCTCTACCCTGAAGTCTAGTCATCACCCTGAGTTCCACCAGCTCAAGCTCTACCCTGGAGTCTAGTCATCACACTGAGTTCCACCAGCTCAAGCTCTACCCTGGAGACTAGTCATCACCCGGATCTCCACCAGCTTAAGCTCTCTACCCCGGAGGCTGGTCATCACCCTGAGCTCCACCAGCTTAAACTCTCTACCCTGGAGCCTAGTCATGACCATCAGCTCCACCAGCTCAAGCTCTCTACCCTGGAGGCTAGTCATCACCCCGAGCTTTACCAGCTCAAGCTCTCTACCCTAGAGGCTAGTCATCACCCTGAGCTCCACCAGCTCAAGCTCTACCCTGGAGTCTAGTCATCACCCTGAGCTCCACCAGCTCAAGGTCTCTACCCTGGAGCCTAGTCATGACCATCAGCTCCGCCAGCTCAAGCTCTCTACCCTGGAGTCTAGTCATCATCCTGAGCTCCACCAGCTCAAACTCTCTACCCTGGAGACTAGTCATCACCCTGAGCTCCACCAGCTTAAGCTCTGTACCCTGGAGGCTAGTCATCACCCTGAGCTCCACCAGCTTAGTCATGGAGCCTAGTCATGACCATCAGCTCCACCAGCTCAAGCTCTCTATCCTGGAGGCTAGTCATCACCCTGAGCTTCACCAGCTCAAGCTCTCTACCCTGGAAGCTAGTCATCACCCTGAGCTCCACCAGTTCAAGCTCTCTACCCTGGAGGCTAGTCATCACCCTGAGCTCCACCAGCTCAAGCTCTCTACCCTGGAGGCTAGTCATCACCCTGAGCTTCACCAGCTCAAGCTCTCTACCCTGGAGGCTAGTCATCACCCTGAGCTCCACCAGTTCAAGCTCTCTATCCTGGAGGCTAGTCATCACCCTGAGCTTCACCAGCTCAAGCTCTCTACCCTGGAGGCTAGTCATCACCCTGAGCTTCACCAGCTCAAGCTCTCTACCCTGGAGGCTAGTCATCACTCTGAGCTTCACCAGCTCAAGCTCTCTAACCCCGGAGGCTAGTCATCACCCTGAGCTCACCAGCTCAAGCTCTCTACCCTGGAGGCTAGTCATCACCCTGAGCTTCACCAGCTCAAGCTCTCTACCCTGGAGGCTAGTCATCACCCTGAGCTTCACCAGCTCAAGCTCTCTACCCTGGAGGCTAGTCATCACCCTGAGCTTCACCAGCTCAAGCTCTCTACCCTGGAGGCTAGTCATCACCCTGAGCTTCACCAGCTCAAGCTCTCTACTCTGGAGGCTAGCCATCACCCTGAGCTCCACCAGTTCAAGCTCTCTATCCTGGAGGCTAGTCATCACCCTGAGCTTCACCAGCTCAAGCTCTCTACCCTGGAGGCTAGTCATCACCCTGAGCTTCACCAGCTCAAGCTCTCTACCCTGGAGGCTAGTCATCACCCTGAGCTCCACCAGTTCAAGCTCTCTATCCTGGAGGCTAGTCATCACCCTGAGCTCCACCAGTTCAAGCTCTCTACCCTGGAGCTTAGTCATGACCATCAGCTCCACCAGCTCAAGCTCTCTACCCTGGAGTCTAGTCATCACCCTGAGCTCCACCAGCTCAAGCTCTCTACCCTGGAGCTTAGTCATGACCATCAGCTCCACCAGCTCAAGCTCTCTACCCTGGAGTCTAGTCATCACCCTGAGCTCCACCAGTTCAAGCTCTCTACCCTGGAGCTTAGTCATGACCATCAGCTCCACCAGCTTAAGCTCTCTACCCTGGAGCCTAGTCATCACCCTGAGCTCCACCAGCTCAAGCTCTTTTACCCTGGAGCTTAGTCATGACCATCAGCTCCACCAGCTCAAGCTCTCTACCCTGGAGTCTAGTCATCACCCTGAGCTCCACCAGCTCAAGCTCTCTACCCTGGAGCTTAGTCATGACCATCAGCTCCACCAGCTCAAGCTCTCTACCCTGGAGTCTAGTCATCACCCTGAGCTCCACCAGTTCAAGCTCTCTACCCTGGAGCTTAGTCATGACCATCAGCTCCACCAGCTCAAGCTCTCTACCCTGGAGTCTAGTCATCACCCTGAGCTCCACCAGCTCAAGCTCTCTACCCTGGAGCTTAGTCATGACCATCAGCTCCACCAGCTCAAGCTCTCTACCCTGGAGTCTAGTCATCACCCTGAGCTCCACCAGCTCAAGCTCTCTACCCTGGAGCTTAGTCATGACCATCAGCTCCACCAGCTCAAGCTCTCTACCCTGGAGTCTAGTCATCACCCTGAGCTCCACCAGTTCAAGCTCTCTACCCTGGAGCTTAGTCATGACCATCAGCTCCACCAGCTCAAGCTCTCTACCCTGGAGGCTAGTCATCACCCTGAGCTCCACCAGCTCAAGCTCTCTACCCTGGAGTGTCAGTAACCTCTCAGGGAGACGGACTCGACTTGAATATTTTTTATTGTATCTAATGAGATAATGTCTGGCTAGCCCACCGTCACACACACACACACACACACACACACACACACACACACACACACACACACACACACACACACACACACACACACACAACACACCGAAATATATGCTCTCTTTAGTGACCCTCGTGTAGTCGACAGGATTCAAATCTAATTACCAAATAAAATCTGAGAGACTAGAGGCTGAGAGACTAGAGACTGAGAGAACATAAGAATGGAGAAGCACTACAGTAGTCCTACTGGCCCATATTAGGCAGCTCCTTATCAAAACTCACCCATGCATTTTTCCATTTTTTTCCCACAGCTACCCGAGAATTTACTCCCGCACCCACGACACCAATCACACCCAGCCCCTCCCACTCATATATTTGTCCAATCTCTTTTTAAAGCTACTCAGGGTCCTAGCCTACTCGGGAGACTGTTCCACGCATCCGCAACCGTATCTGAAAGCCAGCACTTACCTATGTTCTTTCTTAATCTAAATTAATCAGAATTAAATCCGTTACTTCTGTTCTTACCTCATTTCATATGCTTAGTATTTTTTATTAATATCGCCTCTGTTGATGTCTCATTCTACGTCTCTCAGCAGAGTGAAAGGTCAAGGCTTTCAGTCATTCTACGTCTCTCAAGAGTAAAAATTCACGGTTCTAAGTCTATCTTCGTATGGAAGATTCCTTATTCAGTGAATCAATTTTGTCATCATTCTCTGTATGTTCTCCAATGCATGTATATCCATCCTGTAGTAAGAAGACCAAAACTGAGCTGTATAATCTAAGTGAGGCCTCACTAGTGATGTATACAGCTGGAAAATAACTGCTGGACTCCTGTTACTTATACTTCTTGATATGTAGGTAAGTGGTTCAGAGAACCGACAAGTTGATGGCCTGTCAGACACAGCAGCATCTTGGGATCTTGATCCAAGGAATTCTTCACTTGCCTAACCTATAGTCAGGACCTACTTTCACATGTAGATTTGTCTACTGTGATATCGCCTACGACTGCTTTTACTCACCTGTCTACAGTATATAAGCCACTTCTTGTCATAGGGACTGATTACCTCCCTCTGATCCTCACCATTCTTTGTATAGGACTGATGAAGCCACTGCGTGGCAAAACGTTTCCTCAATAAAGATACCTAAGTGTTGTACATGTGTCTAACTCATCTACTTCGTGATATAAATCCAAGTAATCTCTAAGCCTCATTGCGCTGGCTTAGGCACTGTTGTCTTGGCTTTAGATTTCTGCTTACCATGACTCCCAAGTGTTTTTCACATTCTATATAATCAAGCTCTACTTCACCTAGTTTATAACTTCGCTGGTTATTTTCATTCCCAAGGACCAGGACTTTACACTTGTCCACATTGAACTTCATCTGCCACTTTTCAAACCAAGACATTAATTTGTCCAAATCTTCCTGGAGTTCACTGGTATCCTCCTCAGAATCAATCATTCGCCCTATTTTTGCACCATCAGCAAATTTTCTCGTGTCACTTGTAATTCCTTCATCAAGGTCATTAATGTAAATTATAGACAACAATGGGCCTAAAACTGATCCCTGTGGAACGCCACTAGTGACTAATCCCCATTCAGAATTGACCCCATTAATGGAAACTCTCTGCTGTCTGTTGGTAAGCCATATCTCTATCCATGTTAAAACTGTACCTCCTATACCATGAGCTGCCACTTTTCTTCAATTGTCTTTAGTGAGGTACTTTATAAAAGACTTTACTGAAATCCAGATAAACAGCATCATATTCTTTATCACTGTCTACTGCCTCAGATGTTTTATTGAAGAACGTCAGAAAATTTGCCAGGCAGGAACGACCTCTCATGACTTCATACCGAGATTCATTAATCAAATTATGCTCGTCAAGGCGACATCTAATGATATCAGCTATAATTGATTGTAATAATTTGCTTATTATAGACGTCAGGCTGAGAGGATGTCAACTTTCTAGAGGAGAAATAAATAAAATAAAGCAAATTTGCAGCCTAAGACAAAAACACAAGATAAAAAGGAGAAAAGAGATAAGAGCAAACAAGAGATAAGAACAAACAAGAGATAAGAGCAAACAAGAGATAAGAGCAAGCAAGAGATAAGAGCAAACAAGAGATAAGAGCAAACACGAGACAAGAGCAAACAAGAGACAAGAGCAAACAACAGACAAGAGCAAACAACAGACAAAGGCAAACACAGACAAGAGCAAACAACAGACAAGAACATACAGAGACAAGAGCAAACAAGAGACAAGAGCAAACAACAGAGAAGAGCAAACAACAGACAAGAGCAAACAACAGACAAGAACATACAGGAGACAAGAGCAAATAAGAGACAAGAGCAAACAAGAGACAAGAGCAAACAACAGACAAGAGCAAACAACAGACAAGAGCAAACAAAAGACAAGAACAAACAGGAGACAAGAGCAAATAAGAGACAAGAGCAAATAAGAGACAAGAGCAAATAAGAGACAAGAGCAAACAAGAGACAAGAGTAAACAAAAGACAGTCTCATTAACGCAACAATGTGAATTTCTCTCTTCTTCCTCTCCCTTCCGTCCTCTACCCCCCTCCCCCTCTCTCTCTCCTTCCTATCCCCAACCCCCTCCCTCTCTCTTCCTCTCTCTCCCCCTCTCCCTTCCATCCTCCATCCTTTACTAAACCTCCTTTCCTTCCCTTTTTCTTACTTCCTCTCGCCTCATGATTCTCATCTATTTGTGATTGCAAGGGTTGAGTCTCAGCTCCTGGGCCCTCTGATAAGTTATTATTTAATAACGAATTGCAGCTATGCCCAACTTATCCTGGGTTGGTCTACATTATATTGGGTCAGTCTACATTATCCTCGGTCTGCCTACATTATCCTGGGTCAGTCTACATTATCCTGGATCAGTCTACATTATCCTGGGTCAGTCTACATTATCCTGGGTCAGTCTACATTATCCTGGATCAGTCTACATTATCCTGGGTCAGTCTACATTATCCTGGATCAGTCTACATTATCCTCGGTCTGTCTACATTATCCTGGGTCAGTCTACATTATCCTGGGTAAGTCTACATTATCCTGGGTCAGTCTACATTATCCTGGATCAGTCTACATTATCCTGAGTCAGTCTACATTATCCTGGATTAGTCTACATTATCATGAGCCAGTCTACATTGTCTTCGGAGAGGCTACATTCCCATAGGTCAATCTACATTATCATAAACCAACTCACATCATCTTAGGCTCCACCAAGTAGGCCTAAAATATTTTGTTCATAATGTTTAGGCTGGCTGTTGACAGCCTAGTACAATTTCTCTTAGGCATATAATGTGGCTTTTAAAATGTAGACAGACGATATCTACAATGAACCATCAATGTTTCCCCCAGGTGAGTGCACACATATTCGTAGATATTCGTAATGTAGGCCTAATTTCTTTTCCCTCTCTCCCCATTGCCCTTTTCTATATGCAAATCCTCATTGTCCCCGTAATGGGATGACGGAATTGTCTGCATTAAAAATATTTGTTTTGTGTTGTGTATGAGATGGGTCATCCTGAGAGGTGGTCAGTCCCAAGTGATAGTAACTGCAGCTCTGCTGGAAGATGGTCAGTCCCAAGTGATAGTAACTGCAGCTCTGCTGGAAGATGGTCAGTCCCAAGTGATAGTAACTGCAGCTCTGCTGGAAGATGGTCAGTCCCAAGTGATAGTAACTGCAGCTCTGCTGGGAAAATGGTCAGTCCCAAGTGATAGTAACTGCAGCTCTGCTGGAAGATGGTCAGTCCCAAGTGGTAGTAACTGCAGCTCTGCTGGAAGATGGTCAGTCCCAAGTGATAGTAACTGCAGCTCTGCTGGAAGATGGTCAGTCCCAAGTGATAGTAACTGCAGCTCTGCTCGAAGATGGTCAGTCCCAAGTGATAGTAACTGCAGCTCTGCTGGAAGATGGTCAGTCCCAAGTGATAGTAACTGCAGCTCTGCTGGAAGATGGTCAGTGCCAAGTGATAGTAACTGCAGCTCTGCTGGAAGATGGTCAGTCCCAAGCGATAGTAACTGCAGCTCTGCTGGAAGATGGTCAGTGCCAAGTGATAGTAACTGCAGCTCTGCTGGAAGATGGTCAGTGCCAAGTGATAGTAACTGCAGCTCTGCTGGAAGATGGTCAGTCCCAAGCGATAGTAACTGCAGCTCTGCTGGAAAATGGTCAGTGCCAAGTGATAGTAACTGCAGCTCTGCTGGAAGATGGTCAGTGCCAAGTGATAGTAACTGCAGCTCTGCTGGAAGATGGTCAGTCCCAAGTGATAGTAACTGCAGCTCTGCTGGAAGATGGTCAGTCCCAAGTGATAGTATCTGCAGCTCTGCTGGAAGATGGTCAGTCCCAAGTGATAGTAACTGCAGCTCTGCTGGAAGATGGTCAGTCCCAAGTGATAGTAACTGCAGCTCTGCTGGAAGATGGTCAGTCCCAAGTGATAGTAACTGCAGCTCTGCTGGAAGATGGTCAGTCCCAAGTGATAGTAACTGCAGCTCTGCTGGAAGATGGTCAGTCCCAAGTGATAGTAACTGCAGCTCTGCTGGAAGATGGTCAGTCCCAAGTCATAGTAACTGCAGCTCTTTTGGAAGATGGTCAGTCCCAAGTCATAGTAACTGCAGCTCTGCTGGAAGATAGTCAGTCCCAAGTGGTAGTAACTGCAGCTCTGCTGGAAGATGGTCAGTCCCAAGTGATAGTAACTGCAGCTCTGCTGGAAGATGGTCAGTCCCAAGTGATAGTAACTGCAGCTCTGCTGGAAGATGGTCAGTCCCAAGTCATAGTAACTGCAGCTCTGCTGGAAGATGGTCAGTTCCAAGTCATAGTAACTGCAGCTCTTCTGGAAGATAGTCAGTCCCAAGTTATAGTAACTGCAGCTCTGCTGGAAGATGGTCAGTCCCAAGTGATAGTAACTTGCAGCTCTGCTGGAAGATGGTCAGTCCCAAGTGATAGTAACTGCAGCTCTGCTGGAAGAGGTCATCCCAATGATAGTAACTGCAGCTCTGCTGGAAGATGGTCAGTCCCAAGTGATAGTAACTGCAGCTCTGCTGGAAGATGGTCAGTCCCAAGTGATAGTAACTGCAGCTCTGCTGGAAGATGGTCAGTCCCAAGTGATAGTAACTGCAGCTCTGCTGGAAGATGGTCAGTCCCAAGTCATAGTAACTGCAGCTCTTTTGGAAGATGGTCAGTCCCAAGTGATAGTAACTGCAGCTCTGCTGGAAGATGGTCAGTCCCAAGTGATAGTAACTGCAGCTCTGCTGGAAGATGGTCAGTCCCAAGTCATAGTAACTGCAGCTCTGCTGGAAGATGGTCAGTCCCAAGTGATAGTAACTGCAGCTCTGCTGAAGATGGTCAGTCCCAAGTGATAGTAACTGCAGCTCTGCTGGAAGATGGTCAGTCCCAAGTGATAGTAACTGCAGCTCTGCTGGAAGATGGTCAGTCCCAAGTGATAGTAACTGCAGCTCTGCTGAAGATGGTCAGTCCCAAGTCAATAGTAACTGCAGCTCTGCTGGAAGATGGTCAGTCCCAAGTGATAGTAACTGCAGCTCTGCTGGAAGATGGTCAGTCCCAAGTGATAGTAACTGCAGCTCTGCTGGAAGATAGGTCAGTCCCAAGTGATAGTAACTGCAGCTCTGCTGGAAGATGGTCAGTCCCAAGTTTATAGTAACTGCAGCTCTGCTGGAAGATGGTCAGTCCCAAGTCATAGTAACTGCAGCTCTTTTGGAAGATGGTCAGTCCCAAGTGATAGTAACTGCAGCTCTGCTGGAAGAATGGTCAGTCCCCCAAATGATAGTAACTGCAGCTCTGCTGGAAGATGGTCAGTCCCAAGTGATAGAACTGCAGCTCTGCTGGAAGATGTCAGTCCCAAGTGATAGTAACTGCAGCTCTGCTGGAAGATGGTCAGTCCCAAGTGATAGTAACTGCAGCTCTGCTGGAAGATGGTCAGTCCCAAGTGATAGTAACTGCAGCTCTGCTGGAAGATGGTCAGTCCCAAGTGATAGTAACTGCAGCTCTGCTGGAAGATGGTCAGTCCCAAGTCATAGTAACTGCAGCTCTGCTGGAAGATGGTCAGTCCCAAGTCATAGTAACTGCAGCTCTGCTGGAAGATGGTCAGTCCCAAGTGATAGTAACTGCAGCTCTGCTGGAAGGAAACCTTTGAAGCTGATGAACCCAGCTCAGGTTGACACTACTGAAGTCTCCCAGCTCAGGCTGACACTACTGAAGTCTCCCAGCTCAGGCTGACACATTTTGACACAATGTATCGGGCCTATCCATGTAATGTAATATGACAGTGAAAAACCCCCAGCAACACGTTGCTGATGTATTCAATTGCCATCAAATCTTTCCCCTTCCCTCTATTTAACCCCCTCCCCCCTTTCCTCCCCTCCCCCCTCTCCTCCCCTCCCTTCCCCCTTGTATCACCAAGGTTAGGTTTATTGTAGCCAGGGCGACCGCAGACGACAATGAGCTCTAATTAAGTCTTCCTCTCGGGTCACTTTCCCACGACACGGCCTTGTCAGTCTCCGCACTCACGGAGACTTCCACTGGCGGAGACATTCTAATCCAGTGTCTCCTGGGACTTATCCAGTGTCTCATAGACTTATCCAGTGTCTCCTAGGACTTTTCCAGTGTCTCTTAGAACTTATCCAGTGTCTCCTGGAGATCAGCCAGTGTCTCCTAGGACTTTCCTAGGATCTCTTAGGGCTTTTCCAGTGTCTCCTGGAGCTCATCCAGAACCTTGAAGCTTTGTTCACTGTGCTCTAAACTTTCTCCTGGACATGGTTCACAGTAGCAGTTAATATTTGACGTTGAACACAGTCGTATTAATAATAATAATAATAATAATAATAATAATAATAATAATAATAATAGTAATAATCTTTATTACTACAAGCACATGACTCAACGTATACAGACCATAGCTGACATCAATGACATACTACTATATAGAAAGCCGCTTGTTATGCTGATTATTTCGGGCAAATTAGGTGAATTTTGTTCCCAGGATGCGACCCACACCAGTCGACTAACACCCAGGTACCTATTTTACTGATAGGTGAATAGGGGCAGCAGGTGTCATCAGGAAACACTTCGTAATTTTCACTCAGTCGCAGGTAACAGGTTCACAGTAGCAGTTAATAGCAGAAGTTGAACCCACTAGTAGGTAACAGGTTCACAGTAGAGTGACACTCGCAGCGTCGAGGTAGTGAGGTTCAAAGACGCTCTCAAGGTTCGAAAGGTTTACTGGGTTCAAAGGGTAATGGCCAGTAATATCACTGAGAACAAACAACTTGGGTAATTTCTAAGAACCGAAAAGTTCAAAAAAGGTTAGAAAGGGGTTTAAGAACTTTTTTGAGGTTCAAGGAATACAAGTTTTTAAAAAAAGAATACTAACTTCCGGGTTTTGCTTAATTATCCAATTATGGATAACTGAAGGAGAGAGAGAGAGAGAAGAGAGAGGAACAGACAGACAACGAAGACAGAAGACAGAAATAGAGAGACGGACAGAAAAAGGGGTAAAGAGACAGATAAAAAAAGAGAGACAGCGAGAGACAGAGTAAATAGAATAGACAGAGAGAGACAGAGTAAATAGAGAGAGACAGAGAGAGACGAGGAGCAGATAATAGAAAAGAAGAGTAAAAAAGAGCAGAGAGACGAGTAATAAGAAGAACAGAGTAAAAGAAAGAGAGAGTGAATAAATGAGTGAAAGTGGTAAGATATAAAAGGGTTTAAAAAGGCTCCTCCCTAAATGAATGAGGGAGAGAAGGGGGGAGGGGAAAAAATGGGAAAGGGGGAAGGGAGAGGAGAGAGGTGAAGAGAGGGAAGGGAGGGAGAGAGAGAGAGGAAGAGAAAAAAAAGAAAAAAAAAAAGAAGAAAAAAAGAGGACATTGGGAAAAAAATTTCATAATAATAATAATAATAATAATAATAATAAAATTAAAAAATAATAAAATAATAATAATAAAATAATAATAATAAAAATAAAAAAATTATTTTTCATTATTAATTTTTTATTATTACATTTTATTTATTTTTTAAGGGTTTTCCCCCTCCCCTTAGGGTGGTAAGGGTCCAGGGGGCGGGGCCCCCCTTTGTACAAAAAACGCCCCCGGGAATAATCAGGGCTTTTCCTCAATTAAAATTTTAACCTAATTTTGATTTTCCAATAGAGGGAAGACCCACCCAGAAATTTACCCCTTACCACCCCCCCCCTTCCTTTCCCCCCCCCTACCCCTTTCCCCTTTCCCCCCCCCCCACTAGAAAACAATCATAAAAATAATGGCTTTTTTTCGGGAAATGACAGACAGGCGATTTTTAATTGATTTTTTTTTGATTTAAAACCTTTTTAAAGGAAAATTTTTTTTTTTATGAGTGAAATTTTTTTTTCTCTGAAATTTTTTAAAAACAATGAAAGAATGCCGGAATAAACTCGGGATACCCAGAAAAGGGATTCCCCCCTTTTTTCCAAAAGGTTACCCACTCTAATTTGTGATCGAGAAAGGTTCCCCCACAGGATTTATACAAGAACGGATTTTCTGAGATGGAGGGTATTACGGAGGTCGTACCCTAAGGGATACTTAAGGTTTCGTGTACCGTTCAACTTTAAAAGGTTGGGATTTTTAACGGGGAAAAACAGATTTTATTTAAATTTGAAAATTTGAGGGTATAAGTACTAATTTCTTCCTTATCCCTTTGAGTCGACAGGCTTCAAACCCAATTACCAACCATAACCGTATCTCATTGTTCCACATTCCTTTACCTGTGATAAAAGGTATCCCTCATTTTCTAGCCAGGAATAACCTAAATTATCACACTTTTATCAAAACTGTTCCTAAGTAATTTATAGGATAATACGTAAGCAGAAGTTAAGAATGACAGAAAAATGGTTCGAACCTCAGTAAACCCGAGATACGTAAAAAGATAACCATTCTCACCCGCCGAAGAGGCTTTCTCAAGTATCGACCCGGAATCAGAGCCCGGAAGTTTGGTGAACAGACTGGGAAAAACACTATTTTCCATTTCAATTGTTCCAGGAATTTGATGGGATAAGTCACTCTATTCTCTCCTTCCATCCTTTGATAAACTATCATCTCTTCTCCTGGGATAAACTACCATCTCCTCTCCCGGGATAAACCTTCTCCTCTCCCGGTAGAAGAGAACCCAGTCTTCGATGTGCCTCTTCCTCTGGGCTAACTATCCCTCCCACAAACACCACAAGAAAAGCGAAAAAATGAGCTTTTTGTTTTTTATAAACCCACTGTCACATAAACCACTTGCTCAGCTCCAGTGGGTGATGTATGCATGGGCCGTCTCGCCACTCAGGACACGGGCCCCTTGTGGCTAATCAGAACGCCTTGGAACCTTCCATTATAACACCCGGTTGATAGCCAGGGTATAAGTCATCCTCTTATGGACTTCTCAAATAGTTTGGGCGGAACGGGAGATAATTAATCCATTAAAATAGGTAGAGAGTGATTACTGCTTCCGGGACTGAGCGAATTTGGGAAAAGGGAGAGGGGAGAGAGAAGAGAGAGAGAGAGAGAGAGAGAGAGAGAGAGAGAGAGAGAGAGAGAGAGAGAGAGAGAGAGAGAGAGAGAGAGAGAGAGAGAGAGAGACAGGGGTAGAGTGAAGAGAGAGAAGAAGAGAGAGAGAGAGAGAGAGAGAGAGAGAGAGAGAGAGAGAGAGAGATGGAAAGTTCTCAAAATCATTTGAATTCGTAAATTCGTGGAGGTAGAGAATTTTTCGAAGTAGCGTGGACCTTCCTAAGTAGTGAAGACCTTTATAAGTAGCAAAGGCCTTTTCTAAGTAGTGATAACCTTTAGTAAGTAGTGAGAGCCTTTAGTAAATAGTGAGGAACTTTTATAAGCAGTGAGGGGCAAATCATCCCCCAATGATTTTAAAGATTCTCGACATTTTGAGAGTCCGAGGAAAAGGACTTGGAAGAGCGATACAAGACCTGACAGAGACGTACAAGTCCATGTGATCAATAGGCGGAGAGAGAGAGAGAGAGAGAGAGAGAGAGAGAGAGAGAGAGGAGAGAGAGAGAGCTCAGCGCCGTACATAAATCCATAGGCGGTAATTTACTTGTCTCAGCTTCGAGATTAGTGGAGACCTGTATACACCAGCCCAGCCTCCGTGATGCTCTCTCTCTCTCCTTCACTCACTTTTTTCTCACCTCTCATATATATATATAAAATTTAAATATATATATATATATATATATTATTATATATATATAATAATATATATATATATATATATGGATGGCAGAAATGGATGGAAATGGAAGCTGGATATGGAAAGGGATGATAGGCTGGATTTGGTAGACTGGATTCTTGGTACTGGAGCCTCAGTGTAGGATTTACAAAAGTTAATGAGGAGGAGGAGTAGGAGGAGGAGGAAGAGGAGGATCAAATCCTACATGGTAGTCCCTCCACATCGGATTTCTGAACTGGGATTTTCTGATCCTTAGAATCTAATAATCTTGGAGGCGATTAATGGGTGAACGTAATGCGTGTCCACGAGTGCCATTTCATTACGGACCCATGTCCAACCCCCGCCCCCCTTCCCCATGTCCAGCCCTCGGGGGTGCTTTATATCCACGAGGAAACGGGTGGTCGATAAATTATTTGACAGAATTATTGGTGATAATTCAAGAGAGCGTCTGTAAATTATTACTTAACCTTTCTCACATTAGTCTGAGTCTGCTCTCTCTCTCTCTCTCTCTCTCTCTCTCTCTCTCTCTCTCTCTCTCTCTCTCTCTCTCTCTCTCTCTCTCTCTCTCTCTCTCTCTCTCTCTCTCTCTCTCTCTCTCTCTCTCTCTTTCGCGTGTTTGCAAATATGAAAAAAATATCACAGTGAAAATAGGAGATAAAACCTAAGCGCCTGACGTGGTCAGTCCTTCAGCCTGGAAGAGTAAGTTCGAGGGGATCATTCCCTCAGCCTTGGAATGTTCATCTCCACAGCTTCGATTACCACTACTACCACCACCATTACTACCATCACTACTATCACCACTACTACCACCACCATTACTACCATCACTACTATCACTACTACCACCACCATTACTACCACCACTACTACCACCATTACCACCACCATCACTACCACCACTGCTACCACCAATACCACCACCATCACTACCACCACTACTACCATCACTACTACCACCATTACCACCACCATCACTACCACCACCACTACCTCAATTCTCATACGAGAGAGACTAACCATTCTAAATACATTGTCTAATTCTAAATGTATTGTCTAATTCTACATCAAACCAAACCCTCCCTCAATGCATCACCATCTATACAAATAATACAATCGCAGATACAATGACTCCTTTTACAGAGCGATGTATTAAAACTGTCAAGTCTGGTCACTACAAGAAAATACATCAGCTGGGTCTTGTCTTGACCAGTCATGTCTTTTCTGAAGTCTAGAGAAGTGAGCGCTTGCTTCACCAATACTAAGACAGGATGTTATCTTTTTCCTCTTTTTCTCTTTCCTGGTTTAACTTCTCTTACTTTTTCTCTTCCTGCTCCTCTTCTTCCTCCTCTTCCTCTTCATCATTCAATTCTCCTCTTCCTCTTTTACCACTTCTCCTCTCCCGGGATAAACCACCATCTCCTCTCCCGGGATAAACCACCATCTCCTCTCCCGGGATAAACCACCATCTCCTCTCCCGGGATAAACCTTCTCCTCTCCCGGGATAAACCTCCTCTCCAGGGATAAACCACCATCTCCTCTCCCGGGATAAATCTTCTCCTCTCCCAGGATAAACCTTCTCCTCTCCCGGGATAAACCACCATCTCCTCTCCCGGGATAAACCTTCTCCTCTCCCGGGATAAACCTTCTCCTCTCCCGGGATAAACCACCATCTCCTCTCCCGGGATAAACCTTCTCCTCTCCCGGGATAAACCTTCTCTCCAGGGATAAACCACCATCTCCTCTCCCAGGATAAACCTTCTCCTCTCCCGGGATAAATCACCATCTCCTCTTCCACAATGAACCACCATCTCCTCTCCCGGGATAAACCACCATCTCCTCTCCCACAATAAACCACCATCTCCTCCCCAGGGATAAACCTTCTCCTCTCCCGGTAGAAGAGAACCCAGTCTTGTTATTTACCGCTTCTCGTTTTACTCCTCCTTCACCTCTCCTCTTCCTCATTCTCCTCCTCTCCTACACTAGTTCCTGGATCCCCTTCCTTGCCTCCCCATTCTCATCACCATCCTTCCCAACACCCCTCCCCAACAATATTCCCCAACAACCCTCGCCATTTCCCCCTCACCAACAATAACCCCTAAAAACCCTTTTTCAGCATCCTTCCCAAAAATTCCCCAACAATAACCCCTAACAATCCCCACCAACAATAACCCTTAACAATCCTCACCAACAATAACCCCTAACAACCCTCACCAACAATAACCCCCAACAATCCTCCCCAACAACCCTAACACTTCCCATCATTCTCCAACACTCTCCAACACTTCCCATCTTAACATACGATTCGCTGTAACTCGTTTTAACCAATTTTAAGTCGTCATAACTCGTTTTAAGTGATCGTAACTCGTTTTAACTTATTTCAACTTGTCATAACACGTTTTAACTCGTTTTAAGTCGTTATAACTCGTTTCAACTCAATGAACTTTTAATAAGGTATCAAATAGGTAACTATTTGTAGTGTTTTGGTGGATTAACCGAGATTTTCTTACTCTCTCCCTCCCTCCCTCCATCCTTCCATCTCTCCCTGCCATCCCTCCCTTCCTCCCTCCCTCCTCATCCCTCCCTTCCTCCTTCCCTCCATCCCTCCATCTTGTTTGACGTGCGGGATAGTGAGAGAGGGAGAGAAAGGTAGGTGGGAGGGAGAAGAAAGGGAGGAAAAATAGGGAGGTAATGAGGCAACAAGGGAGAACAGAAAGGGTGAGGTGTAGGGAGGAAAAGAATGGAAAGATGATTTAAGGAAAGAATGAACTGACATAACGAAGGAGGAAGAATAGGAGGAGAAAGCACAAATATAATTTATATATATATATATATATATATATATATATATATATATATATATATATATATATATATATAATATATATATATATAAAATATTTTATTTTACTCTAGGCCTTTCGAGTTGCTACTGCAGAAACTTCTTCAGGAGCATTGCAATGAGATGAATAGAAGTGAGAGGAGCCCATGCGGGTGTGTCGAGAGACACAGTGTATGTAAGACCAGTGTGACATGATATAGCATTACCCACACCCCTCCCACCTACCCCACACACCCACATTAACACCTCCCTCCCCATCCCCCCAACACCTCCCCAACCCACCTACACTTTCCAACAGACACGCACTATCACCACCACCAAAACCACTACTGCTACGGACCACCACCACTACCACTACCACCACCACTACCACCACCACCACCACCACCACCACCACCACCCACCACCACCCACCACCCACCACCACCACCACCAAACCCCTACCACTACCACTACCCACCACCACCACCACCACCACTACCACTACCACCACCACTGCTACCAGAACCACTATCTCAGCACCACCACCACTACTCCCATTATTTTCACTACCAACAACAAACCCAAACCCACCAAAACAGCAACAAAACACCAACAACAGCAACAAACAGCAACAACAACCCAACAACAGCAACAACAGCAACAACAGCAACAACAGTCGCTGGCTTTTATCTCATCTGGTATTCACGGTTCTTAAGACACTCTTGTTTGAGATCTCTGAATTAAAGAAGAAGAGAAGAAAAGATGAGAGGAAGATAGAGAAAAACAAGTAGGTACGAAGATGATTAATTATTGTTATTATTATTATTATTATTATTATTATTATTATTATTATTATTATTATTATTATTATTATTATTATTATTATTATCATCAAATCATTATTATTTTTAAAGAAGCGCTAAAGCCGTATGGGATATAGGGCTTCAGCCGTAATCAGGCTTGGTCCGAGAAATAGCAGGACGGGTATCATCACCAATCCCTTGGATCAAGAGTCCTCCAGCAGCCTCAAGGTGCTCGACTTGAGAAACAAGGGGAAAAGGTCTGAATTCTCTTAGTTGAGCAGTGGAATGATCCATCATGGCCAGACAAGGTTCAATTACAGCCAGACAGATGGATGAATATTTGAGTATCTCTCTCCTCTCTCTCCCCTTTTCCTCTCTCCTCCCCTCTCCCCCCTCTCTCTCCTCTTCCCCCTCTCTCCCCTCTAATCTTCTTCTATCTAATCTATCTATCTATCTATAATATATAATTATATATATATTATTATATATTATATTTATTATATTATATATTATTATATATTATATAGATTATATTTATAGATATAATATAGTTTTTATATATATATATATATTTTAAAATAATATATATATATATATATATATATATATATATATATATATGCAAAACAACCATAATTCCTTGATAATTGAGTAGTCACGAAAGCGCTTGGAATTTCTCTATTTTTTTTTCAGAGTGGTTTTTTTGGCGTATTCTGAAATCACCTGTTTTACTGTGATCTTATTGCATATATATATTATATATAAAATATATATATATTAAATATATAAATATATATATATTTTAAATATATATATAATAATATATATATATTTTTTTTTTTTATTATCACACTGGCCGATTCCCCACCAAGGCAGGGTGGCCCGAAAAAAAAAAACTTTCACCATCATTCACCCCACACTGTCTTGCCAGAAGGGTGCTTTACACTATTTTTTTTAAACTGCAACATTAACACCCCCCTCCTTCAGAGTGCAGGAAACTGTACTTCCCATCTCCAGGAAACTCAAGTCCGGCCTGCCGGTTTCCCCTGAATCCCTTCATAAATGTTACTTTGCTCACACTCCAACAGCACGTCAAGTATTAAAAACCATTTGTCTCCATTCACTCCCTATCAAACACGCTCACGCATCCCTCCCTGGAAGTCCAAGCCCCCTGCACACAAAACCCCTTTACCCCCCCCCTCCAACCTTCCTAGGCCGACCCCTACCCCGCCTTCCTTCCACTACAAAACTGATACACTCTTGAAGTCATTCTGTTTCGCTCCATTCTCATCTACATGTCCGAACCACCTCAACAACCCTTCCTCAGCCCTCTGGACAACAGTTTTGGTAATCCCGCACCTCCTCCTAACTTCCAAACTACGAATTCTCGCTTATATTCACACCACACATTGCCCTCAGACATGACATCTCCACTGCCTCCACCTTCTCCTCGCTGCAACATTCATCACCCACCTTCACACCCATATAAGAGCGTTGGTAAAACTATACCTCATACATTCCCCCCCTTTGCCCCCCAAAGGACAAAGTTCTTTGTCCTCCACAGACTCCTAAGTGCACCACTCCTTTTTTTTCCCTCAATCAATTCTATTGATTCACCTCATCTTTCAAGACCCATCCGCTGACAACGTCCACTCCCAAATATCTGAATACATTCACCTCCTCCATACTCTCCCCCTCCAATCTGATATCAATCTTTCATCACCTAATCTTTTTTTTATCCTCATAACCTTACTTTTTTCCTGTATTCACCTTTAATTTTCTTCTTTTGCACACCCTTACCAAATTCATCCACCAATCTCTGCAACTTCTCTTCAGAATCTCCAGAGCACAGTGTCATCAGCAAAGAGCAGCTGTGACAACTCCCACTTTGTGTGTGATTCTTTATCTTTTAACTCCACGCCTCTTGACAAGACCCTCGCATTTACTTCTCTTAACAACCCCATCTATAAATATATTAAAAACCAAGGGTGAATCACACATCCTTGTTTTAAGGCCTACTTTTACTGGGAAAAAAAATTTCCCTCTTTCCTACATACTCTCTCTCCCCTCTCTCTCTCTCTATAAATTTTATATATATATATATTATAATATATATATATATATATATATAAAATTTTATTATATATATATATATAAAATATATATATATATACATCTAATCCTTTCCGGATAAGTGAGTGCTCACAGACAGGAATAGAGAGTGGTACTCAACAGAGAGGTGTCTGAGTGACTCACAGACAGGAAACAGAGAGTGGTACTCAACAGAGAGGTGTCTGAGTGACTCACAGACATAAGAATGGAGTTCTTCAAGGAACAGTTCTCGGTTCAATCTTTCTCACAATGAACATAAATGAACTAGAGTTAGAACTAACATCTAAGATTAACAAAAATTTGTGGGATGACAGAAATTTAGGAAAAATGATCATCTGAAGAAATTTATTTTCTTGAAGACACATGGAGGCGTTGATGCTGTGGTCAGAGACATGGAGACGTTGATGCTGTGGTCAGAGACATGGAGACGTTGATGCTGTGGTCAGAGATACGGAGACGTTGATGCTGTGGTCAGAGACATGGAGGCGTTGATGCTGTGGTCAGAGACATGGAGACGTTGATCCCTGTGGTCAAGACATGGAAGTTGATGCTGGGGCCCAGAGACACGAAGACGTTGATACAGTGGCCAGAGACAACGAGACATTGATGCTGTGGTCAAAGTCCTGGAGAAGTTGATGCTGTGGCCAGAGACAAGGAGACGTTGATGCTGTTGCCAGAGACCTGGAGACGTTGATGCTGTGGCCAGAGACAAGGAGACATTGATGCTGTGGTCAAAGTCCTGGAGAAGTTGATGCTGTGGCCAGAGACATGGAAACGTTGATGCTGTGGCCAGAGACCTGGAGATGTTGATGCTGTGGCCAGAGACCTGGAGACGTTGATGCTGTGGCCAGAGACCTGGAGACGTTGATGCTGTGGCCAGAGACAAGGAGACGTTGATGCTGTTGCCAGAGACATGGAGACATTGATGCTGTGGTCAAAGTCCTGGAGAAGTTGATGCTGTGGCCAGAGACATGGAAACGTTGATGCTGTGGCCAGAGACATGGAGATGTTGATGCTGTGGCCAGAGACATGAAGACGTTGATACAGTGGCCAGAGACATGGAGACGTTGATGCTGTAGCCAGAGACATGGAGACGTTGATGTTGTGGCCAGAGACATGGAGAAGTTGATGCTGTGGCCAGAGACATGGAGAAGTTGATGCTGTGGCCAGAAACTTGCAAGATGAGTTTCAACGTTGACAAATGCAACATTATATAGTTTGCTTATAACAATCTCAAACCTGAATACAAAATATCTGGCAACAAACTAACCAAAACAAGAGAAAACAATGACCAGGAGTAACCATAACAACGACCTCAAAGGTACCTTAAATAGTACCTTCACTGGGGAGGGTACAGAGAAGAGCTACCAAGCTGGTACCATCACTAGGGAGGGTACAGAGAAGAGTTACCAAGCTAGTACCATCACTGGAGAGGGTACAGAGAAGAGTTACCAAGCTAGTACCATCACTGGAGAGGGTACAGAGAAGAGTTACCAAGCTAGTACCATAAACTGGAGAGGGTACAGAGAAAGTTTACCAAGCTAGTACCATCACTGGAGAGGGTACAGAGAAGACTACCAAGCTAGTACCATCACTGGAGAGGGTACAGAGAAGAGCTACCAAGCTAGTACCATCACTGGAGAGGGTACAGAGAAGAACTACCAAGCTAGTACCATCACTGGAGAGGGTACAGAGAAGAGCTACCAAGCTAGTACCATCACTGGAGAGGGTACAGAGAAGAGCTACCAAGCTAGTACCATCACTGGAGAGGGTACAGA
>NC_069444.1:16196292-16216292 GCF_026875155.1 Cherax quadricarinatus
TGTCTAGTGGCGTGGGTAATGGTGTGGGTAGTGACGTAGGTAGTGGCGTGTCTAGTGGCGTGGGTAATGGTGTGGGTAATGGTGTGGGTAGTGACGTAGGTAGTGGCGTGTCTAGTGGCTTCGGTAATGGTGTGGGTAGTGACGTGGGTAGTGGTGTGGGTAGTGGTGTGGGTAGTGGTGTAGGTAGTAGTTGCGGGTAATGGTGTGGGTAGTGACGTGGGTAGTGGCGTGGGTAGTGACGTGGGTAGTGGTGTGGTAGTGGTGTGGGTAATGGTGTGGGTAGTGACGTGGGTAATGGTGTGGGTAGTGGTGTGGGTAATGGTGTGGGTAGTGACGTGGGTAGTGGCGTGGGTAGTGACGTGGGTAGTGGTGTGGGTAATGGTGTGGGTAACGGTGTGGGTAGTGGCTTGGGTAGTAGCATGGATAGTGGCGTGGGTAGCAGCGTTGAGATACCCTGGTCTAATAGGTTGAGACAGTAGTCTTCCCAGCCATCACCCAAGGCAGCCATCATTTGAGCCATAAATATGCAGAATACCATCTCTAATAGTCTGCTCTCTCCATATACAGCCATAGTGGGGAAAGGTGTGAGTGGGAGGAGAGGGAGGAGGGGAAAGGAATCATCCCCACCACTCGTTCCTTCTCGCGTCTTCCTGCCCACTTCTAACAGATACGTCACAGGCTTACGTCTGGTGCGCGTCTCTTGCACACGTCTCAGGCGAGGGACCGTGACTCGACTCACTGTGCGGGATTATGGTAAGAACACACACATTTTGCTACGTCATACAGGTTCAGAGCACTGACCTTGATGAGTGAGTAGAACTGAAACACCTTTCTCAAGGAATTAAGACGAGGGGAAAGAGAGAGAGAGAGAGAGAGAGAGAGAGAGAGAGAGAGAGAGAGAGAGAGAGAGAGAGAGCGAGTAGAATGAGAAGGAATAAGTAGAGAAGGAGCATGGGGGTGGGGGTTAACACATGGCTACTATAGAAAACAGAGGAAAAAACCATTCAGGTCTCCCATCCCACAAGCTAGATGGAGAGAAGCAACAAGCCGAAGGAACGGATGCAGGAGGGGTAGGAAGGAGTGAAAAAGAGAGAAAAGGGATAGATGGAGGGAGAGTTATACCTATTTCCCTCCTCTGCTCCCCCCTATCCCTCGTATCCCTCCCCTCCTCTTCCTCTTCCTCCTCCCCCAGCAAGACCTCCCTTACCCAATACGCCGCTGCATCAACAGTTGAATTCCACTGCAATCATCACTATGCCCAATTATCCTAAACACGTACGATGGTACCCTATAATCAGCACGGGTACCTCGGCCATCTTCCCAAAACCCACGAAGGTCAAACAGGCACTTAAATCACATTAAACTTCTTCAAATACCCTCACTAATTGCCATTGACTATCACTTACGAAGCATCGATCTCAGGGCCATCTGGAGAGGGACTCGGAGTTCGTGTCGGCCGACTTCGAAGAAAGGCTTTGATTATCCTCGGTCCCGACCCGCAGCATCCCAGATTAATCTTTATTTATCTCCAGAGAGAAATGTAATTAAAACAAAGGAGAGGAGATGCAGCCCTTTGATTCTTCAGTCGCTCTTACTTCCCTTCCCATCTCTTCCTTTCCCTTCTCTCCCTCCCTCTTCCTCCTCTTCCCCCTTAAACCTCTTCCTTTACTCCCGCTGGTGTAACATCTTACACCACACACACACACACACACACACACACACACACACACACACACACACACACACACACACACACACACACACACACACAAACACACACACACACACACACACACACACACACAACACACACACACACACACACACAACACACACACACATACACTCACAATCGTGCTTCACGAATCTTACTCAGGGCCTAAGATCAAGTCACCGTAGTCTCAGACCACAGTGGCACGAGACCACAGTGGCACGAGACCACAGTGGCACGAGGCTCCATTAATCAGTGTCGAGAACAGTTTAGCAGTTCCACCTTCCACACGCCTTCCAGCGAATGATTGCTGCTCTCCCAGACTGGCTGTCGTTGTGTGTGTGTGTGTGTGTGTGTGTGTGTGTGTGTGTGTGTGTGTGTGTGTGTGTTTGCCTACATCCCTACTGCTTCCTCTCTTCTGCATCCTCCTCTTCCTCCTTCCTTCTTTCCTTCCTTCGTTATTTCCTTTACCCTCCATCGTTCGTTCTCAGTTAATTTACTCTCTCTCTCTCTCTCTCTCTCTCTCTCTCTCTCTCTCTCTCTCTCTCTCTCTCTCTCTCTCTCTCTCTCTCTCTCTCTCTCTCTCTCTCTCTCTCTCTCTCTCTCTCTCTCTCTCTCTCTCTCTCCCATTTTTCGTTTTCTCCTTTATCTCTTCTTTCTGTTCTGAACAGTGTCTCGGAAGAAAAGAGAAAAATGATGACATGGAGAAATGAAGAAGAGGAGATGTATGAGGAGAAGCAGGAGAAGGAGGAAAAGAGGAAGAAGAAGAAGAAGGAGGAAGAAGAGGAGGAGAAAGAGGAAGGAGACGAATATTAAAAGCACAACAAAATAAAACAGGAATAATAAGATAGGAGGGATGAAACAAGAGATAAAGAGAGGACATGTGGAGAGGAAGAGAGGCCGAGAGGGAAAGGAAATGAGGACATAGAGAAAGAGAAAGGGAGATGGCGAATATAAGTAAGGCGTGGAAAATGGAGAATGGAGTAGAGAGACTGAGGTGAGACAAAGAGGGTGGGAGGGAAGGATAAAAGGGAGGAAGGGAGGGAGGGAAGGAGGGAAGGAGGGAAGAAGGGAAGGAGGGAAGGAGGGAAGGAGGGAGGGAGATTACTGAAATCCGTCTTCCATCACCTTAGCCATTGTCTTAACACACACACACACACACACACACACACACACACACACACACACACACACAACACACACACACACACAAGCAGGAGCACAGACCATCTCATTAAATATTCACCAGTAACCGCTCTCCTAATTTGCGTTGTGTGTCCAGATTACTTTCTCTCTCTTTATCCTTGATGAATTCCAGAAGCATCAAGCGACAGAGAGAAGAAAGAGAAGAGAAGAGAGAGAGAGAGAGAGAGAGAGAGAAGAGAGAGAGAGAGAGAGAGAGAGAGAGAGAGAGAGAGAGAGAGAGAGAGAGAGAGAGAGAGAGAGAGAGAGAGTACATGGAACAGATAGCAGACTTGGGAGTCCACACTGAGGCTTTCTGCTGAGAAGAACAACCTTACTTCTATATAGATTGAGGACTATTGTGTATACCTAGGTGTAAGAGCCTTGAATAGTAAAACGGAAGACTCTCTCCTCACCCTCCACTCCCTCCGACCACTGCTGGTAGGAAAAAAGAAGAAAAATATCATACCGTATTGAAACAATGACGTGGAATTTACAGTAGAGATGGAGGTGGACGGTAGACTTAGTCTACAACTATCTTTACTTAATTAATACTGCTGCTGTCTTAACTACTGGCGTTACTCTACTGTTACTCACAGATCTCTGTTGCAATCAGTGGTTCTATTTCTCGTTACTACCAGTCCTGTTGCGATTAACACAACCATTTACTATTACTGCTGCTGCTGCTACTACTACTACTATTACTACTATTACTACTACCACTACTGCCACTACTGCCACTACTGCCACTACTACCACTACTGCCACAACTGCCACTACTGCCACTACTGCCGCTACTGCCACATACTGCCGCTACTTGCCACTACTGCCACTACTACCACTACTGCCACAACTGCACTACTGCCACTACTGCCAATACTGCCACTACTGCCACTACTGCCGCAACTACCACTACTGCCACTACTGCCACTACTGCCACTACTGCCACTACTATCACTACTTGCCACTACTGCCACTACTGCCACTACTGCCACTACTGCCACTAACTGCCACTACTACCACTACTGCCACTACTGCCACTACTGCCACTTCTGCCACTACTGCCACTACTGCCACTACTACCACTACTAAGACTACTGCCACTACTGCCACTACTGCCACTACTATCACTACTGCCACTACTGCCACTACTGCCACTACTGCCACTACTACCACTACTGCCACTACTGCCACTACTATCACTACTGCCACTACTGCCACTACTGCCACTACTGCCACTACTGCCACTACTGTCACTACTACCACTACTGCCACTACTCCCACTACTCCCACTATCCCACAACTCCCACTACTCCCACTCTCCCACTACTCCCACTACCCCACTACTGCCACTACTACCACTGCTGCCACTACTGCCACTACTGCCACTACTGCCACTACTGCCACTACTGCCACTAACTGCCACTACTGCAATTACTGCCACTACTACCACTACTACCACTACTGCCACTACTGCCACTACTACCACTACTGCCACTACTGCCACTACTGCCACTACTAACCACTACTACCACTACTGCCACTACTGCCACTACTACTACTACTACCACTACTGCCACTACTACCACTACTGCCACTACTGCCACTACTGCCGCTACTGCCACTACTAAGCCGCTACTACCACTACTGCCACTACTGCCACTACTACCACTACTGCCACTACTACCACTACTACCACTACTACCACTACTGCCACTACTGCCACTACTACCACTACTGCCACTACTGCCACTACTGCCACTACTGCCACTACTACCACTACTGCCACTACTACCACTACTACCACTACTACCACTACTGCCACTACTACCATTACTGCCACTACTGCCACTACTGCCACTACTGCCACTACTACCACTACTGCCACTACTACCACTACTGCTACTACTACCACTACTGCCACTACTGCCACTACTATCACTACTACCACTACTACCACTACTGCCACTACTACCACTACTGCCACTACTGCCACTACTGCCACTACTGCCACTACTGCCACTACTGCCACTACTGCCACTACTACCACTACTGCCACTACTGCCACTACTGCCACTACTGCCACTACTGACACTACTGCCACTACTGCCACTACTGCCACTACTGCCACTACTGCCACTACTACCACTACTGCCACTACTGCCACTACTGCCACTACTGCCACTACTGCCACTACTGCCACTACTCCCACTACTGCCACTACTACCACTACTACCACTACTGCCGCTACTACCACTACTGCCACTACTGCCACTACTGCACTACTGCCACTACTGCCACTACTGCCACTACTGCCACTACTACCACTACTGCCACTACTGCCACTACTGCCACTACTGCCACTACTGCCGCTACTACCACTACTGCCACTACTGCCACTACTGCCACTACTACCACTACTGCCACTACTGCCACTACTGCCACTACTGCCACTACTGCCACTACTACCACTACTGCCGCTACTACCACTACCCTTGCCACTACTGCCACTACTGCCACTACTGCCACTACTGCCACTACTGCCACTACTGCCACTACTGCCACTTAACTGCCCTTACTACCACTACTGCCACTACTGCCACTACTGCCACTACTGCCACTACTGCCACTACTGCCACTACTGCCACTACTGCCACTACTACCACTACTGCCACTACGTCGCTACTACCACTACTGCCACTACTCCACTACTGCCACTACTGCCACTACTAGCCACTACTGCCACTACTGCCACTACTGCCACTACTGCCACTACTGCCACTACTGACACTACTGCCACTACTGCCGCTACTGACCACTACTGCACTACTGCCACTACTGCCACTACTCCACTACTGCCACTACTACCCACTACTGCCACTACTGCCACTACGCCACTACTGCCACTACTGCCACTAACTGCTGCTACTACCACTACTGCCACTACTGCCACTACTGCCACTACTGCCACTACTGCCACTACTGCCACTACTGCCACTACTGACCACTACTACCACTACTGCCATTACTGCCACTACTAGCCACTACTACCACTACTGCCACACTGCCACTACTGCCACTACTACCACTACTGCCACTACTGCCACTCTGCCACTACTGCCTACTGCCACTACTGCCACTACTGCCACTACTAACTACTCCACTACTGCCACTACTGCCACTACTGCCACTACTGCCACTACTGCCACTACTACCACTACTGCCCCTACTGCTACTACCTCCACACTACGCCACTACTGCCACTACTGCCACTACTACCACTACTACCAGTACTACCACTACTGCCACTACTGCCACTACTGCCACTACTGCCACTACTATCACTACTGCCACTACTGCCACTACTGCCACTACTGCCACTACTGCCACTACTGCCACTACTACCACTACTGCCACTACTGCCACTACTGCCACTTCTGCCACTACTGCCACTACTGCTACTACTACCACTACTACCACTACTGCCACTACTCCACTACTGCCACTACTGCCACTACTATCACTACTGCCACTACTGCCACTACTGCCACTACTGCCACTACTGCCACTACTACCACTACTGCCACTACTGCCACTACTATCACTACTGCCACTACTGCCACTACTGCCACTACTGCCACTACTGCCACTACTGCCACTACTGCCACTACTGTCACTACTACCACTACTCCCACTACTCCCACTACTGCCACTACTCCCACTACTCCCACTACTCCCACTACTCCCACTACTCACACTACTCCCACTACTGCCACTACTACCACTGCTGCCACTACTGCCACTACTGCCACTACTGCCACTACTACCACTACTGCCACTACTGCCACTACTGCAACTACTGCCACTACTACCACTACTACCACTACTGCCACTACTGCCACTACTACCACTACTGCCACTACTGCCACTACTGCCACTACTACCACTACTGCCACTACTACCACTACTGCCACTACTACCACTACTACCACTACTACCACTACTGCCACTACTGCCACTACTACCACTACTGCCACTACTGCCACTACTGCCGCTACTACCACTACTGCCACTACTGCCACTACTACCACTACTGCCACTACTACCACTACTACCACTACTACCACTACTGCCACTACTGCCACTACTACCACTACTGCCACTACTGCCACTACTGCCACTACTGCCACTACTACCACTACTGCCACTACTACCACTACATACCACTACACCACTAACTGCCACTACTACCATTACTGCCACTACTGCCACTACTGCCACTACTACCACTACTGCCACTACTACCACTACTGCTACTACTACCACTACTGCCACTACTGCCACTACTATCACTACTACCACTACTACCACTACTGCCACTACTACCACTACTACCACTACTACCACTACTGCCACTACTACCACTACTGCCATACTGCCACTACTGCCACTAACTACCTACTCTGCCACTACTACCACTACTGCCACTACTACAACTACTACCACTACTACCACTACTGCCACTACTGCCACTACTACCACTACTGCCACTACTGCCACTACTGCCGCTACTACCACTACTGCCACTACTGCCACTACTACCACTACTCCCACTACTACCACTACTACCACTACTACCACTACTGCCACTACTGCCACTACTGCCACTACTGCCACTACTGCCACTACTGCCACTACTACCACTACTGCCACTACTACCACTACTACCACTACTACCACTACTGCCACTACTACCATTACTGCCACTACTGCCACTACTGCCACTACTACCACTACTGCCACTACTACCACTACTGCTACTACTACCACTACTGCCACTACTGCCACTACTATCACTACTACCACTACTACCACTACTGCCACTACTACCACTACTGCCACTACTGCCACTACTGCCACTACTGCCACTACTACCACTACTGCCACTACTACCACTACTACCACTACTGCCACTACTGCCACTACTGCCACTACTGCCACTACTGCCACTACTACCACTACTGCCACTACTGCCACTAATGCCACTACTACCACTACTGCCACTACTACCACTACTGCCACTACTACCACTACTACCACTACTACCACTACTGCCACTACTGCCACTACTACCACTACTGCCACTACTGCCACTACTACCACTACTGCCACTACTGCCACTATTACCACTACTACCACTACTACCACTACTACCACTACTGCCACTACTGCCACTACTACCACTACTGCCACTACTGCCACTACTGCCACTACTGCCACTACTACCACTACTGCCACTACTACCACTACTACCACTACTACCACTACTACCACTACTGCCACTACTACCACTACTGCCACTACTGCCACTACTGCTACTACTACCACTACTGCCACTACTGCCACTACTACCACTACTGCCACTACTACCACTACTGCTACTACTACCACTACTGCCACTACTACCACTACTACCACTACTGCCACTACTGCCACTACTGCCACCATTGTTATGTCTGTGAGTCACTCAGACACCTCTCTGTTGAGTATCACTCTCTGTTTCCTGTCTGTGAGTCACTCAGATACCTCTCTGTTGAGTACCACTCTCTGTTTCCTGTCTGTGAGTCACTCAGACACCTCTCTGTTGAGTATCACTCTCTGTTTCTTGTCTGTGAGTCACTCAGATACCTCTCTGTTGAGTACCACTCTCTGTTTAGTGTCTGTAACCAAGCACTTATCCAGTCATGACGTTCATCTCTTATAAGAACATAAGAACATAAGAACGATGGAACACTGCAGAAGGCCTACTGGCCCATGCGAGGCAGGTCCAAGTCTCCTACAGGCTTATGCCAATGCACCCAACCTAGTCAGGTCAGGTCACATTGACTTAAGGGAGGAACACGGCAACCGACCTGGTAGCACAAGCTATCAGGTCTAACTCACACCCACCCACATCTACTCATGTATCTATCCAACCTATCTTTAAAGCCACACAACGTTCTGGCCTCTATAACGTACTTGGGAGTTTGTTCCACTCATCCACAACTCTATTACCAAACCAGTACTTTCCTATATCCTTCCTGAATCTGAATTTTTTCCAACTTAAAACCATGCTGCGAGTCCTGTCTAGGCTAGATATTTTCAGCACACTATTTACATCCCCTTTATTTATTCCTGTCTTCCATTTATACACCTCAATCATATCCCCCCTAATTCTACGTCTTTCTAGAGAGTGCAGTTTCAGGGCCCTTAGTCTATCCTCATAGGGAAGGTTTTCTGATACATGGGATCAACTTTGTCATCCTCCTTTGTACATTTTCCAGAGAATTTATATCCATTCTGTAATACGGTGACCAAAACTGGTGCAGCATAATCTAAATGAGGCCTAACCAAGGATGTATAGAGTTGAAGAACAACCTGAGGACTCCTATTATTTATGCTTCTTGATATGAAGCCAAGGATTCTATTAGCTTTATTGCGAACACTTATGCACTGTTGTCTTGGTTTCAGATTACTGCTAACCAGAACTCCTAAATCTTTTTCGCAAATCCGTAATATTAAGATCTACATTATTAGTTTATATGTGGCATGGTTATTGTCCTGTCCAACATTTAGAACTTTGCATTTGTCTGTATTAAACTGCATCTGCCACTTTCTCCCCCGACCACTGCATCAGTCTATTCAAATCTTCCTGGAGTGCTCGAATGTCCTCGTCAGAATGAATTCGACGGCCTATTTTGGTGTCATCGGCAAACTTGCTGATGTCGCTCTTTATGCCCTCATCTATGTCGTTTATGTAGATTGTGAACAGCAGGGGCCCAACACTGACCCCTGTGGAACACCGCTCGTGACGCTTCCCCACTCTGATTTCTCCCCATTTATGCAAACTCTCTGCTGCCTATTTGTCAACCATGCCTCTATCCAGGAAAAAATCTCTCCTCCTATTCCATGTGCTTTAATTTCCTCAATAGTCTCTGATGTGGGACCCTGTCAAAACCCTTACTGAAGTCCATATACACAATATCATATTCATTACCATGATCTACCTCCTCAAATACCTTAGTGAAAAAAGTTAATAAATTCGTAAGGCAGGAACGTCCCTTTGTAAAACCATGCTGAGATTCGTTGATTAATTTATGCTTTCAAGGTGGCTACGAACTGCCTCGGCATTATTGATTCCATAAATTTTCCCACTATGGAGGTTAGGCTTATTGGTCTATAGTTCGAAGCTAAGGACCTGTCACCTGTTTTGAAAATAGGTATCACATTTGCCATTTTCCACTATCTGGCACCATGCCAGTTTGTAGTGATATGTTGAAAAGATTAGCCAAAGGTGTGCTAAGCTCCTCTTTACATTCCTTTAGAACCCTTGCATACATTCATCAGGGCCTGGGGATTTGTTAGGTTTTAATTTATCTATTTGCCTAAGGACCATGTCACTTGTGACCCTAATAGTGCACAGTTTTATTATCGTCCTGTTTTTACATAATTTATCATTACTGGAATATCGCTGGTATCCTCCTGTGTAAAAACTGAGAGGAAGTATGTGTTAAAAATTCTACACATTTCCTTATCAATGTCAGTGAGCTGACCCGAGAACTTTTTGAGTGGGCCTATCTTGTCCCCTGATCTTACTTCTGTATACCTGAAAGAATCCTTTTGGGTTAGTCTTCGATTCTCTTGCAACTTTAACCTCATAATCTCTTTTTGCTTTTCTAATTCCCTTTTTTATTTCTCTCTTTTAACTGAATATATCGATTTCTTATATGCCCCTCTCCTCTTTTGATTTGCCTATATATGCCTCTCTTTTGACCAATCAGATATTTTAAATCTATTGTTCATCCATTTAGGATCATTTTTGTTTGATCTGATTTCCCTATTTGGAACATAATTTGACTGAGCAGCTAGAACTATGCCCTGGAAAGCATCATATCGGCAACCATCACCACCTACCTGACCCTTAGTCAGGTCATTCCAGTTCAGCCCACCTAAGTAATTTTTCAGTCCTATGAAATCAGCCAAGCGAAAGTCAGGGACGGAGACTTGATTGCCATTATTATGGGAATTCCATGATATATTAAAACTGAGTGATTTGTGATCACTTTCCCCAAGCTCATCATTAACCTCAAGATTATTAATTAGTGTTTCCCTACTGGCAAGAACCAAGTCAAGGAGGTTATTTCCCCTAGTTGGCTCTGTCACAAACTGTTTTAAAAAACAATCCTGGATCGTATCAAGAAAGTCACCTGACTCTAAATTTCCTGTCAAATTGCTCCAGTCAATCTGTCTATAGTTGAAATCTCCCATTAGCACAACATTTTCGTATGTAGATGCCTTACGAATTTCGTCCCATAGAAGTTTACTGCACTCCCTATCAAGATTTGGGGCCCTGTAAATCACACCCAAAATTAGTTTTTCTCGGCCCTCGAGAAGCTGTAACCAAACAGATTCAGTGGCTGACGCTTCTAATTTAATATCTTGTCTAACACAACAATTTAAATTGTCTCTGACATACATTGCTACTCCACCACCTTTCCTCCAGGAACACATCTTCCAGGTATACATTTGCTGGTTTCCAGTCCATTACGTTAGTACAAGAGACAAAAAAAAATAAAAAAAAATCGAATAAGCTTATCAGGCAGATTGTTTTCCAGTTGTTACGGTATTTAATTATGCTGGCCGGTATTCAACTAAGTATGCCCGTATTTAACTATCCTACAGGTATCATTGCCTCTGTTAGCCTAAAATTGACGCCAAGTTGAAGAGACGGTAGTTGAGAGCTCAAGTTCTTGTCCACCTTCTCTTGAAATATTGTTGTCATGAATTGGGTCGCGGGGGCGATGACCCCCGGAACACACCCTGCAGGAACATGCCCTCCAGGAACACACCCTCCAGGAACACATCCTCCAGGGACACACCCTCCAGGAACACACCCTCCAGGGACACACCCTCCAGGGACACATCCTCCAGGAACACACCCTCCAGGAACACATCCTTCAAGAACACACCCTCCAGGAACACATCCTCCAGGAACACACCCTCCAGGAACACATCCTTCAAGAACACATCCTCCAGGAACACATCCTCCAGGAACACACCCTCCAGGAACACACCCTCCAGGGACACACCCTCCAGGGACACACCCTCCAGGAACACATCCTCCAGAAACACACCCTCCAGGAACACATCTTCCAGGTATACATTTGCTGGTTTCCAGTCCATTATCACCTTACGTCCGTCTTGTCATTTGCAAAATACTCTTGCTATTGGTAAGTGATCTACTGTTTACATTCTTATATGAATCTGGCAGACAGTTCACCTGATCCACTTGACTGTTAATATTAGCATTTTTCAAGTGTGTTTAACATATCAAGGTTGCTAATTTAACTAAAATTTAGTTAGTCACTTTCAGAAGCTGCGTAGCAAAAAAATTATGCCGTCTGGGGATGATTGGTGTCGCGATTAGTTGTAAATACTAGACCCTCCCCCCCCACCCCCCAACGATGAGTTGAGTGTCACGTTCAGCTGTAAATGCAAGACCCCTTCAACGATGAGTTGGGTGTTGAAGACTTGTCTCTACAATCGTCTGGTATTCTTCAGTTAACGCTGGTCAAAGGTCGCATTGTTGCTTCTGACCTGAGCCTTCTCTCACTCCCCTTGCCCCCCCCCCCCTCATCCCCCCCCCCTACCCCTCCCCCCTTCCCCTCCCCCTTCCCCCCCACCCTTCCCACCCCCCCCCCTTCCCTTCCCCCCTTCCCCTCCCCCTTCCCTCCCCCTTCCCCTCCGCCTTCCCCTCCCCCTTCCCCCCCGCCTTCCCCTCCGCCTTCCCCTCCGCCTTCCTTCCCTTTTTCCCCTCCCCTGATTATCTGAAGAAACGCAAAATTTCCTTTAATTTTCTGTTTTATTTCGTCTGTTATTCTTATTCACCATTTCTGATTCTCTCTCTCTCTCTCTCTCTCTCTCTCTCTCTCTTCTCCTCTCTCTCTCTCTCCTCTCTCTCTTTCTCTCTCTCTCTCTCTCTTCTCCTTTTCTCCCCTCTCACTCTCTCCTCTCTCTCTCCCCTTCCCCTCTCTCTCTCTCTTTTCTCTCCCCTCTCCCCTCTCTCTCTTTCCTCTCTCTCTCTCTCTCCCCTCTCTTCCCCTCTCTCTCTCTCCCCCTCTCTCTCTCCTCCCCTCTCTCTCTCTCTCTCTCTCGCAGCAGTATACCGTCAGTATTGATCTTCCAGTTTACCAGACAGTATAAGCGTATTCCAGGGGTACAAACCTCGGTAACAGATAACTACAAATTGGTTTAGAAAGACAGGTTAGCAAACACCGGGACATAGACAACGTTTCGGTCCCTGGACCTTGATTATTTCTAACATGTTACGTGGTTTCTCTCACCTTGATTCTCACTTCTTACTTTTCTTCTTAAGTTCTCCTTTATACTGTTAATTTTCTTTTGGAATCTGCTCCATATTTCCTTTACATTACCATTATCAAGTAATTCTGTCGTAGTCTCTGTGACCACGGTCTGTGACCTCGTACGACTGGACGAGGTCACAGACTGTGTGTCAGGACAAGATCCAAAACATTGGGGTAGCATCGAGAATGGGTTGGGCAAGTATTTTTGTTAGTGGGTTTGGGTTTGGGAAAGACCAGCCTAGTATGGGCCAGTAGGCCTACTGCAGTGTTCCTCCATTCTTATGTTCTTATTGTTACCACTAAGTTATTACTGTTACCACTGAGGGTGATGGGTGTGGCAGGCTCTTGATCCCCTCTAAGATTGCTTCAGTTTATTTTAAGGCACGTTCAGCTCACCGGTCTTTACTGCCTCTCTGTACCTACGTTTTCTTTACTGCCTCTCTGTACCTACGTTTTCTTTACTGCCTCTCTGTACCTACGTTTTCTTTACTGCCTCTCTGTATCTACGTTTTCTTTACTGCCTCTCTGTACCTACGTTTTCTTTACTGCCTCTCTGTACTACGTTTTTTTTTACTGCCTCTCTGTACCTACGTTTTTTTTTACTGCCCCCTCTGTACCTACGTTTTTTTTTACTGCCTCTTTTGTACCTACGTTTTCTTTACTGCCTCTCTGTACCTACGTTTTCTTTTTCTGCCTCTCTGTATCTCGTTTTTTTTACTGCCTTTCTGTACCCACGTTTTTCTTTACTGCCTTTCTGTACCTACGTTTCTTTACTGCCTCTCTGTACCTATGTTTTCTTTACTGCCTCTCTGTATCTACGTTTTCTTTACTGCCTCTCTGTACCTACGTTTTCTTTACTGCCTTTCTGTACCTACGTTTTCTTTGCTGCCTTTCTGTACCTACGTTTTCTTTACTGCCTCTCTGTACCTACGTTTTCTTTACTGCCTCTCTGTACCTACGTTTTCTTTACTGCCTCTCTGTACCTACGTTTTCTTTACTGCCTCTCTGTACCTACGTTTTCTTTACTGTCTCTTTATAACTACAGATTACCTCAATTTCGCGATACAAAAAAGATATCTGCTGAGTTTATTTTGGAGGGGCAATACATCCCGCTGAATATTATCTTCGGGTTCTCATCGGCGTGAATTTCGAGTTACACAAAAAGTCAAGTAATGCTATAAGAAGTTCTTAACTTAAGTCAGGTGGCAGGTGTGACTGCAACCTTCCCTTGAACCCTAGACAGGTGTGACTAGAACCTAGAATCCTCTATAAGTATAACTAGAACCAGTATTACGAATACTGCCAGGCTATGTAATGATTCTCTCTCTCTCTCCCTCCCACAATAGCAGGTTCTCAAACGATAACACTCGCCACCTCGTTACTAAGTTTGTTTATCTGCAGGAACGTAGGTTCGAGCCTCGACTCTTCTCAGGGAGGTGTAATAAGCAAGTAATGAGAGCTTAAAAATTAGCTTTGTACCCGAGCTGTGACATTTATGATACTTTAATACTCGCTATGAGGTGGCCGCCAGGCTGTGTTTAGTCTCGTGTGCAGTGTGGGGGTGAGTAAAGCCTGTGCGTGTGTGTGTGTGTGTGTGTGTGTGTGTGTGTGTGTGTGTGTGTGTGTGTGTGTGTGTGTGTGTTGTGTGTGTGTGGTGTGTGTGTGTGTGTGTATGTGTGTGTGGTGTTGTGTGTGTGTGTGTGTGTGTGATTGCGTTTCGCTGCTGCCGCAGAAACGATAGGAAGAGCAGCGGCTAAAAGAACAGCAGCAAGACAGACAGCAACAGCAGCAACACAAACAGGAGCGACAACAGATGTAGCAGATGAAGTGGGAACCGCAAAACAAGAGCAACAAAAGAAGCAGGAACAGCAAAGGAAGTAGAAACAACAGCATGAGCAGCAGCAGCAGCAGCAGCAGTAACAGCAGCAGTAACAGCAGCAAGAACAGCATATTCCCATGTGTCTTCTTAAACCGTAGTCTCCTTTCCTTTAAGCAGCTGAATGAGTGTACTAACCAACATGTTAAGTACAGGCCAGTGACTGTGAGGACACTAGGTAGAGGAGGAAGAGGAACCCGAGGAAGAGGGAGAAGAGGAGCACGACGAAAAGGAAGAAGAGAAGCACGATAAAGAGGAGGAAGAGGACGCGATGAAGAGGAGGAAGAGGACGCGGTGAAGAGGAGGAAGAGGACTGAAGAGGATTAAGAGGAGAACTGAGAGAAGTATTTGGGAAGAATTATGATATAAACAAAGGTAGAGAGAGGAGAGAGAGAGAGAGAGGAGAGAGAGAGAGAGAGAGAGAGAGAGAGAGAGAGAGAGAGAGAGAGGAGAGAGGAGAGAGAGAGAGAAGAGAGAGAGAAAAAGAGAGAGAGATGAGAGAGAGAGAGAGAGAGAGAGAGAGAGAGAGAGAGAGAGAGAGAGAGAGAGAGAGAGAGAGAGAGAGAATTTTAATGAGGAATATCATAAAGAGGAGAACTATGACAAATAATACAAACAGAATGAAGAGGAGAAATGAGAGGAGGAGGAGAAATTGGATTTGAATGAATAATAGGCAGTGGAATAGAATTAGTAGGAGGAATAGGAACAAGACACACATGATAACGAGTAGAAATAGAATGAAACGGAATAGGGTTAGAAGGAATATGAAGATAAGGAAGGAAAATACGAGAATAAGATGAACAGGAGGGGGGAATAGGAATAGGAGAAACTATTGGAATAGTAGTAATGGAAGGAAGAGAAGGAAGAGGAGGCGGAAAACAAGAGGATATTTGGGGAAAAGAAGAAGCTTACAAATAGTCACTTTTTTTAATCAAAGCTGCGTAAGCTCTATCTTTCTTCCCCAGCTAAACCATGCCTTAAGATCGGCCGTCTTAAAGCTTTCTTTCCGTCAGCCGAAATCCGTCAGCAGATGACAGTTTCACTGTCTGTTCTTTTTTTTTTTTCTCTCTCTCTCTCTTACCTCCGAGCTGCTCGCCCAAATGAAAGGTTTCTTCCCGCCTTGGTGGCAACAGCGGCGGCCCGGGCCGCAATATAAGGCCGAAGCTCCCGCCTGGAGGGACATGATCTTCGACCACTCTGCCCCAGCTCTCTGAGCCACCCCGCCATGGCCGCAATGTAAGGGCGGACTGCCTGCCTCCAGGGATGCGATCTTCGACCACTCTGCCCCCCGCGCTCTCCGAGCCTCCCGCCACTGTATTACCGCGAACGTTTTTAAATTACAGTGGCTGCTTACTGGCCAGCATCGCCAGGAGCAGGGGAAGGGAGGGAGGGAAGATGGAAGGGGGGTGTAGGAGTGATGGACGGAGGGGTTGGGATGGATGGAGGGAGGTAGAAATAGAGGGACAGGTCTGTCTGGCTGCCAGAAGCTCTCCAATTGGGGAAAGAGAGAAAGGAGGGAAATGAAGAAAGGTAGGGAGTGGAGAAATGAAAGATTGAGTGAATGAATGAAGGAAGCGGTGAATGGAAGGAGGGGGTGCGAGTAGCAGGGAGAGACTGAGGGACTGAAGGAAGGGAGGGAATGGGGAGAAGGAAGGAGAGACCAAAGTGAGGAAGGCCGTGGGGGGAAAAACGAGGGGGAAATAAGAAGGAGAATAAAGAGCGAAGGGAGGGATTTAGAGGAGTGTGAGTAGGATTGAGAGACTTGAAAAAGGACTTGAAAAAGTTAGGAGATAACTGAGGGAAGGAAGGAGATTGGGAGGGAGGGAGGAGGGGAGGGAGGTTGGGAGGGAGGAAGGGAGGGGAGGAGGGAGATTGGGAGGGAGGAAGATTGGGAGGGAGGGAGGGAGGAAGGGAGGAATCCAATGAGAAAATAACAAACAGTAAATTTGGGTTAGGAAAATATTAGTGAAAAAATTAGTGAAGAGGAATAAGTAGAATAACATAAAACGAAGATCAAAAATAGTAAAGCGAAGATGATGATGATGATCAACAAAATAACAATAACAACAACAACAACAACAGCAGCAGCAGCAGCAGCAGCAGCAGTAACAGCAGTAGTAGTAGTAGCAACAGTAGTAGTAGCAATAGTAGTAGCTGTAGTAGTAGCAGCAGCAGTAGTAATAGCAGCAGTAGTAGTAGTAGTTGAAGTAGTAGTAGTTGTAGTAGTAGCAGCAGCAGCAATGCAGCAGTAGTGGTAGTTGTAGTAGTAACAGTAGCAGCAGCAACAACAACAGCAGTAGTAGTAGTAGTAGTAGTAGCAGAGCATCAGCAGCAGCAATAGCAGCAGCAGCATCAATAGCAGCAGCAGCATCAATTGCAGCAGCATCAATTGCAGCAGCATCAATTGCAGCAGCATCAATTGCAGCAGCATCAATTGCAGCAGCAGCAGCATCAATAGTAGCAGTAGCAGCAACGTCAATAACAGACCAAAAAGACGAATCCAAAGAACCAGAGAATAACATATTTCAGAAGAATTTCGACATAAAAAAGGCGAGAAAAAAAGATACAAAGAGAGAGAGAGAGAGAGATACACACACACACACACACACCTCCAACCCACAGTCGCTACATGGATGCTGGTCCCAAAAGAGTGATGAGATCTCAAGGCCTTTCATTACAATTCGTCTAATGTTCACCTGGCTCTTGATTGATACACACTGTGATGCCCCTTCACTCCCAACTTTATTCTGGAACCCAAGATAAATATACCGTTTTACTCTGGACTCTTATATTTGATAATATTACTAGTCTGGTTCTGAAGGGAGAGGCTGGAGTCTCATCTCCCCCTCCCTTCCTCTCCATCCCTCCCTCCTCCAATCTCATGTTTCTACCTGAGGGAGGAATAGTAGAGGAGTCCCCAGGTCCTGGCTCTACCTGACAGAGTGGCGTCTTAGTACATATATTCCTTCTGGATTTGTGAAGGGGAGGGGACCGGGAGAGTCCTCTGACTTACCTGTAGTTTGTTGTTCTTATAATATTGGTGCACGATGATGACAAGAGTAGGAATTAGACACGTTCTGAAAAAGTGGGAAGTCTGTATTTCAAGACGTGTCGCTAACCAGTGGCTTTTGTGAGTTTTAAGAGATGATGTACTTGGACGGTGAAAGATGAGCAATCAGTCCATCAGCCTATAAACCGGTGTCTGGGTTTTGTCTAGTTCATCTTTGGTTTTGTTCCTCTTGGTGCTGATACGCCTCTCCCTTGGTGCTGAGTGGGACCTATCTAGTGCTAGCTTGTGTTACGCTAGTTTAACTGTGTTCAGTCTAGTTTTGAGTTCACAACATGAGAAACGGGACTTACAAATGCCTAGAAATCATCAATAAATGACAGATTAATACCCACACGGAGAAGAAAACCGAAGAAAACCTCCGAATGAGGTCCTCTTCAACAGATCTCACCCGGAGATCGAAATAATACAGAGCAAAGTGTGCACCACACTGTTGTTGCATCTACATCGAGTGTCTAAGGCTGTGTCAGAACCTTCGTCAGGTGTGGCACACCAGAGGTTCAAGAAAGGATCGAAATCGCAAAGCAATTTTAGAGATGGGTTTGAAGAGTGTTAAAGAGGTTTACGTACTACAGTGACTTGTAGCTATTGTCAGTTTTTCTTTATATTTCACTAGGTATCACTGTTGTTTATTCTTTTTATTATTATTATTATTATTATTATTATTATTATTATTATTATTATTATTATTATTATTATTATTATTATTATTATTATTATTACTTTAGTCTTTCCGAAAGTTACACTGGTATACTACTCGTCCTACTCCCCCCCCTCCCCTCTCTCACCCCTACCCAACCCCTCCACCTCGACCCATTCCCTTCACCCCTACTCCCCCTCTCCCATACTTCCTCTCCACCCCCACCCCATCACCCCTTCCCCTGCAGAAAAAATAGATCCAACCTCAGAATTAACATCTCTCCAGAGAGAAATTCCATCCATATATTGGAGAATAATTCAGTGGACGTCTGAGGGAGTCAGTCCCTGATCCATACTACCGAAGGTGAGGTAACTCGCGGCACAAACAGTTCAGTGGATCTATACTGCTGGAATGAGGTACTTTCTGGCACAAACAGTTTAGCGAATCCATACTGCTGGAATGAGGTAGGTCGCGGTAAGGTTATGTTAGGTTAGGTTAGGTTAGGTAACGTTACGTTGTGTTAGGTTACGTTACGTTACATTATGTTAGGTTAGGTTAGGTTACGTTATGTTATGTTAGGTTAGGTTAGGTTACGTTATGTTATGTTAGGTTAGGTTAGGTTAGGTTAGGTTGCTTAAATCCTTGGAAAGTTACATTTCACCATATAACTGTCGAACTGCGCAACGATCTGCGAAACGTCTGCCAACGAGTTAGCAGAGAAAAGTATCAAGCAACGTTCAGATCTGAAAGTTAGTCACTGGTGATGCGAGAATGTACTCTGGGGGCACACACACACACACACACACACACACACACACACACACACACACACACACACACACACACACACACACACACACACACACACACACACACACACACAGGCTTTCTCTGGTGTCTATGGTAATTTGTGACGCATCATGTGGCCTTCCTCTCGCTGGATGCAACACACGAGCATCGAGATGCGTGACAGTCCATCTGTGTTCCTTTAGGTATTGCTGTTACTTTTTCCAGTGGCGCTGGAAGTGACGTTTGATTCCACTGGTGATCTGTCAGGGACAGATTTACTGGAAATATAAACACAAATGCAGTATAATGTGATCCTTTATTGACAACGTTTC
>NC_069444.1:16228792-16231292 GCF_026875155.1 Cherax quadricarinatus
TGAGCCCCAGCTGGTAACACACTATGAGCCCCAGCTGGTAACACACTATGAGTCCCAGCTGGTAACACACTGAGTCCCAGCTGGTAACACACTATGAGTCCCAGCTGGTAACACACTATGAGTCCCAGCTGGTAACACACTATGAGCCCCAGCTGGTAACACACTATGAGTCCCAGCTGGTAACACACTATGAGTCCCAGCTGGTAACACACTATGAGCCCCAGGTGACAACACTATGAGCCCCAGCTGGTAACACTGTGAGCCCCAGCTGGTAACACACTATGAGTCCCAGCTGGTAACACACTATGAGCCCCAGCTGGTAACACACTATGAGCCCCAGCTGGTAACACACTATGAGTCCCAGCTGTTAACACACTATGAGCCCCAGCTGGTAAAACACTATGAGCCCCAGCTGGTAACACACTATGAGTCCCAGCTGGTAACACACTATGAGTCCCAGCTGGTAACACACTATGAGTCCCAGCTGGTAACACACTATGAGTCCCAGCTGGTAACACACTATGAGTCCCAGCTGGTAACACACTATGAGTCCCAGCTGGTAACACACTATGCCCAGCTGGTAACACACTATGAGTCCCAGCTGGTAACACACTATGAGTCCCAGCTGGTAACACACTATGAGCCCCAGCTGGTAACACACTATGAGTCCCAGCTGGTAACACACTATGAGTCCCAGCTGGTAACACACTATGAGCCCCAGCTGGTAACACACTATGAGCCCCAGCTGGTAACACACTATGAGCCCCAGCTGGTAACACACTATGAGCCCCAGCTGGTAACACACTATGAGTCCCAGCTGGTAACACACTATGAATCCCAGCTGGTAACACACTATGAGTCCCAGCTGGTAACACACTATGAGCCCCAGCTGGTAACACACTATGAGCCCCAGCTGGTAACACACTATGAGTCCCAGCTGGTAACACACTATGAGTCCCAGCTGGTAACACACTATGAGCCCCAGCTGGTAACACACTATGAGCCCCAGCTGGTAACACACTATGAGCCCCAGCTGGTAACACACTATGAGCCCCAGCTGGTAACACACTATGAGTCCCAGCTGGTAACACACTATGAGTCCCAGCTGGTAACACACTATGAGTCCCAGCTGGTAACACACTATGAGCCCCAGCTGGTAACACACTATGAGCCCCAGCTGGTAACACACTATGAGCCCCAGCTGGTAACACACTATGAGTCCCAGCTGGTAACACACTATGAGTCCCAGCTGGTAACACACTATGAGTCCCAGCTGGTAACACACTATGAGCCCCAGCTGGTAACACACTATGAGCCCCAGCTGGTAACAACACTATGAGCCCCAGCTGGTAACACACTATGAGTCCCAGCTGGTAACACACTATGAGTCCCAGCTGGTAACACACTATGAGTCCCAGCTGGTAACACACTATGAGCCCCAGCTGGTAACACACTATGAGCCCCTGCTGGTAACACACTATGAGTCCCAGCTGGTAACACACTATGAGTCCCAGCTGGTAACACACTATGAGTCCCAGCTGGTAACACACTATGAGTCCCAGCTGGTAACACACTATGAGTCCCAGCTGGTAACACACTATGAGTCCCAGCTGGTAACACACTATGAGTCCCAGCTGGTAACACACTATGAGTCCCAGCTGGTAACACACTATGAGCCCCAGCTGGTAACACACTATGAGTCCCAGCTGGTAACACACTATGAGTCCCAGCTGGTAACACACTATGAGTCCCAGCTGGTAACACACTATGAGCCCCAGCTGGTAACACACTATGAGCCCCAGCTGGTAACACACTATGAGCCCCAGCTGGTAACACACTATGAGCCCCAGCTGGTAACACACTATGAGTCCCAGCTGGTAACACACTATGAGTCCCAGCTGGTAACACACTATGAGTCCCAGCTGGTAACACACTATGAGCCCCAGCTGGTAACACACTATGAGCCCCAGCTGGTAACACACTATGAGCCCCAGCTGGTAACACACTATGAGTCCCAGCTGGTAACACACTATGAGTCCCAGCTGGTAACACACTATGAGTCCCAGCTGGTAACACACTATGAGCCCCAGCTGGTAACACACTATGAGCCCCAGCTGGTAACACACTATGAGTCCCAGCTGGTAACACACTATGAGTCCCAGCTGGTAACACACTATGAGTCCCAGCTGGTAACACAATATGAGTCCCAGCTGGTAACACACTATGAGTCCCAGCTGGTAACACACTATGAGTCCCAGCTGGTAACACACTATGAGTCCCAGCTGGTAACACACTATGAGTCCCAGCTGGTAACACACTATGAGTCCCAGCTGGTAACACACTATGAGTCCCAGCTGGTAACACACTATGAGTCCCAGCTGGTAACACACTATGAGCCCCAGCTGGTAACACACTATGAGTCCCAGCTGGTAACACACTATGAGTCCCAGCTGGTAACACACTATGAGCCCCAGGTGACAACACTATGAGCCCCAGCTGG
>NC_069444.1:16241292-16248792 GCF_026875155.1 Cherax quadricarinatus
TGTTGGCAGTCAATAAAGGAGTGGTGTTGATAATCAATAAAGGAGTGGTGTTGACAGCCAATAAAGGAGTGGTGTTGATAATCAATAAAGGAGTGGTGTTGACAGTCAATAAAGGAGTGGTGTTGGCAGTCAATAAAGGAGTGGTGTTGATAATCAATAAAGGAGTGGTGTTGACAGTCAATAAAGGAATGGTGTTGACAGCCAGTAAAGTAGTGATATTGACAGCCAGTAAAGGAGTGGTGTTGACAGCCAGTAAAGGAGTGGTGTTGACAGTCAATAAAGGAATGGTGTTGACAGCCAGTAAAGTAGTGATGTTGACAGCCAGTAAAGGAGTGGTGTTGACAGCCAGTAAAGGAGTGGTGTTGACAGCCAGTAAAGTAGTGATGTTGATAGCCAGTAAAGGAGTGGTGTTGACAGCCAGTAAAGTAGTGATGTTGACAGCCAGTAAAGGAGTGGTGTTGACAGCCAGTAAAGGAGTGGTGTTGACAATCAATAAAGGAGTGATGTTGAGAGTCAATAATGGTCATGTTGACAACATGATCTCATGGTCTACCCGTCCTCATGCCAACATGTCACTGTTCATGTCACCATGAGTCACTCACACCTCACTCTGCCTATATATACTGTCTTTCACCCTCTGTATGTTAGAAGTGATTAAGGTTTCAGGACCGAAACGTTCTCCGATAAATATGCAGTGTTTGATTATGTGTTTTACTAAACCAACTTGTCGGTATTTATTACCAAGGTTTATACCAGTACATAAGAGTACCTGAGAATACACGGGAGTACATGGTAGTGAATGAGAGTACATGGTAGTGAATGAGAGTACATGGTAGTGAATGGGAGTACATGGTAGTGAATGAGAGTACATGGTAGTGAATGGGAGTACATGGTAGTGAATGGGAGTACATGGTAGTGAATGGGAGTACATGGTAGTGAATGAGAGTACATGGTAGTGAATGGGAGTACATGGTAGTGAATGAGAGTACATGGTAGTGAATGGGAGTACATGGTAGTGAATGGGAGTACATGGTAGTGAATGGGAGTACATGGTAGTGAATGGGAGCACATGGTAGTGAATGGGAGTACATGGTAGTGAATGGGAGTACATGGTAGTGAATGGAGTACATGGTAATGAATTTGGGGGCAATGGTAGTGAATGGGAGCACATGGTAGTGAATGGGAGTACATGGTAGTGAATGGGAGCACATGGTAGTGAATGGGAGCACATGGTAGTGAATGGGAGCACATGGTAGTCAATGGAGTACATGGTAGTGAATGGGAGTACATGGTAGTGAATGGGAGTACATGGTAGTGAATGGGAGTACATGGTAGTGAATGGGAGCACATGGTAGTGAATGGGAGTACATGGTAGTGAATGGGAGTACATGGTAGTGAATGGGAGCACACGGTAGTGAATGGGAGTACATGGTAGTGAATGGGAGCACATGGTAGTGAATGGGAGTACATGGTAGTGAATGGGAGTACATGGTAGTGAATGGGAGCACATGGTAGTGAATGGGAGCACATGGTAGTGAATGGGAGTACATGGTAATGAATGGGAGACATTATGAATAGTGAATGGGAGGGCACATGGTAGTGAATGGAGTACATGGTAGTGAATGGGACTACATGGTAGTAAATGGGAGCACACGGTAGTGAATTAGAGTATATAGCAGTGAATGGGAACATATGGTAGTGAATGGGAGTACATGATAGTGAATGTGAGTACATGGTAGTACATTGTAGTACATGGGAATACATGGTAGTACACTGGAATACATGGGAGTACATGGTACTACATTGCAGTATATGTGAATACGTGGGAAAGACAGAGGACTTGGGAGTCCCCACTGTGACTATCTGCTGAGAACTATCCACTTGTATCTAGATGAAGGAGCATCGTGTGTTAGGTAGGAGTGGTAGGCAGTGCTAGTGGAGCAGCAGTGTTGGTGTATTAGAGCGAGGTGTAGACAGTGGGGCTCCAGCAGTGTATTGTCAGTGGGAGACGTTGTATCATCTGGCTTTGTAATGGTGGGTGCATTATGCAGATGACAGGAGGGGTGTTGGCTCAGTGTAGCCACACCCATGGTTGTAGTGTGTGTGTGTGTGTGTGTGGTGTGTGTGTGTGTGTGTGTGTGTGTGTGTGTGTGTGTGTGTGTGTGTGTGTGTGTGTGTGTGTGTGTGGGGTGTGTGTGTGTGTGTATGTGTATGTATGTGTGTGTGTGTGTGTGTGTGGTGTGTGTGGTGTGTGTGTGTGTGTGTGTGTGTGTGTGTGTGTGTGTGTGTGTGTGTGTGTGTGTGTATGTGTGTGTATGTGTATGTGTGTGTGTGTGTGTGTGTGTGTGTGTGTGTGTGTGTGTGTGTGTGTGTGTGTGTGGGGTGTGTGTGTATGTGTGTGTGTGTATGTGCGTGTTTATACTCACCTAATTGTGGTCACAGGGGTCGAGTCATAGCTCCTGGCCGCACCTCTTCATTGGTGGGGCCAGGAGCTATGGTTGCTACTTGGTCCACTTTCTCCCTGCTCCATCAGCATGATTATGCCTCTTCTTAAAGCTATGTATGGATCCTGCACATGTGTGTGTGAGTGTATGTGTGTATGTGTGTGTGTGTGTGTATGTGTGTGTGTGTGTGTGTGTGTGTGTGTGTGTGTGTATGTATGTGTGTGTGTGTGTGTGTGTGTGTGTGTGTGTGTGTGAGCAAACGCCACATTCCCCTAATGAAGTTCCCACCCCTATTACTCTATTAAATTAAAAATGTTATTAGCAAGGCCGTATAATGTGAGGTGGGGGCAGGAGGGGACCAAGCCCCCCCTACTGTCATGGTCGGTGCGTCAACGCCCCAGCTCTCCAAAAATCGACCTTACGTCTCCAAACCTAAATATTTTTTTTCCCCCTTTTATCAAGACGGATAATTTAGTACACACACATGGGACATTTTTTTTAATTAATTTATTTTTCTTATTATTTATTTACTTTTTTTGAAGGGGGACTCTTTTTTTTCTTTTGCTGTGGGACGAAAAGATGGGATATGGAAAGAGTGTAGTAACAGTTCGCTTGATCAACTTACTGGTCAGTAACTTACACGTGTCCTCAAGTTATGGAGTTATTCAAGACTTGAAGAAGAACTTAGAGTTTGATCCAGAGTCAGACAGCATCTTAAAGGTTACATTGAGATGTTCTCGCAGCCTCTGTGTCCTGAGTTACAGAAAAGGTTGAGGGTTTTGAGTCATTCTTTATGAGGTTTGGTTGTGAGTGATGGTACCAGCTTGGTAGCTCTTCTCTGTACCCTCTCCAGTGATGGTACCAATTTGGTAGCTCTTCTCTGTACCCTCTCCAGTGATGGTACTAGCTTGGTAACTCTTCTCTGTACCCTCTCCAGTGATGGTACCAGCTTGGTAGCTCTTCTCTGTACCCTCCCCAGTGAAGGTACTATCTAAGGTACCTTTGAGGTCGTTGTTATGGTTACTCCTGGTCATTGTTTTCTCTTGTTATGGTTAGTTTGTTGCCAGATATTTTGTATTCAGGTTTGAGATTGTTATAAGCAAACTATATAATGTTGCATTTGTCAACGTTGAAACTCATCTTGCAAGTTTCTGGCCACAGCATCAACTTTTCCATGTCCCTGGCCACAGCATCAACTTCTCCAGGACTTTGACCACAGCATCAATGTCTCCATGTCTCTGGCAACAGCATCAACGTCTCCTTGTCTCTGGCCACAGCATCAACGTCTCCAGGTCTCTGGCCACAGCATCAACGTCTCCATGTCTCTGGCCACAACATCAACGTCTACGTGTCTCTGGCCACAGCATCAACGTCTCCATGTCTCTGGCCACAACATCAACGTCTACATGTCTCTGGCCACAGCATCAACGTCTCCATGTATCTGGCAACAACATCAACGTCTACATGTCTCTGGCCACAGCATCAACGGTGTGATTTACAGGGCCCCAAATCTTGAAAGGGAGTGCAGTAAACTTCTATGGGACGAAATTCGTAAGGCATCTACATACGAAAATGTTGTGCTAATGGGAGATTTCAACTATGGACAGATTGACTGGAGCAATTTGACAGGAAATTTAGAGTCAGGTGACTTTCTTGATACGATCCAGGATTGTTTTTTAAAACAGTTTGTGACAGAGCCAACTCGAGGAAATAACCTCCTTGACTTGGTTCTTGCCAGTAAGGAAACACTAATTAATAATCTTGAGGTTAATGATGAGCTTGGGAAAGTGATCACAATCACTCAGTTTTAATATATCATGGAATTCCCCTAATAATGGCAATCAAGTCTCCGTCCCTGACTTTCGCTTGGCTGATTCATAGGACTGAAAAATTACTTAGGTGGGATGAACTGGAATGACCTGACTAAGGGTCAGGTAGGTGGTGGTGGTTGCCGATAGATTGCTTTCCAGGGCATAGTTCTAGCTGCTCAGTCAAATTATGTTCCAAATAGGGAAATCAGATCAAACAAAAATGATCCTAAATGGATGAACAATAGATTAAAATAAACTGATGGTCAAAAGAGAGGCATATATAGGCAAATCAAAAGAGGAGAGGGGCATTAAGAAATCGTTATATTCAGTTAAAGAGAGAAATAAAAAAGGGAATTAGAAAAGCAAAAAGAGATTATGAGGTTAAAGTTGCAAGAGAATCGAAGACTAACCCAAAAGGATTCTTTCAGGTATACAGAAGTAAGATCAGGGACAAGATAGGCCCACTCAAAAGTCCCTCGGGTCAGCTCACTGACAGTGATAAGGAAATGTGCAGAATTTTTAACACATACTTCCTCTCAGTTTTTACACAGGAGGATACCAGCGATATTCCAGTAATGATAAAAATTTTGTAGAACAGGACGATAATAAACTGTGCACGATTAGAGTCACAAGTGACATGGTCCTTAGGCAAATAGATAAATTAAAACCTAACAAATCCCCAGGCCCTGATGAACTGTATGCAAGGGTTCTAAAGGAATGTAAAGAGGAGCTTAGCACACCTTTGGCTAATCTTTTCAACATATCACTACAAACTGGCATGGTGCCAGATAAGTGGAAAATGGCAAATGTGATACCTATTTTCAAAACAGGTGACAGGTCCTTAGCTTCGAACTATAGACCAATAAGCCTAACCTCCATAGTGGGAAAATTTATGGAATCAATAATTGCCGAGGCAGTTCGTAGCCACCTTGAAAAGCTCAAATTAATCAACGAATCTCAGCATGGTTTTACAAAGGGGCGTTCCTGCCTTACGAATTTATTAACTTTTTTCACTAAGGTATTTGAGGAGGTAGATCATGGTAATGAATATGATATTGTGTATATGGACTTCAGTAAGGCTTTTGACAGGGTCCCACATCAGAGACTATTGAGGAAAATTAAGGCACATGGAATAGGAGGAGAAATTTTTTCCTGGATAGAGGCATGGTTGACAAATAGGCAGCAGAGAGTTTGCATAAATGGGGAGAAATCAGAGTGGGGAAGCGTCACGAGCGGTGTCCCACAGGGGTCAGTGTTGGGCCCCCCTGCTGTTCACAATCTACATAAACGACATAGATGAAGGCATAAAGAGCGACATCGGCAAGTTTGCCGATGACACCAAAATAGGCCGTCGAATTCATTCTGACGAGGACATTCGAGCACTCCAGGAAGATTTGAATAGACTGACGCAGTGGTCGGAGAAGTGGCAGATGCAGTTTAATATAGACAAACGCAAAGTTCTAAATGTTGGACAGGACAATAACCATGCCACATATAAACTAAATAATGTAGATCTTAATATTACGGATTGCGAAAAAGATTTAGGAGTTCTGGTTAGCAGTAATCTGAAACCAAGACAACAGTGCATAAGTGTTCGCAATAAAGCTAATAGAATCCTTGGCTTCATATCAAGAAGCATAAATAATAGGAGTCCTCAGGTTTGTTCTTCAACTCTATACATCCTTGGTTAGGCCTCATTTAGATTATGCTGCACAGTTTTGGTCACCGTATTACAGAATGGATATAAATTCTATTTTTAAAACAGGGGACAAGTCGTTACCGTCAAATTACCGCCCAATAAGCCTGACCTCAATTGTAGGCAAATTACTAGAGTCAATTATAGCTGAGATTATAAGAAGCCATCTCGATAAGCATAGCTTGATTAATGATACTCAGCATGGATTCACAAGAGGCCGGTCTTGTCTAACTAATTTATTGACTTTCTTCAGTAAAGCTTTTGAGGCTGTTGACCACGATAAAGAATTTGATATTATTTACTTAGATTTTAGTAAGGCATTTGATAGAGTTCCGCACCAAAGACTGTTGAAGAAAGTAGCAGCTCATGGCATTGGGGGAAGGGTGCTCTCGTGGATCGAATCATGGCTCACAGACAGGAAGCAAAGAGTGTCCATAAATGGGGTTAAATCCAGTGGGGATCAGTAACAAGTGGCGTTCCACAGGATCAGTCTTGGGCCCGTTGTTGTTTATAATATATATCAATGATCTTGATGAAGGAATTACTAGTGATATGAGCAAATTCGCCGATGACACGAAGATAGGTAGGATAATTGATTCAAACGTAGATGTTAGGGAACTTCAGGAGGATTTAGACAAACTCTACTCTTGGTCAGAAAAGTGGCAGATGCAGTTCAATGTAGATAAATGCAAGGTTCTGAAGCTCGGGAGTGTCCATAACCCTAGCACTTATAAGTTAAATAATGTAGAACTTAACCATACAGATTGCGAAAAGGACTTGGGGGTTATGGTAAGCAGCAACCTTAAACCAAGACAGCAATGCCTAAGCGTACGTAATAAGGCAAATAGATTACTGGGATTTATATCAAGAAGTGTAACAACAGAAGTCCAGAGTCATACTGCAGCTTTATACATCATTAGTAAGCCTCACCTAGATTATGCAGCTCAATTCTGGTCTCCATATTACAGAATGGACATAAATTCGTTAGAAAACATTCAGCGTAGGATGACTAAATTAATACATAGCATTAGAAAATCTTCCTTATGAAGAAAGATTGAAGACTCTTAAGTTATATTCACTTGTAGACGAAGATGAGGGGAGACCTGATCGAAGTGTATAATGGAAGATAGGTATTAATAAGGGGATATTAACAAGGTCTTGAGGATATCTCTCCAAGAGAGAACCCGCAGTAATGGATTTAAATTAGATAAGTTTAGATTTAGAAAGGACATAGGAAAGTATTGGTTTGGAAATAGGGTAGTAGATGAATGGAACAGTCTACCTAGTTGGGTTATTGAGGCTAGGACTTTGGGTAGTTTCAAATTTAGGTTGGATAAATACATGAGTGGGATGGGTTGGATTTGAGTGGGACTTGCACATCAGTGGGACTTGCACATCTTGGGTAGCATTGAAAATTGGGTAGGTCAAATGTTTGTTAGTGGAATGAATTGTAAAGGACCTGCCTAGTATGGGCCAGCAGGCCTGCTGCAGTGTTCCTCCTTTCTTATGTTCTTATGTTCTTATGACAAAGTTGATCCCATGTATCAGA
>NC_069444.1:16263792-16268792 GCF_026875155.1 Cherax quadricarinatus
GTCTGGGGATTGTGGCGGTCGCTTCTTGTTTTTCTTCGGGGGGGGGATCCAACCCCCCCCCCCTTCAAGTCACGAACAGATTTCTTTGTGATTTGATTTGATAAAGCCCACTGTGTGGGCGAAACGTTGTCAACGAAGGATCGCATTTCACTGCATTTATCACCAACCCCCCCTAACTAGGGGACCGCGACCCCTTGTATCTCGCACCCCGGGAGGTGGAAGTGGTATTTAGAAGGTTGAGGGCCTGGTGGTCCCCGTGTACACATCCAGTGTTACGTAGACGGCACGGCAAGGTCGTTGTTGCGAAATCTGCAATAGTGTAGCCACGTCAGCCCACTTGCTCCTCCTGTGCTGTCTTGTGAAGCCTGTCGATGTGGGTGTAGAGACTTTCCAGGGTTGCAGGGGGAATCCCTTGTTGCAGGCACGTACTAACAATTGACTTTCCCACTGGTATACAGTCCTCTTAAAATAACGTAAACTCGATAAAGCCTAGGCTTGAGGCCAAAAGTCTGCTACCCGTGTGCTTATTTCCGACTTCCGACTTTATTTCCTGGACTTTCTCTATGTGGTATCATCTGTGAGTGGATACAGTGACCCTAGAGACAACTTCTCTCTCATGGCTGTGACCTGTAGGAGTGTCCTTCCCCCAGTCACTGTCTCGTCCCTCGTAGCAGTGGTGATGGTGGAGATGTAGGCAGTTGTCAGAAACCTTATCGGCGTAAATCCAGATTCAAGTTTGCAACTCACGAAATAGCAAACACAGTCATCACGGTGTATACAGAAATATACCTAAATTCGTGAATCTTACCAGAGCCAGCTGGCCCAGTGGTTAACGCACTGGCCTTTCAGTTTTAAGGACTCTCTTGACATGAGTTCAAACCCCACCGGCTCCGTGTTGACCAATGTAGTATATTCTTTTCTTAAACTCAGTAAGTTGACATCTGTGCATCATCTGGAAGACTCTTATTTCGTGTGATAATGTAATTTAATCATGTCCAGATGAATAAGACAAACGTGAAAAATTCGGGTATCTTTACTGTGGAGACGTCTCGCCAACCATTGACTTCGTCAGTCCAGTACAGAAGGCCTGAAGCAGAGGTTTGACAGTATCAGTCTCTCAGTCTGCCTGGAACATTTGGTGACAGTGGATGACCTGGAGAAGTAGTTTATTCCTGTGGTCCAGAGCGGACCGAAACGTCATCACTGGTCCAGGACTGACCGAAACGTCGTCCGAGTCTCCGGGTAAACTTTCACTAACCTTTTATAAGCCTATGGAATTTTATCCGAATAAATGTTTTTTCTCCAACTCCTGAGTGGAGAACCGCCAAGGACCAGGCCCAGGAGCTGCGTCCAAGGACCAGGCCCAGGAGCTGCGTCCAAGGACCAGGCCCAGGAGCTGCGTCCAAGGACTCGTGTGAATTTTAATCCGTCTTGTGTCGATATTCGTAGGATTTGTATTGATGCTGGATGTGTGATCTGTGGGACATGGAGAGGGTTTCGGGGGGTCAACGCCCCCGCGTCCCGGTTTGTGACCAGGCCTCGTGGTGGATCAGGGCCTGATTAACCAAACTGTTACTGCTGGCTGCACGCAAACCAACGTACGGACCACAGACCGTCCAGGGCAGAATTTATGAAAGAAAAAATCTGTTGAACTTCGGATTTATTCTGTTCATTATTGTTCATACTGATTTTTTTTTTTTTGAGAATTTTGCTCTCTGTGATGAATCTTCCCTCCCTTCTCCCCCTCCTCCCTCCCTCCCTCCTTCCCTCCATTCCTCCCTCCTTTTCCACTCCCCCCTCCATCAAATCCTCCCTACTTACAGCCCCCTCCCTCCATTTCATTTCACTTCCCCTGCTCCCTATACCACCTCCCTCACTCCCCTTTTCCCCTCCCCCTCCCCCTCCCCTCCCTTCCCCCTCCCCAACTCACTTGTTACACCCTTGTACTGGTATTAAAGAGAGAGAGAGAGAGAGAGAGAGAGAGAGAGAGAGAGAGAGAGAGAGAGAGAGAGAGAGAGAGAGAGAGAGTTCTCCCTTACCCCATCGCCTGAAGGAAGAGATACATAGTCTCTTCCTGTCTCTCCCTGAGAGAGTCTCCCGTGACTTCAACCCCCCACCTGTGAGCCACAGCACTATCCACACGCCCCTCTATCCACCCATCTACCTATTCATTCATTTACCCGCCCATTCGTTCGTTTCTTCGTCCATTCACAGATCTATCCACCCATTCATATATATACCCACCCATCAATCCATCTATCAATCCATCAATCCATCTATCAATCCATCAACCCATCTATCCATCCATCAGTCCACCTATCCATCCATCAATCCATCTATCCATCCATCAGTCCATCTGTCAACCCATTCATTCGTTCTTCCATTCATAGATACATCCTTCCATTCATAGATCTATCCACTCATTCATATATCTATCCACCCGCCAATCCATCTATCCATCCATCCATCTATCTATCTATTCTCACATCTATGCTTGTTACCCATCTATCCTCTTCAGCTCTCTCCTATCCCTTCTCCCGCTCCATTTATCCTCACCTTACCGATGGTCGGGAGGATGTGCGTAATTACGCAGCTCACCTCTAACGCATTTTGTAACTGCGATAGAGCAGGTTGCGCATTTTTTTATTGTCCTTACGCATTTATTTTTTTTCGTATTTTTTTACACGTATGTATGTATTGATACAATTTATAAAGACTATACGCATGCGTACATGTTCCGTTTTTTTACGCAGTTCCAGATAACGCATGACCGTGCTGCGCGCATCTGTGCTGTACACGCACCTGTGTACATACGCGTTTCGAAACTTGCGTATATACGCATATTCTCTATGAATAAATGTGGAAATACACCGACTTATTTTTTCTCTTGATAAATTTGGCGTATTCATTGCAAAAAATTTATTTAAGGCAATTGTGAATTCTGTGGGGAGGTTTTTTTTTCCTAGCTTGGACTGGTCTCCATCCTGTGGCTCGCCCTTCCTGTCCCATAGAGTCTTTTGTTCTGTGCTAAGCAGCGGTAAAAACGACCTTCCGGTGGTTAATTCTGCGAGTCTAGACGAGACTTTCGTTGATAATACTGGGAGAGAAACACTCTTTCCATGGTTCTTGTTTATATTGTGAAATGAAGGTAGTGCCTCCTTTTTTCTCCTCTTCCTTTTCTTCCTCCTCCTCTTACTTCTCTTCCTCTTCTTCCTCTTCCTCCTCCTCTTCCTCTTGAAATTGGGTCAGAATCAATTTTTCCTTCAATTTGTGGTTGCTCTATTATTTACAGTAGCAGCAGCAGCAGCAGCAGCAGCAGTAGTAGTAGTAGTAGTAGTAGTAGTAGTAGTAGTAGTAGTAGTAGTAGTAGTAATAGTAGTGGTGGTAGTAGTAGTAGTAGTAATAGTAGTGGTGGTAGTAGTAGTAGTAGTAGTAGTAGTAGTGGTGGTGGTAGTAGTAGTAGTAGTAGTAAATGAGGCTGTAATAGTAGTAGTAGTAGTAGTAGTAGTAAATGAGGCTGTAGTAGTAGTAGTAGTAGTAGCAGTAGTAGTAGTAGTAGTAGTGGTGGTAGTAGTAGTAGTAGTAGAAGTAGTAAATGAGGCTGTAATAGTAGTAGTAGTAGTAGTAGTAAATGAGGATGTAGTAGTAGTAGTAGTAGTAGCATAGTAGTAGTAGTGGTGGTAGTAGTAGTAGTAGTAGAAGTAGTAGTAGTAGCAGTAGTAGTAGTAGTAATAGTAGTGGTGGTAGTGGTAGTAGTAATAGTAGTGGTGGTAGTAGTAGTAGTAGTAGTAGTAGTGGTGGTAGTAGTAGTAGTAGTAGTAGTGGTGGTAGTAGTAGTAGTAGTAGTAGTAGTAGTAGTAGTAGTAGTAGTAGTAGTAGTAGTAGTAGTAGTAGTAGTGGTGGTAGTAGTAGTAGTAGTGGTAGGTAGTAGTAGTAGTAGTAGTGGTGGTAGTAGGGGTGTCACTAGCACGTTAAGAGACCATACAATAAGTGTCAGGGGCCCGAGACTGTTCAACTGCCTCCCAGCATTCATAAGGGGGATTACCAACAGACCCCTGGCAGTCTTCAAGCTGGCACTGGACAAGCACCTAAAGTCGGTTCCTGACCAGCCGGGCTGTGGCTCGTACGTTGGTTTGCGTGCAGCCAGCAGTAACAGCTTGGTTGATCAGGCTCTGATCCACCAGGAGGCCTGGTCACAGACCGGGCCGCGGGGGCGTTGACCCCCGGAACTCTCTCCAGGTAAACTCCAGGTAGTAGTAGTGGTGGTGGTAGTAGTAGTAGTAGTAGTAGTAGTGGTGGTAGTAGTAGTAGTAGTGGTGGTAGTAGTAGTAGTAGTAGTAGTAGTGGTGGTGGTAGTAGTAGTAGTAGTGGTAGTAGTAGTAGTAGTAGTAGTGGTAGTAGTAGTAGTACATTTCCACGAGGACCCACCAGGAACCACTAAACCCGTAGGGAGTCATACAGCACCTGGGATGGGGAGAGAAGAAGAGTAATGGGGTAGGGGGAGGGGAAGGGGAGGGGAGGGGGGAAACGGGGTGGTGGAGGGGGGGGAGAGGGGGAGGGGGAAACTTACGAATATCACTTTTGGATCCAAGGAAATGGCGAGGATGGGAGGGTGGGGTTGTTAGTCAAGAATCAGCCGTCAGAACGACTAAAGGGGTCCAGATTAACGAACGACCCTAACTACCCCAAAGGCCCGTAACTACCCCAAGGGTCATTAACTATCCCAAGGGCCCCTAACTACTCCAAGGGTCCCTAACTACCCCAAGGACCCGTAACTACCCCAAGGGTCCCTAACTACCCCAAGCTCCCGTAACTACCACAAGGGTCCCTAACTACCCCAAGGGTCCCTAACTAACCCAAGGGACCTTAACTACCCAAAGGGCCAATTAGCCTCAGCTCATTGGAATCGTTTAAACAGCAACGAGCAAGCTTTTAAAGTCAGGCTTAGGTGGGTTTACTGCCACTGCAATGGTCCATCGACCCGGTCCACTAATGGTCCA
>NC_069444.1:16278792-16318792 GCF_026875155.1 Cherax quadricarinatus
AATGACAGGTCAACAATGACAGGTCAACAATGACAGTTCTACAATGACAGGTCAACAATGACAGGTCAACAATGACAGGTTTACAATGACAGGCCTTTGATAGAACCTCCAACAATGACAGGAGGAACATCATAGAATCTGTAATACGTCTTGCCACAGAGGTCCCTTCCCCTTCTCTCCCCTCCCTTCCCCTCCCCTCCTCTCCCCTCCCTCTCCCCTCCCTCTACCCCTCCCCCTACCCTTCCTTCCCCCAATAAGTGATTATTGATAATAGTAGACTAGTCGATGGTCCAGATTTGTCTTGTGACAGTGGGAGGAGGGGAGGAGAGGGGAGGGGAAGAGGGGAGGGGAGGGAAAGAGGGGATGGGAGGGGAGGTGAGGGATGGAGGGGAACGAGAGGGGTGGGGAGAGAAGGGAGAGGAGAGGGAGAGAGGGAGAGAGGGAGGGGCTGAAGAGGCACAGGAGCTGCCACCTCTGAGAGTTAATTAGGAGAATTCATGCAATGAAAGACTCTCTCTCTCTCTCTCTCTCTCTCTCTCTCTCTCTCTCTCTCTCTCTCTCTCTCTCTCTCTCTCTCTGATAGGTCGTACAACCTGCCATACAACCAGTAGCACAGCAATCATACAACTTATGTATTACTAATACAAGATATACGCAATGCCTACATCATACAACGAACATCCCTGCAAAGCGTATACTGGGACTCGCGTAAATGTTCATACGCACACAAACACGCACGCACACACACACACACACCACACACACACACACACACACACACACACACACAGTAGAGACCAGTGAATCGACCCCTGCAACCACAACTAGGTGAGTACACACACACACACACATGAGGCCACCGGACTCGTGGTCTCGAGAATTTATGGTGTCTCATAATTCCTGAGAGACAAATGTCTCTCCTGGTGACTTCTATGATTGTGCAACCCAACATTATAGAGACAATGAGGAATATATCCGCTCTACCCATCCCCCCATTCCTCCCCCATTCCCCCCATACACTCCCCATCAACCCTCATTCACTAACTTTACTCTCAAATGCAGTGATCAGCCGACTTTTCCAGAGGTGTACATGTTTACACACACACACACACACACACACACCACACACAAGAGGATTACGTGAGTAGAGAAAGTGAAGAGCAAGACAAAGAAGAAGAGGAGGGGGACAAGGAGAAGGAGGAGTAGAAGGCATGAAGGAAGGGTAAGAAAGAGATAGCAAAAAGCAATAATAGCCTCTGCAAATATCTCCATTTCCCTCTTTCTCTCCCTCTTCTTATATTTATCATCTTCCCATCTTCCCTTTCTGCCCATTCTTCCTCCCCTCAGACAACTGCTCCATCACACCCATGTTTCAATTCACTATTCTTGCTTCCTGTTGCTTTGTCGTTCCTTCTATTTACGATGATAAACACCTAGGTAGGGCTGGGGTACAGCAGTGATGCTAAAAGAGGTGAGAAAGGGCTGGGTGCCACCCTTGTGGCACTAAGGGAGCTAGGAGAGAGCTAGGTGCCCATTCAGGTGACGCAAAGAGCTGTGAGATAGCGTTGAAATGCTTCTCATATCGAAGCCGGAGACAGCCTCAACAGTGGCGTGGAATTCCGGTGTCCGGGGAAGCATTGGGGAAATGTATGGGAGCATTAGAGAAGGAACTGAAGGGAATCCAGTGTTGCTTTTCGGAGTGGTGGTCTTCATGTTGTGGTGGTGGTAGTGGTTGCTGCTGTTGTTGTGGTTGTTGTTGTTGTGGTGGTACTGAGGCTAGTTGCTTCGGTGGTAGTGGTGGCTGTGTTGATAGTAGTGACAGGGGTGATGGTGTACTGGTTGAGGTGGTGGAAGTAGTGGTGTGGTGGTAGTGGTGATTAAGCACCAATAATGATGGTGAAAGATAGCACTAGTAGTTGTGGAAGGTGATGACGCTAGTTGTGGTGGTGGTCGGGGTGGTGGAAGTTGGGGTGCTAGTGGTGGTGGTGGAAAGTTAGTTGGCTAACAGGGTTTAAAACCTATCTGCTACACGAGAGTCATTAAGGCTCCATGTCACCTATTCACCACCAGTCAAGAATACTTCAATACCTAATACATTAATTAATGTAAACTATCAGTGTATATACACTGACAGACGTACAACTCTCGATGTATATACAGTTAGAGACATACACCTCTCTGTGTATATAAAGTGAAACATACTCACCACACACACACACACACACACACACACACACACACACACACACACACACACACACACACACACATATCCCTCCCCAGATATCCCACTCAGGAGCCCATCAACCAATCACAGACCTCGCAAGTGTCAACAAAAAAAATACCCCCCCCCCACAATCGACCAATCACGGCCCCTGGGAAAACATACATAACTACGCGCTCGGCCAATTAGAGTCGAGGACGGTATCAGCCAATAGTAAAATAGAACACAGCTTTTTATTAACTCGTAAAAACTATTTTTAAATTTTTAGCCGATTTTTTCAGAATAAATCAGAATTTTCCATTTTAGGAAAAATGAATAACTAATAATGCTAATATATATATATATATATATTTATATATATATATATATATATATATATATATATATATATATCTAGGTAGTAGGTTGGTAGACAGCAACCGCCCAGGGAGGTACTACCGTCCTGCCAAGTGAGTGTAAAACGAAAGCTGTAATTGTTTTACATGATGGTAGGATTGCTGGTGTCCTTTTTTCTGTCTCATGAACATGCAAGATTTCAGGTACGTCTTGCTACTTCTACTTACACTTAGGTCACACTACACATACATGTACAAGCACATATATACACACCCTCTGGGTTTTCTTCTATTTTCTTTCTAGTTCTTATTCTTGTTTATTTCCTCTTATCTCCATGGGGAAGTGGAACAGAATTCTTCCTCCGTAAGCCATGCGTGTTGTAAGAGGCAACTAAAATGCCGGGAGCAAGGGGCTAGTAACCTCTTCTCCTGTATATATTACTAAATGTAAAAGGAGAAACTTTCGTTTTTCCTTTTGGGCCACCCCGCCTCGGTGGGATCGGCCGGTGTGTTGAAAGAAAGAAATATATATATAATATATATATATATATATATTATATATATATATATATTTATATATATATATATATATATATATATACATATTAAATTATTGTAATTTATAAAAAAATATATTTAGTTTGATTAGCCTAAATTAAATTGCGCTTGTTATAATAAGGTTAGGTAAGTTTTCTAAGGTTCTTTTGGTATAAAATAATTAATTTTTACATTAACACAAAAGAAAAAAATATTTCTTTAAACTTCTAAGAGAAAATTTTAGAATGGACTTAATTTTAAATGAGTTCTTACTAATCGACCAGTTTTTCTTATATAAAATGTATATATATATATATATATATATATATATATATATATTTTATATATATATATATATATATTATATATATATATATATATATATATATATTATATATATATTTATATTTTATTGCCAAGTTATATATATAAATTAAGAGACATTACTTCACGTAATGAGAGGTTATCCAGCCAGTACCATTTATGTAATTGGGAAAGTCTGTCCATCTAACATCCATTACGGTCACTCACCCATGAAATGGGTGATTAAATCCACTCACCACCCATTAGCTAACAGGATCAGAACTTGGCACAGTCTAATGTTATTCATCCAGAGTGTATGGCATTCTGAGTACATGTAAGTCAGAGTACACGTAATTCAGTGTGCATGTAATTCAGAGTGTATATAATTTGGAGAGTTTTAATTTAATATTTTGGGGGAACTAAGCAATTACCACCATCACCACTATTACTTCCACCACCACTGCAACTTCTACCACCACCACTACCACCATCCCCACCACTACCACCACCACCACCACCACCATCACCATCACCACCTTCTGTCTCACACCATAACCACACGGGCTCTACTAACCACAGTCATCTAACTCATTAGTCCCGCAATTTTGGTCAGTCTACCGTCTTAATCACCCAAATTTTTACACCTACATATTTCTGTACAGAAAAGAAGAAGGATAAACAAACAGGAGTTTTGTTTTTTCTGTTTGTATGGGGACACCCCACAAAAGTACATTTTCTCGTGAGAAAGGCAATAACAGTTAACAATGGACTCTGTTTAGGGCAGTGCAACGGAAGAAAACGGGGGGACGTATGTCTGTACGGGGAAAAAACGGTTTAGTAAAGCCCTCGTTGTTTGAAAGGGTAAAGAAAGGGGAGGTAAAAAATACCCCTGTTGGCACAGAACCAAGCAACGGGAGGTAACAGAGCTCCCCTGTTTGCAAAGGGCAAGCAGGGGAGGGGTAACAGATGTCCCCTGTTTGCGCAGAGAAAACAACGGGAAGTTACAGATCATACCCGTTCAAAAAGGGGGAAAAAAGGGGAAAGGTTCAGAAAAAAAAGGGAACTTCACAACCGCAACGTTTCCCCAGGACTGAACTTTTTACGATATCTTAGAAATGAGTAAAGAGGCAAGGGGTTTTGGGTGGTTGCTTTTTGCTGGGGGTTTGTCGGGCCCGGTTGCTGCTTGCCTGGGGCTGCGGTGGTAGTCTGCCGGGTTTTGGGTTTGTCTGATCGCGGTTTTTTTTTCCGGGTGTGGGTTGTCGTCTGTTGCTCCGTGCTGTCGCGTCCCGGTTGTCGCCTGATCTGTCTGTTGATTCTGATCTGTCTGTCTGAGGTTAATATGCTTGTGGTGTCCTTTTAGTGTCTGCTGTTTTATACTTCTCGTCGGGGTTCTGCGGATTTCTGAGGTTGGTCTGTCCGGAATTGCTGTCCTGGAGTTTCCCATGTTGTAAACTGTCTGCATGGGGAGGTCAGAACTGCCTGTATGGGTCTGTCTGGGGTCAGTTGACTTCCTGTCACTCAAGTCTGTAAAATGTCTGCCTGGTTGTCTGTCTGCTGTCTTTTTTCGTCTCAGTCTGCTCCTGGTTGTCTGTCTACATGTCTGCTGGCATGTGTCGGTCTGTCTACTGTCCTGCTGCTGGTTGTCGACTGTCTTATGGAATTTCTGACCTTTGACTGTATGCCTGTTGTTCTGGCCCTGTCTGGTATGCGGCTACGTTTTGTACTCTAGCCACGTAAAGTCCCTAGTGATGTCAAGGTCTTGCTACTGCTAGTTGCCTAGGTAGGGCGGGTTTCTCTGCCCGTGTCTGCAGGTTGACTCTGAGCATGGAGACACACACAGACAACAGACAAACACAACAAACATACACAACAGACCACAGTGGAATAGCCAAGAAGTGAAGTATGGAAGGCAGGGAAACCATAAAGTTTAAGAAAAGGGATGAACACAAGCTAGGAAGCAGAGGAGAGATGGTCCAGTCAGCGATCAGTGAAGAGGCGGGCCAGGAAGCTTGAGTCTGACGGTAGTGAGCATGCACACACAGTTTACACGCAGAGAAACAAACCAACGCACGAGAGACCAGTACGACAGAAGAGGCCACTCACGACCCCCCAACACTAACAGACACAACTAGACAACACACACACCACACACACACACACACACACACACACACACACACACACACACGAACACTTCCCAATTAATAATAACAGACTTCCACAAAGCAAATATCCTGTTGATGCCGTTGTTGTCCTGTTGCTAGCCTTCTGCTCTCAGTCAACGGCTACTCTGTTTTTTTTATCTTTTTTTACGAAGTAATTACCAGAAAATGGCCAGCCTTTTAAGCGCCATTTAGCCTCCATTACGCATGTTTCACGAGCCTAATTACTAAGCTTTAGCGCACAGCTACAACCACAATAATAATAATAATATAATAATAATATTATACATAATAATAATGTTATTCTTATTATTTTTGAATATTATAAATAATTTAGTTAAATTAAAATAAGCCACATTACCAATTAATATTAATAATAAAATAATATTACATAATGAATAACCACATACAAGCACGACTAATTATATATTATAATATAATATATCAGAAATAATATATAATAATATAAATTTACTTATCATATCGTATTTATATCATAATTATAGTATAAATAATAATAATTTAACAACATCCAACTAATATATAATAAAATTACATAATATTATTCAACATAATACAGTCTTCGTCTCTCGCTCTTTTCTTATTCTCCTCTCTGCCCTCTCACGGATATATAATTCATTGTTTTACTTTCCACGGCTCTCCATCATAAACTGTTAGGGATATAGATCGTTGTAACATGAAAGCAGTGCTGTATAGCTAGTTCTTCTATGCATAGCTATCTATACTGTTAGTATGCTTATAGCTCGTATGCTTATAGCTAGTATAGCTTTAGCTTAATAGCTGGATAGCAGTATAGCTAGTATAGCTGTATCAATAGTAGCTGTATAGTTGTATAGCTGTATAGCTGTATGCTGTATAGCTGGTATATAGCTGTATAGCTGGTATAGCTAGTATAGCTGTATAGCTGTATAGCTAGTATACTGTATAGCTAGTATAGCTAGTATAGCTGTATAGCTAGTATAGCTTGTATAGCTAGTATAGTAGTAATAGTAGTTATGTATGCTAGTATAGCTAGTATAGCTAGTATAGTTGTATAGCTAGAATAGCTAGTATAGCTGTATAGCTGTATAGTTGGTATAGCTAGTATAGCTGTATAGCTGTATAGCTGGTATAGCTATATAGTGTATATAGCTAGTATAGCTGGTATAGCTAGTAGTATAGCTAGTATAGCTAGTAATAGCTAGAATAGCAGTTAGTATATAGTTGTTATAGCTAGTATAGCTGGTATAGCTAGTATAGCTGGTATAGCTAGTATAGCTAGTATAGCTGGTATAGCTAGTATAGCTAGTATAGCTGGTATAGCTAGTATAGCTAGTATAGTTGGTATAGCTAGTATAGCTAGTATAGCTAGTATAGTAGCTAGTATATAGCTGTATGAGTTATAGCTAGTATAGTGGTATAGCTAGTATAGTGCTAAGTTATAGCTAGTATAGCTAGTATAGTGTATAGCTAGTATAGCTGTATAGCTAGTATAGTATATAGCTGTATAGTAGTGTAATAGCGTATAGTGATAAGCTAGTTACAGTTGGTATAGCTAGTATAGTTGATATAGCTAGTATAGTTGGTATAGCTAGTATAGTTGATATAGCTAGTACAGTTGGTATAGCTAGTATAGTTGATATAGCTAGTACAGTTGGTATAGCTAGTATAGTTGATATAGCTAGTACAGTTGGTATAGCTAGTATAGTTGATATAGCTAGTACAGTTGGTATAGCTAGTATAGTTGATATAGCTAGTACAGTTGGTATAGCTAGTATAGTTGATATAGCTAGTACAGTTGGATATAGCTAGTATATGATTGATATAAGCTAGTATAGTTGATATAGCTATAGTTGATATATAGATAGTGATATAGCTATTTGTATATTATATAGTTGATATAGCTAGTATAGTTGATATAGCTAGTATAGTTTGATATAGCTAGTATAGTTGATATAGCTAGTATAGTGTATAGCTAGTATAGTTGATATAGCTAGTATAGTTGGTATAGCTAGTATAGTTGATATAGCTAGTATAGTTGATATAGCTAGTATAGTTGATATAGCTAGTATAGTTGGTATAGCTAGTATAGTTGATATAGCTAGTATAGCTGTATAGCTAGTATAGTTAATATAGCTAGTATAGTTGATATAGCTAGTATAGTTATATAGCTAGTATAGTTGATATAGCTAGTATAGTTGATATAGCTAGTATAGTTGATATAGCTAGTATAGTTGGTATAGCTAGTATAGTTGATATAGCTAGTATAGTTGGTATAGCTAGTATAGTTGATATAGCTAGTATAGTTGGTATAGCTAGTATAGTTGATATAGCTAGTATAGTTGATATAGCTAGTATAGTTGATATAGCTAGTATAGTTGATATAGCTAGTATAGTTGATATAGCTAGTATAGCTCCACCCGCCTAAATTCTGGTTTAGTCATTGTAAGTAAACCTATGGTTATGGATGTTGCCTGTTATTATTATTATTATTATTATTATTATTATTATTATTTTTAAATTATTATTATTATTTATTATTATTATTTATCATTATTATTATTATTATTATTATTATTATTATTATTAACATTATTATTATTATTATTAGTATTATTATTATTATTATTATTATTATTATTATTTTATTATTGTTGTTGTTGTTGTTGTTGTTGTTGTTGCTGTTTTTTATATTATTATTATTATTATTATTATTATTATTATTATTATTATTATTGCTGTTGTTGTTGTTGGTATTGTTGTATTTGTTTTTGTTGTTGTTGTTGTTGTTGTTATTGTTGTTGTTGTTGTTGTTGTTGTTGTTGTTGTTGTTGTTGTTGTTGTTGTTGTTGCTGTTGTTGTTGTTGTCTTTGTTGTTGTTGTTGTTGTTGTTGTTGCTGTTGTTGTTGTTGTTGTGTTGTTGTTGTTGTTGCTGCTGCTGCTGCTGCTGCTGCTGTGCTGTGCTGCTGCTGCTGCTGTGCTGCTGCTGCTGCTGTGCTGCTGCTGCTGCTGCTGCTGCTGCTGCTGCTGCTGCTGCTGCTGCTGCTGCTGCTGCTGCTGCTGCTGCTGCTGCTGCTATCATTATTATTATTATTAATATAATTATTCTAAGTATTATTATTTTTGTTATTATTATAATTATTAATAAAAACAATAATAGTTTTTATTCTAGCAAGAAACATGTTCGTACAAAGGAATATAACAACTGGGTATAACAACTGGGTATAACAACTGGGTATAACAACTGGGTATAACAACTGGGTATAACAACTGGGTATAACAACTGGGTATAACAACTGGGTATAACATCTGGGTATAAACAACTGGGTATAACAACTGGTATAACAACTGGGTATAACAACTGGTATAAACAACTGGGTATAGCAACTGGTATAACAACTGGGATATAACAACTGGGTATAACAACTGGGTATAACAACTGGGTATAACAACTGGGTATAACAACTGGGTATAACACTGGGTATAACATCTGGGTATAACAACTGGGTTATAACAACTGGGTATAACAACTGGGTATAACAACTGGGTATAACAACTGGTATAGCAACTGGGTATAACAACTGGGTATAACAACTGGGTATAACAACTGGGTATAACAACTGGGTATAACAACTGGGTATAACAACTGGGTATAACAACTGGGTATAACATCTGGGTATAACAACTGGGTATAACAACTGGGTATAACAACTGGGTATAACAACTGGGTATAACAACTGGGTATAGCAACTGGGTATAACAACTGGGTATAACAACTGGGTATAACAACTGGGTATAACAACTGGGTATAACATGTGGGTATAACAACTGGGTATAACAACTGGGTATAACAACTGGGTATAACAACTGGGTATAACAACTGGGTATAACAACTGGGTATAACATCTGGGTATAACAACTGGGTATAACAACTGGGTATAGAACATAAGAACATAAGAAAGGAGGAACACTGCAGCAGGCCTGTTGGCCCATACTAGGCAGGTCCTTTACAATTCATCCCACTAACAAACATTTGACCAACCCAATTTTCAAATAAGCTCTGATGTGCAAGTCCCACTCAAATCCAACCCTTCCCACTCATGTACTTATCCAACCTAAATTTGAAACTACCCAAAGTACTAGCCTCAATAACCCAAAGGAAGTCATGGTCACTGGGGGCATGTGTATACTGCAACTGTATTGTAACTGAACATGACTGTAACCGTACCACCCAGCTCCGGACCTCCGGACCTTGAAGTATAACAACTGGGTATAACAACTGGGTATAACAACTGGGTATAACAACTGGGTATAACAACTGGGTATACATGCCAAAAGTCCCTTCACATGTAGGGCACTTCGGGCAAAGTTAAGACAAACTTGAAGTTACTTAGGCAACACCAGCACAAAATTATACACTCGATCATCAAGTGAGTTACAATGAATACAACAAAATTCATTATTGTATTAATTCATGTATTGTGGCCTTAATAAATCTGGTAGAGAAGAATTGCAGTTTGGATTATTCAGGTGGATACAATGGAATACAGTGGAATTACATTTGAGATGATTAAATATATTGAGATTAAATATATATTGATTATAATGATTTATCTAATGTTCATTATATTGAACAAATTCACGAATAGTTATTTTTTTTATATATTTATGATAGGCTGGGATAGGCTAAGGACAAATTGTGTTTTCTAACTGTACTCAACTAACTGTACTCAACTAATTGTACTCATGGCTCAGCTAGCAAGCTGAGTTAGTGCTTCTGGAGATTTTTTGGCAGATAGTTCCAAATTTTGGGGTCCTTTTATGTACATTGAGTTTTTGAAAAGATTTGACCTGACACGGGAATGTCAGAGAGAATTTTGTGTCCAGTGTTGCGTCCCTGGATCATGTTACAACTGTCGTGAAAGCCCTTCAGGTCAGGATTTATACTGAAATCGACTGTTCTGTAAATGTAGTTTGCACTGTAGTACGAGTTATAGTACATTAGTAGTAGTTATAGTAGTAGTAATAGTAGTAGTAGTAGTAGTAGCAGTAGTAGTAGTAACAGTAGTAGTAGTAACAATAGTAGTATAGTAATAATATAATATAATAATAATAATAATAATAATAATAGTTATAATAGTAGTAGTACTAATAGTAGTTATAGTAGTAGTAGTAATTTAATAGTAAGTAGTAATAATAGTAGTAGTAATACTAGTTATAGTAGTAAAAATAGTAAGAGTAGGAAAAGTAATAGTAGCAGTAACTGTAGTACTAGTAGCATTAGTAATAGTAGTAGTAGTAGTAACAGTATTATTAATAGTAGTAACAGTAGTAGTAACAATAGTAGTAGTAATAGTAGCACTAATTGTAGTAGTAGCATTAGTGTAGTAGTAATAGTAGTAGTAGTAGTATCAGCAGTAGTAACAGTAGTAACAACAGTAGCCGTGTAGTAGTTAGTAGTAGTAACAGTAATAGTCGTTACGCTTTCTATTGCTCGATTTGTATTTGCTGTAAATAGTCAATAGAAATTTATATTAATATGTCTTCTATAGATCCACATTTACACAGATATCATAGATTTTTTTTTTATATTGTGGTTTATTGTGATTTGTGTTATCACAGCTATTGTATATGGTTAATACAGATTTTTTTTTCATATTTGTGGATTGTAGTGATTTGTGTTGTCACAGTTATTGGTGTCTGGGAGACTGGAAGTGCTGAGTGTTGCACGTTCATTAATAGCAAGGTATATTCTGGTGTTAGGTTTCTGTGTTCCCCTTTCCTCCCCAACACTTGCCTCCCCCCCCCCCATTTGCCTCCCCCACTCTCTCCTCTCTCTCTCTCTCTCCTCTCTCTCTCTCTCTCCTCTCTCTCTCTCTCTTCCTCTCTCTCCTCCTCCACCCCTCTCCCACCATCTTCCCCAACATTCACCTCGTCGAGAGGACGATACTGCCACGGCCACCCGGTCCTACGGTGAGAAACGGCGTATCTTGCGTAAATGTGGTAGACGCACGCACCCTCCCTCCTCCTTTCCCCCTACCTTCCTCCTTCCCCCGTAACCTTTCCCTCTCTCTCCCTCTCAGCTCTCTCCCTCAAAGCCTCTCTCCTTTTCCATTCTCATTTTCGCTTTCTCGCCCCTCTCTCTCTCTCTCTTCTCTCTCTCTCTCTCTCCTCTCTCTCTCTCTCTCTCTCTCTCTCTCTCTCTCTCTCCTCTCTCTCTCCTCTCTCTCTCTCTCTCTCTCTTTTTTACACAGGGTTTGACAAGGTAAGGATCCCTAGCTTTATTGACAGCTATTTACAGGTTAAGGATTCCTAACTTTATTGGCAAGCTAAGAGCTGTTACCTACATCAGCTCTCTCGTCTCTCTCTCCATCTCCCCTCTCCCATCTTTCTGCTCCACCCCTCGTCTCCTCCTCTCTTCCGCCATATGTTCTATGTCCTCATTCCCTTCCCTCCACTACTACTACTACTACTGCTACTACTACTATTACTACTACTACTACTAATGCTACTACTACTATTACTGTTACTACTACTACTACTACTACTACTACTACTACTACTACTGTTACTACTACTGCTACTACTACTACTACTACTACTACTACTATTACTACTACTACTACTACTGCTACTACTACTACTACTACTACTACTACTACTACTACTACTACTACTACTACTACTACTGCTACTACTACTACTACTCTACTACTACTACTACTACTACACTACTACTTACTACTACTACTACTCTACTACTATTCTACTACTACTCTACTACTACTACTATACTACTACTACTACTACTACACTACTACTACTATACTACTACTACTACTACTACTACTACTACTACTACTTACTACTACTACTACTACTACTACTATACTATACTCTCTACTCTACTAACTACTACATACTAACTACTACTACTACACTACTACTACTACTACTTCTACTACTAATACTTGCTACTACTACTACTACTACTACTACCTACTACTACTACTACTACTACTATCTACTACTACTACTACTACTACTACCTAATACTACTACTACAACTACTACTACTACTACTACACTACTACTACTACTACTACTACTACTACTACTACTTCACTACTACTACTACTACTCTACTACTACATCTACTACAACTACTACTACTAACTACTACATACTACATACTACCTACTACTACTAGACTAACTACTACTACTACTACATACTATACTACATACTACTACTACAACTACTTCTACTACACAACTAACTTACTACTAATACTACTTTACTACTACAACTATACTACTTCTACTACATACTACTACTACTCATGACTACTACACTACTACTACTACTACTACTTACTACAACACTACTACTACTACTACTACTACTACTAAACTACTACTACTACTAACTACTCTACTACTACTACTACTACTACTACTACTCACTACAACGCTACTACTACTACTACTACTACTACACTACTTCTACTACAACTACACTACTACTATACTACACTACTACTACTACTAACTACTACTACTACTACTACTACTACAATCTACTACTACTACTACTACTACTACTACTACTACTACTACTACTACTACTACTACTACTACTACTACTACTACTACTTCTACTACAACAACTACTACTACTACTACTACTACAACTACTACTACTACTACTACTACTACTACTACTACTACTACTACTACTACTACTACTACTACTACTACTACTGCAACTACTACTACTATTTAATAATTCAACATGGTCAAGAGACTCTCCACCTCCTTGGATCGAAGCTGATTACCTCCCACATATCCCCCGGGCGCTGCACGACCTACTACGGGTATAGCGCATCCCTCCATCACTAATACCTCAGTAATGAGGCCAGCATCAATGCTCCAACGGGAAAGTCATCCACATCATCACCCGTTAACAGAACCGCCCAGGCTATAGCTCTTTCACAGAGCTCCACATCAACACAACCACCACATCAACACAACCACCATCACAACACAACCGCCACCACAACACAGCCACCACATCAACACAACCATCACATCACAACCACTACAACAACACAACCCCACAACAGCACAACCACCACAAGAACACAACCACCACCAACAAGCACAACCACCACTACAATACAACCACCACATCAACACACCCACCACTACAACACAACCGCCACATCAACGTGCTGGCCAGATACAGTGTTGCTACACTGAGATTACAATTGCGATAAACTTAATTATACAGAGAAAAAAAGAGCCAGAAATGATGATATCTTTGATAAGAGAGAGAGAGAGAGAGAGAGAGAGAGAGTAGAGAGAGAGAGAGAGAGAGAGAGAGTAGAAAGAGACAGGAGAGAGATAAAGAACGAGAGAGAGAGAGAGTAGAAAGAGAGAGGGACACAAGAGAGAGAGAGAGAGAGAAAGAGAGGAGAAGAGAGAGAGAGAGAGAGAGAGAGAGAGAGAGAGAGAGAGAGAGAGAAAGAGAGAGAGTAGAAAGAGACAGGAGAGAGATAAAGAACGAGAGAGAGAGAGAGTAGAAAGAGAGAGGGACACAGAGAGAGAGAGAAGAGAGAGAGAGAGAGAGAAGAGAGGAGAGAGAGAGAGAGAGAGAGAGAGGAGAGAGAGAGAGAAAGAGAGAGAGTAGAAAGAGACAGGAGAGAGATAAAGAACGAGAGAGAGAGAGAGTAGAAAGAGAGAGGGACACAGAGAGAGAGAGAGAGAGAGAGAGAGAGAGAGAAAGAGAGAGAGAGAGAGAGAAAAGAGAGAGTAGAAAGAGACAGGAGAGAGATAAAGAACGAGAGGAGAGAGAGTAGAAAGAGAGAGGGACACAGAGAGAGAGAAAAGAGAGAGAGAGGAGAGAGAGAGAGAGAGAGAGAGAGAGAGAGAGAGAGAGAGAGAGAGAGAGAGAGAGAAAGAGAGAGAGTAGAAAGAGACAGGAGAGAGATAAAGAACGAGAGAGAGAGAGAGTAGAAAGAGAGAGGGACACAGAGAGAGAGAGAGAGAGAGAGAGAGAGAGAAGAGAGGAGAGAGAGAGAGCGAGAGAGAGAGAGAGAGAGAGAGAGAGAGAGAGAGAGAGAGAAGAGAGAGAGATGAGAGAGAGGAGAAGCGAGAGAGAGAGAGAAGAGGAGTAGAAAGAGACAGGAGAGAGATAAAGAACGAGAGAGAGAGAGAGTAGAAAGAGGAGGGACACAGAGAGAGAGAGAGAGAGAGAGAGAGAGAGAGAGGAGAGAGAGATAGAGAGAGAAAGAGAGAGAGAAAGAGAAAGAGAGTGTGAGAAAGAGAAAAAGTAGAGAGAAAGAGAGAGAATACTGAAAAAAAATGATCTATTCCTTCTATTTTATAAAGCTTTGAATGGAAATAACTCACATATCAGACAGCAACCATTAATGGTCACAACGTTACCCCCTCCCTCCTTCCACTGCAAGTGTCTTTGTTCCGAGGAAGCGGAGTTATCCTACATCTCGGATTCACACCTCACTGGCTTTCCCAATCCCCCCCCCTCCCTCTCTCTCCCTACCCCCGAGCACTGTATAACCCTCATGAGGGTTTAGCGCGCCATCAAAGAGTACCGAGAGCCGGAAGTGTTGAGAGTAATTGGCAAAACGTCCACAATATGACGTATTTAGTGATTATGCATTACAGGTCGTATTTTAGCATTACAGGTCGTATTTTAGCATTACAGGTCGTATTTTAGCATTACAGGTCGTATTTTAGCATTACAAGTCGTATTTTAGCATTACAGGTCGTATTTTAGCATTACAGGTCGTATTTTAGCATTACAGGTCGTATTTTAGCATTACAAGTCGTATTTTAGCATTACAGGTCGTATTTAGCATTACAAGTCGTATTTTAGCATTTACAGGTCGTATTTTAGCATTACAGGTCGTATTTTAGCATTACAGGTCGTATTTTAGCATTACAGGTCGTATTTTAGCATTACAGGTCGTATTTTTAGCATTACAGGTCGTATTTTAGCATTACAGGTCGTATTTTAGCATTACAGGTCGTATTTTAGCATTACAGGTCGTATTTTAGCATTACAGGTCGTATTTTAGCATTACAGGTCGTATTTTAGCATTACAGGTCGTATTTTAGCATTACAAGTCGTATTTTAGCATTACAGGTCGTATTCTAGCATTACAAGTCGTATTTCAGCATTACAGGTCGTATTTTAGCATTACAAGTCGTATTTTAGCATTACAGGTCGTATTCTAGCATTACAAGTTGTATTTTAGCATTACAGGTCGTATTCTAGCATTGCATTTCGTATTTAACATTATAGGTCATATTATAGCATTGCAGCTCATATTTTGGCATAGCAGGTCAAATACCAGTATTACAGGTCATCTACCAGTATTGTATGTCATCTACCAGCATTGTAGGTCATCTACCAGCATTGTAGGTCATCTACCAGCATTACAGGTCATCCCAAAGCATTACAGGTCGGTTGCCAGCATTACAGGTCGTCTCCCAGTATTACAGGTCATCTCCCAGCATTACAGATCGTCTCCTAGTATTACAAGTCATCTCCCAGCATTACAGATCGTCTCCCAGCATTACAGGTCATCTCCCAACATTACAAGTCGTCTCCCAGCATTACAGGTCGTCTCCCAGCATTACAGGTCGTCTCCCAGCATTACAGGTCATCTCCCAGCATTACAGGTCATCTCCCAGCATTACAGGTCGTCTCCCAGCATTACAGACCATCTCCCAGCATTACAGGTCGTCTCCCAGCATTACAGGTCGTCTCCCAGCATTACAGGTCGTCTCCCAACATTACAGGTCGTCTCCCAGCTTTACAAGTCGTCTCCCAGCATTACAGGTCGTCTCCCAGAATTACAGGTCGTCTCCCAGCATTACAGGTCGTCTACCAGCATTACAGGTCATCTCCCAGCATTACAGATCGTCTCCCAGCATTACAGGTCGTCTCCCAGCATTACAGGTAGTCTCCCAGCATTAAAGGTCGTAGAATACTTAATGAGTCTATAACACCACCTTCAATATGACAGGCCCTACCTCCCCTCCCAACCTTTTTCTCCCCTCTCCCTTCTCCCCTCTTTCCCCTCCTCTCGTCTCCCCTCCTTCGTCTCCACCTCCCCCACTCAGAAGTTATTACCAACACAGATGGTAGCAGCAGATACCATCACTATCACAGTATGGTTGTATGTCCCATCTGGTTATACTGACATCACCAGGTGTGTGTGTGTGTGAGAGAAAGAGAAAGAAAGAGAGAAAGAGAGAGAGAGAGAAGAGAAAGAGAGGAGGGGTGAGAGAGAGAGGGAGAGAGAGAGAGAGAGAGAGAAAAGGGGAGAGAGAGAAAAGGGGGGCTCAAGGGGTAGGGGGTTAAAGGGGGGGGATTAAGGTATTAAGTAATTGTTTGGGGGTATTTAAGGGGTTGGGGGGAGGAAAAAGGTAGGAAAAGGGGAAAAGGGAAAGAAGGGAAGGGGGGAGAAAAAGGGGGGGAGAAAGGGAAAAAAAAGAAGAAAAAGAGAAAAAAAAGGGGAAAATTTAAAGGGGGGGAAAAAGGGGGGGGGATTAAGGAGGGGGGATTGGGGGGGGTTTGGTTTAAAGGTTTGGGTTAAAGGGGGGGGGGGTTGGGGGAACGGGAAAGGATAAGAAAAAGGGAAGGGGGGAAAGGGGGGGGGAAAGGGAACAAAGGGGCGTTAGGGGAAAGGGGGGAGAAAAGGGGAGGAAAGGCGGGGGGGGAAAGGGAAAGGGGGGGAAGGTCAACCCGGCAAAGAGGGGGGATTAAGGGGAAAAGGGGGGTTTGGGCCCCCAAAGAAAGGGGAAAAAGGGGGAAAAAACACCTTTAAAAAGGGGGGGATTTTTTTTTTTTTTGGAACTAAAAGGTTAACCCCAAAGGAGGAGGGGAAAATTACAAGGGGGCCCCTTGGAAGGAATGGGGGGGGGGGAAAAAGGAAAGAAAGGGGGGAAAGAGAGAAGAGGGAAAAGGGAAAGAAAGGGAGGTAAAAGGGGAAAAAGAAAGGGGATCGGGGAGGGGAAAAAGAGGGGGGGGAGGGGAAGAAGAGAAAGAAAGGAGGGGGTAAAAGGGGCGGAGGGGGGGGGGAAAGGGGCAAGGGAGGCAAGAAGGGGGAAAAGGGGGAAAAGGGGGGGCCGGGGGAGAGGGGAGAGGAAGAAAAAAACGTTTTATTTATAAAAAAGAAAAGAACTTTTACTTTTTTCCCTCAATCTGATTCTTCTTCTTTTCAATAAATTCCCCCCTTAAAAAAAAGGTCTTTCCTTTCTAAAAAACCCCCATTATAAACCCAAATTAATTTATAAAATACCCAATTTTTTAAATATAAATTATTAAAATTATAATCCAATAAAAAAAATATTTTAATGTATAAATTTTTTTTTTTTTAAAATGTATATTTATTAATTATTATATTTTTTTATATTTTTAAAAAATTTTAATTCCACCCATATCTTTTTTTTCCATGTTTTTAGTAATGGGCAAATAAAAATCTTTTTAAATTTATCACCATACCACTAAAAAAAATTTTTTTTATCAAAACCCCCAAACTACTACCCAAATTAATTTCTACTTTGCTAACCCGGTTTTTAAAAGTTTTTTTTGGGCCTTTGGTGGTTGGGAAAAAAAGTTTGAGGATTTTCTTCTTTTTTTTTTTTGCCGTTTTTGCCCAATAAAAAAATTTTTCACGGCGGGAAAAATTAGGGATTGGAGGGGAGGGGGAGGAGGGGGAGGGGGAAAGGGAGGGGGAAGGATTGGGGGAAAGGGGAAGGTGGGGGAAAAAAACTAATGGGGGGAAAAAAGAGAGGGGGGTGATAATTACTTCCCCCTTCCCCCAACCCCCCCCGACTTTTATCCCCCCCCCCTTTTCCTCCCCCTCCCTAGTACGAGAAACCCAAACCTATTTCCCCCCCCCCCTTCCCCTTTTTTCCCCCCCCTTCCTAACCCCCCCCCCTTTTAAACGTATTACCCCGCCGTTTGGGTTTTCTTAAATAGCACGCTATACGCTGTTATTTACCCCCTCCCCCCCTCCACGGGGGGTAAGGGGAGGGGGGAAGGGGGGGTTAGAGAGTAGGGGGGGGGGAAATAATACAAATTTTTTTAAGGGCGGAAAATCTCAAAATTTAGCGATCCCAAGACACAAAAACAACGGGCCTTTTTCGTGATCAATCGGGCACCCCTAGGGCTTGCCGTGATGTTTTAAATGATGGGGGTTGATTGAAACACGGGGGTTATAAAAGGTATTATTAACTCCCCCTGTGGTTGCTTAGCAAACAAACACACACAAAACCACACACACACACACACACACCACCCCCACACACATACATAAATTATATATTTTATATATATATTATATATATTTATATATATTTTATATTTTAAAATAATTTTAAAGGGGTATAGTTCTATACCCCGGGGGTTATTTTGTCCTCTATGTGAAGCTTTTTAAATTAAACGGGGTACCAGGGGGAAAGTTGGTACGGTTAATTTTTTTTTCTCCTGTGGTGGCGTAATAGATTAGGGGATTTCCCCGGGGGAAAAGATATTGGGTCTCTCTCTCTCTTCTCTCTCTCTCTCTCTCTTTTCCTCTTCTATCTCTATCTATCTATTTTTTTTCTATCTATTATTTCTTTTAATTTTTTAAATTTTATCTACTATATATCTATTATCTATCTTTTGGTCTATCTATCTATCTATCAATTTTTAATCTATCTATCTATCTATCTATCTATTGTTTAAAAAATCTATCTTTGTCTATCTATTATCTATCTTATCTTTCGTTTTTTAGTTTGATCGACCTGATTGACGGGAGGGGGGGAAAGGAGTAGAGAGGTAGTAATTATGATGTGGCTTGCTTCTCTTCTCTCTCTCTCTCTCCTCTTTTCTCAATGTTCACCCCCCTCTCTCCCCCCTCACTAAGACCCCCCCCTATCAGACACATCTAAAAAATTCCTTTAACAGCCGTCCCTGGCGAGAGGGGAGAGGGGGAGGGGGGAGGGGGAAGGAGGGGGGGGAAAAAAGGGGGAGCACCGAAGATAAGAGGACTGGGGGAAAGAGGGGGTTTTGGGGGAATGAGAAAGAAAAAAAAGAGAAGGGACAGAGAAGAGAGAGAGAGAAGGAGAGGGAGGGAGGGGAGAGGGGAAAAGGGGAGAGAAGAGAGGAGAAGGAGAGAGGGGGTGGGGAGGGGAGAGAGGGGGGGGGGGGAGAGAGAAAACGAGAGGGGGAGAAAGAGAGAAAGAGAGAGAGGGGGAGAGGGGGAGAGAGAGAGAGGAGAGAGGAGAGAGGAGAGGGGGGAAGAGACGAGAGGAAGTTTAGAGAAAAGAGAGGGAGAAGAGAAGAAAAGAGGGGGAGAAAAGGGAGACGGGGCCCGCGGGAAAAGGCAAGGGGAGAGAGAGAGAGGCACCATGAGGAAATTGCAGGCAGTAGTAAGGATAAAAGGGGGGGGTTTTGGCACCAGGGGGAAGTTAATATCCTTAAGGTGAAATTTGGACCCCAAATAACCATGAAAAACCATGTTGTAAATCTTGCCAAAAGGCGCCAGGAAGCTTCAGCACTTGGGGACGTATCTCGACTGCTTGACATTTTGGGGGTTGGGCAAGTCCTTTTCAGGCACAATTTACGTCACCCTTTGAGTATGCTCCACTTTCTTGGTTTCCCCCCCCCCCTTCATCTGCGATCCCTTGACGAAGTAGGAACAAGAAAGAGTTTCATCTTCGTGGCCCCCACCCTGGAAAAATTTGGGCATTTCGCAGCCTTCATAAACAGGAGGGTTGTGGGTGGCCTTCTGTTTGTACAAGGCCTTTTTTGTAAAGACCACCTTGGTTTCCACTTGGGGGACAGCGTGTTTGGAAACTTTTTTCCCAAAAGAGGGCCCAGCACCCAGAAACTTCCCGGGGGCTTTTTCCCCTTTTCCCCGAAAAACCTCCATCTGAAAATCATTAAAACCGGGATGACTGAGTATGGAACACATTGTACGGGGCAAAATTTGATGTAAAGAGAAAAAGTCTTTTGTAAAAATGAAATTTGCGGGCCCCCACAGTGGCCCCCAACTTTTTGCCCCTTCTTGTTGTTCAAAACAAAAAAAAGTTTAAAATTTGTGTGTTGTGGTAAAAAAGTCTTAGTTGAAATTAAGCTAGGGCCCAAAACCTTGTCAAACCCTTGTTTAAAAAAAAAAAAAAGAGAGGGGGGGGAAAAAGAGGGGGGGAAAGGGGGAAAAAAGAGAGGGGGGGCCAAATTTTTGCCGTGGAAAGTTAAAGGGGCCAATGCAGAAAACCGTGTTGCCAAGTACCAGAGAGAAGAGAACTGTTTTTTAAAATCCCTTTAAATAAATTTGGGTGTGCGTCAGGCCACGCACGGACCCCCATTTTCGCACACGCACGCACGCGTACGCACAATAACACTGCTATAGTAATAGGCACGTCTACCAAAAAAACAGGGTCGGGTTTAACCAAGGGGGAATTTGAAGTTTCCCCCGTAAATTGAAAAATGTTTAAATCTTGGGTATCTTTATTGAGGAAACGTTTCGGCCCCACAGTGGGTTATCAGCCATACGTGGAGAAACCCTTTAAGAACAGGAGGGAATTTAAGCCCCCTGTGTGGCGAAAAGTTTCCTCAATAAAGTACCCAAATTTTCACAAGGGTCTAAATTTTCAAAATGTCGGTTCTCTGAACCATTCTTTTTACAAAGAAATACCCCCCCCAGGGAGGGGAAAAAGGCGGGGTTTCCGATGGACACAAGGGGGAAGGGGCCCCCAGACGGGTTAGTCGGACACGGATGGATTCAAATGGATACGGACGGGGGCCCGCGGGGCAGGGAAAAGGGTTAGATGGAACGGTGGGTCCAAAAAAGGAAACGGGGCGAGTCCGGGCGGACCGGACGGAGCCCGGCGCCGTGGACGCCCCCTGACCCAAAGGCTTTTGGCCCCTGAAGCTTAAATCCGTGTTGCGTTTAAAGCGTACACCCCCTCCCCCATTCCCCCCAAACCTCAATCAACTCATCCCCCCTCCCAAACCCCTTACCCCACCGCCAACTGCAACCCCCCTCCCTCTCTTCTTCTCTCTCTTCTCTTTTTTCCCCTTTTACCTGTATAGAAACATTTCAAAATGGACACAAAATTTTTAAATTTTAATGATATGTTTGGAGCCAATTTTGTCCCCAGTGTTTCCCCGTGTGTGTGGGGTGTGTTGTGTGTGTTGTTGTTGTTTTTTTTTTTGACCCCAGGGGATTTAGTAGCGGGGCCCCACAAACACCGTAGCGACCCCGTGAAGAGGCGGGGCCCGGAGCGGACTCGACCCCCGGGAACCTCAAAGGGGTACACACACACCCCACACACAACACACCAAAACACACAAACACAACAACAACACCCCAACCAAAACAACACACAACATACAACCACACCACCTCAACACACTACCCCACCCAACACATACACACACACCACACACAGACATTTTTAAAAAACAACAACAAACACAACTAAACCAAAACCCCCACACCACAACCCCCCACACACACCACACACACACACCCATAAAAAAAAACACACACACCAAAACACAAAAAAAACACACACACAAAACCAACCCCACAAAAAAACACAAACCACACCCCCACACCCACAACCCGGGGAAAAAAACCCCCCAACACACAACACCCCAAACAACCCCACCCCCCCACACACACACAAACACAACACATAAAAAACACCACAAACCACACGAATCTCTGAGGGCCCTCAACCAAAAAATGCTGAGGCCCTATGGGGCCCGGGAAACCCCAAAAACGCAATTTCCCAATCTTAATAAGGAAAAAATTTGGGACCCTTACACCGTGTACCCTTAAAGGCCCCTATTTTGGGGTAAAGGGGGGACAGTTTGGGCCCCCAAAAAAGCCAAACAAAAAAAGAAAATGAGAAAGTGCAAAAGGGGTTTTCAACAAAACTGTCCCCGAAACTAAGAGGGATGCCCATGGGAGAGGTTAAGGGAAATCAACCCGACGAACTGGAGGACAGGAGAGATAGGGGGGGGGCATGTAAGGGAAAACAAAAAAACTGGAGGAATTGACAAAGGGGGACAAAGAAAGGAAATTCCGAGGGTGGGGCAAAAGTAAAAAAGGGGAACCCGTTGGAGTTGAAGGGCACAGTGAATCACGGGATGTTGGGGGTTTTTTTTCGCCACAGATAGCAGTAAGTGGAAAAGTTTGGGAAACGAAATAGGGAGGGGATCCCTAAAAGCTTTAAGGGAGAGGTAAAGATAAAAACTTTTGGTTTAGGGGAGTGGGCCCGTAGCGATCGTGAAGAGGGGGGGCCGGAGTCGGGGTCGACCCCCCCCAAACCCCAACTAGGTGAGTCTTTTCCCCCAACAAAACACACAACACAAAACAAAACAGCCCACAACAAACAACAACAAACACAACAAACACACACACACAAACAAACACACACACACACCCCAAAAACACACAAAAACCACAAAAAAACACCAAAACACAAAACACACACAAACCCAAACAAAACACACACAACACACCCCTACCACACACAAAACCCCCACATACACACCCCCAAAAAACACACAAAAACAACACAAAAACACCACACACAACCCCCAAACAACAAAAAAACACACACAACAACAACACAAAAACCACACACACACAACCAAAAAAAAAAAAACCCCCCCCCCCCCACACACACACACACACAACAAAAACCACCCCCAAAACACACACAAACACAACAACACCCCACAAAACACACAAAACCCCAAAAACACACAAACACAGACGTCGGGAAAAAGAAAGAGAATGGATAGTAAAAAGATAAAAAAAGAAAAAGAAAAAAGAATAGAAAAATGACCAGAAACTTATAAAGAGGAGGGAAAAAAATTTGAGTACATAAAAGAGTTTTGGGAAAGGGGTAGCAGAACAGTGTGAGGAAAATGTAAAAAAAGTACATCAACAAATATGGGGAAAGATTTCTTTTTTAAAGTGTGGTTACTTTAAAAAGTACACAAAAGTACTGGCAGGTACGTTTGGTTTCAGTGTGAGATACTAAAAGTACATCAACAAATAAGGACAGAGTACGAGGTACGTGTGGGGATCTGTAAGGTTAAAATTAACAAGTTTTCTGGGCAGAGTAGTAGATACAGTGTGAGTACGTAAGGTTTTATCAAAAAAGTATGGGTTAAAATAGGGTACAGTGTGGGAAAAACTGTAAGGTAAATCAAAAGTATGGACAGAGTTTGTAGATAAGGGGAGATACTGTAAGAGTCATTTAACCCAATTTCTGGAAAAGAGTACGTAAAATACAGTGTGAGTACTGTAAGAGTACATCAACAAGTTTTGGAAGAGTAGTGAAACAGGGTGAGATACTGAAAAGACTCAAAAGTATGGAAGAGTACGTTGATACGTGTGAGGGTACTGTAAAAGTACCTCAACAAATATGGGGCAGAGTCGTAGATACAGGGTGAGATACTGTAAGAGTAATAACAAATATGGACGAGTACGTAGATACAGTTTTGAGTTCGTAAAAGTACATAACAAGTACTGGACAGGGGTAGGTTTCAGTTTTGGGGATACTGTAAGAGTACATCAACAAGTATGGACAGGTTGTAGATAAGGGTTTAGATATGTAAGAGTACCCCAACAAGAAAAAGGGAAAAGGGAGTATTAAATGTGAGATCCCGTAAGAGTACATAAAAAATATGGGGCGAGTAGTAGTCAGTGTGAGATACGTAAGGTAATCAAAAAGTATGGGGCGAGTACGTAGAAAAGTATGAGGATACTGTAAGAGTACATCAACAAATACTGGGGCAGAGTAGTGATACAGTGTGAGATAAGAAAGGACTCAACGAGTACTGGAAAAGTTGTAGATTTTGTGTTGGGATTGTAAGGTAATTTTAAACGGAGTACCTGGACAGAGAAGTAGAGATTCGGTGGATTTCTGTACGAATAATTTAAAAAAGTAGGACAGGGGGACGTAGATCCCGTTTAGATATGTTTGAGTAATTTTAACAAATATGGAAAAGAGTAGTAGATTTTTGTGGGGAATACTTTAAGGTAATCAAAAGTAGGGGCAGAGGAGTAGAAACAGTGTGAGTACGAAAAAGGCATAACAAGTATGGACAGAGTACGTAGAACAGGGGTGAGATACTGTAAGAGTACATTTAACAAGTAAGGACAGAGTACGGTAGATAAGTGTGGATTTTGTAAGAGTAATAAAAAGTACTGGGCAGAAAAAGTAGATCCCGTGTGAGTTGTAAGATACTCAACTTTTGGACAGAGTTCCCTAGATACGTGTGAGATTTTCTGTAAGGTAATCAACAAGTACGGACAGAGTACGTAGTACGTGTGAGATACTGGGAAGAGTTTCTTTAAAAGATGGAAAGGGTAGTAGTACAGTGTGAGATACTTTAAGAGTACATCCCAAAGAGGGATGGACAGGTACGTTGATACGGGGGGAGTACTGTAAGGTACATCAACAAATTTCTGGAAAAGGGACGTAGGTTTCAGTGTGAGTTTTGTAAGGTAAAATAAACAGTATGGACCCGAGTAGTGTACAGTGTGAGTACTGTAAAGTAAAATCAACAATATGGCAGAGAGTAGATTTCAGTGGGATATGTAAGAGTACAATTTAACAAGTTTCTGGACAGAGTACGTGGTTAAAAGTGTGAGTAATGTAAGGGGTACATCAACAAGTATGGACAGAGTACGTAGATTTCAGTGTGAAAATATGTTTAAAAGTTCACCAAAGAGAAATGGACAGAGTCGTAGATAAGGGGAGATATTTTAGAGTACCCTCAACAAGTATGGGGGCCAAAGTTCGTAGATACGGGGGTTTAGTACTGGGAAGAGTCATCAAAAGTAAAGGGGCAGATTTGTAGATACGTGTGAGTTCTGTTAAAAGTCTCAACAAAGTACTGGACGGTACGTAGTACAGTGTGAGATACTTTAAGGGGGTACATCAACAAAATAAAGGACAGGTACGTAATTTTTAAAGTTTGAGATACTGTAAAGGGACAACAACGGTACTGGACAGAGTACGGGGAGATTAAGGGGGGGATAATGTAAGGTAATCAAAAAGTACTGGCGAGTACGTTTGATTTCAGTGTGAGATACTGTAAGAGTAATTTAACAAATTTTGGACAGAGTAGTAGTACAGTTTTGAGGGTACTGTAAGAGTAAACAAAAGTTTTGGACGAGTAGTAGATTTTCAGTGTGAGATATCGTAAAAGTACATAAGAGCGATCCAGATCTGAAATTTCCAAACTGTGCACATTCCAGATATGGGCGTTCCAAATCGTCACGTTTAGGTTTGCTCTTTATAGAGTTGTACGTTAAGAACATAAGAAAGAAGGAACACTGCAACAGGCCTACTGGCCCATGCGGAGCAGGTCCATGTCCCCCCCCGGATAAGACCAATGACCCCCCCCCGGATTAGCCCTATGACCCACCCAGTCTGGTCACCTAAACTCAAGGATGGAGCACTGCACCAGACCCAGCAGCACAAGCTAGTCAGGTCCAACTCACACCCACCCACACCCACTCATGTATTTATCTAACCTATTTTTAAAACTACACAACGTTTTAACCTCAATAACTGTACTCGGGAGTTTGTTCCACTCATCCACAACTCTATTACCAAACCAGTGCTTTCCTATATCCTTCCTGAATCTGAATTTTTCCAACTTGAAACCATTGCTGCGAGTCCTGTCTTGGCTGGAAATTTTCAGCACGCTATTTACATCCCCTTTATTTATTCTTGTTTTCCATTTATACACCTCGATCATATCCCCCCTAATTCTACGCCTTTCGAGAGAGTGCAGATTCAGGGCCTCAGTCTATCCTCATAGGGAAGATTTCTGATACATGGGATCATCTTTGTCATCCTCCTTTGTACGTTTTCCAGAGCATTTATATCCATTCTGTAATACGGTGACCAGAACTGAGCAGCATAGTCTAAATGAGGCCTAACCAAGGATGTATAGAGTTGAAGAACAACCTGAGGACTTCTATTATTTATACTTCTAGTTATGAAGCCAAGAATTCTGTTAGCTTTATTGCGAACACTAATGCATTGTTGTCTTGGTTTTAGATTACTGCTAACCATAACTCCTAATCCTTTTCGCAATCAGTAGTATTAAGATCTACATTATTTAGTTTATATGTGGCATGGTTATTTAACTTTCCAACATTTAGAACTTTGCATTTGTCAATATTAAACTGCATCTGCCACTTCTCCGACCATTGCATCAGTCTATTCTATTCCAGATCTTTAACTTCCACATTTTCACTTTCCAGATCTTTAACTTCCAGATCTTCACGATCCAGATCTTTAACTTCCAGATCTTCACGTTCCAGATCTTTAACTTCCAGATCTTCACGTTCCAGATCTTTAACTTTCAGATCTTTAACTTCAAGCTCTACACCTTCCATAAACTGAAATACAGAAGCATCTAAAGCTCCAGCAACCTGTGGTAGCCTTACCCACAAAGTTCCAGTAACCTGTGGTAGCCTTACCCACAAAGTTCCAGTAACCTGTGGTAGCCTTACCCACAAAGTTCCAGTAACCTGTGGTAGCCTTACCCACAAAGTTCCAGTAACCTGTGGTAGCCTTACCCACAAAGTTCCAGTAACCTGTGGTAGCCTTACCCACAAAGTTCCAGTAACCTGTGGTAGCCTTACCCACAAAGTTCCAGTAACCTGTGGTAGCCTTACCCACAAAGTTCCAGTAACCTGTGGTAGCCTTACCCACAAAGTTCCAGTAACCTGTGGTAGCCTTACCCACAAAGTTCCAGTAACCTGTGGTAGCCTTACCCACAAAGTTCCAGTAACCTGTGGTAGCCTTACCCACAAAGTTCCAGTAACCTGTGGTAGCCTTACCACAAAGTTCCAGTAACCTGTGGTAGCCTTACGCACAAAGTTCCAGTAACCTGTGGTAGCCTTACCCACAAAGTTCCAGTAACCTGTGGTAGCCTTACCCACAAAGTTCCAGTAACCTGTGGTAGCCTTACCCACAAAGTTCCAGTAACATGTGGTAGCCTTACCCACAAAGTTCCAGTAACCTGTGGTAGCCTTACCCACAAAGTTCCAGTAACCTGTGGTAGCCTTACCCACAAAGTTCCAGTAACCTGTGGTAGCCTTACCCACAAAGTTCCAGTAACCTGTGGTAGCCTTACCCACAAAGTTCCAGTAACATGTGGTAGCCTACGCACAAAGTTCCAGTAACCTGTGGTAGCCTTACCCACAAAGTTCCAGTAACCTGTGGTAGCCTTACCACAAAGTTCCAGTAACCTGTGGTAGCCTTACCCACAAAGTTCCAGTAACCTGTGGTAGCCTTACCCACAAAGTTCCAGTAACCTGTGGTAGCCTTACCCACAAAGTTCCAGTAACCTGTGGTAGCCTTACCCACAAAGTTCCAGTAACCTGTGATAGCCTTACCCACAAAGTTCCAGTAACCTGTGGTAGCCTTACCCACAAAGTTCCAGTAACCTGTGGTAGCCTTACCCACAAAGTTCCAGTAACATGTGGTAGCCTTACCCACAAAGTTCCAGTAACCTGTAGTAGCCTTACCCACGAAGTTCCAGCAACCTGTAGTAGCCTTACCCACAAAGTTCCAGTAACCTGTAGTAGCCTTACCCACAAAGTTCCAGCAACCTGTGGTAGCCTTACCCACAAAGTTCCAGTAACCTGTGGTAGCCTTACGCACAAAGTTCCAGTAACCTGTGGTAGCCTTACCCACAAAGTTCCAGTAACATGTGGTAGCCTTACCCACAAAGTTCCAGTAACCTGTAGTAGCCTTACCCACGAAGTTCCAGCAACCTGTAGTAGCCTTACCCACAAAGTTCCAGTAACCTGTAGTAGCCTTACCCACAAAGTTCCAGCAACCTGTGGTAGCCTTACCCACAAAGTTCCAGTAACCTGTGGTAGCCTTACCCACAAAGTTCCAGTAACCTGTGGTAGCCTTACCCACAAAGTTCCAGTAACATGTGGTAGCCTTACCCACAAAGTTCCAGTAACCTGTGGTAGCCTTACGCACAAAGTTCCAGTAACATGTGGTAGCCTTACGCACAAAGTTCCAGCAACCTGTGGTAGCCTTACCCACAAAGTTCCAGCAACCTGTAGTAGCCTTACCCACAAAACTGTTGAGTTCTACAGGGTGTCGCAACACATTTCCTAACACTCACTAAGCCTGTGACTACCCCCAAAAAAAAAGAAAATCATTTTGGCTTCCTAGATGAACTCTGACGTGGAACACGAACGAGAAAAAAAGATATGATAGGATCTGAGAAATGTATTTCTTATGTTTTCGCTTTTTTTTCCCCATTTCTTAGCCGTCGTTCTTAAGATATGAAAGATGGTGTCGCCCTCTGCGCGACGTAACTGGTTTACGTTTCAGTGCGCCAGGTGAATGCGTCGTAGACTCTTACTGTAACCAGCTGACCCGGTGGTTGGAGCTTACGTCTAACTCGCCACGAGTTCAAACCCCACCCGTTCCGTGGTTTGTCTGCAATTGTGTTATTATGATTTCGTGGGTCAACACATGTTTACGTTTCAGCAGAACAAATGTTGAATCTTGGATTGCCAGAGGTTTGATTTGAACATCGTGTGTAATACTTGGAATATAATTCGGGGGGTCTACGCCCCCGCTGCCCGGCCCGTGACCAGGCCTCCTGGTGGATCAGTGCCTGATCAACCAGGCTGTTACTGCCGGCCGCACGTAGTCCAATGTACGAACCACAGCCACTGGTCAGGTGTTGACTTCAGGTGCCTGTCCAGCTCCCTCTTGAAGACATATGTGATAATTATACAATCACAGTGTTCTTGCTTCCACTTCCGTTTTACAAAGGTTAACAAAGGTTAAGCTTCCCATCACCATCTGCATATCACAGTGGTCTACAATACCACAGTGGTCTACAATATCACAGTGGTCTACAATATCACAGTGGTCTACAATATCACAGTGGTCTACAATATCACAGTGGTCTACAATATCACAGTGGTCTACAATATCCCAGTGGTCTACAATATCACAGTGGTCTACAATATCACAGTGGTCTACAATATCACAGTGGTCTACAATATCACAGTGGTCTACAATATCACAGTGGTCTACAATATCACAGTGGTCTACAATATCCCAGTGGTCTACAATATCACAGTGGTCTACAATATCACAGTGGTCTACAATATCACAGTGGTCTACAATATCACAGTGGTCTACAATATCACAGTGGTCTACAATATCACAGTGGTCTACAATATCACAGTGGTCTACAATATCACAGTGGTCTACAATATCACAGTGGTCTACAATATCACAGTGGTCTACAATATCCCAGTGGTCTACAATATCACAGTGTCTACAATATCACAGTGGTCTACAATATCACAGTGGTCTACAATATCACAGTGGTCTACAATATCACAGTGGTCTACAATATCACAGTGGTCTACAATATCACAGTGGTCTACAATATCCCAGTGGTCTACAATATCACAGTGGTCTATAATATCCCAGTGGTCTACAATATCACAGTGGTCTACAATATCACAGTGGTCTACAATATCACAGTGGTCTACAATATCCCAGTGGTCTACAATATCACAGTGGTCTACAATATCCCAGTGGTCTACAATATCACAGTGGTCTACAATATCACAGTGTCTACAATATCACAGTGGTCTACAATATCACAGTGGTCTACAATATCACAGTGGTCTACAATATCACAGTGGTCTACAATATCCCAGTGGTCTACAATATCACAGTGGTCTACAATATCCCAGTGGTCTACAATATTACAGTGGTCTACAATATCCCAGTGGCCTACAATATCACAGTAGTCTACAATATCACAGTGGTCTACAATATCCCAGTGGTCTACAATATCACAGTGGTCTACAATATCACAGTGGTCTACAATATCACAGTGGTCTACAATATCACAGTGGTCTACAATATCACAGTGGTCTACAATATCACAGTGGTCTACAATATCACAGTGGTCTACAATATCACAGTGGTCTACAATATCACAGTGGTCTACAATATCACAGTGGTCTACAATATCGATAGGCTGATGAGTTAGACACAGATGTAACATCGTTGTGTTTCTTGAAAAATAGGTTTGACAAATTCATGAGTGGGTGTGACTTGGACCTGCCTAGCATGGGCTAGGGGGCTTGTAGGTTTAAAATTTTACAACGGCTATGTCTTCCCATGACCTCTTTTTTAATTTTTACAAAGGCTATGTCTTCCCATGACCTTTTGTTTTAACTTTTACAAAGGCTATGTCTTTCAATGACCTCTGTTTTAATTTTTACAAAGGCTATGTCTTCCCCTGACCTTCTGTTTTAACTTTTACAAAGGCTATGCCTTCCCATGACCTCTGTTTTAACTTTTACAAAGGCTATGTCTTCCCCTGACCTTTTGTTTTAACTTTTACAAAGGCTATGTCTTCCCCTGACCTTTTGTTTTAACTTTTACAAAGGCTATGTCTTCCCCTGACCTTTTGTTTTAACTTTTACAAAAAATATGTCTTCCCCTGACCTTCTGTTTTAACTTTTACAAAGGCTATGTCTTCCCCTGACCTTTTGTTTTAATTTTTACAAAGGCTATGTCTTCCCCTGACCTTCTGTTTTAACTTTTACAAAGGCTATGTCTTCCCCTGACCTTTTGTTTTAACTTTTACTAAAGCTATGTCTTCCCCTGACCTTTTGTTTTAACTTTTACAAAGGCTATGTCTTCCCCTGACCTTCTGTTTTAACTTTTACAGAGACTACTTCTCCACTGTACTTGTGTTGCAAGTACTCCGAGGAACACCTTTAAGGTCATTCAACCTGCAACTCAAACTTCAAAAATTCACAACTTCTCGTTAAAAATAAATTAACAACTGCCTCTGTTCTGATTATCAGTGTCCTCTAGGAGAGAAAGAGACAGGAAGAGAAAGAGAGAAAGAGAGAGAGAGAGAGAGAGAGAGAGAGAGAGAGAGACAGACAGACAGACAGACAGAACAAGGCACTGAGAGCGTGTATTGCGATGAATAGGCTAAGTAGCACCTATTTTGATAAAGAATTTTGGGTCGTCACGCAAGGAATTTGGCCTCTGTTTATACTTACTCTCTCTCCCTCTCTCTCTCTTCTCTCCTCTCTCTCTCTCCTCTCTCTCCCTCTCTCTTCTCTCCTTCCTCTCGGTAATACATTTCTCTTAATTCACAATCGCATCTCTAATTGCTGTGTATGATCCACGACTCCTGTGGTTCTCCCTCTTCTGCCCCCCACCACCGTTACTCGGATGCATGTTTCAGTAGTATATAATGTAAACTTTTGTAATTACAGAATTAAATGATCTCTGACTGCGTTGTTATGTTTAAGATCGCTCAGACCCCCTGTAGGTTGCCGTCCTCTCCAAAAAGCATACAGTCACACCATAGTGATACTACGAATGCGCTGATGTCTCCGATGTTTAGCACTGAATGACTCTTGTTTCCTCTTTAATGGAATTAAATGTTTTCTTCTGGTGTAACATTTTAAGCATCCCAGACGACCTGACTCTATGGTCGATGAGTGCACATCCTTGGCAACTAAGGTAGTAACCATTAGCTGATGATTACGGAATGCCGCCGAGTGAGTGATAGTTTGTGACCAATTTCAGCTCTCTGTCCGAGTATTCGATTATATACAGTTTTCTTACTTTTCTGCGTGTACTTTTAGAGCCAGACATCTGATGTTTGGTAGCGAATTTGGGACCTATCAGGCACTTGGTTGTAATATGTATAGCTGGAGTGTGGGATGTTACAAGAAGAGGGTGGCAGTCTGAGGGAGATGATACGCTTTTAAGAACACTTTGGACAGACTCTCTCGCTCCACTGACTGGCTCGCACTATAACAGTCTTGTCTACTGTGTGGGTGTGCTATAACTGTGTTATGAAAATGTTCTATCTTGTGACTGTTCAGGTTACGAACTTTGGACGCTGTTCAGCGTCCGAGCTTTGGACGCTGTAAATAACTCGTACACGTACGTTTTGGGTGATGGGAATATATGTGAAGCTAAAAAGTATATCTTAGAATGCTCATACCTTGTATAGTCACCATTACTACTATCTGCGTTAAGTAGGTATACTTAACTGTATGTCGTACAGTAACAGTACATTACTGCAGTTACTATTACTGCTATCAATGCTACTACTACTACTACTACTACTACTACTACTACTACTACTACTACTACTACTACTACTACTACTACTACTGCTACTACTACCACTATTACTACTACTACTACTACTACTATTACTACTACTACTACTATTACTACTATTATTACTACTACTACTACTATTACTACTATTACTACTGTTACTACTACTGCTACTACTACTATTACTTCTACTACTGATACTACTATCAGACCTCCCAAACCCCCACCACCACACCACCACCACCACCACCACACCCCTTACTACCACCATAAATTTCACTTCCCCTTATAACCCAAGCTCTCATTATCACCACCACTACCACCACAACCACCACTTCCACAACCACCACCACCATCACCATCTCTAACTACCACTACCACCACCCACTACCAGCAACCTTCACAACTACAACTATTTTTCAGAGTATCAGCCATTCTAATTCACAGATATTTACATTATACAAACAGCTTTCTCCTACCTTACTCCTCTTCCTCTCCCCTCTCACGCCTCACCCCTCACCTGCACTTTTCCCCTCTCCTCTCTCCCCCTCACCTTCATCTACCTCCCCCCTCTCTCCTCCCTTCCCCTCCTTCACCGAGCGAGTCTGCTGTTATAACCTAGTCAATACATTTATAGGATGAGGTTATAGATAGAGGGACGCTGGAAAGTCCGAGGCCAGGGCGAGGCCAGGGCGAGGCCAGGGCGAGGCCATGACGATTCAAGAGCGAGGTTAGAACGAAGCCAGGGCGAGGCCAGAGCGAGGCCAGGGCGAGGCCAGGGCGAGGCAAGAGCGAGGCCAGGGCGAGGCCGGAAGAAGTAAGTGTTGCTACTAAACACTCCTTACTTTTACTTTGCTTCTCCTTGCTCAAAGTTTTCAGCTTAGGAATCGAGAACGACTCGTCCGAACGCCTTCAACCTCCCAACGCTGGTGTGCTGTAGCAAAATGTTCTTGCGTGGAGTCGTGTAAAAAAAATTGCCAATTTTATTACACAGATTGGTTCATCCCTGAAAAAGCTGAAGAACGGTTCTTCTGGTAGGCTTCAAACCCTCAAAATACTGTTGCGTCTTAATGGGAGAATTTTTGTAATTGGCCTTCAGTAGTGTTGGTTCTTATTTTTCCAGTTTTATGGAACAAACTGGAAGAAGAGAAATACTGGAGTTGTTTCTCTTTTGCCTTCGTTTATACTCTCTCTCTCTCTCTCTCTCTCTCTCTCTCTCTCTCTCTCTCTCTCTCTCTCTCCTCTCTCACACACACTCTCACTCTCTCACTATCTCTCACACTCACTCTCTCACTCTCACACTCATCTCACTCTCACCTCTCACTCTCTCACTCTCTCACTCTCTCTCACACTCACTCTCTCATTCTCACACTCTCACACTCTCACTCTGTCACTCTCTAACTCTCTCTCTCACTCTCTCACTTCACTCACACTCTCACTCTCTCACTCACACATTCACTCACACATTCACTCACTCTCTCATACTCTCACTCTCTAACTCTCACACAATCTCGCACACACTCTCACTCACTCTCTCACTTTCTCACTCTTTCTCACACTCTCTCACTCTCTCAGTCTTTCTCTCACTCTCTCACTCTCCTCTCACACACTCTCACACACACTCTCACACACTCTCACACACTCACTCTCTCACTCTCTGTCTCACACTCTCATTCTCGCACACTCCTCACACACTCTCACACTCTCACTCTCTCACTCACACTCTCCTCACACTTCCCACTCTCACACACACTCCACACCTCTCACTCTCTCACCTCCACCTCTCCACTCACTCTCACACACTCTCATCACTCACATCACACACTCTCACCACACTCCTCTACACACTCTCACACATCTCCTCTACACACTCACTCTCACTAACTCCACTCTCACACCTCTCACACTCCTCATCACTCTCACTCTCTCACACTCTCACTCTCTCACACTACTCTCACACACCTCCTCACTCACTCCTCACATCTCACACTCTCACACCACCTCTCACACCTCTCACTCACTCACCCACTCTCACCACACCTCCCTCACACACTCTCACCACACTCTCCACTCTCCCTCTCCACTCCCCACCCACACTCTCCCACTCACACCCACCACACACTCTCACACTCTCACACATCTCACACCTCACTCCACCACTCTCACACCCACTCTCACACACCTCACACTCACACTCACCACCATCACACACACTCACACACTCTCACACACTCTCACACTCACACTCTCAACTCCACAACCACTCTCACACACACACACAACCTCACACACACTCACACCACTCCACACACCACTCACACTCACACCTCCACTCACACACACCTCACAACCTCACACCACACTCTCACACCACACACACTCACACACCCACACTCACACACTCTCACACCACACACTCTCACACACCTCCCACACACAACTCCACACACACCACTCCACCACACACACACTCTCACACACACTCTCACACACTCTCACACACACACTCTCACCACCACACACTCACACACTCTCACACACACCTCACACACTCACACTCCACACTCCACACTCCACACCACACCTCTCACACACCACACACACCTCACACAACACACTCTCAACACATACACACACACCCTCTCACACACACACACAACTCTCACACACCTCATCACACCTCTCTCCACCTTTCCCTGCTACAAGGATAATTACCCAACATTGCTTCAGTGCTATTGACCTAACAAACATCCAATCTGTATCACCTGTGTATCCAATTATGATTCCAGGTGTGTGTGTCCTCGTGTGTGTGTGTGTGTGTGTGTGTGTGTGTGTGTGTTTGTGTGTGTGTGTGCATATTGTTCAGCATTTATGTTCTTCTCGTTAGATACATCTCAACCCCCCGTTTCAACTCCCACTTCAACCCCCACCTCAACCCCTGTTTCAACCCACATGAAAGATAGCTTTATTTTTCTGAATACATTGCTTACTTGGAAATTATTTTATTATTTTTATTAAGAGTATCGACTCTCTCTCTCTCTCTCTCTCTCTCTCTCTCTCTCTCTCTCTCTCTCTCTCCTCTCTCTCTCTCTCCTTCTCTCGTAGTTTACATTCTTGCTTACACTTCAACAACCAAAACTACTGCAACAACCACTTCAACCACCAAAATTACTGCAACAACCACTTCAACCACCAAAATTACTGCAACAACCACTTCAACCACCAAAATTACTGCAACAACCACTTCAAGGACCAAAACTACTGCAACAACCACTTCAACCACCAAAACTACTGCAGCAACCACTTCAACCACCAAAATTACTGCAACAACCACTTCAACCACCAAAATTACTGCAACAACCACTTCAACCACAAAACTACTGCAACAACAACTTTAACCACCAAAATTACTGCCACAACCACCAAAACTACTGCAACAACCACTTCAACCACCAAAACTACTGCAACAACCACTTCAAACCACCAAAATTACTGACAACAACCACTTCAACCACCAAAATTACTGCAACAACCCTTCAACCACAAAACTACTGCAACAACCACTTCAACCACCAAAATACTGCAACAACCACTTCAACCACCAAAACTACTGCAACAACCACTTCAACCACCAAAATTGCTACCACAACCACCAAAACTACTGCAACAACCACTTCAACCACCAAAATTGCTACCACAACCACCAAAACTACTGCAACAACCACTTAAACCACCAAAATTACTGCCACAACCACCAAAACTACTGCAACAACCACTTAAACCACCAAAATTACTGCCACAACCACCAAAACTACTGCAACAACCACTTAAACCACCAAAATTACTGCCACAACCACCAAAACTACTGCAACAACCACTTAAACCACCAAAATTACTGCCACAACCACCAAAACTCCTGCAACAACCACTTCAACCACCAAAACTACTGCAACAACCACTTCAACCACCAAAACTACTGCAACAACCACTTCAACCACCAAAACTACTGCAACAACCACTACATATTTCACCTTTCCTCCCTCCTTTTCCCCCTCCCTCCCTCCCTCCAACCCTGCCCCCCACCATCCCTCTCCCCCTCCTTCCCTCCCTCCCTCACCACTGACCAGCATTATTGATTCCCAGTCTGTGACTCCCTAGCGTACCATGTGTGTGTGTTTACCCCCTAGGGCCCAGGACCTAGGGCCCAAGGACCGTGGCTCCGGGCCCCGAGCCCTCAACCTCTGCATCACTGTTGGGGGGCTCCTCAGGTGAGAAAGTGGGGTCCAGAGGTGGAGTTCAACATCACAGACTACCAGGCTACAATGTGTGCTCACACATCCTGAGAGGTTAGCAGTCCTGTGTGCTAGATCGTTGGTTAGCTGGTTAATTAAGTTTGAAGCCTATCCACTACACGAGGGTTATCAAAGGTGCATGTCACCTCTGCTCCATATATATATATATATATATATATATATATATATATATATATATCCAATTCCTTGGATCCAAAACCTCTCACCCGCGTCCAGGGGTAGAGAGAGAGAGTAAAGAGGCCAGATATTAACCCGAAAATATTATAAGGAAATATTAAATGAGAAATGTTGATAAGCTGTGCATTCTTCTGCCGTAACTGACTTGGGTTGTAATTAAAGGAAGGGGCTTAAATTCCCCCCACTTGTCTAAGGGTGATGGGGGAAGGGGTGGTGGTGGGGGAATGGGTATTAGAGGTGAGAGGGTGATGGAGATGTGGGGTGTATGTGGGTGAGGGGAGTGTGTGTGTGTGTGTTTGTGTATATATATATATATATATATATAATATATATATATATATGTCGTGCCGAATATGTAAAACTGGTCAATTAGCAAGAACTCATTTAAAATTAAGTCCTTTCTAAAATTTTCTCTTATACGTTTAAAGATATATTTTTTTTCATTAACGTTAATGTAAAAATTTTTAATTTTACACCAAAAGAATCTTAGAAAACTTACCTAACCTTATTATAACAAGAACAATTTATTTAAGCCTAACCCAACTATATATATTTTAGATTTGTTTACAATAATTTAATACTAAATAAACACAGTGAAATATATTTTTTTCGTTAGGTTCAGAATGATTTTGGCGAAATTATTGCATACACAAATTTTCACTTGTCCTATATGGCAAGATGAGCGTTGCTATTTAAGCCAAGATCGCAAGTTCTGCCTATTCGGCACGACATATATATATATATATATATATATATATATATATATATATATATATATATATATATATATAATATATATATATTAAACACATAACTATTCAACAATCAATCTCCTGCAAGTCAGTCTATTTATCCATCAATCAACTGACACAGACTCGCCTTGCAATTCCTACCTCACCTCTACAACTTCATTTCTAAACTCTTGCATTATCTTCAATTTCAATTCTAGTTTTTTTTCTCAGATATTTACCCACTTGTGGAACCTACACTGAGATACGGAGGATAGCTTCGTTTCGCTCCTGGCGGACGAAACGAAGAGTAAATATCGTACCCAAACTTCGCGAGTTGGCCAGATTACCTCAGTTGATTTGGCGGTGTACATATGTCATTGTTACTCTCAGCACGGCACATATCGCCCAGAAAGGCAACAGCAGCACTCGTCGAGAGAAACGTGCCTCCGGAATGGCCACCTTTCGCTCTGTACAGAGGTTTGATGAAGCTCTACGGGGAGCGAAAGGTCAGATACTAATTATGCTTTTTGCTGGTATGAAACTATGCTGAGCGAAATGTTGCGACTTAATCCGAGGATTTGGGGCTGTCCTCTCTTTTTTTTAAGTGTAATTAACTCCTAGTCTCTGTGTGACCCTTGCGAGTTTAGAGCTCTTTTTCACAAATATAAAAGTATAACAACAACAGCAATAATAATAATAATAATAATAATAATGATAATTACTACAACTGTAAAATTCATAATTGAAACATTAATAATAAAATAATTAGGTTAATAATGATAATTACAATACTAAAATTAATAATAATTGAAAAAATCAGTAATCGTAATAATAATTAATAATAATAATAATAATAATAATAATAATTGCAACACTAAAATAATAATTACAACACTAAAAATAATAATAATTGAAACAACTTTAATAACAAAATAATTATAATAATAACATCGTGTATATGACACGTTTCAACGTGATTACAACGTGTATATGATCGTGTATACGTGTTTCCAACGTGTACGTGACGCGTCTGTACATGTTTACAACGAGCGTGGAAGGGGCATACAACAATAGGTACGACATGCTACCAAGATTACAATACACTAGAACTACCTCTGTGTGAGAGAGGGGAGAGGGGAGGGAAGAAAGGGGAGAAGAGGGTGATAAAAGAATGAAACGGGGTAGAAAGAAGGGAGAGGGGGGAAGGAAGGTGAAAGGAGGGGGAGGAAGAGAATACCCACGTCAACCTAATAACCTCTGCAGGCAATTCAATTCTGGTAGATCTAAGAGTAGCCTTCAGGAACCTTAACAAGGAGTCATTCCGGGAGCTCTATAGAGCTGCATGGAGTACGCAGCACCAGTGTGGAACCCGCACCTGAAAAAAAACATGTTAAGAAACTGGAGAAAGTGCAAGGGTATGCAACGCAGCTAAGTCCCGGAGTTGAGAGTTGTGAGGTATAGCTAGAGGGGAGACATGTTAACAACATACAAAATACAAAGAGGAATTGACAGGGTAGATTGCGATAAACTTAGAGGTGGAAATAGGTACATGGGGAATATGGGGGCATTCGCACTAGGAAGATACACAAGCGGAGGAGTCAGTGGGATGTCAGGAAGCATTTCTTCAGCCTTGGGATGGACAGGAATGGAACGAGCTGGTTAAAGAAATGATGGAGGCAGACTCAGTACATAGTTTAGGAATAGGTACGACAGGAAGGAGTGAATATCAGCTTGCTAGCGGCAAGCTGAGAGGCGGGGTCAGGAGCTAAGAGTAAATACACACACACAAATACACACAACACACACACACACACACACACACACACACACACACACACACACACACATACACACACACACACACGCACACACACACACACAGGAATGAGGAACTTTCTGAACGGGGTTCAGTGGGACAGAGAACTGGCTGGGAAACCAGTTAATGAGATGATGGAATATGTAGCAACAAAATGCAAGGAGGCTGAGGA